>OX155901.1:31576242-32199862 GCA_944588485.1 Phosphuga atrata | reverse complement strand
GTTTCATTCTTAATACTAACAAATAGACTAGACAGAGAAAGGTAGACAAATAAGAGAAGCCAGACAAGATTAAACAGACAAGTCTATAGAGACAGGAATAGAAAGAAAAGGCTAGACATCTAACATTACACAGACAAAAGTAAACAGGAACGACTAGGCAAACAAGACCAAACAGACAAGAAGAGACAATTCTAGACAAACAAGACTAGACAGATAAACTAGACTAGATAAGATTAGACTAGATAGGTAAGATTAGAGAGACAAAGCTATACAAAGAAGGTTAGCAAAACTAGAGAGACAATACTAGACATATATGACTGGATACATCAGACCGCACGTACGAGACTTTTAATTTTTAACTTTTTTTTTGTTTTAGGTTTTTTTTATTTGATTTGTGAATTTAGAAATAGTTTTTAGGGTTTTGTTATTAGTGTAAATCAGAATAATTTATTTTAATTGCAAACTTTTAACGAAAATTTATAGTTCATACCTCTCTTAAAATTTGCAGTAAAAATTTGTGAATTTACTAATTTGTGAGTAGATATAGATTAATGTATTAAATATAGCAAACCTTTACTTCGATGTTTGGCCCTCTGCGTAAGTTATCGTAATTTAGAAGAACAAAAATACAAATTCTAATAATTATAATTCTTAAATTTTCAACTTTGTTCTTGCAAATTCAACCAAAACTACGAAATATTTGCAAAATAAAAGAGAATTTATCACATTTGACAAGAACAAATTGACCAAACCACCAATTCCTGTCCCTATAAACAAATTTCATAATTCGTCATTCATAACCATTTTCCTTACATCGTAGAAATCTTTCTATGATTTATTGTCAAGCCAGCAGCAAAAAAAAACTCGTCGAAGAATACTATTTTTCCTGCATATATAAAATATACAGTTTGTATTGTTGAAGATATAATTATAATTAGTGGGATTGTGTTATGTAAGAGATGTCCCGAATTACAGCGTGTTATACTTGATCTTGACAATCGCATGAGGAATCCTTGCTCTTGGCCGCGGATTTCGAAGAGGAGGAGAGGTATAAGAACCCCGCTAAGACCTGTTATCGGAGAGTCGGTTCGATCTTCCCAAGAGAAGTGCAAGAAGAAGATTTTGTTTTGAAGAAAGTTGCATTTTTGTTGTAAGAATTAGAAGATTGGCGAAAATATTAGTTTTTAAGAAGAGAATTTTCCACAAGTCTTAAATAGTGAGTATTTTCTTAATACGATTTTTTAATATTTTTAAACAAAATAATTCAAAATTTTCTTATTAGATTTCCTAATTATTCAGAATAAAAGATATCTAATATTTATGAAAAATCTAAATTTTTTTTTTTAATAAAATCTAAAATTTATTATTAATAATAACACAATTCTTGATAATTATCTATATTTTGCTTAAAATCTAATCTATTAGATTTTTAACTAACTTGAGAACTTTTTTTCTAGACAAAATAAAATTAATTAATCTAGACCAGCTTTGTCTCGTTCCTATTTAAAATATCTTGTCCTAGGCTAAATGAAATTGACTTCTTAGAATATACATATTATATACATATAACATATGTATATAACATATATATATATATATATATATATATATATATATATATATATATATATATATATATATATATATTTATATATTTATTTAGTTATTTATATTGTTTTGAATCTCTTGTCTACCCTTTCGGGTGTCGAGATTATAGCCCTTGCACTACTTTAAGGCAAATTCTCACTGTGATGGCTTTGCCAGAGCCATGCACAGGAGGACGGTGGCTTGACGATGATGGCTACTTGTGCTTGTACTTGTGGATTTGAACCTGGGACTAACCATTAGTAATCTTGCCTACTACGCCACCACCGTCTCAAAATACATATTGATAACTTAATTCCAGATAGTTATCTATATTTTTTATTAAACCTAGTAGTGTGATTTGTATCCAATTTAAATATTCTAGTTCTAGACTAAATTAAACTGATTTTCACAAATCGTATACATTAATCAATCCCAGATAATTATATATATATTTTATAACTCATACGGAACAAGTACTATTTTGGCGCCGGTTTTTTAGAGCGACAAATGGCTGTTTGTCAATTCAATTATTTATTAAGTATTATACTTATACTTGTCGCACGCAAATTATGCTTGGCGCACGCAAATTTCCAATAAAAGTTTTGGTAAATACAAAATGAACAATTTCTAATAGATTCTTCAAAACACCTTCAATTCATCTTTTATCTATATATAAGTTGTTATTTCAGCTATCAAGACTTATTACATTTAGGCATAACAAATAGGTTTTTACATTTTAACTTCTCTTAATCCTACAATGATAGAGAATAGAAAATTTAAATATTATCTACATTCAAATTGTCAATTGGGTACTTACGTATGAACGCCACCACCGCCTTGTCTTGATTTATATGTCCCCTTCGCGGCGGACAACCTAATCTAACCGCGGTTAAAAAATAAAGTATTTTGAGTTTTAAAAATGTTTTAATTTTAGATAAAATGTTTTATGATTTATCATAAAAATTTTAGGTGTAGATTGGAGACATTATAAAATGTAGCGGTGGTGGCGTTAATGCGTAAGTACGGTCAATTGTAATGTCAATTAAATGTCACAAAATAAACTTTTAAAAGACATTACAACTTCCATGCGCCATTTCCTAAAAATGTCTAGTCTAGACAAAAAACTTTCATGCGCATTTCCCAAAAATGTCTAAACCGTTAAGCCCTTTTAAGCGCCGACCACAGAATTGTCATTTAAACAACAAAATATCATTAGAATTAAATAGAAAAAACAAGTTAGTATACTGTACAATTTGGTGTGACTAGTCTAGTTTGAGTCGATTTAGTCAAGACCGGTTTACTTTTGAAAAGTTACCTGTTTTGCTAGAACACCAGAGCAATATCGCTAATAGCCTTATTGAACAAGTTATAGACATAGCGGATTTTGTATTTAGAGAGAAAAACAAGTCTTTGTGGACACTAGTTAATTCATGGAAAATTAAGTAGATTAAGTCAACACGAGAATAAAAAACGGCAGTTGGTAAACTAGCATTTATAACTGGATTACAATTTAAATTGAAATTAGAAGTAATTTTTATTGAAATGAAAATTACTAACTCCAATTAAGTGATGATAATTTTAATTAGATCGTTCATTAAGACTAGTCTGTTAGTTGAAACCGTCAATGTAATTAGGTTTAGAGCTAATTAAGTGTGTAAAAAAACACAAAAAAGTTTTTAATGAAAATGTTTAATTAGCATGTTTTTAATGAAAATGATTAAACTCATGACTTGAGTGAGATTTTAATTAGGGTGTCTAGTGGAAATATTTAATCTAGTGGAAATATTTAAATCACAATATACTGGATTGAAAAATTCACTTTACTTATAATATGTAAAAATATTAACTTATTATTCACAGTTATATAAATTTATACATTTAACACAGTGTTACATTTAACACAGCAACTATCCTATTCATTAAATCATAATGTTAATTATTCATTAATTCAATAAGTTAATTATTCATCATTAATGTTAATTAAAAAATTAAATTAATTTGAAAATGATTAAATCTCGAAGCAATACAGTTAGATCAAATTAAATTGAGTGCATATGTTAAAAACAATTTGTATCCAATGTTTCCATATAAATCAAACTCAAATATTATTTAAACAAATTTCATTATGCAGAAATTTAGTAAATAATTTTGTAAAAATTGTTTACGTTTATAGAATGTGTATTGTTGAGGTCAATAGTCTTCGGTTAAATCTAGACACTAAATCTAACTATTAATAAGATATTGAGATTCTTGCAGCAATTATGTATGAATAGTGAATAGAAAACGAACCACATATGTTATGGTTGAAAAGTGTTAAATGTTGGATTAATTTTATGGCGTTTTCACACAGCTGGACATAATCAATGTTATTTGCTAAATTTAATCTCAAGAAGTTATTAAACTTTGGCTATTGTCTCGTTGTAAATAATTATTGTTGAATCATTTTGTCAAAAATATTTTTTAATTTAAAATAAAGCAGAGAAAAAAAGATTAAACTAGAAAACTGACAATTTAATTTGTAAGAATTTTTTTAAATTTATTTCTCCATTCAAAAAATTACGTTGAAATATAAATTATCACAATCACTTTTCCATATTCCCAATAACTTTGAAGCTAAATTTTTTTTAATTTTCCAATAATATTACATTTCACACAATAGTTTTGTATTCATAGTAGAAAATTTTGTAGTAGAAAATGAAAAAACATTTGTAGAAAACATTCCGACAAGACAAACAATAAATATTGTTAGTTAAAACTTGTTAGTATATCTGCAATAAATAACTTGTTAGTATTCTCTGTCTACCTAAAGTAATCAACAATTATAAAATGCTTACTCATTTTTTTGTTGTTTCTGAACAAATCCTATAAAATGGCACAAAAAACAAACACATGTATGAAGTTTCCACACGAAATTTTCTACGAGCAAATCAAAACAAACATTCTATTTCGACAATCAATCACATACTAGCCAAAATGATCGACCGCCGCCTTAGAGATAAAAGCAGTCAGACTACCTTTTTTCTGTAATATATCAGAAAAAGTGCATCAAAACAAAAAACGTTACAATCAAACATTTAACTTTAACCATTTAAAATTTGGAAAAATATCGGAAAATTAATTATTAGTTTTATCTATTCGTATCTGTTGTGCTATATATTTAAAACTTCCGTTAGTCTAGATGTTGCTGTCTATTTTATGTCGTTTTTTAGAGCCGTTGTCAATTTAGGAATATTTGGAGTAATGAGCATGTACATGAGCTTATTGCAATTATGACTGCTATGCTATCTGATACGTTAACAATGCATTTTTGTATAGTTTTATCTGTTTAGTCTAGTATGTCTAGTTTTTTGTTTAAATTCTTACTTTTACATTCTACTCTATATATTCACATCTGTTTAATCTCGTCTGTCTAGTCCTGTCTACATAATCTTGACTGTCTAGTCAAGTTTCTGTGCGTGTAGTCTTGTCTAGCTAATCTTGTCTGTTCAGTCCTGTCAATAAAATATTGCCTGACTAGTCTTGTCTATCTAATCTTGCCTGTCCAGTTGTACCCGTCTAGTCTTCTCTGTATATTCTTGTCCATCTAGTCTTACTTGTTTAGTCTTTTTCCGTATAGTATTATCCATCCAGTCTTGTCTGTATAGTCTTGTCGGTCTAGTCCTGTCTATCTATTCTTGTCTGTCTAGTATTGTCTGTCTAGTCTTTTCGGTCTAGTCCTGTCTATCTAGTCTTGTCTGTCTAGTATTGTCTGTCAAGTCTTGTCTGTCTAGTCTTGTCTGTCTAGTCTTGTCTGTCTAGTCTTGTCTGTCTAGTCTTGTCTGTCTAGTCTTGTCTGTCTAGTCTTGTCTGTCTAGTCTTGTCTGTCTAGTCTTGTCTGTCTAGTCTTGTCTGTCTAGTCTTGTCTGTCTAGTCTTGTCTGTCTAGTCTTGTCTGTCTAGTCTTGTCTGTCTAGTCTTGTCTGTCTAGTCTTGTCTGTCTAGTCTTGTCTGTCTAGTCTTGTCTGTCTAGTCTTGTCTGTCTAGTCTTGTCTGTCTAGTCTTGTCTGTCTAGTCTTGTCTGTCTAGTCTTGTCTGTCTAGTCTTGTCTGTCTAGTCTTGTCTGTCTAGTCTTGTCTGTCTAGTCTTGTCTGTCTTGTCTTGTCTGTCTAGTCTTGTCTGTCTAGTCTTGTCTGTCTAGTCTTGTCTGTCTAGTCTTGTCTGTCTAGTCTTGTCTGTCTAGTCTTGTCTGTCTAGTCTTGTCTGTCTAGTCTTGTCTGTCTAGTCTTGTCTGTCTAGTCTTGTCTGTCTAGTCTTGTCTGTCTAGTCTTGTCTGTCTAGTCTTGACTGTCTAGTCTTGTCTGTCTAGTCTTGTCTGTCTAGTCTTGTCTGTCTAGTCTTGTCTGTCTAGTCTTGTCTGTCTAGTCTTGTCTGTCTAGTCTTGTCTGTCTAGTCTTGTCTGTCTAGTCTTGTCTGTCTAGTCTTGTCTGTCTAGTCTTGTCTGTCTAGTCTTGTCTGTCTAGTCTTGTCTGTCTTGTCTTGTCTGTCTAGTCTTGTCTGTCTAGTCTTGTCTGTCTAGTCTTGTCTGTCTAGTCTTGTCTGTCTAGTCTTGTCTGTCTAGTCTTGTCTGTCTAGTCTTGTCTGTCTAGTCTTGTCTGTCTAGTCTTGTCTGTCTAGTCTTGTCTGTCTAGTCTTGTCTGTCTAGTCTTGTCTGTCTAGTCTTGACTGTCTAGTCTTGTCTGTCTAGTCTTGTCTGTCTAGTCTTGTCTGTCTAGTCTTGTCTGTCTAGTCTTGTCTGTCTAGTCTTGTCTGTCTAGTCTTGTCTGTCTAGTCTTGTCTGTCTAGTCTTGTCTGTCTAGTCTTGTCTGTCTAGTCTTGTCTGTCTAGTCTTGTCTGTCTAGTCTTGTCTGTCTAGTCTTGTCTGTCTAGTCTTGTCTGTCTAGTCTTGTCTGTCTAGTCTGGTCTGTCTAGTCTTGTCTGTCTAGTCTTGTCTGTCTAGTCTTGTCTGTCTAGTCTTGTCTGTCTAGTCTTGTTTTTTTTTTTTTTTTTTTTTTTTCAGAGAGGAGGGGGAATGCATTGTTGCACACCGGATATTCAAACCCGTGTAGTGTGGGGCTCTCTGATCGAGTTCTTCGTGACCAGCATACCCACTAAACCCCCTCCTCTGTCTCTACACTACACTCCACTCGGAACTGCGTTAGCATTACTTCAGGTGGGTGGTGGTGTTTGTACCAATTGATTCCTTACTGTTATTTTTATTGTCCTCTACTGTTATTTTTATTGTCCTCTACTGTTATTGTCTAGTCTTGTCTGTCTAGTCTTGTCTGTCTAGTCTTGTCTGTCTAGTCTTGTCTGTCTAGTCTTGTCTGTCTAGTCTTGTCTGTCTAGTCTTGTCTGTCTAGTCTTGTATGTCTAGTCTTGTCTGTCTAGTCTTGTCTGTCTAGTCTTGTCTGTCTAGTCTTGTCTGTCTAGTCTTGTCTGTCTAGTCTTGTCTGTCTAGTCTTGTCTGTCTAGTCTTGTCTGTCTAGTCTTGTCTGTCTAGTCTTGTCTGTCTAGTCTTGTCTGTCTAGTCTTGTCTGTCTAGTCTTGTCTGTCTAGTCTTGTCTGTCTAGTCTTGTCTGTCTAGTCTTGTCTGTCTAGTCTTGTCTGTCTAGTCTTGTCTGTATAGTCTTGTATGTCTAGTCTTGTCTGTCTAGTCTTGTCTGTCTAGTCTTGTCTGTCTAGTCTTGTCTGTCTAGTCTTGTCTGTGTAGTCTTGTCTGTCTAGTCTTGTCTGTCTAGTCTTGTCTGTCTAGTCTTGTCTGTCTAGTCTTGTCTGTCTAGTCTTGTCTGTCTAGTCTTGTCTGTCTAGTCTTGTCTGTCTAGTCTTGTCTGTCTAGTCTTGTCTGTCTAGTCTTGTCTGTCTAGTCTTGTCTGTCTAGTCTTGTCTGTCTAGTCTTGTCTGTCTAGTCTTGTCTGTCTAGTCTTGTCTGTCTAGTCTTGTCTGTCTAGTCTTGTCTGTCTAGTCTTGTCTGTCTAGTCTTGTCTGTCTAGTCTTGTCTGTCTAGTCTTGTCTGTCTAGTCTTGTCTGTCTAGTCTTGTCTGTCTAGTCTTGTCTGTCTAGTCTTGTCTGTCTAGTCTTGTCTGTCTAGTCTTGTCTGTCTAGTCTTGTCTGTCTAGTCTTGTCTGTCTAGTCTTGTCTGTCTAGTCTTGTCTGTCTAGTCTTGTCTGTCTAGTCTTGTCTGTCTAGTCTTGTCTGTCTAGTCTTGTCTGTCTAGTCTTGTCTGTCTAGTCTTGTCTGTCTAGTCTTGTCTGTCTAGTGTTGTCTGTCTAGTCTTGTCTGTCTAGTCTTGTCTGTCCAGTCTTGTCTGTCTAGTCTTGTCTGTCTAGTCTTGTCTGTCTAGTCTTGTCTGTCTAGTCTTGTCTGTCTAGTCTTGTCTGTCCAGTCTTGTCTGTCTAGTCTTGTCTGTCTAGTCTTGTCTGTCTAGTCTTCTCTGTCTAGTCTTGTCTGTCTAGTCTTGTCTGTCTAGTCTTGTCTGTCTAGTCTTGTCTGTCTAGTCTTGTCTGTCTAGTCTTGTCTGTCTAGTCTTGTCTGTCTAGTCTTGTCTGTCTAGTCTTGTCTGTCTAGTCTTGTCTGTCTAGTCTTGTCTGTCTAGTCTTGTCTGTCTAGTCTTGTCTGTCTAGTCTTGTCTGTCTAGTCTTGTCTGTCTAGTCTTGTCTGTCTAGTCTTGTCTGTCTAGTCTTCTCTGTCTAGTCTTGTCTGTCTAGTCTTGTCTGTCTAGTCTTGTCTGTCTAGTCTTGTCTGTCTAGTCTTGTCTGTCTAGTCTTGTCTGTCTAGTCTTGTCTGTCTAGTCTTGTCTGTCTAGTCTTGTCTGTCTAGTCTTGTCTGTCTAGTCTTGTCTGTCTAGTCTTGTCTGTCTAGTCTTGTCTGTCTAGTCTTGTCTGTCTAGTCTTGTCTGTCTAGTCTTGTCTGTCTAGTCTTGTCTGTCTAGTCTTGTCTGTTTAGTCTTGTCTGTCTAGTCTTGTCTGTCTAGTCTTGTCTGTCTAGTCTTGTCTGTCTAGTCTTGTCTGTCTAGTCTTGTCTGTCTAGTCTTGTCTGTCTAGTCTTGTCTGTCTAGTCTTGTCTGTCTAGTCTTGTCTGTCTAGTCTTGTCTGTCTAGTCTGTCTAGTCTTGTCTGTCTAGTCTTGTCTGTCTAGTCTTGTCTGTCTAGTCTTGTCTGTCTAGTCTTGTCTGTCTAGTCTTGTCTGTCTAGTCTTGTCTGTCTAGTCTTGTCTGTCTAGTCTTGTCTGTCTAGTCTTGTCTGTCTAGTCTTGTCTGTCTAGTCTTGTCTGTCTAGTCTTGTCTGTCTAGTCTTGTCTGTCTAGTCTTGTCTGTCTAGTCTTGTCAAAGTCAGTGAGGCGGACGGACGTCTTTCAGTGTGATCCAGAAAGTTATAAAAAATCGTCAGAAATCAATCCTTTAAGGTACCGAAATTTTGCTACTGAATAAATAAAAGTGTTGTGTATCTGTTCATGTAATGGTCTACGGTGATAAACAGCTCGTTTTTGTGTTATTAAATAATTAACTTTGCACAAATTGTGATTAAATTCTATTAAATACGACAAAAACAACTGCTACATCTATTCCTTATCTCATGATAGTACGGTGCGAGCCTAAAGTGTTTTTCTGTTGAAAAAAAACTGTTTCAAACTGTCGCCGATAAAAGTTCTTTCTCGCCACAGTAAAAAAAAAAATCTCGAAGTTTGGATGTGAAATAAACAATAAACTAATTGTAAACGTTAGAATATAAGCGAGTGAACCGGAGAAGTGGAAAAAAAATATTTAAGCACAACTGCGCGCGGGTTCGAGACCGGGTACTATCTTTAAACTTTTTGGTAACATAGTGAAAATAAATAAATAATAAATAAGACATAGGCAATGGAACACGACAGCAGGCCAAGATCAAACAGTGAGGTTAGAAGTCCTTTTGATCGGTGCGCGAAATTGAGTCGGTCGCCGACACAATTGGCAAAACGTTCCAAAAAAGAGGATTTGGAAAAAAGAGAAATGAGCGTGGGTATCGGAGGAGCTTTGGAGAAGATCTTTGAAGAGCTACGGGAAATGAGGAAGGATTTTAAAACTGTCCAGAATAAGATGGAAGAAATGAGAAGAGAAAATAAAGAACTCGAAGAAAAAATGGAAAGGGCTAGGAGTGAACAAAAGGAAGCAGAGGAGAAGGAAAGGGTGTGGAAAGAGGAAATGATATCACAATTGAAGGCGATAAGAAACGAAAACACCGATATTAAGGGCAGAATAAAGAAGTTGGAGGACGACTACAGAATAGAGAGAGAAAACTCCGTCAGAAGAGGGGAGAATGATCAAGACTCGCTAAGAGAGGAAGTAAAACAACTGAGAGAAATGGAAGAAAGAAGAGAAAGAAAGGAAATAAAAAATAATATTGTGATTCATGGGGTAAAAGGAGAGAGATGGTTAGAAGACGGTAAAAGGTTATTGGAAGAAAGATTTGGAGTAAAAGAAGGGGTAGGAAGCATGTTCAAGATAGGAGACAAAGGTTCGAACCAAGGGCCAATTGTCGCAAAATTGACAAGTTGGGAAGTAAAGAGAAAAATAATGCTAAATAAATATAAGCTGAAGGGGTCTGATATTTTTATCCAAGACGATTTTACTAAGAAAGAACAGGAAATTCAAAAGGATTTGCGACAGAAAGCAAAGATGCTAAAAGATAGAGGTCACAAAGTGAAGATCGGTTATAATAAGATGGAAGTGGATGGAAATTGGGTAACATGGGAGGAGTCACAGAAAATTATGCCAAAAAACTAAGTCTGTTTCAAATAAAAGAGAGAGAGATGGAGAGAAGACACAAGAACAATGATGAACGGTTAACGGAAAATATTAAGATACTCTTTTGGAATGTGGCGGGACTGAAGAGGAAATTGGAAAGCGATAACAAATCTATTATAATGTTTCTCAAGAAATTTCATATAATTGGATTGGTTGAGACCTGGATGCAGGAAAAAGAATGGGAGAGCTGCAAAGGAAAACTTCCCAAAGACTATAGATGGAAATTGCAGCCAGCCCAGAGAGAATATAAGTATGGAAGAGCAAAGGGGGGTATATTAACAGGAGTTAAAAGGAATATCAAAGAGTCAGAAAGAAGACTGGAAGAGGCAGAAGGCGTAGTGTGCAGGGAAGTGGAATTAGAAGAAGACTGGTGGCAAGTGGCCACGGTATACAACAACAAAGGACTGGAAGTAATTAAAGAGGCAATAAAAATGAATGGAGAAGGAACGGTAATGGCAAAGTTACTGGTAGGAGGCGATTGGAATGTTAGAATCGGGGAAGAGCAGTTCCACACAATGGATAGTGAAGGTAGAGAAATAATAAGGAAAGCCAAGGATAAAGTTAGAAATGCAGAAGGGAGAGGGTGGGCGGAATGGGTAAGGGAAAATCAATGGGACGTTGTAAATGGGTGTGTGGAAGGAGACTGGGAGGGAGATTTCACATTTGTGGGGGCAGGAGGATTATCGACTATAGATCTGGTAGTGGCAAATGACCCGGCAAGGCAGGAAATTAAAGAGATGGAGATAGGAGGGAGAATTGATTCAGACCACATGCCAGTGGCAATAAGCTTGATGACGAAAACAATAATTGCATCTAGGGAGGAGAAATGGGTTACCAGATGGGACAACGAAGCGACTGAGAAGTATAGGGCTAGAATG
The DNA here is from genome assembly GCA_944588485.1 of Phosphuga atrata. Classification (NCBI taxonomy): domain Eukaryota; kingdom Metazoa; phylum Arthropoda; class Insecta; order Coleoptera; family Silphidae; genus Phosphuga; species Phosphuga atrata. The sequence continues at coordinate 32,188,602 of OX155901.1, read as the reverse complement.
GAAGCAATAAACTGGAAGGAATTAAAAGATATAGACAAGATTATAGAGAATATGGAGGCAGGAATGGTAAAGAAGAAAATCACAACAGCATCACCGGGAAGATCATGGGCAGACAAAGAATATATGACGGAGAAACAAACGTATAGAGAGGTTATGAGAAAGTGGCGAGAGGGCACCAGTAGTAAAGAAGATTGGTTAAAGACTAAAGGCGAATTAAAGGATTTGGAGACGAAGAAAAAACAGGATTGGGAGAGAAGAGAACGTCAGCGCATACTTGACATCAAAACAGAAGCACAGCTCTGGAAGTATTTAAAAGAAAGAGGAGCGAGGAGAGAACGATTTCCAAACAGCATTCCGATGGAAAAGTGGAAAAGTCACTTTATGGTTTTGTTGGAAGGAGTCGAGCCACAGGAAAGAGTAGGGAATAGAAGAGTAAGGGAGGAACAAGCTTTGGAAGATTTAGGCCAAGAAGAAATAAAGATTGATGAAGTGGAAAAGGTTATAGCAGCACTAAAACAAAAAAAAGCGGCAGGCCCTGACGGAGTAGGAAACGAAGCCTGGAAAGCTATCCCGAAAGAGTGTAAGACTAGAATCACCCAAGAATTGAATTTGGTATGGAGGGGAGCAAAGAGTGCACCAACGAGCTGGAAGGAGGGAATAATTCACCCAATATATAAGAGTGGAGATAGGGAAAATGTAGGAAACTACAGGGGGATTACGCTAGTGAATTCGGCATATAAAATTTTCACCAAAATCTTGGACGAGCGGTTGAGGAGAGAGATAGAGGAGAAGCATCTAGTGCCAGAGGTGCAAGCTGGTTTCAGAGAGGGACGGAGTACGATAGAGCATTTAGTAACCCTGCGCTACATAATTGATCAAGAAATAAGCAGAGGGAGCCTGTTTGCTCTTTTCATTGACCTAAAGGCGGCGTATGATTCGGTAGATCGAGGGAAGTTGGTAGAGTGCTTGGGAAAAAAGGGAATCTCAGAGAGTGTGATAAGGAATGTAAGAGAGTTATATAAGGAAACAGTATGTAAGATTAGAGTGAATGGGTGTGAATCTGAGTATTTCGAAGTAAGAAAGGGTCTGAGGCAGGGATGCCCGTTGAGTCCTACACTTTTTAATCTCTATGTGGCTGACATGGAGAAAGTGTTGACAGATGGCCAAGCTGGAGGCGTGGTTATAGGGAGAAAGAAAGTGTGGAGCTTAGCCTACGCGGACGATATGGTAGTGTTCGCTAAAACCGCAGGAGAAATGAAGGAGTTGATTGAAAGGCTGAGAGGTTATTTTAAAAAGAGAGAGCTAAATGTAAACGTGGGAAAAACTAAATGGATGCGTTTTAAAAGAGGAGGTAAATATAGGAAAGAACGTTTCGAATGGCTAGGAAAGGAAATTGAGGAGGTGCAAAAGTTTAGGTATTTAGGATATGTGTTTGGAACTGGGTGCACTAATAGGGAGCATGTGGATTATGTGTCAAAAAAAGCGTGGGTGGCGGCAGAACGCATGTGGAAGGGATGGAGATCTAGTTTTGAAGGGAACTTTAGGGCGGCGGAGGTAATATGGAAAGTGTGTGTGAGAAGTGTTTTGACCTATGGTTCGGAAGTATGGGGGATTAGAGAGGAAGAGAAGATAGAGAGGGTTCAACAAAACTTCTACAAGAAATTCCTAAAGTTAGACAAATCGACACCAGGCTACATAGTTCTGCAAGAGGTGAATGCCCACAAGGTGGCCGTTTTAGCGGCAAACAGGGTGATAAGATATGAATACAAGGTGAGTGAAATGGGGGATGAAAGAATAATAAAAGAGGTATTTAGAATGGCAAATCAGGAGGGTGAAAGAGGGAAGAATGGGAATGCGTGGGGAATGAATAAAAGGAAATTATATGAAAGAGCAGGGATATCTGGCGAGGGACTAGAAAAACTTAAGAGGGAAGGGGCAAACTGGGTGGAAATGCTAGGTGAGCGATTAGTAGAGGTAGAGTTACAGGAACGCCAAGACCAAATTGCAAACAGTAGATTTTTCAAAGAATATGCAAAGATTCAGGTGCTTGGTCGTTTACCTACCTATTTATACTCAACGAAAGAGGCAGACACGCAGGTCATACTGGCAAGGTTTAGGTGTGGAAGTGAAGAACGTGGTAGGAAATATTGGATGAGTGAAGAATATCGGAAGTGCACAGTTTGTGGGGCTGGAGAGGATAGATGGGAACATTGGATAGAAGAATGTACAAGGAATGAATGGAAGGAACAGGAAAAAAGGCTAGGACAAGAATGGAAGAAGTGTATGGATGAAAGTGGAATTGGTTTGGAATTGTTAAGGAGGGTGAAAAAGTGGAAAGAGCAAATAGGCAAAAAGGAAGAACCTATTCCTTTAGTATATAAAGTGTAGGTAATATATGTATAGTATGTAATATATTTTAATATATTTTGTCTTGTCTGTCTAGTCTTGTCTGTCTAGTCTTGTCTGTCTAGTCTTGTCTGTCTAGTCTTGTCTGTCTAGTCTTGTCTGTCTAGTCTTGTCTGTCTAGTCTTGTCTGTCTAGTCTTGTCTGTCTAGTCTTGTCTGTCTAGTCTTGTCTGTCTAGTCTTGTCTGTCTAGTCTTGTCTGTCTAGTCTTGTCTGTCTAGTCTTGTCTGTCTAGTCTTGTCTGTCTAGTCTTGTCTGTCTAGTCTTGTCTGTCTAGTCTTGTCTGTCTAGTCTTGTCTGTCTAGTCTTGTCTGTCTAGTCTTGTCTGTCTAGTCTTGTCTGTCTAGTCTTGTCTGTCGTCTTGTCTGTCTAGTCTTGTCTGTCTAGTCTTGTCTGTCTAGTCTTGTCTGTCTAGTCTTGTCTGTCTAGTCTTGTCTGTCTAGTCTTGTCTGTCTAGTCTTGTCTGTCTAGTCTTGTCTGTCTAGTCTTGTCTGTCTAGTCTTGTCAGTCTAGTCTTGTCTGTCTAGTCTTGTCTGTCTAGTCTTGTCTGTCTAGTCTTGTCTGTCTAGTCTTGTCTGTCTAGTCTTGTCTTCTAGTCTTGTCTGTCTAGTTTTGTCTGTCTAGTCTTGTCTGTCTAGTCTTGTCTGTCTAGTCTTGTCTGTCTAGTCTTGTCTGTCTAGTCTTGTCTGTCTAGTCTTGTCTGTCTAGTGTTGTCTGTCTAGTCTTGTCTGCCCAATCTTGTCTGTCTAGTCTTGTCTGTCTAGTCTTGTCTGTCTAGTCTTGTCTGTCTAGTCTTGTCTGTCCAGTCTTGTCTGTCTAGTCTTGTCTGTCTAGTGTTGTCTGTCTAGTCTTGTCTGTCTAGTCTTGTCTGTCTAGTCTTGTCTGTCTAGTCTTGTCTGTCTAGTCTTGTCTGTCTAGTCTTGTCTTCTAGTCTTGTCTGTCTAGTTTTGTCTGTCTAGTCTTGTCTGTCTAGTCTTGTCTGTCTAGTCTTGTCTGTCTAGTCTTGTCTGTCTAGTCTTGTCTGTCTAGTGTTGTCTGTCTAGTCTTGTCTGCCCAATCTTGTCTGTCTAGTCTTGTCTGTCTAGTCTTGTCTGTCTAGTCTTGTCTGTCTAGTCTTGTCTGTCCAGTCTTGTCTGTCTAGTCTTGTCTGTCTAGTCTTGTCTGTCTAGTGTTGTCTGTCTAGTCTTGTCTGTCTAGTCTTGTCTGTCTAGTGTTTTCTGTCTAGTCTTGTCTGTCTAGTCTTGTCTGCCTAGTCTTGTCTGTCTAGTCTTGTCTGTCTAGTCTTGTCTGTCTAGTTTTGTCTGTCTAGTCTTGTCTGTCTAGTCTTGTCTGTCTAGTCTTGTCTGTCTAGTCTTGTCTGTCTAGTCTTGTCTGTCTAGTCTTGTCTGTCTAGTCTTGTCTGTCTAGTCTTGTCTGTCTAGTCTTGCCTGTCTAGTCTTGTCTGTCTAGTCTTGTATGTCTTGTCTTGTCTGTCTAGTCTTGTCTGTCTAGTTTTGTCTGTCTAGTCTTGTCTTTCTAGTCTTCTCTGTCTAGTCTTGTCTGTCTAGTCTTGTCTGTCTAGACTTATCTGTCTAGTCTCGTCTATCTAGTCTTGTCTGTCTAGTCTTGTGTGCCTAGTCTTGTGTGTCTAGTCTTGTCTGTCTAGTCTTGTCTGTCTAACCTTGTCTCTCTAGTCTAGTATATCTAGTTTTGCCCGTCTATTCTTGTCTGTCAAGTCTTGTCTGTCTCGTCTTATTTGTCAAGTCTTCTCTGTCTAATCTTGTCTGTCTAGTCTTGTCTGTCTAGTCTTGTGTGTCATGTCTTGTCTGTCAAGTCTTGTCTGTCTAGTCTTGTCTGTCTAGTCTTGTCTGTCTAGTCTTGTCTGTCTAGTCTGTCTAGTCTTATCTGTCTAGTCTTGTCTGTCTGGTCTTGTCTGTCTAATTTTGACTGTCTACTCTTCTCCGTCGAGTTTTGTCTGTTTAGTCTTGTCTGGCTCGAAGCCCTAAGTGTACAAATGACGATAGAGGGAATGCTTCAGTTGGTTGAAGCACTTTTCCCACAGTAATGGAAACACCACTATTCAACGAAGAGAAATTATTTAACGCAATACATCGTATACGTAACGGAACAACACCAGGACTAGACGGCGTGCCACCAGAAGTGATCAAGATCATCGCCCAGCATCAGCCTACGTTTACTCTTGAAGTAATGAACGCTCTCCTAACTACGGGAAACTTTCCAGACAAATGTAAATGTTCAAAAAACCTAAAAGCTCCAAACGTAAACTCCTTGTTACGATCATACAATCCACCATGCTATATGCTGTCCCAATATGGACTCAAAGTATGGCAGTAGAAAGCAATATATACAAACTTGCGAGAATTCAAAGAAAAACTGCAATCAGGATCTGTAGCACAAGACTGTATCGGGGGAAGCTCTCCTAGTAAAGGAGATAGCCGAACTGCACGAGGCCGGATGTGATAGGCAATCTAGAATTGCCGCTAGAAAAAATCTCCTAGCAGAATGGCAAGAAGAATGGTGGGCGTCCGAAAAAGGCCATTGGACGAAGTTGATCATACCAGATATCACTACATGGGTCAACAGGAAGCATGGTGAGACTAACTTTTACCTGACTTAGGGTGTGGCCACACGATGCGTTACGTATGCCGGAGCGGTATCTCAACGCCATCCTACATACAAATCACTATGCCATGTCACACGATGTGTGGGGCCGCCGCGCTTGTGACCTGCGAAACGAGGTGGGGAGGGGTGATGCGCTGCGATCGTTTCTGGTTCGATTTCGGTGCCGCACCGCCCGTGTAGCACCCTATAGCTCGGATTAACTGCGGTGCGGTACCGCACCGCACCGTTAACCCATCCAGCGGCCTCGCTCTTACTCCTCACAGGACATGGGTGCTTGAAACGCGACTACTTGAAACAAATACACGCCGCCATATGTGAACTCTGTAAGACACATAATATTTGACTGCTGGAGATGGAAAGCAGAAAGGGACGGAAGCGAACAGCCAACAGGAAGTTGCCGTTAAACGCAAGAACGGTAATGGCTTACATGCTGCAAAATAAACAAAACTGGGATAGAATATCCAGATTCGTTAAATTCATTATTTCCTCTAAGGAAAATGACGAAAAACTGAGGCACAAAAGAAAGATCCACCAGGAAGCCCAAATAAGGTGAATTAACACCCATCTTAACAACCACGCTGAAGATATGCTACCTGCGGTTCCTGCGTGATAGGAAATGTTCATAGGGCCACTTGTCTGTTCAGCTCTCAGCTGCCAGCTACATCCGTAAAAAAAAAACTCCTGTCTGTCTAGTCTTGTCTGTCCAGTCTTGTCTGTCTAGTCTTGCCTCTCTAGTCTTGTCTGTCTAGTCTTAGACTCTGTCTAGTCTTGTCTTTCTAGTCTTGTCTGTCTTGTCTTGTCTGTCTAGTCTTGTCTGTCTAGTCTTATCTGTCTAGTCTTGTTTGTCGTTTGATTCCCGGTCGGGGAGGACCGGGAATCAATCGACTATAGGGGAACTAATATAGGGCGGTTTTCACAAACCGTCCATGCTACCCACCCTGAATTATTGTGAAATATGTGATACCGGGGAGGGGTATACTAAAAAAGCCAAGTGGATAGGGGGTTCAGTGAGTCTTGTCTGTCTAGTCTTGTCTGTCAAGTCTTGTCTGTCTAGTCTTGTCTGTCTAGTCTTGTCTGTCTAGTCTTGTCTGTCTAGTCTTGTCTGTCTAGTCTTGTCTGTCTAGTCTTGTCTGTCTAGTCTTGTCTGTCTAGTCTTGTCTGTCTAGTCTGTCTAGTCTGTCTAGTCTGTCTAGTCTGTCTAGTCTGTCTAGTCTGTCTAGTCTGTCTAGTCTGTCTAGTCTGTCTAGTCTGTCTAGTCTGTCTAGTCTTGTCTGTCTAGTTTTGTCTGTCTAGTCTTGTATGTCTAGTCATGTCTATCTCATCTCGTCTGTCTAGTCTTGTCTGTCAAGTCTTGCCTGTCTAGTCTTGTGTGTCTAGTCGTGTCTGTCTAGTCTAGTCTTTCTAGTCTTGTCTCTCTAGTCTAGTCTGTCTAGTTTTGTCTGTCTAGTCTTGTCTGTCTAATCTTGTATGTTCAGTCTTGTCAGTCTCGTCTGGTCTGTCTAGGCTAGTCTGCCTAATCTTATCTGTCTAGTCTTGTCTGTCTGGTCTTGTTTGTCTAATATGTCTAGTCTTGTCTGTCTAATCTTGTCCGTTTAGTCTTCTTCGTCTAGTCTTGCCTGTCTAGTCTGGTCTATCGAGTCTTGCCTAACTAGCCTTATGTGTCTAGAGTTGCCTGCCTAATACTATTACACATTTTTAAATTAAATTAAATTCGAGAAAATGGAATTGTAAAAAAATCTAAAATAAACACACAAAGAATTCGACAAGAAGTAGTTTCACATGTGCATAAGTCGAGTAAATTACATAAGTGAGCAATAAAGTTGGTGTAAGTTAATTATCAACTAGTAAAATCTTGGATGTAAATCTTGGAAAAGCAATAAAATCTGATTTGCAACTTGAAAAAAGTTAACTACATCGTTAAACAATTGGTCATAAAAACATAGTGAATTTTTCAATTCATCTTAATTACATCCGTTTAATTATACTTTGATTTCAAATTCTTTTTTCAATATCTTAGAAGATTAAATATTATGGATGATGTATTAATTTTTTTAAGACTTTTGTTGTTGACCTGTTAATTAACAACAGTTAGCTATCCAAACAGTTACTGTACTATTTACATTTTAACTACATATATGAACCAGCTGTTTTTTTTTTGTTGTTCTATGATTTATGGAGTGTAGATTAAAGTGGTTTCATTGCAGACACGCCTAAACCTTTTCCAAAAAATAAAAGCTAATTTTTCTCATCATCACTAAATATTGTAAAATATGCACAACGTAATTTCCTTCTTCCTACACCACACATTACCTTTTCAAATATAACGAACTGTTTAATATATAACCGTTATCTTCAAGAAAAAATAAACAAAGATTTTTACTACTAAATAATAAATTTTAAATGATAAACTATATATTCATGAATCTCACAAGTAATAAAACACATTTATTTAACAAACAATTAATTAATTATTATTACTAAAAACAACTTATATAAACAAATATAGTGGGTTCTTATCGGATTCTTATTAATTAAAGAAACTTGTGTAAGAGCTATTTTTTCACATAACGGATTCCAAGTTACGTAAGAAACATCTTTACACCTTTTATATATTGAATTTATGCAGCTTTTGAACATGAACTGAGTTCATAGACCAGTATGCAGTCTGCACTTGACTTGATTTATTCTTACTTCAAAGGAAAACATTCCCAACAATTTAACATAGGAATTGTTTAAACAAGTAGAACGTGTTTAACCACCTGTTCTTGAGAATTATTGTTTCTCTTATGCTGACTGCTCTATTAGACATTAGATCCCTCTGGTATTGTCTGTCTAGTCTAGTCTGTCTATCTTCCTCAGTAGTGTAGTTGACAACATACCCGCCTGACAAGCGGGAGACCCGGATTCGAGTCCCGGTCGGGAGGCAACAACTAGGGCGGTATTCATTAACCGTCACTATTCGCCCACCCTGAATAAATGCAAAATATATAATAGTGTTTAGTCTTGTCTGTCTAGTCCTGTCTGTCTTTGACAACATACCCGCCTTTCAATGCGGGAGACCCGGGTTCGAATCCTGGTCGGGGAGACAAGAACTAGGGCGGTTTTTCAGTAAACCGTCCGGGCTGCCCACCCTGAATGAATGCAAAATATGCGATACCAGGGTGGCGTATACTAAAAGCCAAGGTGGAATAAGGGGTTTAGTGTGAGTCCTGTCTGTCTAGTTTTGTCTGTCTAGTCTTGACTGTGTAGTCTTGTCTATCTAGTCATGTCTGTGTAGTTTGGTCTGTCTAGTCTTGTCTGTCTAGTCTTGTCTATCTAGCCTTGTCTGTCTAGTCTTGTCTGACTAGTCTTGTCTGTCTAGTTGTGTCTGTCTAGTCTTATCTGTCTAGGCTGTCTAATCTTGTCTGTATAGTGTTGTCTGTCTAGTCTTGTTTGTCTAGTCCTGTCTCTCTAGTCTTGTCCCGTTCTCCTCGGTAATGTAGTGGATTACATATCCGCCTGACAAGCGCGAGACCGGAGTTCGATTCCCCGCCGAGGTATCGGCATTTTCAATCCGGGCGGCACTAACCGTCTGGGGTGCCCACCCTGAAAGTATGCGAAATATACGATACCGGAGTGGCGCATACTACAAGCCTGTCTCCAAGTTTATCTGTCTAGTCTTGTACGTATAATCTTGTCTGTCTAGTTTAGTTTATCTAGTCTTGTCTGTCTAGCCTTGTTTGTATATTCTTGTCGGACTAGTATTGTCTGTCAAGTCTGCTTGGTCTTGTCTGTCTAGTCTTGTCTGTTTAGTCCTGTCTGTCTAGTCTTGTTTGTCTAGTGACAATCCGTTTAGTCATCATCTGGTTTGTCTTGTTCTAATTATTACTCAGTTTTCCTGATTGATATATTAACCCTTCCTCCCTTCTTTCGTGTTATTTGATATGTTTAATGGTACAATTAGCCTAAATTGTTATAAAATTATATAATTGCGTGATGTTTGTTTATAACAAAATATTTAGAAAAATATCCCAAGGTTACGAAAACAGTGTACGCATGAATGAAAGTGCGTTGTGCGTGGAAATATTTCGCTGCACAAACAAAAAATTGATGCGTTTCCATGAATGAATCCGATCCCCACCCGACCGGACGAAGGTGAACAGAATTAAAAAACAGCGTGAAAGTAAACAATGGGGTTTTATCAATGAACATGTTTACAATATTCGAAGAAATGTGGGATATAAATTTTGGGCGGAGGTTTAAAGGTTGTTCAAATTTGCAGAGATGTTGCGCTGTGCAAGCCTGATGGTGATGTGCGTCTTGGTTGTTTCCGCCTCATCCTTCGGCAGCAACGAAGACAAGTTCATCAAGAAATACGCCATGATGAAGGTATGTTAAGTTAACTGTAGAAACATTATTTATTATGTAAGAAAGAAAAAAATTGGACGAAATTATTTTGTTACGGATGATTGGAAATATATTTTATATATTAAATTAATGATACAGTACAGATCCCGTTAAGTTTTTTGCTGCTAAATAAGTTGCGATTTTTTTGTCTTAGATTTATGAGAGTTGTTTTGGACCCGAAGTAGTGAAACAAATCCGCAAAGAAATGAAAGCAGCCTGTGCGAAATGCGCGGCTTTCGAAGCCCCGGTGGCCACCGCACCACCCCCAAGAACCACAGCGCCTCCACCCCCAGAAAAAGACATAACCGATCCGGAAAACACCGTCTACGCAAACCAACAAACTTTCGACGCGGAGAAACTCCACCAAGCAATTTTAGCCTACCGCCCAGTAAGTACAAAACTTTTATTATATGTGTGCCTATTTTGCAATGTTTTTGGGGCAAATTTCAGAATCCATTTACCGGCCCATCATACAGACCTTACCCGCAAAACATATACACTCCGTATAATAATCCGGGAATTGCGGCGCCAATGTATTATCCGGGAAATTACCCCCAACCTTCCCCGTTTCAATCGCCTTTTGCTTACCCGCTATTTGCGCAACAATTCTTAGGAAGCAGTCGAGTTTCCGTAAGTTACACCAAAAAAATATTTACAAAATTCATTAAAAAAAATTATGTTTTAGAGGGATATGGATATTAGGGGTCAACTAGAAGCCATTACGTCCAGGGTTAATGGAAGAGTTAGGAATGTTACTTGTGTCATGCAGGAATTGGGATATTTGGACGACAATTTAGAACCTAATTATGAGAAAATTAGTGAGAGGATTGGAAATTTGCCAATTTCTGACGAGCTGAGGACTGATATGCAAGATGGTGTTTCTTTCTGTCAACAATTTTCGGTAATATTATTTAACCACAAATATACTCTAAAAAGTAGTTAAAATTTGAGTAATCCAAGCAAATCTTAAACAATTTTTAAATATTAAGTTTGCATCTTAAATTATGACTAAATCATAAAGTCTAAAATTTCAGATAACTAGCCTGACTCTTGAACGCTGTAAACCCAAATTTAAACTAACTTGACTCTGTATTAGTTTAATCTCCTATTTCTGGTATCTAGCTCAACTCTAAATTGCTCCTTCTCAATTCTCACTATTTTTTTAGCAATGCGTTCCTGAGGTAAAGAAAGAATCGTCTCCATTATCACGGGAACTCATCAGGCCAATGTTCTTCTTCAAATGCTACAAGCACAAGAAACTTGAGGCTTGTATCATGAAGGACGTGAGGGAAAAGTACGCAGGAGTCAGCGAAGACGAGTTTGACGGCGAAGTGGAATTTAGGAGGACCGGGAAGTCCACCGGAAAGTTCCATGACGGCGATGTGGACGCCTTGGCTACGTCCATGTACGAGTTCCTATATGGGGACAGCAATTTGGAACTGGAGAGTATGTTTTGAGTAGAGGATTGTTGGATTACATCACGTTTTATGCTTTAAGTACAAAAAATTTCGAGATTACGGTTTTATTTTTTATTGGCGAGAATTTTTTTTTTTTTTTTCATTTAGATTAGATCATTTAGTTTGTATTTATTTATGAATGGCATTAATTTATTTATTTAAAAAGATTTGAATTTTAGCAATGAAATAGCTAAGAGCATAATTTTATTGCTAAAATTTGAAGAGACATTTCACACATAATTCCATGTATAATTATTTGTTTGGGTAATACATATACAATTTTATATTATTTCGACTCGGTTTTATTCACCTACAGAGAAAACAAAACACAGCATAAAACGCTTTCCACCAATAAACCCATTCCAAAAAATCCTTCAAAAACAAAATTAAGTAACGAAATTGTGCTATAACTATGTACGTAAACTAATAATACTTGCAGGAATGTAAGATATTTGCATAAAATCCATCAAAATACTTACTCTAATTATTGTCATAACATTATTGTCATCATCTATGATATCACATCCTTTATTTCAAACCAATTATTTTCTAATTTCAATAAGATCTTTATCGAGGATAACGTCGAAAGTCAAAAGCTTTGCGTAACGTTTCAACAACTTGCTCCAATAACAAGTAACATCTTTCATTTCAAGATTTTCCCAAATGAAATTGAAGCCGTTTTCAGCAATTTCCTTTGCCAAATCGTCATTTACTTCAAAGAATTCTATTAATCTTTGAAGTTCATCTTTTGATGAATTCGCGTCAACTGGTATATAATGCACCCAAGGTTCCAAAGCCTGGTAAAAGAATTCTTGCCATTCGCTCCCGACGTGGAAAACTAAGGATTTGCAGAGTAAGACGTGTTTGAAACGGAAACTAGCGGCGACTCCTCGGAAATTGAAGAGGTATTTGTAATCGCAATGTTCAGAGAAAGAAACTTCCTCCGCTGGTGGAGTATGAAGCGTGTCAGCTTCGGATTTCCAAGCTTGATTCTTAGTATATTGTGCATCTACTAATTCTGGTTTTTCTCTGGAAAGTAGAACCAAAGGATCCCTTTCCGAGCTTGTCCTTGATCCCCGAAAGAAAGCTTTAGCGATTTTATCTTCCCATTTCGTTTGATTCGATTTCTTACCTAACTGACTTCTATGAGTGTCCCATCGGCCTAAAACAAATTCCAATCAAACCTTTTAACCCTAGAATACTAATATGATTTTGATATATGTGGTTACTAATGTATCGTAAAATTTACGACGCCAATAAAAAACTTAAATAAAAAAATAAACTTGATTTCAAAAATTAACTTAATAAAATAAATTTTCGGTGGTTTATTACTAATATTAGAAAAAATACTTATTCAGTTTGATGTGCATTCGTTGTAACACAATCCCCGATGCTGACCACATGTTGCGTGTTTACAAATTACACATACACATGTTACACATGTTGCGTGTTTGCGAATGGTACAAAAATTAGTCGTCATTCGTCTTTATTTACTAGGGCAGTAAAAACAAATTATACGCAGTTTTTGCATCCAAGGCTTGACAAGAACATTTCAGGTTTCAATAAATATATCCCATATTTCTCGTATGCGAGCAAATGAATCCTCTTATTTTCTTTCCGGTCTAGTTTCTTTGTTATCAAAACGCATGTAATTCCCCAAAAAAATGCTCATACAAGATTTATAAAAAGAACCAGATATGGTTGAATCGAACGTTTGTTTCGCATTCAAATGAGTATCTTTTTTTACGGCAGAGAAGATCATAATTCCGAAGAAAGCAAACAACTTCTTTAGATAAATTTGAAGTTGTAGATGAAGTTTTGCGATTTTTATTTTCTTGCAATTTCTTCATTGGTGTGTTGCAGAATGGAATTTACAACTTCGTCAGAAAAGAAATGAAAAAATACGTATCAGCAACTGTGAAATGGTTGGCTTGTCCTTTGGCTCGTCTCACAAAATGTATAATATTTCTATTAGCAGTTCTGGTGGATATTTTTTAAGGTTTGGCTGACCACTTATGACCCTTTTTTCCTCGAAGTGCTACTTTATCTGGCATTATCAAATAATTTTCCATTCGAATTCTTTTTGGTTCAGGATAATTTGTGGTTTCTTCGCATTGCAAAATGTTTGTGGGGACTAGAATCGCTGCTGAGGAACTTGCATCAGTTGCTTAAGGAACTTGCATCATCAGAAATCGTCAAATCGTACCACATGGATCGGTTATGGGCCCCGCTCTGTGGAACATACTTTATGATGAAGCCCTCAGGTTAAGACTTCCGGAGGGAGCTAGGCTAATAGGTTTTAGCTCGAACGATTTAGCTCTTATAATAACAGCAAAGTCGGAACAGACTGTTCGGTTATTGCAAATCAACAGTAAGCAATATCTCAAATTAATTGTTGGATGCAATCAAATATATTAAATCTCGCACCAGAGAAAACAGAAGCCTACTAACCTCCTACTAACGGGACTGAGGAAGCTTGCGCCCATAACTTTCCAAATAAACAACGTTAGCATCGCCCCAAAAGAGTCGTTAAAATATCTAGGTGTCATCACAGACAAGAGGGTCTCCTTCATTCCCCACCTTGACGAAGCCACAGGAAAAGGTATGAGACCAACGTCAGCAATGGAAAAACTCATGCCTAACGTACTGGGGTCGAAGAGCTGCAAACGGAGACCACTCGGTTGCGTGGTCCAGTCAGTGATGCTATATGGGGCCCCAATATGGTCATATCACCTTTCATCTAAGCTAGCTATCTGCCCTAGTAATTGCTGGTATACCACTTCTTGAGTTAGTGGCAAAAGAGAGAAAGGCCCTACATGAATCAGGCTCTAGCAAGAATGCCAGAAAAATTGGGATAATCTCTACGATGAAAACTGGTGGGCGTCGGATAAAGTGCAATGGATGAGGCTGCTAATACCCAAAATAGTTCCGTGGATGAGCAGAAAACAGGGAGAAATTGATAAATATCTAACCCAATCTCTTACTGGGCATGGCTGCTATAAAGATTATTTACAGCAAATACGAAAATCACCTGATAATCTGTGTGAATATTGCGGTGAGAAATTGCGGTAATCAAATCGTCATCACTACCTGATTAATCTTCCGAGAGTATTTCCTCTGATTATTGCCTATTTTCAGCTTCCCAGTCACTTCCACTATCTTCAAATGAATCTGAATCGGTTCCCTCCCCGTTCATAATCCGCTGAATTTCTGCTTCTATTTGTTTTTGAGACAATGTCGTTCTGGCGGACATAGTAGCTGTCAAAATTATAAGCAAAATATGTATTTGAAGCGTAATTTCTGAAATTTCTTTCGATTTGAATGCCGAATCCAAAAACGTAAAAACTAACGTAAACACTATAGGCCGATTCTCATATACTCAGCTACGCGGCGTCGCGCGACATCACCTGTCAAATAATGATTACATTGTTTTAAAAGGGCACGTTCTCACTATGGTTACGCGATAGCTGCTGCAAGTTGCTATGCCGCGCGCTGTCGCTGGGATTATTTCGTGAGCATTCATTCTTTTACATTTTGTCATTCGACGTCCGCATGACGTTTGACCAGTTTGTTTGTGATTTTAATGGCGGATTGTGTTAAAAACGGCGTGTTGCTGAAAATGAGTGGAATGAACGACGAAAAAGCAGAAGAATTGATCGCTGTTGTGGCCGATTATGTTCAACTGTATGACTTATACTGTATGACAAAATAAACTCCTCTTCTTGCAATTGTTTGAAGAGAGTATGGAATTCTCCTTCGACTAGTCTTTTCTTAAGATCTGATGCATCCAATATTTTCTTTTCCTCTTCTTTTCTTATAATTCCCCTATTATTATATCCCCCATATATATATATATATATCCACATATCCACATATATCCACATATATATCCCCCATTATCATAACACATGGCTAAGGCGAAAAATTCATCATCGGAACTTGACAATATAAAAATATAACTTAACCTGAAATGTAGAGACAGAATCGCGTAGCTGAGTATCGCATATACCTAGCAGCGACACGACAAATCGCGAAACTTTGTCGCGCGTCATCGCGTAACTGAGTATCGCATATATGAGAATACCTAGCAGCGACACGACAATTCGCGAAACTTTGTCGCGCGTCATCGCGTAGCTGAGTGTCGCGTATATGAGAATCAGCCTTAATGCACCGTCAATGTTACGATTGCGCGACGAAAAATACTATACCCTGATGAAATAAAATGGATACACGTTCATAATTAGATGATGGCTAACGAGAAAGGTACTGACAATAACAGGCGCCTACTTCGTCCGGATATTCCTAAAAAATTTACGTTGAAAATTCGACCGTCGCACACAGCGGTATATACGCTATTTAGGCGGCCATAAATCGATTTCCTAGAATTTGTTCCAGATAAAAAAAAGTATATTCAGACAATGTTAAATATACATTGAACAATCTACAACCTTTTCTTTTAAGTACGAATAAATACTTTTGTTTAAGTACGCATAGTTTTTGTTTGAGTACGTATTATTAGTCGCAATTCGATCTCTGTTGTAAGTGATTAGTCCTACTCGAAAATGCAGTTGTGAAAAAATTGTTTTTGAGTTCCTTTTGAAAAAAAAATGTAATGGATTTCAATATATCAGGTAATAAATAGCACATATATATTTATCAATTTTATGTACATTTTTCTAATTATTAATAATTTCAAGGATAGAAAATGGTAATCGAAATTGATAAAAAAAAACTCCATGATCAAAAAGGTTTTTGTTATACTTGGGACCGCGTGCGTCCCCATAGTTTTTCAAGTTATAATAGAATAAATAGTATGTGTACTAACTAAAAACACCAAAATTAGCCGCGAAAACGATGTTTTTAGCGATAGTTTTTGTTTTGTTTCAGTATCCGAAGGTACCTCATGCGCTCTAGTAGTAACGCGTAGATTTCATTTTGACAAAATGCAGGAACAAGATTTATCAAATTTTGACGAAAAGTTGAGCCACCTTCAGACATATATCCGAGTTAGCAGGATAACAGCCTATCGGATAATTGAAAGTTTTGCTGAAATTAACGTGAAGCATTTATTGGACCACACAGCTAAACGTTTGGTAACACATTTGGAGGATGTATTGATAAAATTGAATATGCAAGAGCTTAAATCTTTGACGCTAATTTCGAAATGGGGATGTGACGGATCGGAACAAAGACAATATAAACAGAAAATACAGGTAGAAGATTCCATAGACAGCAATATTCTTCAAAGTTGCTCCAGTGCTAGTGTTTGTAGCATAAATAAAAAAGTTGATTCTCAAAATCCAACTTCCTCGTCGCCACGCTACTGTCGACCAATGAGGATACGATTTGTTAAAGAAATAGTGAATATCCCAAAATCCGAAATCGCCTATATAGAAGAAGCTGTAAGCGCAAAAATAGTGAATTCATACAGGAGAGCTCTATTTCAATTAAACATTTATTGACGCTAACTATGGTGGATGCCAAAGTATTCAAAGCAGCCACGTCAACTACCTCGGCTATGAGATGCTACATTTGTGGTTCTACCTCCAAACAGTTTAGGGTCAGGCGGGGTAATTGGAAAATCGGGGTAATTGGAAACAAGGTTAGTAGAATACACTGACGGAAACGAATACGAAGTTTGTTAGTACAACAAACTCAAATCAGTGTTGCCCATGATCAGCTACGTATCTAATAACTTATCACCAGCCTTCCTTATCTATCTTGAAAACAAAACACCTGCTTTATTGAAACCTTCCACCTTTTTTGTGTTTACAAAAGTTATGCTAAGGAGGTTTTTTATTTATTTTTCCACTTTTGATAAAAGGTAAATTTAAAAACTACTTTTGCTTCGAATTATAATAGTTTGTCAATATTTTAAGAGGATGAACGGCTTCATATATATATATTTTTATAGCTACGCTGCTCTGTTTACAATTACCCCATAAATTTTACACTTTGGGGTAAAGGTAAACAAACTTATTTTTCTATATATACTTCTTTTTTCCAATTAAATTGCTATAGAAAACTTGTAATAGTTAAAGTTTGTAGTGTTGCACACGATGTGACAAATAAAAAGATGAAGTACAGGGAAGCAGATGCGCATTTTGGAGTAATTTAAAATAAAGTCCTATTTCGGTAATTTTTAATTGAATTAATGGACGCAAAATCGAATCGTTCTACTGTTCTGCTACCCGATGTAGAGAAAAAGCTTGTTAAATGTCTTTTGACTAGAGCGCAAATGAGCTGACCCTGTGATAAAATGGAACTCAAAAGGCTTGTCCAAGAATATATTATTGAGAATAAATTTCAAACAAGATGGCCTTCCTGGAGATCACTGGTATCAAGGCTTCATGAGGAGGCATCCGAATTTGTCGCTAAAAAACCAGAGCATATGCAAAAAGCCAGAAAAACTGCAAGAGGTCCTTTCGTCATATATGATTTTTTTGATAAATTAAAAGAAACTTACGAGCGTCATGGAATAAATCATAATGTCGCCGATGATGAGAATAGTTTTGATTTTTAATGCAGATCAAAGTGGATTTTTACAAGACCCTACCAGGTTAAGAGGTATCACGGAAAAGGGTCACCGCTTAGTAGAGTTTCTAGCGGTTCCGGAAGAGAATCGACTACCGTTTTGGCCCGTATTTAAGCAAGTGGTGGCTTTTGTCTCCACTGATAATATTTAAAGGAGCAGCGGTCCAACCCTGCTGGATATCAGAGTTGGGCTACCCAAAGACTAATTATAGAGCAACGGTAAATGAATGGATGGAAGAACCTACATTTTTTTACTGGTTTTCAAAAATGTTCATTGAACATGTTGAAGAAGTACGGAAAAATAATTGTCTCGAAGGCAAAGCAGCAGTTTTATTGTATGATGGGCATAGTTGCCATATCAATGTTCGGATTATAGAAGCTGGTATCCTTTAAATCCATCGAAATTTCCTGAGAGCCTGTTTGACCCGATTGATTTGGCCAGATACAGAAGAAGTTGGAGGCGATGGTGCAACCATCAAATGATCAACAAATCCCTTGCACTAGTAGTCAAAACTTAAGTGCCTTAAATAATCAAGTCACTGAAGTCACAAATTGTGGACTACCACGAGATTTATTTAGTTCCTCATTCGACATCATGCTACGTAACAATGACGCCTCTTGTGACCTGGACGGGCTCTTGGATTTAAGCTTTCCCCGATATAGTAGAAATTACCTTTTTTTATTTGACATGGGTTATTCTCAGGTTCAATTATGGGTTGGGGGTAACTGAAAACAATGTTTTGGGGTAATTGTGAACAAGGTTGTTAAGAAACAAAGATAATAAATTACTATTACAACGTACCTCCCGTAATTGCTTCTGCATAATGAACGCATTTAATTGAGAAGGAGTAGGAAAAATATGTTTACATTTACCCCCAATCATAAGGGTAAATGGAAACAACAGGGGTAATTGTAAACAAGCTATAAATGTAACTTAAACATATGCAATATTTGTTTCAATAGAAACATCTTTTAGTCATATGAATTAATTAAAGAAATTCATAATCGAATTACGAATTTTTAGTTTCAAATGTTAGCTACATACATTTTTAGGTAGAATGTTCAAAATTCGTTTCCAATTACCCCGCCTGACCCTAATTACCTTATTTTAACAAGAAATGTCTCCACAAACGCATTAAAATTTGGCCTTCCCATATTGCACGTTAGAATACGCTTATCGAAAGTATTCTCAATTTGTCGCATAAAATTCCCGTACAAAAGTGGCAGATGAGATCAGAAAGTGAGAAAGAAATTGTGAAACAGAAAATGGCCGAGATACAGACGAGATTCTGAAAGAAAATGGGCTTGATACTAAAACTGGATACGTCAACACTAACGATTGTAATACTAGCAGGAGATTTCTCGCCAATCTAGAAATGGCAGCTAAAATTACCGCTATTGAATTGAAAAATTCACTATGTTTTTACCACTCTTACCACACTAGTGACGTTTTACCACACATAGTGAATTTTTAAATTCAATGTAAGTATGAATTACCACACAGTAACAGTCGCAACCATCCTATTCATAAAATTACCGGTGTTGACTACAACCTGATAATACGAATCAAAGTGACTTTGATAATTTCTAGTGGTCATGACTCCAACAATGTACAAAATCCTGATCCACGGTGCAATGGTTATGAAAAAAACATTGCTAACTATAGTATTGCTGTCCGAAGAAGCAGACAAGCAACAAGCATTTTTCCCAAATTATTTATACACCTATGAACTTTAAACAACTATAAATAAACAAAGAAACCAATTTAAAATGTAAAAAAAAAATTTTGGCCGGCTAAATTGTCGAAATACCCCTATATGCGTCGTAAATTTTACGACATATTAGTATTCTAGGGTTAATTTATATTTATCATTTACCTATCCCTCGCGGATATAAACCGATGGCTGGCCCGCCTTCCCAAAACGCCCAGGCTGGATACATAATATCTAAATATTCGCTAGTTTTGCTGAAAGAGAAGACTGGGCCAAAAGGCGGATAGTTTCCATTAACTTGGGGCCAATCACGTGTGTTTATAATAAGTTCCATGTTGGGGAGTTTTGGAAGAAGATTGAGGAGGAAATGTTCTATTCCAGAGCATCTTGCTGGAAACATGCAATTGCTTTCCCTGTAGAGCTTGTGGTGTATTATCTGATATTTTGTACCCCTAAAATTAAACAAATTATAAAATAAATCAAATCTTTAGGGAAGTGTACTTTGTGCGGACGTTATTAATCATGGCTTTAGAAATCCCATCCTTATAAGGTTTTAAGTCTTTTGTAATTACAGGTGCGTGGCAATTACATTTAGCATCATCGCATTTTTCATAAGTTTCTTTAGCAGTCTTAATTTGATTTAAATAATATGTGGACTTTGAATTCGCTTCTGCAACAGTAAAAAAAGTGAAATTATTATCTGCAACCAACGATGATTTCCATAATTGGATGTTTGGTTGTCGCAACAAGTTATATCAGATTGTATGCAACTACAGTTACATAAACACACCTCTATTTACAATCATAGGTTATATTTACCTTTACTATACTTATTCTCCAAATTATCACTTTTGCATTTAGTGCTGCCATTTTTAGCGACGCACTGCTCACGATTACACGAAACACAAACTAGAAACGATCCAAAAATAAACAATCTCACAATCTCCTTCCGCATAGCGAAAGTCTCTACGTCCAACCGCAATAGAGATTGGTGCGTTTCCCCCACTGCACATCCCCTCGAGAATCAATAACAACCCTCGAGTTAAGACGCGCATCTTAAAACTTTATTAACGAATAAAGAAATTTAAAAAAATATTTACAGAGTGTTAAAGAATATTCGGTTGCATTATCTGTTGAAGTAGCCGTTGGGGTTTTGTACTCCGTTGAATATGTTTAAGATTAGATAGATAAAAGGACTGGAGGATGCTGTGAATAGACCTATGGCTATCATAGGGCGATGTGCAAACCAAGCTACTGCTATCACGAAAAGGGTTACTGATAACGCGATGGTAAAGCTGGTTGAAGCGCATATTTCTCCTGGGAAGGTTCTTTTAAATGCCGGAACTCTTAAACCTAAAACATAATGCCAATAAATAATGAGAGTAAAAAAATTACAATAAAAAATGGTGCAATTAATGTTGATATGCGCTAAATTAATTTGAAGTAAATTTTGAACTTTCGCCTTCAAAAACACGTAATTATTACTAACTATCATTAATTGGATTAATGAAATGGACGTTGAAATATTTGTATAAATTATGACTTACAAATTATTCTTAGTAGTTTCGCTAAACAAACGCTAGACGCATAAAGAACAAACAACCCTGCAGCCCTAAATTTCCAGGTTTCCAAATTGGCATCCGAATGTTCTGCATCAAACATTTGATTAATACTCAAAATTCCGTGCCGTAATAAAGCTACTTCGTGGTTTCTGCTTGTGATATAAGGCACAAGACCTCCGTCCTTTTGCATCGCAATAACACTAATCTACAACAAAAAGCACGCTAAAATTGTACTCAAAGTTACTTTTGCAATACTTACTGGCTCCCCTGTATGTCCAGCGTAATAAAACTGCACCCTAATATCTCCAACCTCCGGATTCCAAACGTCGTCGCAATGGTAATAAATACCCAAGTGAAGTTTAATATCCCTTCTTTCTGGTCTTTCGTCGCTGGTCATTTCAGCGAAATCATTAAACTTCTCTTTGATCTCCCTTCCCAAAGTCAATTGTCCGACACGTACAGAGGGCGAAACGTAAACATGCGATCTCAATGTCATCTCCGTTGGATTATGATGTCCGTGTCTTATATAAAAGCTGTTACTATTAACTAACTTATCCCTCCACTCGGTTACGTAATAGTAATCAGTATCAGTTCTGTCTGGGTCTTCTTTGAAGTCCAGACCGCTTCTTTCTTCAATCCATTGGTACATTTGAACTCGCCTTTTCAGTTTAACGGCTTGGATTGAAACTCCATACTCGGGCTCTGTTAAGGGCTCGTCGATTAATAGGTTGCCGGTTATATAAATTAGTCTACCCTCGTATTCAGGACGTATTGGCTCATATACATTTAATGGTAAAACGCTTTTATATGCTTCATCTAATGCATGCGCATGATATACCGCCCTCCCCTACAAACAAAAAATATTTGCAAAGTGTGATTTATGAGATATTATGCACAGCGTTGATTTTTTTATGGAAATTTAATGGTTAACGTAATTACTTCGTTCCATGTGAGTACCCAGAGGCCAGCGAAAAATAAAATAACACCAATGGAAGATGTTAACCAGGATTTCTTGAATTCTTCTTTAAATGATAATTCCATTATCTGTGAAAATTTTTAAATTTATAGACAAAATTAGATTTACTGTTATTTTTTTTAAATGCAAGGAAATTTTTATTACGCGTGCGCGTGGCGTAGTGTATAGGCGGAGCGCTAGCGTAAGCGCAAAACTCACGTTTAGAGAATTCATTATCAGATAAAAATGTGATTAGATAAGAATCTCCGTACATAAAACAAATCTGTAAGTTTTGATAGTAAGTGAATGAAACATTTTTTTATTCTGATAAAATTCCTTACCAATATTTGTTTCTATATTTAGTTATAACTAGATAGTTAAGTACACTGTGGGTGACCTAGGTTCGCTGCAGTGTTATTGATTTTAGAGATGTGTGCGTTGCGTTGCTAACTTCAGTCTGAAAGAATCGTTTCAAATTTCCTAATTAATGAGAATATCAAGTACCTACTTTACAGATAATAATTTTAACATTTTAAAACTAAATGTATTATGTCGCAAACATAATAAATCAGGGGAAACTAAATCTCTTAAATACAGGGATTGAATTTGTGCGTGTATGACAATGAAAAATATTTAAATAATTTAAATTTTCAAATAATTAAAATCAACAAAATTCAATTACCTATAAGTTTATTCCAAATTATTTTCTTAAAACAACTAAGAACTAATTACTTCCAATTAGTAAATAAGTGGTTTTTAGATTTTTAAATTGATTTCTAGAATTACAAATAAAAAAAAATGTTAATTTGTATACTGTACATTGAAAACTTGGTAATTTGAATAATATTAAATAATTTGAATAAAAATAACATGATATTAAAAAAAATTGATGATAAAATTTGCGCATTTATCTTTCAAGTACCTACATCTTAATTTCAGGTATTTTATAAAATTCCTAGTTATTTTAAGAACTTCGAGTATCAAATATTTCAGATGTTTCCAGCATTACATTTCATAAAAAATATACAATTATCAATTTGCTTATATACATGGTCCGGCTATAGGTACTGACTAATTTCAGAGAGCTGTGGTGTGATTAGTAACAATTGATGGGCGATAGTGTGGTGCGAAATTTGTTTAGTGTATAATTTGTATTATAATTAATGTTTAATGTATACA
This sequence comes from Phosphuga atrata, assembly GCA_944588485.1. Classification (NCBI taxonomy): domain Eukaryota; kingdom Metazoa; phylum Arthropoda; class Insecta; order Coleoptera; family Silphidae; genus Phosphuga; species Phosphuga atrata. The sequence goes on along the minus strand of OX155901.1, from coordinate 32,165,791 downwards.
GTTTTAAAAACCATGAATAGGCCAAGATGGTTATTAAACCATCTTGTAAACCATCAGTGAAGTAGCGCATATTTTGTGTAACGGATCCGAATCCATAATTGAGGTTCAGCGGCAATTTCGGAAAGAATATAACATTATTCAGCAAGGTAAGATTCCATTCCGATACACAATTAGGCAATGGCACCAGCGTTTTATGGAAACTGACAATATTAATAATGTTTACCGCAGGACACATAGAACGGTACGCTCCCCAAATAATATTGAAAGTGTACGAAAAACTGTTAAGCAAAGTCCACTACGTTAATCAATTCGTCAAGCAGGAGCACTAAGCATTTCGAACCGAAGCATCAGGCGAATTTTACACGATGATTTAGGTTTCCATCCCTATAAAATTCAAATAGAGCAAGAGTTTCAACACCAAGATTTCGCAACAAGTAGCCAGTTTTGCGCAGAATTTATTGCCCTTATTTGCAAAAATGTGAATGTTTTGCAAAATCTGATGAAGCACAATTTCAATTAACATGCATATTTTGCTTGTCAACATACACAAGCAAAATATGCGGTACTCAGAGCCACCCCACCAAATTCCAGAGCGACCCTACTCTACAAACTCTCCGACTCGGTGACCCGACTCTCCAAAAAAGTAACAGTGTGATGTTGTATCACAGTGCATCTGTCCGGCAGATTTGGACCTCATTTCTTCGAAAAAGAGAATCAGCCTGTTACCGATAATTCGCAGACAGATCTGCAGAGGTTGGCAAGGGACATCAATGAGTTGTGGTTTCAGCAATATGGGGCAACACTCCAATGGGGCAACGCAAATCACACTCCTTGAGTGTGTATCAGATTTTTGGAAGAAATTTTCCCTGGAAAATTTATTTTTCGTAATATTAATTGGCTGGCAAGACCTCCAGATTAAACTCCCTATGATTTCTACGTATTTTGAAAGAAATTGGCTCTATATGCCTCTTTCTCGTCAGAAGTACAGCCTCTGATTTCTCAGGGGCCAACTGCAGTTGCTTCTCTGCCATCCACTTATCTACTATTTTTATACCTTCATTTGTTTTAGATTCTAATTCCTTTTCTCTTTTCCGCAAAACCGACAATCTCTACCCCTTCCGGAAGTTTAAGGCGAAGCACTCCATCATATACAATGTTGTCATATACCATATTGTAGGGCCCATCACTGAGCCCTGTGGAACACCGCTGTAGACCTCGTGCTTCACTAATTTAATGTCTCCTTCCATAATAATTTTCCTCTCAGACAGGTAGCTGCGTATCATACGTAGTATATATAGGGGGAAACCTCGTGATGTCGTCTCGTCGAGAATGTTTTGCCAACAAGCCGAATTAAATGCGTTGCGCACGTCAAGTGTTACCAGGGCACAGATTTTTCTGTTTCTGCGTGTGGCAGCCCTAGCTTCCTCTGCAGTTTCAATGACCTTTTTAATGGCGTCGGTAGTCGATTTTCCTTCTCGGAATCCATATTTTCAGAGAGATCAGTCCCAGTTCGAAACGCTCTTTTGACCCGGTCTACTAGCAGTTGCTCAAGCAGTTTACCTGCGACGTCTAGTAGACATAGTGGTCTGTACGAAGAAGCTTCATTAAGGGGCTTATCTCCTTTTCTCAGGAGAACTAGTTTAGCCCTTTTCCATTGTGCTGGAAAGTTTCCTTCTTTTAGCAGGTTATTCATTACCCCAAGAACATACTCGGGAGCATTTCTGACAACAATTTTTAGTACCTCTGGTGGAATTCCGTCAGGTCCTGGGGCTCTCCCGCTATTGAGGCGCTCACAAGCTATTTGAAGTTCATATTGTGTGAATGGTACTATCTCCGTTACTAAAGGCTGCTTCCATCTTGGTTCTTGATGGATGGGGAACAGTTTGTCAACCAACTCTTCTATTTTTGCCAGGGGTATTTTCGTAATTGGGTGTCTGCTTTTCAGGTTTCTAGTGGCTATTGCATAAGCATCACCCCAGGTGTCGTGGTTAATTTTTCTGCACAATGCTTCCCAGTGTTCCCTATTCGCTTTATTTATTGTTCTGTTGAGAGCTTTTTAGATTGAGAATATGCACCTCTGAGTTGTTCTTTGGTGCATGCATCTGGATTTTTCTTGCCTTTCCTTTGGAGTTGCCGTCTCGTGGAAACACATACTTTCCTGGTAGCATTTCTTTTTGTTGGTAGCGTCGCATTACACACTCTAGTGATCATAGATATCAATTCCTCCGCTGTGTTTTCAGAGGCTTTTGCTACTTCCATTTCTAATTGACGGATTAGCTTATCCTCCTTCAAGGATTTAGTTGACCATCCCTTATATGTTGTTTGTAGGTTTACGCAGTTTTTACTTTGGATCTACAGGTTGTAGAAGATGTATCTATGATCACTAAGTGTTTCTCTGTCCAGTATTTGCCAGTTGTAAACCTTGTCAATAAGTTGATCCGTGGTAAGAATGAGGTCTATGATAGACTTCGACTCTCTTCGTTCGAAGGTAGGAGTATTACCAGAATTATGTATAAGTAAGTCCAGTTCAGCTAGCCAGTCCATGACCAGGTCACCTCTTGCATCCATTGCTGGACTTCCCCAGTAAGGAGATTTGGCGTTGAAGTCGCCTGTTATCAATGATGGTTTCTTTTGAGCTCTTATACTGTCTCTTTTTTCAGTCAGTGATATTTCAAACTGTTGGAGGCTGCTGTTAGGAGAGAAATAACAGCTATAAATAATGTAGTTTTCTAACTCGACCCACACAAAGCCTGTCCCCTTTCCACTATCTTGAACATACACGTTTTTATTTATAATTTTGATTGCTGCATCTTTTTGTGCTTCCTCGAACCACCCGCCTGTACTAATCAGCTTCCTGTTCGGTTCACTGATAAGTATGATGTCGATATCCAGATCAACGACTGTGACGTTTAGGAGGTCATGCGCCGATCGGCACCGCATCGCGTTTAACTGTAGGATGTTAAGCATTGCGATTATTCAAGTTTCGCCTTGCCTCCGATAGCGCCTTTTGGAATGATGGACACCTTCCCGTATCCGCCCTATAGCCCCTCACTTCACAGATGGGGCAATACTCCTCCTCCTTGCAATTTTGAGCCATATGGCCCTCTTGTCCGCATCTGCGGCATAATTTTTTTCTGTCCAGTCCATTACATTGCGTGGCAAAGTGTCCTGTTTGCCAGCATCTATAGCATTTAAGGACAGTTACTCGCTCCTGTATCCTGCACTGTACCATGCCTATTCTTATTCTACCTCTTTCTACTAGCGTGGCAGCTAGTGACTTGGGAATCGCGACTGTTGCGATTTGGTTTTCACCATGTGCTGGCCTTAGGTTCTTAACCCTAATTTCGGAGTTTTCATCATCTGAGTGCTCTCTTACCGCTCGTATTATCTCTTGTCCTTTATGTGAAGTATAATTCTGCAAACTTCAGTCGTACCTCAGCGGTAGGGCACTTTCTTGCAATGTCCTCTCTTAGCCTTTGTGCATTGCCCCCTTTTACTCCCAGTATCGATCACGGCACCTATGATTTTTGTGTCAACCTCTTAATATCCATTTTAATGTAGCAATTTTTATAGTACGAACTACATCCGTGTGTTCGTAAAGGTGGTTCAGGTCATGGTTGTATCGCCGTCTCCATTCTCCGTTTTCCTGTACGCCTTTATATATGGGGCTTAGAATCTTTTTCTTTCGAAACATCCCAAGATTCTTTCTTCCTCCTTGGTTAGGGTTCAGGTTTCGGCTGCGTATATCAGTACAGGTCTTATTAGGCTCCTATAGATTTGACATTTGGTTCTTCTGGATATAGTCTCGGATTTTAGCTGTCTCATTAGTCCATAATATGCTCTATTTGCAAGGTTTAATCTTCTTTTTATCCCTTTGTTGCAGCTGTTAGTTTTCGCAATTTGGGAGCCCAGGTATATGAATTCCGATACGCCTTCGATGTTACGTGTCCCGATAGTTACGTTTTGTACTTGTGCATCCCGCGTAGAAACAAGCATGTATTTTGTTTTATCTGTGTTTATTGCTAGCCCATTCTTTTTCCTGCTGCTTCAATGGCCGTGAATGCTTGAATCATCTTATTTTTCGAGTTAATTATTATATCTATATCGTCCGCGATTGCTAGTAGCTGTTCTGACTTGTTGATTATCGTGCCTATTTTGTTTACTCCAGATTCCCTGAATACTTTTTCAAGGGCGATGTTAAATAAGATGCACCATAGGGCGTCTCCTTGTCGTAATCCGGTGTGTGTAGTACTTTTTTGGATCCTAACACTATTTTGGATCCTAACTCTGCTTTCCAATCTTGAAAGAGTTACCTTTGTAAGAAGTACCAGATGTTGTGGTATGCCTAGTTCAATCATTGCTTCGAGTAGTGCTTTTCGATTGACAGTGTCATACGCGCTTCTGAAGTCAACAAATAGATGGTGCGTGTCAACGTTATATTCCCGAGTCTTTTCTAGAAACTGCCGTAGTGTAAATATCTGATCTATTGTCGACCTATTTTGACAGAAGCCGCACTGGTAGTTGCCGATTTCTTTCTCTGCATAGGGTCGGATGCGGTCGAATAAGATATTGGCTAGTACTTTGTAGGCAGTATTGAGGAGAGTTATGCCTCTGTAATTGTTGCAGTCTAGTTGGTCACCTTTTTTTATGTATAGGAATGATTATGATCGTGTTCCATTCGTCTGGTATAGTTTCTTATAGTCATATAACATTCTTATAGTCTGGTATAAGTTCTTGGATGCGTGTGGATAGTTCTTTACCTCCTTCCTTGATCAGCTCCGCTGCTATACCATCATTGCCTGGTGCTTTGTTGTTCTTCAACCTTTGAATTGCTTTCTCTCTCTCTCTCTCACTATATATATATATATATATACATATATATATATATATATATATATATATATATATATATATATATATATATGATGGTTGGTATTTCGTATCGTTCTCTGTCATCTTGATTTGGGTTCATTCTGACTTGATCGATGTCTGTTCCTCTTATGAGAATATTTGAAGTCGAAAGTGTACGCATCATACCCCAAAAATTTGAAGAATTAAAATAGTATATTTTGTAACTAGAGCGGAAAGTTGTTAAATCCACGCGAGAGCGAAATTGGGCGCGAAGTGAGTGCGCACATTCGCTCGAGAGGGCAATTGACAAGTGTTACAAACAATATTTTTTATTACTCATATGAGGGGATGTATCATTCAAGTTTAGGATCCAGGGACCATCCAAAAAAAAATGGAATTAAAAATGAAGAATTTGCTTTTTGAATTGTCTCCGATGGTGTGGATTCGTCATAAGAACTCTCCTCAGTCTCCGGTATCACCATATAATTTACACTCATTTTAAAACGTTTTATTTAATTTTTATTTTGTTTTGTATTATTATTTTGTAATGGAAAACATTTCTGACACTTCACGTCACTTTTTTAATATCGACGTCTTGATTGTTTTTATTTTATTTTTATTTATTTGTTTTTTTTTTAATGTAACCTAGCGATATTGAATATTTGCTTGCGTTACCCAGGTTATGTGAAAAGACAATGCGGCATTACTCTTATTTAAAAAAAACGTGCGTCAGGAAGTACTTCGCTCCCATTAGTAATAAAAAATAACATTAGAAATGAAATAACCAGTGTCATTTCAGAATCGGCTTCGAGAAAGCGAAAGAGAAAATGGAGCACATTTGTCTAATGATATTTTTGAAAACTAGGTTGCATTAAAAACTGCTTTATATATGCAATAAATGTATGTATGTAAATGCTAATCTATGCGATTCAATTATTAAGCTTATCTTAAAAAATCGTCAATACCTGTAGCCGGTACATAATCCAGTACATTATTAGCGTTTATTCCAAAGATTTGATATATAGTATTGTGATAATATACATACATTTTATGTGATCTCCTCAAGACATTGAGACATTGCAGTCCGAATTTGAAAAGTGGGGGTTAATAACAGGACGTTCTAAACGAGATTTCAACTGCTTCGTTCAGCATTTGGCGCAGATTGTTTTTGTTATGAACATATACTATAACATATTATTATGAAAGAAACAAAATGGAGAATATACTCTGTGACATAAGAAATGCAACCAAGAAGGGGTAGGAATTTTTGGACCAAACTTGGCAGAGATATTTTACTAGTCAAATTGATTAAAATTTCAAAGAACTTAAATAGATAATAATTAATTTTTATTACTAATGTGTTGGACTTCATACTCCCGCACCCTTCTGGGCATGGATTCCATCGGGTTGTCGATTTCTCCCTGAGGTGTTATAACCCAGGCAATATGTAGTTCATGCCAGAGAGCTTCTAGTGTATGAGGAGTATGGGCTAATTGCTTGAGTCATCTACCCATCATGTCCCACACATGTTCCATGGGGGAAAGGTCGGAAGATATGGGTGGCCACGGCAAAATATTGACGTTAGCCTCTTCGAAGCACTCAATAGAATGCCTTACAATGGTGGTATGTGCACTATTCTGTTGGAAAATCGGGTCCTCCAGCTCCTGGAGGAATAGAAGAATATGGGGTTGTACTAGTTCATCAACATATGGGTGGGCATTCATATTGCCTCGGATGAGGACCAACTGAGGACTGTCGCTCAAAATAAAACTGCACATGGCGACGTCCTCCACGACTATTCTCCACGTCGTGCAATCCCAAGCAGATTCGTGATCCCAAGAGGACCACCTTATGCCATTCCACGTCCTAATCCAGTCGCAAGGTGCACCACTCCAAACGTTGCTTTCGATGACGAACCGTCAACGGAAGCACAATATGTGATTGACAGTACTGCAAGCTAAAAGCTCTAACTCGTAGGATAACTGCTACGAAGGGTTACAGGAGGTCCTTCGTTTGTCCTTCCACACAACATTTGTTTGTCATGGCCATCCACTTCCTCTTCTACGACGTTATCGACGTTCTGTAGACCATGCTTGATAACACCGTACTACAGAGAATTAGTTACGGTTAAGACGATTAGCAATTTCTCTGAATGAAAAACCATCTTTACGTAAGCCAATAATGCGACCTCGGTCTAATTCACAGAGTTATCGATAGTTTTCACATTGCCGTACTCTAGGCATAATCGCAACCTCAAAACGCAAAGAAGATCTCGAAAAGAAAAGAATTGCAATTGTAACAATTGTAATTTCGATTAACAACAAGTAAAACGTCAAATATGCCATGGTTGCTGGATTAGTTGGAATGAAATTTTAATCAATTACTAACTTTGACTAGTTAAACATTTCTGCCAAGTTTGGTCCAAAAATTTCTACCCCTTCTTAGTGTTGCATTTCTTATGTCACAAAGTATAATCTCTATATTGTTTCTTTCAAAATAATTCTAAAACCGTTGCGAATTTCAAAAACCTATAGAGTGGTGTACGGTTCTCAAACTATAATATGATTACCACCAGTGGTACATGTAAACCTTACCGTTACCGTTTTAAAAGTGGTACACGTGCAAACAATAGACGTGTGTTCAAATAAAATAAACATTAACTGAATTTTATTTTATTTTTTGATTGAAATGAAATTTTATTTTCTCACTATTTCTGCATTTTAAATTGTGAATGACAGTATTTCTTATAACGCTATAAGTTTGGTGGATATGTGTACAGAACACAGCTTTTATTTCTAGTTCGGTAGAACGCGTTTGATCTGCATTGCACATGAATCGTAGGCGAAAACAGAAAGTTTGAGAACCGCAGATTTGTTGACTGGTTGACTGGTTGGCCAATATCTACCCAACTATTTCGCCGATATATCAAAAACCGTTACGAATTTTGAAAAACGTTTTAAACAAAAACAGAAAATTATATTATTTTCGAAAAATATTTGAAACATTTATTCGATTTTTTTTTCTACGAGACAATCTTAAAAAATCCTTAACCTGACAAATGCAGCAGCCATTTCTTTCGACGTCTGTATAATTTTTTCAGCTTAATTTTAAAACCGTCGATAATTTCAATAAACACATAAGAAATCTCAACTATCATTCAATTTGGTGATTTAACCCTTAAGAATTTTCAAAAAAATCCGGATTCCAACCGAAGACTTTTATTTGACGGTAGTACACGAAAAAATTTAAAATAAAGAAACCGGGAATATTTGCAACGAAATTTTTTTTTTAGAGTCTATGTCTATGTTACAGTTAAAACCCGTACAAACTATATACAAAATTTGTTTTGTTATGCGCATTGCAAAGCAAGAGAGCTGTGAAAGTGGCACATCATTTGACTGATATATTTTTGACATTTGGTGCTCCTTGGATTTTACACTCTGACAACGGCAGAAAATAGGGAATATGCAAGAGATTTAGGTTTACTTGATTTTTTTATCCCCGATACTTTATGATGACATATACGTTGACATTACACCTATAGCATTATTTTCTTATTTAGTTTGTATTCCAACAATTAAAATCAAAAAGTCCAAAATATGCGAGCGAAATTCAAATTTGCGCAACGCATGACCATTGGTCGAACCGATAAAAGGAACTGTGACGTGCACGTTATGATATTGATCGGCATCTATATTCACTGTGCTGTTTTTCTGTGCAATATTTCTGTAGTGTTTTCCAATACCTAGTGTGATTTTGTTATATAATGACATTATAAATGTTCAAGAACAATGACTGAAAGTGGTTTTTTAAAGTACAATCGGACAATCTACCAAAAATAGATATAGCATATTTTGTAGCGCATGCGCAAAATATGTGGGTAGGGTGGACTATACACCTTGATTAGGACTTTATCCAACAGTTTGTCTGGTGTACTTATAATAGTGTTTTTGCATTCCGGTACTAGACAATATCTATAAAATGTTTTTCTAGCTTTTTCCATTGTCGAAATAGAGATTGAAACTGAAAATCCTTAACTGCCTATGCAAATCGTAAACAACACTGAATGACAACGAGAGCTGTGACGTCATCCAAAGCGCGCGATAAATGGGACCGTTCAAATCGATTAATCGATATTTTATATTTTTTTAAATAATAATTAAACCAGTTTTAACAGTATTTATATTTTTTACGATGTTAAAACGAAGTAAAAAGGGAATTAAGCAAATAAAAAAATGGATGCATATTCCCTATTTTCTAATTCTGTTATATATGAGCTTGCTTCGTTTTGGCTCGTGTGTAAACCGGTCCACGGAAAAGGGTCTGTTGAAAAGGCTAATCAAGACGTGTAAAAAATGTTGGTTTCATGGATGCCAGACAACAATACTACAAATTCGTCAAATGGTCTTCGGTTCGTACAATTTATGAAAAATCGGGCACTTCATTCCATATAGAGCTGTCAGTAGGGCTTATGACTTCGACTTTGCCCATTGATTTTATTAAGAATATACGGGATGAAGATGATCTCGAAACTGCTTTAAATAAAGTAAATACTACAGATTATGCGGAAACCGGGGAACGGAAACTGAGCCTGTAACTAGTTGCAGTAACCAGCCGGAAATTATAACCGCAGCCAGGCAAAAAGACGCAGAAGGTTCTTCTAGTACAAGTGGACAGTCACCAATTACAACAGAAGTCAGTCAAGATGACCATGGAGCTGTAGCTTCTCCGAATGTAGCGCCTTTACCAATACAAGCAAATTAAGGCAAGATTTCGACTGGCGTACATACCGCTGGAATGGAAAGAGGCCAAGGTGATATTCATACCCAAGGCAGGGCGCAGGTCTCAAGACCTGGCAAAGTCCTACCGACCAATTAGCCTCACTTTCTTTCTCCTGAAAACAATGGAAAAAATTGTGGACAATCACATACAGTGTGGACCTCTCAAAAGAAGTCATCTCCATAAGCACCAATACGCTTATCAGCCAGGCAAATCTACAGTGGACGCTCTACACGAGTTAACGACTACATTGGAAGCATCACTGAACTGCAAATAAATTACAGTAGGTATCTTTATAGATATAGAGGGAGCGTTTGACAACACAACCCGTTTATCAATATAGAATGCAGCCACCAACAAAGGGATCGAATACCCTATCCTTGAGTGGATTCAAGACATGCTGCTGACCAATCGTAAAATTTCCGCCGCACTGGGGTGATCAACGAGGACGGTAACTACAGAGAGAGGCTGCCCACAAGGTGGGGGGGGGGGTGTTATAGCCTTTGCTGTGGTGCCTGGTCCTTGATGATCTCCTAGATGTGTTAACAAAGAACGGGCGATTGGTTATGCAGACGATGTTGCTATCATAACAAGGGGTAAGTTTCGTAGTACAATCATGAACCTTACACAGAGTGGACTTAACATCATCAACTGTTGGAGCAAGAAGGAGGGCCTTAGTGTCAACCCGAGCAAAACAGTAATGGCCCACTTTACCAGAAACAGGAAGCTGAATTTGAAAGCTCCGAGCATTCACGGTCAGACTTTTTCGAGGAGGTGAAATATCGAAGGATAACCTTAGATAAGAAACTTACTTGGAACTCGCATTTGAACAAAATGCTCTCAAAAGCCACAGCGGCCTTTTGGATCTGCCGTAATCTTTTTGGGAAAACATGGGAACTAAAACTAAATCGTCCTATGGTCTTAGACAGTAGTGGTAAGACCGATTATCACTTACGGTTCACTCGTATGGTGGTACAAAACAAAGGAAAAAAAGACCCAAAGCGTGCTACAAAAGCTTCAACGGCTCGCGTGCCTGGGTATAACAGGAGCGATGCAATCTACTCCAACCACAGCAATGGAAGTTTTGTTGGACCTACTCCTACTGCACAAACAGGTAGAAAAAGATCTTTTCAGTGCTCTGAGACTAAGGTGTACATCGCCTATTCAGAGACACATGAAAATAATGGAACAAATCGGAAAGGAATTTCAAGAGTGCAAATCTACATCCTAACGGACAGCCAGGTAGCTCTAAGGAATTTAAAAGTCCACAACTGTAATTCCAAGTTAACCTGGAACTGTTAACAAACCCTGAAGCAACTGCTGCAAGGTAACAGACTCACGCTAATATGGTCGCCGGGTCACCAGGGCATATATGGGAACGAAATTGCCGACGCACTCGCCAAAAGCGGGGCCGAGGCTCACTTCTTTGGCCCGGAGCCAATTTGTGGGCTTATAAAGGCCCACTTAAGGCAGGGGGCTAGGAAATGGGAAGAGCAAAAACAAACCTACTGGAAAAACACACCAGGACAGAGGCAAGCTAAAATGCTCATAAACTATTCTGCCGCAAAAATGCAGCAACTGCTAAGCTTCTCTAGAAGAGAAATCAGAACTTTGGTAGGCATGCTCACAGGACATTGTCCGGTGAGATATCACCTACACAAAATGGGAAAAGTAGAGGAAGTTGCCTGTAGATTATGTGAATCAGACGTGAAAGAAGAAACCGCTGAACACATAATATGCACTTGTGTAGCGCTAGCACACATAAGGCTTGCCCACTTCGGGGTCACAAAAATGACCACCTTGGAGCTGAGTAGCAAGCCTCTCAGGAATATCTTAGACTTCGTTCAGGAAGTTGAATTCCTGGGAGAGTAATTGTAGTAGGGTTTTACAATAGATCAAGTTGCCCGCAGTGCAGAAAGCCTTTGCAGCCAAACGACCTCCACACAAAAAAAAAATACAAGCAAATGACAAAGATCTCGAAATAGTAGCAAATGTGAATCGACAAATAATAGCAGACAGAGAAATGGCTCATAAAAACTCAGAATGAATCTGGCTTCAGATTCAATACACATTCCAGTAGAAATCGGTGATAACGTAATTATAGAAATTCTGTAAATTTTCGTAATTATACAAATTATACAAATTCTGAATAGTTCTTCAAAAGGAGGAACAATGTTTTTACAATATTGCAACAAGATATGTAATTCTCGACAAATTATATAGCAGGTATGTTGGGTAAATACTTATATACTTAAATCTCAATTTTTGGGGTTCCGTACCCCAAAAAACTGACGTACCCGTAACTCGAAACTTTACGTACCCGTAAAATGGAACCCTTATAGGATCACTTTGTTGTCCGTATGTCTGTCTATCTGTCTGTCTGTCAAGACCATTTTTCTCAGGAACGCGTAGAGGTAACAAGTTGAAATTTGTATCAAATACTCGGGTCTGCGGTCTCTTTCAGCTGTGAAAAAATCAAACTTGTAAGTCAATGCGATCAAAAGATATGACCGTTTATGCCGCATATTTTGCGATGGGAAGGGAATCAAAACCTATAGGGTACTTCCCGTTGACCTAGAATCATGAAATTTGGCTAGAAGCGGTGTCTGAAAACCGTAAATATGTAGTTTAATTACAAGAAAAATGCGAATTTACTATTAGAAACTTATGAAAATACACTAATGTGTTGCGTGGTATTGTCAGGCACCAGAAGCATATGGGTTGCATACAGTTAGGTTCTCCTTAAGATACCTTACTTACAAGTTTGTACGGAACCCTCGGTGCGCGAGTCACAACTCGCAGTTGGCCGGTTTTTTTTTATGAAATAAGTTATAGCCATTGTGGTAAGCTAATTTAATGTGCTTAGGTTAGAATTCAACAAGTCCCAAGAAAAATTCTTTCAAGTCGATGAAATACCAAAGAAAAATTTTCCTTTAAGAACTATTGCTGAGGAAGCAGCTATAGGAACAGGCCAAAGTTTTATTAGCTGCGTATGAAAGAAAGGGTGTATATCAAAAAAGGGGCTCTGTAAGAAAAAAGGCAACCTTTGTAACTCAAAATGCCACGATAGTTTGTTATATAACAAGTAGGTAAATTTATTTCATTTAATTTTTTGTTTGTTTTTATTAAGCTGTTTATAACTTCTATACTTGATAATTTTAATTACTTGAAATAAATATTATCGCCATGGCATTATTATTATATGTTGATGTTCCTTAACAATATTCCTTTTAGTAAGATGATTATTTTTGTTTAACATTAGCCAAGAATTATTAATAAATATTTTAATAAACAATATCCATATTTTCAATCCCCAACAAGTTTATCTAATACTAGTTTATTAAGGTTCAAAGTTAGAACTAGTTTTATCTAAAAGTTAAATATGGAAAGTAGTAAATTCTAGTTATAACTATAAAATTTTAGTTTGAACAAAGGCAGTTAGTTAAAACTAGTTTTAACTAGAGAAAACGCGTTATAACTAAAACCGTGTTTTAACTGTAACATCTACACTGTCTAGCATTGCATATATAATATAATTATCTGGGTAGTCTTGTCATGCTAGGTTTGCCCGTCTAGCCTTGTAATCTAATATTGTCTGTCTAATTTTGTCTGTCTAGTCTTATCTGTCTAATCTTGTATCTCTAGTCTTGTCTGTCTTATCTACAACACTAAATTTACCTACCAAATTGAATCACAGTCACAGTTTTTAATATAAAAAACCTTGACTTCGCCTTGAATAGCTAAGTGGTTTTTGAGTCAATATGAAAAAATTATCTTGATTTACAATAAAGACAGTATTTTTGTATAATCGGTTATTAAATTGCATTGCATGCTTGAATCACTGAATGAGTTTCAAATGTGCAAAATTTAAACTAATTGTACTTCATTCAAGTTTGAATTATACCCTAAAATATTTCCGCAAATTTATAATAAGAGCCTGTAATTGTAATTGAGATTTTTATAATAATTGTTTCAACAAAATTCTGATATTTGAAAATGGAATTTTATCTTGAATAAAGCAATTAACTTCCATGACACAAAGCTTACACTTTAATATAAAATGTTTATTTGTTAAAAAAAAAAATAATAGACATTTGTAACCGTATTAGTCAAAAAGTATTCAGAACAGAATTAAGAATAATAATCTTGATACATTTATTTCATTGTTATAAATATTATTGTGATTATTTTTTGTTTAGATTTTTTATAAGATGCGAGCATTGGTAGTATCAATATGGGTTTTCATAAACCTAATATTTTTCGGAATGTGCGGCTATATGTACCTTCTCTGGTCCCAGTACTGGATGTACCTAGAAAAAGACATGTACACCACCACAAACAACTACGAACAACAAATTTACTACTACAATCGGGGTTATCCGCTGAACGACACGAACAAACTCCACGACGCCACCGACGCCAAAAACAGGACAAAACATTCCGTCAAAGAAATCAACAACTTCACCATAATAAAGAACAGTAAACCCAGGTTCCCGAATTTGCAAAGCGAGGATTTCGTTTTGGACACTAAGAAATATAAATGCTCGGTGAACGATAGTACAAACGCTTGTGATACCAAAGTTAAAGAATACAAAGAAAAGATTTTGAATGAGCTAAGAAGAGTTTTCATGGACGAAAGCAACGTTTTAAGGTCAGGAATGGACAACCAAAACCCTTATAACGTGCAATATAAAGGCGTTAGGGAAAACCATTTAAATAAAAATTGTAAACAACTCCTTTGCGAGTTTAAGCAAGTCAAGATTGAAACTGTTAAGAAAACCGACGAACCTTTCAAATCTAACCATTTAAAAGATATTATTCCCAAGAAGAAGTTTCTAGATAATAAACATTTCAAGTCTTGTGCTATTGTTGCTAGTTCAGGATCTCTAACTGATTCCAATTTAGGAAATTTCATAGGTGATTAATGAGATAATTGAATATTTTTGCATTTTATAATTGAGTTTTTTTTTCAGATTCGCATGATTTAGTACTTCGTTTTAATCATGCTCCAAGTGACGGTTTTGAGAAAGACGTAGGAAGGAAAACCACAGTGCGCATATTAAACTCGCAAGTGGTGTCTAAAAAAGAATTTCGTTTCCTTGAAACAAATCTATACCGCAATATTACGTTGCTTGTCTGGGACCCAAGCAATTATTCATCAACACTAGAGGAATGGTATCAACGACCCGAATTCGACATTTTCCCGAACTACATCGCGTACAGGAAGATGTTCCCGAAATCTAAATGCTTCCTGTTAAATCCGCAATCGTTGTGGAAATTGTGGGATTTTTTGCAAAGCAATTCGCCGAATAGGCTCAGACGTAACCCGCCGTCATCCGGATTCTTAGGTAAACTATCTCATCCGCATAAACACACCAACGAAAACTCCCGTTCTTTGCAGGTTTGGCGTCCTTACTTCCGCGTTGCAATTACGTAAACATGTTCGAATACATGCCGTCGACAAGAGTTACGAAACGATGTCATTACTACGATCCCGAGGAAAACCCAGCGTGCACCTTCGGCGTCTGGCATCCACTTGCCGCCGAAAAACTCCTAGCTTATAGTCTGAACACTGCGAACGACACCACTACCTTTAAGACTGGTTACATAAGCATACCAGGATTTCAAAATGTGAACTGTTAGGACTTTCTGTAATAATGATCTATCAAAGAATATTGTGATTTTAATTATAAATTAGTGATATAGATTTTAACGTCAATTTTGTTAGCCGTATTTTTTGATTTTGATATTATATTAAAGAAGACTTAATTGATAAAAAAATGTTCTTCATATTCCAAATGCAATGATATAAACAAGATCGGATGCAATAATATCAACAAGAAAGCTAATGAAGGGTAAAAATATTTGGTTATAATGCTACGAGTAATAAAATCAGGATAGTTTTACAATAAAACGTAATCGAAATGGTGTATAAGACCTTAAATCTATTCAAATGAATCCTTGAATAAACATGCAAGATATATTATTTATCAACAATTCCTAATCTTTAAACGTATTTATATCAAAATATTTGTTAAAAACAAAATTTCCAGGTCAAAGATCGCAAAATTGTATTTCGAAAAAATTATTTGAAGGATAAATAAAAAGGAATGGTAAGGATTGGGTTGGATGAGAGGTCCATTTCAAATAAAAATGTATCAAAGATTTTGCAATTATAGAAGCGTTTAGAACAACGAAAACTGTTGGAGGTCCCCAAAGAACCCAGCTTATCTTCATTCCATTAGTTCCATTATAGTCAATTTTCCTAAAGGCTATAATGAAACTAATGGAATGAAGATATTAAACGCGATTGGAGCTGTATACGTATTGTAAGGTGAATTAATCAGTTCAATAGGAGACCCAAAAAGACTGGGATGAAATTATATTGGTTGTGGGGTTATTTGCTTAGGCTTTAAGCCAACAAAGAATAAGTTTATGGAAAGTGGAAAGTGGAAACATGCATCTAGACTGTAGTTCTTGGTTGAAATCTATTAACACCGACTTTTGCATGAACAAGTATAATATAGTTTATTGTCATATTACATTTTTTGTTTTAATTTCTAGTTTGTTAACATGCAATTATATACAATAATATCAAAACAAACTTTCCCAATGACAGATTATATTTTATGTATTTATATCGATTTCAGATACTATAGTTCTTCGTTTCAATTCGAGTTTATCTGCGGAAAAGCACGTGACGCAAAGAAACTAGAATTGAAAGATTCTTATGCGGGAAACTTTCTGGGGGGATTTACAACCTGCAGATAGATGTTCAATCATGTGTTGTGTTGCGACCAGAGAATGGTGGCATTTCTATATTGTTCCTCGACTGGAAGAGATGCTTCAAAATGTGGGTCAGACTTTGAATGGAACATGTGTAACAAAAGAATATTCCCTGTCTTCCCAGAGGAATTTCGGAAGGAAAGGATCGGAAATACATTCATCGTGAGATTACAAAACATATGTTTTGACATATGTTTTGTAAAGTAAAGGTGAACTAGTGGTCGCCAAATTCTGACCTGCAATTGATCGAAGAATGACTGGTTATTAGGGTTTCAGAGCAATTGATTGAAAAGAACCGAATAGAATGAATATGAAAATTGACCAAATTTGAGTTATACAACTATTGGAAGAAGGTGTTGATCGACAAGAAGCGGACAAACGTTAAGTGACAAAGAAATCCGGGTATTTGGCTGCAAAGAACGGAACATAATGAAGGTGAAATTAGATTGATTTAGCTATTGGAAAAAGAAGCATGAAAGGAATTCGAAAAATGCGGATAAATCAATAAACTGCAGTAGGTGAAACATAAGATATTCCCAAAATAGTGGATGAACTATAAGTTAGTTAGTATTAGGGTTTTAGGACTATTGGCTATTAGGAACGAAGCACAATAACGATTCATTCAGAATAATTATGGATTGTAAAGCCGTAAAATATAATTTCTTGCTATATTTGTTGGACTTTATTTTTTAAATCGTAATCTTTTAACAATTGCCGATATAAACAGTATTATCAAAATAAAATTTCCAAGTCAAAGATCACCCATTCATGTAAATATATATTCGAAAACAAGTGCTTTAATTCAGTTGAATTCAAGTTCATCTGCGAAAATGTTGATTTCAACGATATTGGTTATTTTTTTGCCGCTTTGTTTGGCGGCACCCATGTCTGATACCCAGAAAAATGAGGCCATGGTAAGAATTTAAGAGAAAACGAATAGAAAACTTAGAATGAAATTATTTCAGAAATATTTCAAACAATACGGATACTTGCCGGAAAAATACGAACAAGCAAAAAATAAGGAAGTTCTCTTAGGGAACGCTATAAGAAATTTTGAAAGTTTTGCTGGATTAAATAAAACAGGTAGGTTAACTTAGATGAGTGTTTAATACTTTAGTTTCTTCAATAATTATGTTATAAAAAAATAGGGGAAATGAATGATAAAATGATGGATATGATGAAACAGCCAAGATGTGGAATGGCGGATATGTATTCAGGAAAATCACGTTTTGTAAAATTCGTAACAGCTCAATACAAATGGCTCCCAAAAACACTCTATTACAATATTGTTAGATATACCGAGAAACTTCCAAGAAATGAAATTGAAAATACTGTAAGAGACGCTTTCAATATTTGGACAAGATACTCAAATTTAAATTTTGTTAAAACTAATGGACGAAGTCATATCAGGTTAGGTTTTCATACTCGAGGACACGGAGATGGAGATGGTTTTGATGGACCGGGCAACGTACTAGCACATGCTTTATTTCCGGTAAGTAACAAGTTTAAACAAATTAATTTTAATAACTAAATATTTTTTTTCAGCCAGGTGGAATTGTTCACTTCGACGAGGAAGAGAATTGGGACATAAATTATAATCGACAAACCACACATTTCTTCCAAGTCGCAGCTCATGAGATTGGACACGCTCTGGGTTTGGACCATTCAAGGGCCAATAGCGCAATAATGCAGCCATTTTATAACAGAAACTTAAATTATCGAAGTGGTTTAACTAGAGACGATATCAATGGAATTCGACATCTATACGGAGCAAAAAGACTCACAGCAAGCACCGATAAATGCTCGAGCAAAAAAATAACTTCAGCGGCTTTTGGTCCCGATAACGCCCTATACGTTTTCAAAGAGGGCAAATTTATTTCTGACAAATCGCCAGGAGATGTGAAGAACGTCAAAGACGTTTGGCAAGGTATCGACGATCATTCCAAAGTCTTCGTTACAAATACAAAAACCTATTTCTTCAGCGGCGATAAGTTTTGGAGATTTACTGGTACCACAATGGACGAAGGTTATCCCCAAAAGATTTCCGAACGCTTTCCAGGCATTCCTAACGACATTGATGCGGCTGAATTTATAAATAACCAAATATATTTCTTCAAAGGTATTTTATACAAAATAACAACATTATGGGAGAAAGAAAGTTTTAAATTTAATATTTTTAGGTGCGAATTTTTGGGTATTTGACTCGTCTAAGACTCCGAGAGTGAGTCCAAAATATCCTAAATTGATTGAAGCGCAGTTCAAGGGATTGCCGAACGACTTGGAAGCGGTTGTTATGGATACGGAAAATAACGAACTGTTCGCGATTAAAGACGGAGAAGTTTATTTCTACAATTTTACTGAAAATAACGTCTACAAAAAGGACAAATTGACGGATTATTTCATGTGCGAAATGTAAAATACTTATTGTATGCGGGTGTTTAAAAATTTTGTAAATAAATTTTTGGGGAATAAAGTTTCATTCCGTTACATTTTTAATAATAGTTTCACAAGAAAAAAATATCTGTTAAAATCGTATCTAGAAGAGAGTCTAAAAATATTGTGAATTGAAAAATTCATTATGTTTTTGCCACTAATTTTTGTAAAAACATTATATAACTTGTGAAGTTATATAAATGTACGCGATACGAGTTTCGACCGTTGAAAGTCATTTTCTAGTCGATCCACTTCTCACAAAAATTCTTCGAAAATGACCTTCAAAAATTAGTGGTAAAAAACATAGTAAATTTTGTAATGCAGAGTAAGTATGTAATACTACGTAGTAACGGTCGCAACCATCCATTTTAATTTAAAAATAGTTTTTGTTAATTGTAATCTAATTAAATTAACATTGAATTTTGTATTTTGACTACACAAAATTATTTTATCTCAAAATATATCAACTGTTTAAAATAATCTTCAACACATGTCAAAGATCAAACTGTATATAGAATTTTTATTTATTATTTTATTTGATAATAATAATCTGCACGAAATTAGAGATGGGGAGATAGTTTATATTTAAGTTATCATAAATAATTGTTCTATTTTAAACCAACTCTACATCAACAATAATCGAACATATTTCGTGTTTGAAATTTAAAATATCTATAAAATGAAATTTATTCAACAAAATATATTTTATGAAGTTACTATTTATAGCCAGGGAAAAATATTTGGATAAATATCACTGTTATTGCGCAAAATCATTACTATCAACAATTCCACTAAATATATTTATCGTTAATTAATTTCTCATTCAAAGATCAATTTCAATTCGTATCAATAATGTTAGTCCTATTTATGTGCAACTAACAAAATGTTAATTTCATTAATTTTGGTGATTTATTCACCTTTCTGTTTGATGTCACCAATGTCTAAGATAGAAAAACAAGGAGCTATGGTAAGTATTCTTGTATGGGATTTAAGTGTGGTAAATACATACTTGAGAATGTTGAATAAAAACTTATTATAAGCTAATACTTTTATTAATAACTCATTCGAACTTTAAATAATCACAATAAATTACACGTAATACCAAATTATTTAAAACCTATAAAAATAAACATGAAACCCATGACAACCAAGTGTAACCCATCACAACCATATTAACAAAATTGATAAACCATTGCCTTCTTGGGAATTACAACATGTATATGTCATATATATGACAACATTTTATTATAAATGAAACTCATTCTTCATTGTCAGAAATCCACTCATTTCTATTTTCCCCTCAGTAAATCTTCTTGAAGTACTTTTTACGGTACTTGAACTATCATCATAATTTTGCTGGACGTTGTTCCTTATTTTCCACATTCTTTTCAAATCTACCTTCATTTTTTATCTGCAACTTCATGCTTAACTATTTCATTATCTTCGCCGTATCAATAATTTAATCAACTAATTCATATCAGTAATTTAATCTTCCTCTCAGTATCACTCTTTTCAACTTCCTCTAGATTCCAATCGTTTCATCTTCCTCTCAATATCAGTGATTTATTAATAATATCAGTGATTTATTCCTCTCAATATCATTTTCCTCCCCATGTCAATCATTTCATCATCAGTAATTAATTTTCCTATCCATATCAGTCATTTCATTATTCTCACCATATAAGTCGTTTTATCATCTTCTTCATTTCAGGAATTTCATCTTCCTCTTCATATTAGTTATTTCGTCTTCTTCTAGATACCAATCATTTCATCTTCCTCTCCACATCAGTCATTTTATAATCCTCTCCGTGTCAATCTTTTTATCCTACTTTCCATATCAGTCATTTCAGTATCCTCCTCATATCAGTCGTTTTATAATCTTCTTCATTTTTATCTTCCTCTCCACCCTTCTATTACTTCTCTATTTCATAACTTATTTTACGCCTTATTTTATATCTCCTGTTACACCTTCTTTAATACCTTTAAATTTTGACATATTTACTTATATCTTCATCATTTTTCTTCTTCTTACTATCTAAATGCGATTTTATATCATCTGATATTTTGTTTCATTATATTCTTCTTTTTTATTTTCACTGCTTTTCCTTCAATTTAATCACTCCAAAAATTCGTCCTCAATTGGAGACCAACATAATTTATGTTCTACTGTGTTATAGATAATATACAGTCTTTTTCTATTGGTTTTCCTCTTTTGTCAATTGTATTTCCCTATTTCTCAAAACTATTTCCTATCTATATTAAACAGAGTGCTGTGTTTGTCAAACAAATTCCTTTTTTGTCAGAAGTGTTTCCTTATTTATTAAATCAATTTCTCATTATTATTAAATCACAATGAATGCTGAAAGAAGACAGAACAACAAAATTTCCAACGAGGTACGTACTCTTATTATCAGAGCAATGAACGATGGTAGTTCGGCAGTCCAAATAGGACGGCAATTCAATGTTTTGCCAAACACAGTAAGAAAAATTTACCAAGTGTATAAAAAAGCAACGAGATGAATAAGAAAAGTGTTGGGCATCGCCCCAAAAAATTTACTCGAGAGGAGCAAGAAGAAATCCGCAATTTGATTGATGAGGACTGCACCTTGACACTAAAACAAATAAAAACCAAATTATTGGAGCAAAATTCACAACTACAGAGCGTTAA
Organism: Phosphuga atrata; assembly: GCA_944588485.1. Lineage (NCBI taxonomy): Eukaryota > Metazoa > Arthropoda > Insecta > Coleoptera > Silphidae > Phosphuga > Phosphuga atrata. Next base: position 32,144,274 of record OX155901.1, on the reverse strand, counting down.
AAGAATTTCACTATTCCGTAAAACGCATTTCTTTTGTGCCAGAAAGGCGTAACAGCCCAGATACTATGCGAAGTAGGTTTGACTATGCTGTTCAATATAACAGAATAATGATTGGCAGAGAAAAAATATTTTTTATTGATGAATTTGGAATTCAAGTGAATTCTAGGAGATCGTATGGAAGATCACAGAAAAATAATAGAGCCAACAAAGTCAAGGCTCAATTAAGAGGTCGTAATTATTCGATTGCTGCTGCAATGTGTATGAGTTCACTATATTTGTTCACCAGATCATATAGGAGGAGCATATTTTGTAATGGACAACGTCAGATTTCATAGAACGGAGGAAATTCAACAATTGATAAAAGCACATCGACATTCCAATATTTCTGCCACCGTACAGTCCTTTTTTAAACCCCATTGAAGAGCTATTTAACCAATGGAAAAATATCATAAGCAGAAGTCAGCCCACGGATGAAGATCAACTGTATGCACAAATTCATAATGCTTCTGAAGCTATAACGCAAGAGCATTACCAAAATTATGTTCGACATATGGAGACATATTTAGGGGATTGGGTTGTTGAATAAAAAAAAAATATCGATTTTTTTGATGTATTTTAAAACCTTATTATAAATAATTTTGATAGTGGGAAAAACTTGAAAAAAATATTTTTAAATTAATTATAAACAATTCAAAAGTAATTTTTTTTAAAAATAATGACGTCACTCCAAACGCGCCATGATTGCTGTGATGTATTTATCATACATTAGATACGATAGTACAGTATTGGCGTTTCTATGTATGTGTTGACAAAAATATACGAATTTTAGTGCAAACGAAATTGTTTTTGACAACTAATTTTGACAAGTAAACAATGTGTGATAAAGGATTTATAAAGGCTAACTCGGATAATATACCCAGTGTGGATATATTTATGATATCAGACTTTTTAAAAGGTGATATTCGGTTTAATTCAGCTGAAGTACGAGCGTGTATGTCCAGAACACAGAGTTCGGAGTAAATCTTACTCGGTTACTATGATAATTAACGAAAAATTAAGAAAAGTTCATGACGTTCGATGTTATGATTGTGCAGCTTCGGCAGGTAACAACCGCATAACACATTTAATATTATATTAATCGTTTGCATACATATATTTATTGAACAGGTGGTTGTAAACATGCATTAGCATTGCTTATGTGGACCCATCGGAGAAGTGAAGTTCCAACATCGGAAAAAATCACGTTTATCAAGTGTTGGTACTGTGATTAAATATATTGAAGCTAAAGATCTTACCAAAAAAGCAGCTTCAGTTCTAGTTGACAATTTGCCCGATAACAATGCATTCTTAGAAGAATTGGTTCAATTTGCAAGAAACCAACAAATAAATTGCAAAATTGGACAACTAAATTTTAATTTAGATAACAAAAGAATCTATAATTTATCATTACATCAACTTATTTATGAATTTCATAAAAGTTCACAAATTCAAGTTGATGAATTTTTAAAATTTGCAAAAACAGAAATAAAAGTTGGAATGTGTGGAGAAGCTGAAAAGCAAACACGACAGCAAAGTGAATGTACAGTATGGCATGAACTTCGTTATGGGCGTATTACTGCATCAAAGTTTTATGAAGCTGCTCATTGTAAAACAAATAATGGATCATTTGTTCGACAAGTTGTTGGTGCAAGCAAAGTGTATGAGACAACTGCTATGACACGGGGTAAACAATTGGAAAATGACGTTATCGAAGTATTAGAGGAAAAGTTAAAAATACAAATTTCTCGTCCAGGGATGTATCTTTTACCCAGTTATCCAATTTTTGCAGCATCTCCTGATGGATTGACTAGTGATGCTATTGTTGAAATAAAATGTCCTTTGAGTAAAAAAACTTTTAACACGTTTTTACCAAAAAATGAAATTAGTCCTAAGTGTATTGCACAAATGCAATTACAGATGTTTAATGACTGGTAAAAAACAAGGAATATTCTGTATCGCTGATCCAGATTTTGAGGAAAACAAAAGAATTTATGTAAAAACATTAAAGTACGATGAAGCTCATACGCAAGCTCTAATTAAAAAAGCCTTGTTGTTTTGGTCAAAAAATATATTTCCAAAACTCTTAACATCTATAAAAATTTGAGACATTTATTTTATTTATCACAATTATTTTATTTATCATGACACTTTGATGTAAGCTTATGAAATAAACATTAAATAATTATTTATATAATAATTTTTTTTAACATGCTTAGTGATTTAATTTTATAAATCAAATATCCATCAATTTATGTTGAGATTATAGGTGCTTGTAAATTCACTAATGCTGCAGCAATGACAAAAATATAGTCTGTAAAAGGTGAAATATTATGATTAACAACCGCATGAGGTTTGAGAAAATCAAATTCTCGCATTCTTCCAATGACGCGTTCTATGTGAATACGTAGAGCAGCAATTCGTTTGCCTTCTAAAGCCTTAGACTGTGATAATTTTACTCCAGAACTAACTGAATGTGGTCGTATTATTTCTATATTTTTATTATCAAGCAGTGAAACAATATTTTTGAATCCTCGATCAGCCATGACAGCACAAGCTTCGGGTAGCTGCTCTAACAATCCACTTTCTTCAAATAATAGTTCATCAGAAATTCGACCTCCAAATCCCTTTGATATAAAATTAATAAAACCACCTGGTGTACAAGATATTAAATACTTTAAAGTATTGCACTTTTTATACTCTGACCAAGTTAAAGATTGGTACTCTGGATCACTCGGTTTTTCAATTTGTATCTCAAATGCATCAATAATAGCATTTACATGGCTATATGAACTCCTAAATGGTATAGGTAGTATTTTTTTATGTTACTCGGTTCAGGCATATAAATAAGAGTTTTTAACAAATGTGCTAATACAGGAACTGTTTTATTAAAAACAATACTAGCATTACTGACACTCATTCCAAACTGTTCACTCAATCTTCCAAATGTATCTTGTCGTATTTTCATTAGTGATAATTTTATATTTGTAATATTTATATTACATATGACGCTAATACGTTTTAATATCGCATTCCATTCATTAGGAATTCCAGTATATGCTTTTAAATTGTCGTTTATTAAATAGTTTGTAACTTTCAATATTGAAGCCTTCTTTACCCGAGATTGAAAGTTACTAGAATCTATTGAATCAGTATTTTCAGAAGGCTCATAAATATCTTGTGAGCTGCTAGAATAAGTAAAACTACTTGATGAAATACTTTTTTGAGCTTCTATTAAATTCGAAATAGATTTTTGATGTAATGATTTGATTGGAGATGTTGCAGTACTTCTGCTGTCAGTTTTAATCGGTGAGCATGATTTATCAACTCCAACTGAAGGAAACTTGCATTGAACCGATACACTCCGATATTTATAACGACAATTTACTTGCGCAGCAATACTACAATTTTTAATAACAGTCTGTTTTTTAACACTGACTTTTTCATCTGATATTGTACTGAACGAAGAAGAATACATCAATATGATCAACACTATTAGTTGATGTAGTCTGTATGTTAAATGCTTGAGGAATGTTGACAGAATCTACTTCAATATGATCAACACTATTTGTCGTCAGAATGTTAAATGCTTGATAGAATGTTAACAGAATCTACTTCAATATGATCAACACTATTTGTCGTCTAAATGTTAAATGCTTGAGGAATATTGACAGAATCTACTTCAATATGATCAACACTATTTGTCGTCAGAATGTTAAATGCTTGATAGAATGGTAACAGAATCTACTTCAATATGATCAACACTATTTGTCGTCTGAATGTTAACTGCTTGAGGAATGTTGACAATATTTTTTGATGATTCTCTTAAAATCCCTTGGAGATCTCGTTGTTTCTGTCTTTTTTCTGAAGCTGGACTGGCAGTCGTATTGCCCTGCCTTTTACGGTTAGGTTGACAAGCAAACTTGTGAGGTACTACATCAACTTTAATTTTTGCTCTACCTCCCATTGTAGTATAATAAATATAATTTTCCTTTAATCTTCTTTTAACTAAAAAAAATAATTAATATTTATCAGAATGATTTAAATGTTATTATAACAAGAGAACCATCATCACAAGTAATTAAAAAAAAACTCAATTTTATTGAATACATAACTTAAAAAACTTACTTAAATAATAATACTTACATCAAAATGATCCTCACAGCAAAAAAATGTGATGTCGATTTAGGATTTATTCGGCGCACTGCTTGAAACCATTGGTTTCTACGTTTAACATTTTGTGGTACATTAAAAAACATTTTTTGAGGAGTGTTTATTGTTGTATTCGTACACGATGGTACGAAACAAACACGATAACTTTTAAGATTTGACATTTCGAATAAATTTATCAATATAGTAACGACAATAACAAATTATCGTAAATGTACGATAATTATGGTATACTTGGCAACGCTGAATGTATGATAAAGACGTCACAGCCTCGGCTTAGTTCAATTCGGCGTCGGTACCGAGTTCATTTTTTTTTTCAATTTGTTATAACTTTTTAATAACAACGAAAAAAAAAATGTTTTGTTATTAAACTTTGTTTATGTTACTCTTTCGATTTATGACAAAAAAAAATTTGATTCAAAAACCCAATTGCCTCAAGAGAACTGAACACTGAAATTGGTTCTTCCTTCCAATATTCCAGATTCAACCATTTCAATTGACAATCAAAAATAATTTTGAGCTCAGTACATTTATCTCAGTAGAAGTCTTTTCTGGGCCCATAACTTTTTTGAATAAAAACTTATTATAAGCGACTTTTGAACTCATTTAAACCCATGACAACCATATTAACAAAATTGATAAACCATTGCCTTCTTGGGAATTACAACATGCATATGTCATATAATTATTAACCGCCGAAATTCAAATTACAACAAAGAACTACAATTAAGCCAATCATTTTAGGAGTATTTCAAACGATATGGATACTTGTCGGATAATGACGAATCATTATTATACAAACAAGAAGTTATGCTAGACAAAGCCGTATATGCGTTTGAAAGATTTTTAGGAATGGAACGGACAGGTATGAATTTCTACTATTACGCAGCCTCAGAGACATTTTATTGTCGAATGTTTCTTAAATTTTGCGTGCATGTTCACAATGGTCTACAGATTTGATCTGTCATATCTAGAATATGAGATACGCAATATTACCCTTTTGCAAACGTTTTCACTTCTTAAGCACAATGCAATATACTGACACATATGACAGTTATCATCCAGTAGACAAGAGCAATATTACTATCATCATTTTGGAAAAGTGTTTCAAACAAAATGGATTACTTGGTCTTTATAAGGGTGATTCTAATGTTTCTATCAAAATAATGACGCATATATAATTCATTTGCAATAAATATATTTGAAAACTTACACCTTATTCCTACCTTATATAGTTTGATATAAAAAATTATGTTTGTAAAAAATATTTTATCAAAAAACATTGTGTCCTGGAGTAACAGATTTATTTATTTTCGATTTTTCTTTTTAATTGTACAAAAATAAAGGTAAAATGAACGACCAGGTGATGAATATGATGAAACAACCAAGATGTGGAATGCTAGATGTATATCCAAAAATTTCACGTGTTGAAAATTTTATGACAACAAAAAATAAATGGAAGCCAAGAAAGCTCAGTTACCAAATCATTAACTATTCAAAAAAGCTTCCAAGAACGGAAGTGGCTAATACTATAAGAGACGCTTTTAATTTTTGGGCTAGCCATACAGATCTAAGTTTCTCAAAGACTAATAGAAGAAGTCGTATTAAAATAGGATTTTATGTTGGACCACACGGCGATGGGAATGGGTTCGATGGACCGGGAGATGTTCTAGCTCATGCAAGTTTACCTGTCAGTACCAACAAATACATCTATTTAGGTATTAAATATATATGTTTTGTAGACTGGTGGTGTGGTGCATTTTGATGAGGAAGAGAATTGGGATTTAAATTTCAATAAACGCCAAAACAGCATCCATTTATTCCAAGTAGCCGTTCATGAAATTGGACATGCTTTGGGCTTAGGACATTCCGGTCAAAGAGGATCGATAATGTGGCCATTTTATAATAATGAAAAAGATTATCGAGAAGGTTTGCATAGGGATGATATTGATGGAATTCAATTTTTATACGGACCAAAAACCAAACCAAACGACTATAATATTTGCAAAAACCGCAAAATAACTTCAGCAGTTTTCTACGATAACATTTTGTACATTTTCAAAAACGGAAAATTCGTCACTGAAAAATCACCGGGTGTTGTAAAAAATGTAAACGATGTTTGGCATGACATCGATGACCATTCCAAAGTATTAATTGCAGACTCAAAAATCTATTTCTTCAGTGGTAAAAAGTATTGGAGGTTTTCTGGCACCACAATGGACGCAGGTTTTCCGAAAAAAATATCTGAAAGCTTCCTAGGTATTCCCAATAATATAGATACAGCTGTGTTAATATTGAACCAACTATATTTCTTCAAAGGTTTTTTAAATAAATTAGAGAAAATAACGGTTCAAAAATAAATGGTTTTAGGTGAGAATTTTTGGGTGTTTAATCCATTCGAGGTTCCTAGGGTAAGTTCTGAATTTCCTAGATTAATTTCTTCGCAATTCTTGGGATTACCGAGTAACTTGGAATCAGTGATGTGGAGCAACGGAAGTTTGGAATTGCACGCGGTCAAAAATGGAGTAGTTTATTTTTATAGTCTTACCTTCAAAATGGTTTATTTTAAGGCAAACTTGTCTGATTATTTCATGTGTTCTATGTAAAATTTAAAATAAAAATATATTCCAAAAGTTTTGTGTAGTTGAAATATAAATTATACCTGCCGCAAAAATATTCATATAAACATGAATTTGTATTATGACTACGCAAGATCATTTTATACGAATATAATATTTTTAAATTATGTTTATCGTTAAAAAATCCCAGTCAAAGATCAAAAATGTGTTGCGATGTTGTTTCTTATATTTATTTGCGTGTGCTACTGCAATGTTATTTCTTGCAATTCTGGTGATTTCCTCGCCTTTCTGCTGGATGTCACCAATATCAATTACAGAACAACAATTAGCTAAGGTAAGAATTAACAATAAAACGAAATAAAAAAATAAGTATATATTTTTTAGAGCTATTTCAAACGATACGGATACCTACCGAACAATTACGTGCAATCCAAAAATAATGAAGCTTTTATTAAGAAGGCCATTAATAATTTTGAAAGATTTGCAGGATTAGAAAAGACAGGTACGATAATTTTTAATCCTGCGTCGGGCGCAATATGAAATCTCACAGTATTGGTCGGAACAAATAACTAAAGACTTGCATTTATAATCCGTTAGGAAATTGTAATAGTTATTTATTTAATAACAACAATTAACATTAGAGCGCGGAATAGTTAATTTTACAACGCGATAGATCATTTGGAGAACAAGTCCGAAGGGCGAGTTCCCCATTAGCTGGAGATTTTTAAAATCATTTACGCACGAAATTTGGATAAAATGTTTTGGCCGACAATTATTATTTAAGAAACAAATAGATTTAGATTATTTACAATGTTGGAAATTATTTAATTTTTTTGTTGGCCTCCTGAATGCAATGTTGCAAGTATATTGCTATTATGTGGTAAAGTGTGGTAAAAAACTTTACCGCATACTAGCCGTACTTTGCAACATTGCGTGTATAAATCATCTCTTAACGTATACACGATGTCAAAGCTATTTACAACTAAGGAGGCAAAAACTTTCTTTTTCTTTTAAGACGAAAATTGGAGAAGTTACTATGTTCCATTATATAGTCCATTTTTGTTAATAATCCCGTAACTAGATTTACACTATGACCCGATTCACACTATGACAAATGTTCAATCTAGTTATAAAATTTGGCGCTAAATTCAAATATAGTTACTTGAATATAAAATTGGTAATTTATTAATGGTTTGATTGAATATCTATTAAATACACCAAATGGCAACAATAGTAATAAAACACAAACAAATAAATGGAGAAAAACGCAAAAATCTAAATGATACAAACAGATCAGATGACAATTGTGAATTGACATGTCAGCCATTGACAAGTAGCAGCTCAACATGCATTGGCGTACGAAAAAAATATACTTGGAGTTAATTATTGTTTTTATCCTCCTCGCATTAAGCCAATCAGAGAAAAAGGTCAAATAAGCCCTATCTTCCCTGTACTGCATTCTTAAGAAAAATGGACTATAGGCAAAACTCTTTTATAGCTCCTCCAAACAAAATTCTGCACTCATTTCACATATACGCCCGATGGAGGGATTAAAAGCTTTTTTGCAGGAAAATAATGATAATTGTTGATTAAACTTCTTTTCTTTTTCTGCTAAAAATCAAGGTGAAATAAACCATGGAATGATAAATATGATGAAACGGCCGAGATGTGGAGTGCCAGATATATATCCAGCGAAATCGCGTTTTCTAAAGTTTGCAACAGCACGTAATAAATGGATTACAAGCAATCTGCGTTATAAAATAACGAAGTATTCTAAGAAACTTTCGAGAAACGGAGTTGATCGTACAATAACAGACGCATTTAATCTTTGGACGAATTATACGAATTTAAGTTTTTCGAAAACTAATGGAAGTGGCCAAATCAAAGTTGGGTTTTATACGAGATTTCATCGGGATGGAAATAGAATTAGTTATTTCGATGGACCAGGAAATACATTAGCTCATGCTTACTATCCAGTATGTAACAACTTATTTAAAAAAATGAAATTACACGTAAAGCTGAAAATTCTTTGTCTAAGAATTTGGTGTTTGCTTCAAATATAACTTAGTTTTCTACGTCCTACACCAATTTCTTCCTCTTATAAATATGAGGAAAAGGTTGAGAATCAATTAAATTTACACATATTTTATGTAATCTTTTCAGCCATCTGGAATAGTACATTTTGATGACGATGAGAATTGGAGTTTAAATTTCAACAGAAATAGCACAGCAGATTTGTTTCAAACAGTCGTCCATGAAATCGGACACGCTTTAGGTTTAGGCCATTCTCCGCTTAAACAATCCGTAATGTACGCATTTCATAACGGGGATATCAACTTCCGAAGTGGTTTACACCAGGATGATATAAACGGAATTCAATACCTATACGGACGAAAAACCGAATCCGAAAAAAAATTGTGCAGAAACCGTACAATCACTTCCGCAGTTTTTTATAACAGCGTCCTGTACGTTTTCAAAAACGGAAAATTCATTAGTGAGAAAACCCCAGGAGTTACAAAGAACGTCAACGATGTTTGGGAAGGGATTGATGAACATTCAAAAGTATTAATCACGGATTCAAAAATTTATTTCTTCAGCGGTGATAGGTTTTGGCGATTTACAGGTAACACAATGGATGCAGGTTATCCCCAAAAAATATCCCAAGGTTTCTTAGGCATACCTAATAATATAGATGCAGCTGTATTAATGAACCACATACTATACGTCTTCAAAGGTATTTGAGATAATTAAAAAAAAACAATCAAGATATGTAAATAATTTTAGGTGATCATTATTGGGTTTTTAATCCATCCCAGATTCCTAGAGTGAGTCCCGTGTATCCCCAGTCTATTTCAAAGAACTTTAGAGGATTACCCAGCAATTTGGAATCGGTACTTTGGACTCAAGAAACTAATGAATTGTTCGCGATTAAAGATGGAGAAGTTTATTTTTACAGATTTGACTTAAACATTGTTTACTTAAAAGAAAATTTGACTGATTATTTTATGTGTGAAATGTAAAATTTCTTGTAAAATAAAATTGTAATTCATTATTTGACTTGATTATGCAAAACAATTCCGGTAAATATTTCAGCTTAAATAATAGTTTATGATACAAGTGAGTGAATAAGGACTTTTGTGCATGAGTTGCTAAGTTTAAACAAAAGCCTTTCACACACGCCTATCATTATTTTATCTACGCAGCATGTTAAAATACTGTTGAATCTTCAAAAAATAATTGTTTCTTACATATATTATTTAAAAATTGTAATTGTATATGAAACAAGTTTGGAACGTTCAACGAATATGCAGGCCATGGTAAAAATTGCTAACAAGTAAAAACGCACAGTGACGGGAACACTATTTGGCCGTTGTCGATGAAATCTAGGTTAACCTAGATTTAATCTAGGTTAGGTTAAGGTAAATTATATTAGAGCCAGATAAATCCAGACTGAGACGCCGAGACTTCTTAATTTAAAATAAGAAAAATTAATTAAATTTTAATATACGACAGAAAATTTGCCCTTCGTTTATGTTTTGGTTTAGTGATTTGTTGCCATAGTACCAACAAACAGAAATCGTTTGAATAATGAAACTCCATTTGATTTACTTTGGACTTTTACGCACGATTTGTACACTTAAGCACACGCATATATTAATTTACTTATTAATGTGTTCATTTTGGTGTGCGAGTAGAATCACTACATCTATGTTTTCTGTTTAGTGGCAAGAGTTTAGTGACAAAAATCGTTTAAGAATGAAACTTCATATAATTTACATTGGACTTTTATGCACGATTTGGATACCTTTACAAACGATTATAAAATAATTATATTTTTATATTATAAAATGTTATCTAAGTAAATTATTGTATGTGAACAATATTTTACTTATTAATGTGTCCATTTTCGTGTGCGAGTAAATAAATGATTTTAAGCATTCTAGTTAATAAAGATTCGTAATTAATGCAACTTATCTCATAGAAGACATTGCCGAAATTCAATAAGACGAAAAGCGGTCGACTTTCCGTTTATATCATAGCTAATGCCAAAGTTGAAATGCCGTATCCAGTAATTCATGTTTTTTGCGATGTTTAGAGTATTTCTGATATACAAACAGATTTTGATTTATTTATTTTAAAGCAGTTTTTTTTGTTTCATTTTAACATACGTGGAATAGTAAAGCAACATGAACATTAGCATCAATACGCAAAATGATTTTTTTGCCCACGAATACCGAATAAATTCGTGGCTTAGTATCAAATTTATCTATTCTATTCCAACTGGGAAACTCCCGACTGCAAAACTAATAAACAACATGGTATATATCTGAAGTTATTTTATAGCTTGCTTAATATGTAAACCAGTTTAAAATAAGTACGTTATCTGGGGTCAGGACCTTAGAAAGATAATATTTTAAAAGAATATCGGTCTCTTACTGTCGCTTGGTTTGTGAAAGTGTACAAGTCCAGTGTTCCAGGAAAATGGAAAGAATATATTTATTTATTTTGTTTGTCAGTGTAAATTCTGCACCTTCCAACATTGAAAACATGAAGGTAATATTCACATTAAATATATGTATAATGCAAGTCTCACCAACATGACTGAAGGCATTTTTATATAACACGATTCTTATACGCCATTGTTATGGATTTGAAACAGATTTTCTTTACTATTATTTCAACTATCCTACATGAGGTTCAGTTAACGTTTACCGCGTTTACATACGTTTCACCGCGGGATCTTCACAGCAGGAACTTTCACCGCCAAGCAGTATCACCTCTGCCAAGTTTCACCGCTCACGTTTCACCGTTCGGCAATTTCACCGCATCCAATTAAAAAAAGATATACTCAAAAATATAGGAAAATAAATTGATAATTAAATACTCTTGTGATTTAAAACACTTTCTTTACTACAAATTCTCTGAAAATACTATCTACAAATTTTACTGAAATTAAAGCAGTAAATATTAAAATTGCTTCGTACAAACTTTTCATTTAAATTATATTCACTTTTTACATATTCATTATTCATATTTCGCATAATAAATAAAACTTTAATAAGTGATATGAACAACATCTCTAATACAAACAATAACATTATCAGGATCATATACATCAACAAGTTTTCTGAATCCTTTCGCAGCATCACTATATATTTGTTTTAGTCTTTTGCGGTTCGAGGAACCCGCGGAACGTAGACCGCTATGTATTGCTGAAATCGCATTTCATCCAAGCTTTGTTTCTTTATGATGTAATTTGTACATTTTCTGTGCCAATCTTCCACAGAGTTATTTGTCTTGGACAAGCCATCCAACACTCTGTAGATTCAAACATTTCTTGTAGAAAAAGTGCTTGTTGCAGGGAGTTTGTTCTTCTTTTGGGACGTCCATTCTATGGCAAGTTTGCGATTTTTTCCAATAATTGATAAGTACTGCAGTAATTTTGATGTTGTGTATAGACGCATTGAACTGCATGGGAACAAACTTTCGCGTTAATTTAAACCACTAACTTTATCCGTTAATTTCCAGGTATTCAATGTAGTTTAAGACTTTGATGTTTCCACTTGGAATGATATACTTCGTCTTAATCTTTTCAAATTTATTGGTCAATAGAGATGTAGATTGTAGACTTCCGTGGTGACTTGTACTGCGACCTTCAAAGATCTATTGTACCCTACCCTCTTCCTCTAATCGTTGGTATACTTACCCATTTAGCGCCTCCTCTAGTCCTGATTTCTATAGGAATTTAAGGATCTGAGTGGGACTCAGAATTCAAAGACTGCAACTCCTCTGCCTTCAAGGAGAGGGCCCCAAGATACATTTGTCTCTTGCGGATCAGTGCTCCGCAGTGTTTTGAGCAGACGTTTGGGGTTTCTTCTGCTGAGCCGTAGAATCTGCATCTGTGATCTTCTTCAAGGTCTAGGACCTTGAGGTGTTTTCTAAGTCTGCAGTGTCCCGTCACAATTCCTGTAAGAATTCTAAGCTTATTCCTGCTTAGTGTCAGGCAAGCTTTTGTTCTTTTCTGCTTAAAAAATACCAGCATTACTTTGGATTGTCTTAGCGCTGGAAGTTCTATCCAGGTTTTCAACCATTGTTCTCTTATTTATTTATCTAAACTTTTATTGATGGTGTTCCTACTCATACTGCAAAAGGGTTCCGAAAACCTATAGAGGGATTACTGGATCCCTTACGTGATAGGTGATCGATTTCCTCGTTTCCATCTATACCATTGTGTCCTGGTATCCAGTATATCGTTAGTTAACAAATTATGTTCTCTATCAAGCTTTTTTAACTTTCCCACACAGACCCATACCAATTTGGATCTGATAGTGTATGAGCCAATGGCCTTGATGGCTGCTTGGCTATCTGATAGGATAGCAATTTGTTTTTTGCGATAGTTCCTGTCGAGGTTGATACTTTCGGTAGGTTCGATACTTCTTAATCGCATGTACCTCTGCTTGGAAGATATTTGGGTAGATTACCATGGGTTTAAAGTATTTGGTACTAGGTCCAAAAACTCCTGCAAGGAAGGTACTGGTCCTTTCTCTTCGATCTATCATTATACCACTTGACAGCAATTTGCTCTATGTGGTATTCTGATTCGTCGCCCCAGTCGGCTTTACTACTATACATTGCTGTGTAGTTTTTCTCGAAATGGTATTTGCGTCTATCGGTACTTCCAGGCAGGGGATCTGAGCAGCAAGGCTGTTCCGGTCTTTGCTCCCGATTACTTTACCTCCACCTATTCCCTTCTTGCTGAACCTAAGAATCGCCGATCTGGCGGACATCTCCACGACAAGGTGCAAGGGAGTTAGATCCAGCAGCAGCTCCATTGCTGCTGTCGGGCATGATCCCATCGCCCCGGTACAGACACACGCCAGTCTTTGAATTTTCTCAAGCTACTTCTTCATATAGGCCAGCTTGGTTCTACTTCCCCAAGCAACTGTCCCGTAAGTAATCGCAGGTCTCACTATCATGGTGTACATTCACCGCAGGATTGTGAGGTGACAACCCCACGTTTTTCCTGCCAGATTTCTGTACACCATCAGAGCGCGTTTGGCCTTTCCTACCATTTCCTCAGCGTACCTGTTCCATAAGAGTTTACTGTTTAGTATTATACCCAGGTATTTTATCTCCTGTTTCTATTCTATTGACCTCTTATTTAACAGTATGGATTGTAGGCAGTTTAACCTTCTCTTCCTAGTAAATGGTATCACCGTGGTTTTGCTCGGGTTGAGTTTCAGCCCCATTGTTTGACATCACCTATTAGTTACTATGAGACCTTTCTGTACGATTTCACAGAGCGTTCCCTCAAACTTCCCTCCGACTATTTCATTGGCGTAACCTTGACTATTAATGTCTAGACCAGAGGTTCTCAAACTTTTCGAAGTCGGGGAACACTAAACTCTGATATATTTTTAAGCGGAACATCTACAATATAACATAAAGGTTAAGACAGGGGACGCGGGTTGCTAACCTTCTTGAAACCAAAAGAGTAATAGCAAACAGAATAATGTTCGCAAAAACACTTTCGCGAATTGTGTCGCAGCATGTGATTGGCAACCCTCGGCTTCCAAGTGCTACTAATAATATGTATGTGAATAAAATATGTACGATATTGATTGATGCAAATATATTTATTGAAAACACAATTAAAATTATTAAAAACTATTTTAAAAAAATCTCAAATTTAATGCGATACATGAGCTTGGCGATCTTGACAGATCTCAGCGAAATTGGGACGAATTTTTTGCCTTTATATTAACCATAGTTGAAAATCCTGCTTCGCAAAGATATGACGTAGAACATAACAATAATATATTCAGGCCTTTCTTGCTTATACTCGGGTATTCATTTGTAACAGAGATCTAAAAATTTTCAGGATTGTTTTCATGGAACTGTCATTTTAATCAACGATCTGAAGAAAACGACGTTTTTCTTCTTTTAAATTGAAACTAGAAGATTCGGAAGAAACAAACTGGTTTTGTATCCAATCATATTATTCTGGGTGTAGCAATGGAAAATATTTTAAGTTTTCCTTCTATTGTTGATAAATGTTCCATTTTCGAAGAAACGATTGCCTCGTTGGTATTTTGTACACATGGGAACATTTCTGTGTTCCATATAATTTGTCGTTCAATGTAAGAATATTTTCATCTTTTCCTTGCGTATTGACAGTATTAAAGTATTCAAAAATAACATCCAAATATGCCAAATTATTGTACCAATTATCATTTGTTAGATAATTTACAAAAATTTTTCGATTTTTTGTTTCAAAACAAGTAATTCATTTTTGAATTTCAACACACGATTTAAAACCTTTTCTCGTGACAAGCAACTCACTTCGATATGAAGAAGTAAAGCCTCACAATCTGCTTCCATCGATGAACAAAGTTGTTCTGAAAATTCGGTTCTGCATCGCTCACACTTTAATAAAATTAACCATTAACTTGGGCACTGTTTTTATGACAAGTACTTCTCGGTACAAAAAAGCAATGATGAAATATTATATTTGAATTTATAGTTTTAGCTAAGGTCTCAAATCCATTGATTGATCCCGTCATGGACGCTGCTCCATCGGTACAAATACCAATGATCCCATGATAAATTTAAAACATTCAAATAGGTTGTTATTCCATCAAACAAGTCCTGACCAGTTGTACGACCTAAAAGTTCTTTGCAGCATAAAAATTGACTCTTGTCTCATGAATAAATTGTACAAAGCCTATGAGCTGCAGGACATGCAGGCCCCTCTTTCCCACTGGGCACGTGCCCAGGGCCCAGCGTTCGATAGAGGCCCCCAGGTTCCTGACAGATCACCAAACAATAACCGATATTTATTACCGAAAAACATATTTATTTCGAAAGAATCAAACGATAATGATTCGGACTATCGGACCATCATAGAACAAGACGTATAAGCTTATGTCAGAATTTTTTTGACGGACCTGTGCCATCAACCCAACTGAATGGAAAGGAGAAATTTAATGTCTAAACCTTTCTTCCCATAATTGATACCATGAGCGTTCATCTAAAACAGCGATTAAGTTCGTATAAGAGTATTAGTAAATATTTTGGTTTATTTTTTCGCTTGAAAACTCTGACTTCCGGTGAGATGAGACAGAGTTGCAAAGCATTTACTTATAACTATTATGAAGACGTTAATGAGAAAGAGTTGGAAATGGAATGTCTGCATTTAAGAGAAAATTGTTCATATTGAAATGAATGAACTAATAGTATATTGGAAATATATCATTTGAAATACATCTTTTGAAGAAAACAAATTTGAAGACACATTTTCATATGTAGAAATCGCATTGAGAATCTTTTTAAGCATGATGATAACTGCAGTGGAGAACCTTCCTTCTCCAAATTGAAAAAAATAAGAAATGAAAATGAAATTAAGTAAAATGCTTCAAGACAGATTAACCAGTTTGTCGCTGGTGTCCATAAAATATACTCAAAAACATAGATTTTGAAGAAGTGATTAACGATTTTACCCATCTCAAATCTAGAAGGATTCTTCTTCAATCAACATAGATTTTTAAGCACTAACCTGTGAATTCTAAAATAGTAGTTACTTTTGTGGATTATATTATATTAAATCTACTCATTTAATGGGACTGTAAAGATATAAAAAGAAATCTAGAACATTCCTTATGTAGTTTCTTTGCCTATTCTAACAAAATAGTGCCCTGTCAAGGTCATCGGGGCCCATTATCCTCATTCTACGAATCGTATCATCACCGGACACCGGAATCTTCAAAACTTCCTTCTTTGCTTCTTCCACAAACATAATTGTCACTATTTCACAGCAGGCAGGCAAAATGAAAGATTCTGCTATCGTGTTTGGCTTTAATTTTAGTGCTACAATCTCGGCAATTTTATACTACGCAAGTTGAATTTTCCTTTTTTTTTCTTAACCCTTTCGCTACGGGGTGCTTTTCTACAAGTCGTGCCCTATGTACAGGGTGCTGAGGGTAGTGCGGACTCGTCCGGTTCCCGTAGTTAGGTACTTACTCTTTGCGTATAAATACGGTTCCCGTAGTCTGTAGTAGTTCAAAATTCATTTATTTTATTTTACCCGTTTCATTTTATTTTCTTAATGGGTAACCAAAATAATACGCAATTCAGTGCTTAGTAGGCTTAGCATACGTCCGGAATTATAAATGAAAGGTTGGACAGTCCTGGTTTATGCGTTTTTCGCATTCTTCCACAAACATAATTGTCACTATTTCACAGCAGGCAGGCAAAATGCTTTAATGCTTTAATTTTAGTGCTACAAACTCGGCAATTTTATACCACGCAAGTTGAACTTTACTTTTTTTTCTTAATCCTTTCGATATGGGGTGCTATTCTACAAGTCGTGCCCTGTGTACCGGGTGCTGAGGGTAGTGCGAATTCGTCCGGTTCCCGTAGTTAGGTACTTACTCTTTGCGTATAAATACGGTTCCCGTAGTCTGTAGTAGTTAAAAATTCATTTATTTTATTTTACTCGTTTCATTTTATTTTCTTAATGGGTAACCAAAATATTACGCAATTCAGTTCTTAGTAGGCTTAGCATACGTCCGGATTTATAAATGAAAGGCTGGACAGTCCTGGTTTATGCGTTTTTCGAAGGGGCTGCAGTGGAATGATGCAACCGGATTAATACGGTTCCCGTAGTTTGGGCCGAAAACATTGATTACTCTGAAATCAAGTTTTTATGTGTCTATAACATTTTTAGTAGTGTATATGATAATTATAATACAGTGGATAAGTTAATTTCCCATATTAAGTACTAAAAAAACGCTTGCGTATTAATCCGGTTCCCGTACACAGGGCACGAAAATATTTTACGGCTTTATCCGGTTCCCGTAGCGAAAGGGTTAAAATATTTTTACGTTCAGTTGTGAAATGACGCCTTAATTTAGTGGGCACCATCGCGCTATTGGCAAGTTTCTTGACGAATACAATGCAGAGCGGTGTGGTACAATCTGTATTTCCGGTCCAGGTAAATCCAAATTTTAAGTATTCTTCGTCATATATACTTTCATCGTCCGTTTTGTTCATTCTCTTTAATTCTACCAGTTCTAAGAGTAACATTGTCATTATCGAAATCAAGACGAGGTTATGACGAAATTATCTATTACTATAAATTTAAAAAAATTGCAATATAAATCAATAAATAATGTGGTTCAAAACTTATCTAAATTTATGTACGTAATTAAAAAAATTCAAATTGAAAGATTTAAAATTTGAACTGCATATGAGTCACATTTATAAGTCACACGAATATAAACTAACCTAACCTAACCTAACGAATTGTAGTATTGTGATTAATTTTGATGATACTGCAATAATATTTTTAAATATGGATTTTTCCGTGGAACACTTAAAGGTGCGTCGCGGAACACCAGTTTTCCGCGGAACACAGTTTGAGAACCCCTGGTCTAGACCGTTGAGCCTAGCCTAAAGTGACCACACGTCCTGATTTTGGCAGGACAGTCCCGCTTTTTAGAGGCCTGTCCTGCGTCTCGCCGATTTTAAAAATGTATATAATATAATATTTTTCCACATATTCCCATACAATCTCCTTTTTTAATGTCAACCAATGAAAATTTTTAATATCCTCGAATTGAAATGTCCATTCTCCAAGATATTCCAAGCAGTTATTATAAAAATTTCTTATTATATTAATTTCTTTTTAAAGTTATTATAAAGATTTCTTTCAGAAAATCCGGTCGTTTAATGGCACTTTGTTCTGAAATATTCATTGGGTGACATTAAAAGAGGAGATTTTATTGGAATATGTGGAAAAATCTTTTCAAAATATTAGTAAACATTTTCCGAAAAATAATATTTGCGGAAATAATCTTTTTGATCAGGTGTTATTAGTTAAAAGTTACGTTACTGATGAAAAAGTTAAATGTTGGTAGTCTGCAAATGTGGAAACAGACAAAAAGTGGACGGAGTTATTCCTTCATTTTAAACAGAATAATATTTTAAAAATATTTTGATAAGGAATATTATTCTGTTTAAAATGAGAATGTGAATTTGTTTTAAAATGAGAGAGTATTTTCTAGTATCAATAAAATATGTACAACTGAACACAGTTGAACAATAAACTTTAAAATCTATATTAAGCGTAAAAAATAATTTGACCAATTTATATGAGAAGTTTCGACATTTTATTATGACATTTTATTAAATGATCCAAATCTATTGCAGTATTTGTCTCAATTTGTATTCAATGTGTATTTGCAGTTTTGCAGTATTTGTCTCAGCTTTGTCTCAATGAAAATGTGGTCACTTTAGCCTAGCCAGTGGTTTGTCAACTACCAGGTTCCACATCAGTAGTGATAACATACCTTCCTGTGGGCACCCTCAAGTTGTGTAGTTCTTTATGGTGTCTCTTCCCACTCGATTTAGTTCTCAGCATTTCTCCCATCCACTTTAAGGTAATGCTGTCGATATTCCTTCTTTCAAAAGCCGATTTGACACCATCGGGCGTGTGTAAAAGGCTCCTTTAATGTACAAAAAGGCACATATCTCTACTTCCTTCGTATCTACTGCTGCTTCTATTTCATTTGTCAGCTGATACAGGGCGGTCTCTGTGGATTTTGCTGCTCTGTATGCATGCTGACAGTTGTGTAGTGGTGCACCTACCAGCACGGTTGCCCAATATAACCCATTCGATCAAAATCTAATTAAAAAAACCTTTTCTCACAGAGGAAAAAGCATAATTACAGAAAAGGTTACCTGTAACAATTGGTATGGTAATTGATTATAGTTTATCAAAAAGTAATTCTGTACCCCAGAGATATAGTATTGTAAGTCCAAATTGGCAAATTTTCAGGAGAGGCAAATCTATAAAAATCTGGAATTTATTTGATTTGTTTCTTAATAAGTATTATCTTTATTGTCTTTGTGCTTGAATGTAGTGTTTAGATGTTATTGTCAAAACACAAATACAGCATCTTTTCTTGTTCACAACGATCTGTAGTGTTGATTTTAATTAAAAATTAATTATTCATGCGGACTTAAAATAATTTACCTCCAATAAATTTTGTGACTTACAATAAAACAACAAAAGATTTTTATGAAAATTGTATAATAACAAAAAAAAAATTATTATATTAGTAAAAATTATAAGCCTTAAAGTTTTTAACAAATCCGCTTTTTTAAGAGGGTTAATTGGTTTTGGAGTCTCTCGAACTGTAGGAACTTCCTCTGGCCAACGAACCCTTCTGCTGGATCTGGTAATATCCACAACTTTAAAATCTTCACTGTCGAAATTAGTCTTATAGTATACTTTGCCATAATTTGTTTTTTCCACTTTGATATGGACAACTTCAGATATTTTAAATGGTTCCCCATTTCATTTTTTTTTTTTGACACTAATGGTGCAGTAGTTTGAAATAAAAATTTAAAATCTAAAACTGCCGTATATGGTCCTACGATGTTCGCCTCTACGCAGTTCGCATGTACATCTCTACAGCAGGCTATCACTTACAATACTATAAAAACTTTTTTCTGATTATGGGTGACAGTTGGACTTACAACGCTTTACCGCTACTACAGATTTAATCCATTAGAATCGAATGGTGGACTTATTATAAAATTGAAAAAATAGACTTGCAATAGTTTACCTCTGGGGTACAGATTTATTATGGTTTAAATGTAATTATTATTATTTACCAAAATGGAGCTGATTACGTGGAACAATGGGCCGCTATTTTCATTTTTTTAATTTGAATTTTCACCCCTTTACTTTCAGCGAAACAAAAATTAGTACTAGAGAAAGTGAATTTAAATATCAATTTATTTTTCTATATATTTGTTTATGTATTTATTTAATTAGATGCGGTAAAATTGCCCAATGGTGAAATGTCGGCGGCGAAATTTCGCAGCAGTGAATATACCTGCGGTGAAGATTTCGCGGTGAAATATATTCAGTGAACGGTTACCCCTACATGAATACTATGTCTTGAACTTAATTTAGTCAAATGCAATTTTTTTTGCTTACAATGAATTCAATGAGTTCCAGATCCTTAAGTGCTTCAGTCACCTTAGAAATAACACAATAAAACACACAGAAAGTAGTATATGAAACATACTGCAAGAAACAAATATGATACTGAACCTGCTAAAAGTTTGTAAGGGAGGATATTGAAAAACTTGTCCCACCAACACCATTAACTAGAGTTTATTCAACTAGGGACACAGTTTTTCGGAAGAAATTTTTTTTTTTTTTAAATCTTATTTACAAATTCATCGATCATTTGTGCGCGCATGCGCACAGCTGTCTGCATCTCATGAGACAATTAAAAAACTCTCTATATGGTATGCACGATCAGCGGTTTCCGGAACCTCATAGAACAAAGAATCAAACTTATTATTAAAGTAGAAGAGTCAAATTCCCCATTGACGGATGGAAATTAAAAACAAATCGATTTTAGAGAAATGGCGCATCTACGAAAAAAAGCCTCGAAAACGATCGAAAATTTGGAGAGAAAAACAGTCACTGAATCTCGAAAAAAAATTTTAGCAAAATTTCCATCCGTCAATGGGAAACTGTTCATACTGTGAACAAAACTCGCCAATGTTTTTTCAAATCGGTTAAGAACTCTATCCGCAATGCCAACCATATTGAAAAAAACGATTCCGAGAAAAACGTGATTAAAAGTCGGATATCGGACCAATTTCAAAAGTATGGGGGGATTCATACCTTGAGGTATTGGGAATAAGAGGAAAAAAGAATTTATAAAATATATTGAATACTTCTGAAATTATTCACGGTCAAGCAACGGAAAACGGGAATCGGTGAAAATCGGTCGGAAGCAGCGGAGAGGCATTTTCGACGGAAAATTAAACATTATTATGATTCTTTCTCGTCCACCTCTATGAATCGATTCCTGGACTATATAGCAATCCTTTCACGACTTCTTAGCTCTTCTCGAGCTCAGATTGCTCTTTAGATCCTCATAAATTTTCTTCACGTACTTTTGAACAATATGAGTAGTCCCGTTTTGCTGGGCCTCATCCAGGACCAGAACTCATTGCACAGATGATGCTGAGGATTCGAATCCGTTGAGATCTTGTGATAGCCACTCCAAATTTGGAGCGGCCAGCCTTTCTCTTCTTCCGCAGGCTCGATGCATCTGGCGCACAGTGGGATGAAATCGTAAAAAACTGGCCATAAATAGAACGTTTCATTCTATCTACACAAAATTTGGTATGGAAGAGTTTTTTGTTTTGTTGTTTACGAATTTGAGTTCCATTTTTCCAAAAACAAAATGGCGGATCCAATATGGCGAACATTTAAGAAAAATAAATTTATTTTGGAATTTGTCTTCTATACAAGAAACTTTCTGCCACTTCACGTGCATTTCTCTCACATTTATGCGTAAAATAGTTTTGTTTTTTTCAGTCAGCTCAAAATTGTATTTCAATTGATTGCTCAATTCTCTTTCCATGGTAATATGCATTTCACTTATTTTGTCACCAAAACGACCTTTCAATAAGTAAAAAGATCCCTCTTCGAGATAATACCTTTGTTACTTGAATCTGAAATAAAAATAAAGTTAATATATTAAAATAAAAAACCGACTTCAAAGAAATTGTTTCAAAAACAAAAACTGCAAAAAAAAATTAGTGCTCAAAAAATTTTCATCCCCAATTTTCACCCTTAGGAGTGGTACTTTTTTCTTCAAATTTAAATGGGACCAATCTTGAAGTATACCCTCCCAAACAAAAAAAAAAAAAGAATTTTCGAAATGTGTTCATAAATAACGGATTATTTAATCATTTTCACGGATTATTTAATTTCATAAATGATTTGATAAAAAATTATACTGAAGACAAAGTAACAGCAAGTAGCAGCCAATTCTTGATTTTCTCAAACAATAAATGTCTAATAAAGCAAACCTGAGCAAATTGAGAGCACTCATGTGCCCTCACTTTTTAGTATCTCTCCTTAAACTTGAATCTTCGAGTTCAAAACGTTGTAGTTTTTGCTATGAATTATTCTTAAATACTAGCTACACAATAACAATCTATTTATAGCTAATGATGTATTTAAATTCTACATACCTTTCTGTGCCTTGGCCATTTTGCAAAATTTAATTCGAAAATTTTTTCACCGTTTAATACACAATCAAAGTTTCACGTATTTTCACTAACTGTGCGCAGGATTCTACACACTCAACTGCTTCGTTTGATATGAAAGTTTGGGTTGATTTTCAATACCTGGTTCTTTTAGTTACAGAAATCCGATGGTCCCAGGGGTTCTCTAATGAGATGCATTCTTGTAATCGGATTAAAAAATAATTATTTTTCGGGTTTTTGGCCAGTTTTTTTGGGATTTTATCCCACCGTGTGGCGGCGCGCTCTTGAAAGCGCTGTACCCAGCGTTGTATCGACATTTTCAAGAAAATATTTCACATGGGCATTTGCAATACATGAAAGAACCCAAATTTCAAAAAAACAAAAAATCATTTTTTCCAAAAAAAAAAAGAGCGAGTACCTATACTTAATATCGCAGCAATTTGTGGTAGTAAATTATGAAGAACTATACTGGCCTTGAAGTATGGGAATTTACCACATGAGCGTGACAGATGGCCTACATTTGTTGCAGTAGTAATATTGTTTTGCTTGCATCTGCAAAGGCAAAATGACATTTTTCTTCTTCAAATATCGTGTCGTTTTGAAACATTGGCCTGATTTACCAAAATTAGCATGATTTGGAATTTGTTTATAGCTTTTCTAAATAGAGGTCTAATCAAATTAACATTGATATCTTTAAAAATTTCGTTGTTGCACCTTCAACATCATCTGATTTTTCAGATAGTAGTTACAGGGAACTGATTCATTTGGTACAAAATTTGAATCTATTAACGAAACCTCAGGAACTTCTTTTTTCTTAACCATACGTGTTACAACAAATATTTGATCTATTCTTCTATACTGTATTTCTCGATCTTTGGCCAAAAATAATTTCTAAAATTTCTAGTTTCTTAATAATTATGGATTACTGGAAGGAAACGATATCACGAAAGCCGTTAGAAAACTCCAAAATATATTAGGAATGGAACAAACAGGTTATTTGCTATTAAGGTCGATTCCCATATGTGCGACCCTAAGCTACGCGACGTTGTGCGACATCACCTGTCTGATTACATTGTTTTAAATGGGCACATAGTGAGAACGTGCCCATTTAAAACAATGTAATCATTATTTGACAGGCGATGCCGCGTGACGTCGCGTAGCTGAGTGTCGCGTATATGAGAATCGGCCTTTATCCTACTCAATTCAATTGATTTATAAGCTTCAAATATTTCCTTGTAGGATACATTAATGATGACGTTAAAAATGTAATGCGTGCACCTAGATGTGGTATGGCAGGAGACATAGACATAGGTAATTTTAACAAACTAATTAACTCGCTCAATAATTTTTTTAAATTAATTTTAGATAGCAAATGGAATATAGAAAATATAACGTATAAAATAACGAAATATCCTCAAACGCCTCTCCAAATCAACATAGATGAAACTATCCAAAGAGCCTTTGATACTTGGGGAGAAGTGACGAATTTGAGGTTCCAACCCAGGAAGCGTAATTTTAGAATTGAGATTAAATTCGAGAAAGAGAAACACGGAGATCTTTACCCTTTCGATGGAGCTTTCAATATTGCAGCCCATGCCTTACCACCTGTAAAAACAAAGATTATTTCCTAAATTAAATTTTACTTTTTCTTTTTTGTTAGAGTGGAGGAGGTAGTATCCATTTCGATGAAGATGAAGAATGGAGTTTGGATGAAACTGGAGTTGATTTGTATCAATGTGCTTTGCACGAGATTGGCCATTCTTTAGGTCTTGGACATGTCATGGAAGTCGAAAGTGAATCAGTTATGTTTCCGTTGCTTATCAGCCACAGGGAGAATTTCACGTTACCAGAAGTTGATGTTAAAATGTTACAAAATTTGTACCAAGTCAGGAACACTTCCTTTGTAATAAGAGCTCCTTGTAGTAGTTGTATAGATCATAGATTTAACACTATAATAAGGACTAACAAGAAAGTAACCTATGTTTTCGTTAATGATCAGTTATTGAAGTTTAATGAAAACATGAAGTTAATTAGAACAATATTGATAAAAGATAAGTGGAAGGATTTGCCTTCTAACATCGATGCAGCTGTTGAGAACACGAACGGGCAAATGTTGTTCTTCAAAGGAAATCAGTATTGGAGGTATTCAGGCCTAACTGTCGATAACAATTACCCAAAATTAATAAAATCTTTCTACGGAGTCCCCGACAACATCGAAGCCGTCCTACGATGGAACAAACAATATATTTTCTTCAAAGGTTCTTAAACCACTTTCCAAATCACTTTTAACTTAATATTTTGTTTTAGGTAATGATGTTTATAAATATACTCCGGGAGGTAGACAAAGTGCAATTAAAAGTACGATAAAGGAAGAATTCAATATAGACACGAAATTTGTTAACGCAGTAGTTGCCTTGAAGGAAACAATTTTGTTTTTCAAATCTACTAAGTACATCGAGTATAGTTTGTTAACTAAAACGGCCACTGAGAAAAATATCGAGGATTATTTTAAATGTTAAATGGATTAAAATGTAGTGAAAGTTGCGAATAAAGAAGGTAATAAAGTTGGACAGATCAGACAATGGTATTTATATAATATGTTTGCTTGTTATTAATTTTTTAATATTCTTGTAACGATTTCAGGATATTTATAATATTCATAAGGTCATACATTTTTTATCTCTTTGCGGTTTTGAAGGGTTGATTCATGTATAATATTTGCTGAGTTTTCATATTTTTTTTATTGCTGAACAATGAGTGAGTCAGCGCTCATAGTCACAACAATAAAATAGTTATAATTCGAGAACCAGATTGTGTTTAGGTAAAATTTACTTTCTCGAAGTTTAAAAAAATATATATTGGGATTATGAGATGTATTTTTATGTTGAGAATGTTGCAAGCTTTGTGCAAAGAAATATTTCAGTTAGTTAATCGATTATTTTGTCACGAATAACAATGAAATAAATGTAATGACATAACGTTCGTTCCTTCTCAGCGAATTTCTATCACAATAAATAGAAATTTATAAAATTTATTGATTTTGTTTTGTTTTTGGTATTCAATTTGAGTTTTCCATGGAAAGTTTAATATAAATAATTTTTATTGGTTGGAATTCGCGGCGAAGATTAAAGCGTCGAAAATTCACGCTATTCTAAGGAAACTTGCACATCTGCTGGACGGATTTAGTTTGATAAACATTTTTTTAATAAGTTGCTTAATTGAGAAAGCGTAATCAATTCCATGACAATTTACAAATTGGTGAATAGAATTGCGTCACAAATTGTTGTTCATAGTTTTTCCAAATTAATTGAATCACGGAATAGGTTTTCAAGAAATTGGAGCAAAAGTTGTTTCAGAAATTCCTACATACGCAAAACGTATTTGCAAAATTAATCTGTTGGGTTTCTTCGTCCATTGAGTAGTTTACACAAAAATACAGGGATTCCATAAAAAATGTATCAAGTTTATTTTTTAACATGAAATTTTAATTAAGGCAAATTGCTTTGGAAAATAGATGAAACAATGCTGAATTTATGATTATAAATTATTTCATCTATTTTACTATGTCTATACGACATTGTTTATCAAAAAGATAAATATGATAAGAACAATTTAAAGATAAGATTATACGCGAGGAGTCGGCCAGACAGATTAGACAAATGCCAAAATTAATTTCAAATAAATATATAAATGTTTCACATTCAAATAATTTGATAACTTAACGAAAAGTAGTTATATTATGTTTAAAAAAAAAATATGATAATTTTAATGGAAGCGAATTGTTTATTGGAAATAAACTAGGTCAAAAAACAAATTTTCCGAATATTAAAACATCTAAAAATAGATTTAAATTTGGTCAAAAGTTCTGAAAAGTTTTGCACAAAAAAATTTAGTGTAAAAGCCAATGTTATTTTGAAATTTTGGAATGCATGGAGACTTCTTGGAAATCAGATTATATATTCGATCAAAAACCCAAATTTGAATTTTATCGTTCAAGGTACCTTAACGACACAGTCGAGAGGAATGTACATTTTCTTTTGTATTGGACAAAAATATAAGAGAAAATTTGGACAAGATATAAAAGGACCAAAGTCTCTGAAACTTGAATAATTTGCAATTTCAGACAAATCAATTATACATTTTATATTGAATGGAGCGGGGCGGCTAAAGATTTTGAATTTTGTCTAAATATTGGCACAAATTGGCCAAACAATTTGTCTTTGCCGAAATTAAGCATCTTTAAGCTTTATTTCATTAGGCTCTCCAACCTTATTATTAAAGTAATATTTCATGTGAAGCGTAAACTGAAAATAATGTCAGATAATGGATATTGTTTATATTTGGATGAAATGTACTTCTGCATGACCTGAATGAAAGTATATCATTATTCTGTTTTCTATGAAGCTTAGTTGCCAATCTATACCTAAGCCTTTACAGAACTGACGAAATTTGAGGAATAGATTTCTTGAAAGCTGTTGCTGCTATTATCCAAAAAGGATGGAAAAAATGTATATATGGTACATAAATATTCTTCTTGGCAATTATTATAAATTCGATCTTTTTTTCTTAATAAAGACGAAACAAAGCTTGAATATATAAATATACTCAACCTTTCCGGAGCTCTATAATACTAATGTGTCTTTTTAGGACTACCAAAAACAAATCTCGTGTGAAATTTGTATATTCAAGCTTATATATTACATATTCAAGCTTGTTCCGTCTTTATTAAGTTTATCTGATTATCTATAATGTTGTATGGTTTTGCCAATTCAAAATTTGTCTTTTTTTTCATTTAGAAAACCGGAAGTAAACATTTCAAATCGTATTTTAGTTAACTTCGATATATTTTTTTTATCATAAAATGAAACTTGTAGTATATGAATGATATGTGCAACGTTTTAGAATGGGATATATATATATATATATATATATATATATATATATATATATATATATATATATTCGTTTTGGAGATAGAATAACTAAAGTGCAAAGGCGCCGTACTGAGCACCGCACTGGCGATTTCTCAAGTTGACTGGTGTATAAGCCAACGGTTTTAGAGACAGTGCAACGTGAATATTAATGCGTATTACAACTATGCTTTGAATGGGAAGAAGA
Organism: Phosphuga atrata; assembly: GCA_944588485.1. Lineage (NCBI taxonomy): Eukaryota > Metazoa > Arthropoda > Insecta > Coleoptera > Silphidae > Phosphuga > Phosphuga atrata. Next base: position 32,116,282 of record OX155901.1, on the reverse strand, counting down.
CTTCACGAAAATATACCAAGAAACACAAACAGATAATGAGGTAGAAGTAACCAGTACTAGTACTAGAAGTAAAAAAATAGTTGAAACTACACAAAACATACGAAATAAATAACGAACTGATAAAAAGGGAGGAGCAGTGCTAACCCAGAGAATGCATGGCCTAATGAACAAAATATGGAAAGAAAAAATGCCCACGGAATGGAGGAACGGACAAAGAACACCAATATACAAAAAAGGAGACACCAAGAAATGTGTAAATTACAGACCAATAGTGCTACTAAACGCAACCTACAAAATACTAACAGAATTGATAAGAAATAGACTAACACAGCACACGGAATTCAATATAGGCACATACCAGAACGGGTTCAGAAGAGGAAAATCGACAATAGACGCTATTCACGTATTGTCGCAAATTATAGAAAAAAGCTTCGAATTCTGAATGGAGCCACATATCCTACTTATAGACTTCAAACAAGCGTTTGACTGCGTAAAAAGAGAACAACTAATGAAAGATATGGAAGAAATGAGAATACCGAACAAGCTGATACACCTAACAAAAATGACAATAAACAACTCAACATCAGAGATTATCACAGGAGAAGGCAAAACAAATAAGGTGAGCATAGAAAAAGGAGTAAGACAGGGAGACGGACTATCAACAGTATTTTAGAAGGCATAATAAGCAAAGTGGAAAACAACAAATCATTAATATAAAACGAAACATAGATAATTGGTTACACAGATTACTTTGCTCAACAAGTAAAAAGAACTTGAATAAAACTATGGTAACAATCATTAAAGAGGCACGCATAAGAGAATTAACTATAAATGAAAAGAAAAAAAAAGTACATGCATAACGCACGTACGCATAAACAAGACCAACAGACTGAAATACAAATAGCACAGTACATATTCCAACGGGTAAACAGCTACAAATGCCTAGTAGTCACAGTAAACGAAACCAATGACAAATATATCGAAATCAGCGACAGAATAAAGGGCAGGAAAAATGGCTTTCTGAAAATAGCATAAGCTACTTAAAGATAAACAGCACAAAGCACCTCAGCACAAACAGGAAAATAAAAATCTACAAATTCAGCATAAGAGCAGAAATAACATACGCAGCAGAGACGATGTGCCTGACCAAGAGAGACGAAGAAAGAATGCGAATACTGGAAAGAAGAATTATAAGAAGAACACTTGGCCCAAAGAAAGCACAAGGGCAAGGATACTACAGACCACTAAGAAATGAAGAAATAAAAAGTATCCTAGAAGAAGAAGACATAGTGAAATTCATAAAAGCAAGGAGGCTCAGCTGGTATGGCCAAATACAAAGAAAAACCCAAGACTCCATAACGAAGAGAATTACAAAATGGAAACCACCACTCAGTAGACCAAGAGGAAGGCCGAAAATAATATGGCAGGACCAAATACACGAAGATATGCGAATAATGGAAGCCTCAGAATGGAAGAAGAAGGCGAAAGACAGGAAGGAATGGAAGAAAATAATATTATAAACAAAACAACACAACAACCTATGAATGGAAATATAATGAAATAGAATACGCGGACTGATCCACCTCAACAAAAGGATCAAAGAGCTCCAGACAGGAGCGGCCAATATCCCACAAGAAGTCTATGGCTATATGTATGTATGTACAATTTTGCTTTGGTATACTTAATATCAGAGCAGTAAATAGGATTTTTAGGACCAAAAGAGCTCAACCCATCATTTTTTAAAAGTTTTTTCTTTGTATAGTTTGATAGGTTCTTGTAGATACTATCAAGCTATAAATCGATTTGGAACGAATCCGGCTTGATCCGGTCGAAAACCGATGTCAAAAACCAGTGTTTTTTTTTAAACCCAGCTCAATCCATGCTCCTATTAAAGCAAATCTGATTGATCGCGTAATTCGCCGAATAGAAAAGGAGATTAAAAAGAAAAATACAGTGATAGACCCCGAACAATATACAGCAATCTTCGCTCATCAGGGAACCACAATTTCCCTTACTGGAAAAGTGTATTATTGTAAAGCTGCTATTTAGTCGATTCTGCACACCACAGCTCAGTGGCATTTTAGATTTTCAGCTTCTAAACAATTTGTGTTCATCAGGAATGAGATGAAAAATGACATCAAAGCAAGAGGTGAACTTTTTCATAAATCGGACTTTGGAGCTTTCAACAGTGTGTCGAAGAAATACAAAACTAATTAGAATAAAGTGATCACATTTTCATTGAGACAAAGCGGGACAAATTGGATGAAATGAGAATTATGATTTAGTTTTGAATGCAGACCAATAATTCAAAAAATATATTTTATCTACTCACATACCAAATGAAAACATTAATAAATACATTATTGTATGTGAAGGAGGCCATTATTATAATCGTGTTTAAAAGTATCCATATCGTGCTTAAAAGTCCAATGTAAATTAAATTTAATTTCACTATTAAACGATTTCTATTTGTTGTTACTATGGCAATAACTTGCGTCACTTAACAAAAAACATGGACGTAGTGAAAATAAATTTTCTGACTATTAGAATTGAATTAACTTTTCTTATTTGGAACCAAGATTCTCGGCCCCTCAGTCTGGATTTATATGGATATAATATAACTTAACCTAACCATGACTTAATCTAGATTAAATCTAGGTTAACCTAGATTACATCGACAACGACCAAATAGTCACTGTGTTCCCGTCACTGTGCGTTTTTATTAGTTAGCAATTTTTTCCATGGAGGCGCTCAAAGTTCTACCTTATTGTGTCAGTGATTTAATGCACTTAAGCACAAAAGTCCTTCTGCACACACGTGTTTCATAAACTACTATTATTGTATATATTCATATACTTGTCTTCTTCTTCTTCTTTCGAATAGGCCTACTTTGGACCACGCTTGTTCAACTGTTGGGCTTTGACCTTTGCCCAGTATTGTCGTATCTTCTGCCGGTGTAACTCCTTTCTCTCTTCTGTCCAGGGGGTACCTTTCCTTCGAGTTTTTTCCTGAAATCCACGGACTTCCTTTAGGGTGCGTCTGACAGACGGTCTGTTTTTGAGATCTGTTATTCCCAGTTCTTTAATATCCTTCTCGGTCTCAGTCAACCAAGTAGTACGAAGCTTCTTTTTATGCCAGAAAGTGAACAGACGGTTGGTTAGTCGGTTTGGAGGCAATCTTGCAATGTGGCCATAGAAAGCTACCCTTCTTTTCCTTGCACAGTCAGAGAGCATCTCAATATGTTCGTAGAGCTCAGGGTTATGCTGTCTTCGGAATTCCCCATCTTCCTTTACGGGGCCTAGAATCTTCCTGAGTATTCTCCTCTCTCTGATTTCCAATTTCTCTATTAGACCCCTTCGGTTCAAGGAAATACACTCCATGGGCTTCTGGTCGTAAGACTGATGTGTAGTGCTTAAATTTCAGGTTGCGTGACAGGCATTTCTTATTGTAAGTGTTCTTAGTCAGCCGATAGGCTAGTTCTAACTTGCTGACTCTCTTGGATAATGATGCTCTTTCTGATAAGTTGGGTTCAATCCATTCGCCAAGATCCTTAAATTTCTCAGTCCTCTTGATGTTTCCCTGTTCTAGTAACATCTCTCTGTTTGCTTCTCTAATGTTGGTGAAGAATTCTGTTTTCTCCAACGACACTTGAAGACCCACTTTGGCAGCCTGTTTTCTGAGACAGTTTACCTGCATTGTTGCCAGCTCAAGAGAATCAGCAAACAGTGCCATGTCATCTGCAAAAGCCAGGCAATCTACAACCAGTCGATCATATACTTGTCTATAAATATACAAACATGTATTTATTATTAATTTATGTTAACTATAAAACTATTTGTAAAAAAACAATAATTTGAACATTATGATTTTTAATTAATTTAATTTTTTTATTTGAAAAAAATTATGATTTTCTTTCACGGTTAAACTTTTGATCCGAGTGAATACTCGCAGCATCATTTATTAAAATGTGAAATTTCTTACATGAATCGGTCAAATTATTTTTTACACTTAATATAGATTTTAAAGTTTAGTGTTCAACTGCTTTTTTTCAGTTGTCCATATTTTATTGATAGAAAAAACATCTTTGTTTGCTGCATTTATTTATGTGGAAGGGAGAGCGCGTATTCTACAATTATCAAAATATTTTGATAAGGAATATTATTCTGTTTAAAGTGAAGCAATAACTCCGTCCATTTTTTGGTCTGTTTCCACATTTGCATACCAGATAACGTATCTTTTTACCAATAACACCACATTAATATATTCAAAAGATTTTTACACGTATTCCCATAAAATCTCCTTTTTTAATGTCACCCAATAAAAATTTCAGAACAAGGTGCCATTAAACGACCGGATTTTCTGAAAGTTAGAAATTTTTATAATAACTGCTTGGAATATCTTGAGTAATGGACAGTTCAATTGGCTGATATTAAAAAAAATCATTGGTTGACATTAAAAAAAGATATTTTATGGTAATATGTGGAAAAATCTTATATTACATATTACAGTACATTTAAAATAAGAAATGAAGATATTTTCAACTTTTTTTTAAAAAGCGGGAAATTTTTTAAAATCGGCGGGACGCGGGACTTTCCTCCAAAAAGCGGGACTGTCCCGCCAAAATCGAGACGTGTGGTCACTTTAATTTAGAACCTTCTTCCTCCCCCGGTGGTTGTTGGCGTTCCTATTGCTCCAGCGATGATAAATGACGTTAACAATTTGATAAGTAAGCATTTTGGGGATCAGTGGATGGAAATCGAATCCCCCATATATTACAGGGACGTAGAGAAATTTTACAGGGATGTAGTGAATTTCTATATCATTCAGAATAAAAATGTATCGACTTTATTATAATAAATTGATTAAATGAACTCAATTTTTTTACAGGCTAGTACGTGAATATAATTAAGATACCGCATGGTTTTAATTGAAATTTTAAAGAAAAGATGAAAAAAATACATCAAATTTTTGCAAACCCAGCTCAATCCAAATTATTTTTATTTATAAATTATTATACAATACGACTAATAAGAAATAATAAAAACATTTCGAATTGTACACCGAAGGTTATCCGAATATTTATTTTTTTTGAAAAAAATAAATGGACAAAGCGTGAAATGTTTTGTGTCTCTCACGCAAAATTTATAAAAATGGATTGAGCTGGTTTTGATACTAGACGCCTTATACAATGTATATATCATATAGAGATAAGAACTTATCTAAATATAGGTCGGTAAGAAAAAAAAACACAAAAAGACAAAAAGAAAATAATAAACAAAAAGAGAAATTTAAATAAAAAGAAAAACTAAAAGCGAGAAAAATAACTTAAAAATAACTTTTAAAATAAAAATAAAATTAAAAAAAAAATCTCTGATGCAAACAAGCACATTCACACCAATGACAATCCTAAATTTTCCGAAATACAACTGAAGGACTTCCTTGATCCATTTTATAATTTTTTCCCTAATAGATTTCTTGAAAAAGTCAGGTTTTTCAAATCGTGAGGTAGTAAACCTGAACATGTTGTAGTATTTTATGGCTACATAATAAGAGATTTTATAATAAATGGATTCTTTTATTCTCGGTAACATTCATCTTTTATATTTGCCAGAATAATTATTATATGATAAACTGCACACTGCGGCCTATTATGCTATAGCATAAAATTCTCGATAATGTTTTGAGGGGTATTATTATTTTTAGCTCAATTCCATTTTAAATAGTACTCAGAGGTTTTGTTATATTAAAGCACATAAGCACCACCCTATGCTAATATACCAAAAAAAATTAAATATATTTCAATAACATCGTTTCTTTTATTGGGAATGGGAATGAAAAGGCTTTATATAAGTTAATATTTATTCACCTAGTTGTTTAAAGAATTTAAAAAATTCTTAGGTGAATAGGTGAATAAATAATAACTTATAAAAAGCCATTCATTCCCATTCCCAATAAAACAAACGATGAATAATAGGGATGATAATAACCAACATTTATTTCAATAACATTTCATAATACATTTCAATAACTAGCTTTATTTTTTAAATATATGTCCGTAGGAATTACAAATCATAAATACATGCATACATACATATGGCCGCTCCATTCTGGAGCTCTTTGATCCTTTTGTTGTGGTGGAACAGTCCGCGTAATCTATTTTCCATTCATAGCTTCGTGTGTGTTTTTGTTTCTTGTACTATTTTCTTCCATTCCTTCCTGTCTCACCTTTTTCTTCCATTCTGTGACTTCCATTATTCTCATATCTTCGTGTTTTTGGTCCTGCCATCTTATTTTCGGCCTTCCTCTTGGTCTATTGAGTGCTGATTTCCAGTTTGTGATTCTCTTCGTTATGGAGTCTTGGGTTGTTCTTTGAATATGGCCATACCAGCTGACCCTTCGTGCTTTTATTTCACTATGTCTTCCTCTTCTAGTATATTTTTTATTTCGTCATTTCTTAGTGGTCTGTGTTCTTGCCCTTGTGTTTTCTTTGGGCCCAGTGTTCTTCTTATAATTCTTCTTTCAAGTATTCTCATTCTTTCTTCGTCTCTCTAGGTCAGGCACATTGTCTCTGCTGCGCATATTATTACTGCTCTAATGCTGGTTTTGTAGATTTATATTTTCGTGCTTGTGCTGAGGTTTTTGTCCTTGAGTAACTGATGGTATTTCCAGAAAGCAATTTTTCCTGCCTTTACTCTTTCGCTAATTTCGATACTTCTGTAGTTGCTTCCGTTTACTGTAACTCCTAGATATTTGTAGCTGTTTACCCGTTGGAATGTGTACTGTGCTATTTGTATCTGTGTTTGTTGGTCCTCTTCTTGCGTACGTGCAATAAACATGTACTTTGTTTTCTTTTCATTGATAGTCAATCCTCTTAAACGTGCCTCTTTGATGATTGTTACTGTAGTTTTGTCTAGGTTCTTTTTGCATGTTGCTATCAGTGCAAGGTCATCTGCGTAACCAATTATTTGTGTTTCGTTTTGCATTAATGATTTGTTGTTTCCTACTTTACTTATTATGCCTTCTAGCGCGATGTTAAAAAGTATTGCTGATAGTCCGTCTCCCTGTCTTACTCCTTTTTCTGTGCTCACCTTATTTGTTTTGCCGTCTCCTGTGATAACCTCTGCTGTTGAGTTGTTCATAGTAATTTTTGTTAGGTTTATCAGCTTGTTCGGTATTCTCATTTCTTGCATTTCTTTTATTAGTTGTTGTCTTTTTGCGCTGTCAAACGCTTGTTTGAAGTCTATAAATAGGATATGTAGTTGCATTCCGAATTCGTTGCTTTTTTCTATGATTTGTGTCAATACGTGAATCGTCTATTGTCTATTTTTCTCTTCTGAACCCGTTCTGGTATGGGCCTATCTTGGATTCCGTGTGCTGTGTTAGTCTATTCCTTATCAGTTCTGTTAGTATTTTGTAGGTTGTGTTTAGTAACATTGTAGGTCTGTAATTCGCACATTGCGTTGTGTCTCCGTTCTTGTATGTTGGTGCTATTTGTCCGTTCTTTCATTCCGTGGGCATTTTTTCTTCCTTCCATATTTTGTTTATTAGGCCATGTATTCTATGGGTTAGCACTGCTCCTCCCCTTTTTTTCAGCTCGTTATTTATTTCATCTGGTCCTGCTGTTTTGTGTAGTTTTAGCTTTTTCATCGTTTGCGTGAGTTCTTCTTAGTTAGGTGGTTCTTCGTCTTCCGTACTGGTTACTTCTACCTCATCATCTGTTTGTGTTTCCTGGCCTATTTTCGTGAAGTATTCTTCCCATTCCTGATTTTAGTGGCAGGCTTTCTTTTGTCGTTCTGTCGTTTGATATATTTGTATAACTTCCTGTTGTCCTTGCTGTTTGCTTCTATTTGCTGTAGTTCTTTGTCTAGCCAGCTTCTTTTTTTCTTTTTGTAATGTTTCTTTGCTTCGTGTTGTGCTAATCTATATTCTTGAAGGTCTTCTTCTTTTTGTGTATTTATCCATGTCTTCCTTTTTTGATTTTTTGTTGAGCTTTTCTCCTGGCACTCTTCGTCGAACCATTGTTTTGTCGAATTGTTTTTTCCCGACCTATTATCTGCTCCGTCGTTTCTATTATGATGTTCCTTATTCTGCTCCAGTCTTCTTCTATTGTTGTTGTTTTTTCGTCCGCGAGTTTGTGGTCAATTTCAGAACTATATTCCTTTCCTGTCTTTCCATTATCTAGCTTCGTTAGGTTCCATTTCCTTCCAAATCATAAATACTTTATAAATATAAATGATTTAAGTGTTGTAAATTTCGAATACATATTCTTCCGAAACTTTCTCTTTGGTGCCTTTATTAAATCGGCACCTATCTTGTGGCTCTGCTTAATATAATAATTAAAAATAAAATACTTGTTTAAAGGTGGTTAAAGTGCAGCATATATGTAGTCGAAAAGGAACGGTTGTATTTTAAAATTTTTACACTGAAAACTAGTCGTGACTTTTAAAATAGATTTAATTTTATAAATCTATATTACTATAAAGAAGATTTGGATATCGAAACTGAAATTGATTTTCATGCCACATTACATGAGAAAGGGCCATGGGATGGTTTTGGTGGAAATCTTGAAAGATTAGCGTAAGCCTACAGTTACAACCAAATAGGGCAATCACTACCCCAGAAAGGTTGTAGGAATGGATAAAATAAGCTTTAATCGAATCGATTGTTTATTGCTGTGCCAATGAGGACCTTCAACGACGCAGAGTTTATCTGCCGTAACTATATCTGGCACTAACAAGTATCACGCTTCTATACCCACAGCCGATGGCTTTACTGTTAAACGAACGATGCGGAATCCTTTTGCAGCATGAGTATGAACACCATCCACATAGGTATAGATGAGAAAATAAGAGATCAATGGATGAAAAACTGAAAAGAACTTTCAGGGCTAAGTAATTCTAGGATCTTTTAACCAGAAAATAACAAAAGTTTGCCTGAAACTAGACAGGAACAAGCTTAGAATTCTGATACGAGTCCTGGCGGGACACTGCAGACTTAGAAAACACCTCAGGGCTCTAGGCCTAGAGGAGGATGAGAGATGTAGATTCTGCGGCTCAGGAGAGGAAACCCGCTGACATCTGCTGAAAGACTGAGCTCTGCTCCCCTTGAGATACATGTATTTTAGGGCCCACTGCTTGAACGCAGAGGAGTTGCAGTCCTTGAATCCCACCTAGATCCTGACATTTCTAAAGGAATCAGGACTAGAGAAGGCGCTCTAAATGGATAAATATAAACGATTATAGGAAGATGTTGGGGTACAATGGATCTGTGAAGGTCGTAGTACAAGTCACAACCGAAATCTACAAATCTACAATTTACTGTTAAACGAAAAAGTATCTAATAGTTATAAGTTATGTAACTTACAAAATAAAATCGTTCCTTTTCGACTACATATTTGTTTCATTTTGAAAGGTTTTGTAAAGCTTCTCTCGCTCTTCTGCGAGTAGGTCGATTGGGAGAATGCCTGCAATGACCAGGGCAGCTTCCCCCGATACAGTTCGATAGCCACTACATACGCGTATATCTATTTTTTATTAGCCGCTGTATAGCTGCTAATTTTTGTAGATCCATTTCCATTTTAATGCAGTTCTTTGGCCAATAACATAGTAGCCTGAACTACAAAACTCAGAATTCTGCGTGTGCTACTTTTGCCCCCCCCCCCTAAGTTTAACATTAGTTGTTGTAAGCCTGCCATAAACCTCATTCCTTTAGCCGCCGCTTCTGTTAAGTGTGCAGTAAACGATAGCCTTTTGTCAATCGTCACACCAAGGAATTTTATTGCATGTTATGGTATTATCATTATGTCTTCGATTTTAAATTTTATTGGGCAATGTTTTCTCAGACCTGTAAACAAAACCGCTTCGGTTTTTTCTGCTGCTAGGCTAAGTTTCCTGGATTTCATCAATACACCGACTTGAGCGATTACATGGTTGCCGTTTGCATGAGACCTTGATCGGTTCTGGCTGTAACTACCAATGCTATATCATCGGCGAAACCAATTATTGTTGCCCCCACTGGCAGTTTCATAGTAAGAATTCCGTCATATAGTACCTTCCAGATGGCCCTAGTATGGAGCCCTGTGGGACTAGCAACTTCTATCTCTCTTCTATCTCTCCAACGCCTTGCAACAACAAGCTCCGAGTCCTAAGGTAACTTCCTATCATGCGCAATAAGTATGGAAATATACCTTTATTTTTCAAGCTTTCCATTATATCTTGCCATTCCTAACGTCAAAGGTTTGGAGAGTGCACATTTTTCTGGTTCTGTGCGATCCCGATTTGGCTTTTTCTGCAGTTTCTAGAACGGACCTTAGGGCATCAATGGTTGACCTAATCATAATGACCTAAGTGCAATAGACTCTCGGTAATCCGACAAACGTTTTGCAAGGCGGTTTCAGATTATCAAATTTGTCGGATTATCGGATAGTGCTACCACTAACCCCTTGTGCACCTTGTAAACCGACTAAATATGAATTTTATTTTATTTCACATTGGCAAAACGCTAGAGTAAAGTTCTATCTCTCAGCCTCTGTAGAAGTAACAGTTCGTTAAACATTCTCTTCGGCCCATTGCATACCCACTTCGAATGTGATGATCGTATTTTTTGCCGCAACCTGAGGAGTAGTTATGACGATTTCGTCATCATCATGATTTATTATTAGAAGTACTATATATAAGTAGGAGTTTGTTTAATAATCTTAACATCAGAAAAAACGTTCTTCTTCATCCTTACGAGATTATGCAAATTTTCGGAACTAATCTGCGTATCGATGGCGCTCTATGACACTGAGTTTCATAACGATGTTGCTCATAGGGGCAATAATTTCAAGACAGACGAACGGCAACACAAATCTTTCATGGTGAACCCTTTTGATGTATTTGCAATACATTGACCTGTGTTTTGCTAAATTTTCCTGTCGGATTAGACAGGGGCCGGATTACCGTGGATCTACTGTAGATACATTTTTACACAATGTGCAAAATTTTAATAATTTTATCAATTTTCCATTATTTTCTTGCAAGTTCTCTATTTTTTTTTCAAATTCGTCAACATATTTTCAATGTTCAATTTTGTCAATTTTATTTCGGATTTTGGGAGAGTTTCTCAAGATTTTTCATAGTTTGACCAACTATGACAATACTTTATGAATCTCCTTAATTAATTTGATGTAAATTATTTAATAATAAATAATTTTAAAAAAGTATATGGGTCAGTAAGTTATTGGATTTATAGATCAATGTCAACTAGAAAAATGAAAATTAAAAATAAAAACTTGAAATTATTAGTCAATCTCAATTTTTATCTATTTCAGAACAAACACACAAATTATTGACAAATTACTCACAATAATAAAACAAACGCACGAAAATAAAATCTTTTATCAAATCATTGAATACATTTGATTCAATATAAGCAAAATCGTGGTGTAATTGATCTTTTCGCGCGAATCCTTGAACTGTGTTAAAGGTCCTTTTGCTAGCAAAATGTAAATAAATCTGAGATTAAAATTACAAACAGCACAGGATGCGTGCAGGAACTCTTGAAAACTTTTTGAGACAATATACATGCAAATGGCGTTCAATGTCTCAAGTTTATATAAATTGTTAAATAAATCGGAAGTGAATTATGGAAATTGTAATATTGACAAACTTTTTTCTCGACTAGTTTTTTTTCTCTTATCAAGGATTATTAACAAATACGATAGTTTATTAATATAATAAAATGAATCAACCAATTTACGTATTTTCCATTATCTTTGACGCAACTTATTGACTAAAAAAAAACAACTTTCTTGTTGATTTACTCTCTTCCTCTGTGCCAGAATACAAAAGCGAAACAATGTTGAAATCTTTACAATAATTATCTTTCTGTCAAACAAGTGACAAACAAAAGGATGTTTTTGTTTTATTTTTTACCGGAATTAATAAGAACTCATTTGACTATATAATATTAACAGGTAAACTTTACCCCTACATATTGAAAAGTCAAAATCATCCTAAACGGTCGGGGTTCTTATTTTCAGTAAAAGAAGATTCATTCATTATATGGCCAGATTTCTGATAAAATAATTTTTATTTGGGCTTAGATTTTTTTAGTCGCCTTTTGTTGTCTTGTGTTGCACCAATGCAAACAATGAAATTGACACTACCTGTATATCAGTTCCTGTCTATTGTTTTCTTTATTTAGTATTGCTAGGTATAAGATCTTAAATTAGTCATTGTGATTTTATTGTTCGAGCTTAACTCGGACAAGCAACTGTCAAACTTATCATTTTTGTTTATCGACTATCAACATCAACTATCGACTAACGTGAATAAACATGATTGAAATGGATTCACAACTCGAAAGGTGTAAGAAGAACTTTACACACCATTCAAGATTTGTTCGACATTTGGACCAAACTAAATAAACACAAAATCTGGATAAATGTGTACTCCATAAGCTAAACTTTGCATAAAGAAGATTACCAATTTCTTGTCGGAATTTTGAATTTCTTGAAAAATGGATTCTATACAACTATCCGAATTCTTCATCGAAGTGGCTAGATCTAAGAAAGTGCACCAAAATATTTTCCTAGACCGAACTCGTCCGTTAATGTTTGTACTCCATCTGTGCGTCTGAAGATATTCGTAATTATTTTCTTCGTATTATGAATTATTAGGAAATTTAATAAAATAGATTTTTCCTCAAAACACGACCATGTGATCTAAAGCGAAATATTTTGCTGGAATTGAAGCTTTAATTTTCCTTGAAGGATTATTTTTCGTTCGCACAAACAAGATGTTTTCGGTTTATTATTTTCGGGTGGTATTAATAAGAACTCATTTGCCTACATAATGTTATTCGAGATGTATTTTCATTTCGGAATTAATTTCGAGATTTCAATGTCAGCGAAAAATTGCGTAGAAATTCTTCAAAGTAAAAAAAAAATATATATAATTTTAGTATCTCACGTATCCGTGAAGGACGGATAAATAATATGGAGTGAATATTTATTATAGCTCTTGTTGTTCATCCTTAGAAATAGATAGAAATTACCAATTTTTCCTATTTCCGGAGAAAAGTTGACAATTTTCTTGATTACTATCGAAATTCTTAATTCTTTGGTATTATATGAGTCAACGACTAAATGACTTTTAGTGAGCGTCTTTAAAATTCTCAGAAGGAAAGTGAGTCAGAGTAGCCAGCTGATTGTTGCCGCCAGCGCAATACCATAACTAGAACTTAATATCTTACATTCTCGACCGCAAAAAATTTGAATAAATTTTTGCCGACTAAAGAAAATTGTCACTGTGGTCCCGTCAAAAAACCCTTCAATTAATATTCAAGACAAATTTTCACATCTTAAATACCCATGAAAGCATTAGTGTGATTCAAAATTTGGGAAAAACTAACAAACTTAATATTCTAATCTAGTTGTCTAAAAATCTTGATAAAGACCGCTTTGCAAAAATGCATTTGTCATTTAAACATAATTATACTTATGTTAATCATACATTTGATCATTTTTTTTAAATTATTCACGGCTTTTATATAAAAAAGATGTTTTATCTTATTCATGAATTTATTCAGAAGAAACATGATCAAATATTTATAAAATCCAATAGAGTCTTGAATGATTCAGGTTTCTGTTCACTCGCTAATTACTTACTATACTATTTACTATTACTAATCTCGCATACATTACATTTACGGTTGTTATTAACACATTCAATTTACAACAATATTTTTAAACTAATCCACAAAAAAATAAACTAGAACTTATATAATATTGTAGCACATGACTACGACTAGAACTATGACTAGAACTATGACTAGAGATAGAGTTAGAACTAGCATTAGAACAAAAATTAAAAGTAGGAATGGAATTAGATCTGGAAGTGGAACTAGAATTAGAACCAGAATTAGAACTAGAATTAGAACTAGAATTAGAAGTAGAATTAGAACTAGAACTACAACTAGAACTATAACAATAACCAAAACTAGAATTAGAACTAGAAGTGGAACTGGAACTAGAATTACAAGCATATCTAGAACTATATTACTCTAGATAAGCTTATCAAATTGTGTGTGATTTATTTTCTTTTTATTGCATAAATTTGCATTTTGTATTATGTGTCTAACGTAATTTAAGTTGTCAAAGATACAATTCACTTGATTAGTTACTTGTATTACAGACAATTCTTGTATCAAAAGCAATTCTAACAGTATTTTTTTCTATTCTTTTCTATTCAAAATATTGAGAAACTCATGTTAGAAAAGGACAATTTTTGAACGGTGTCACAAGAAATAGTCCTTTGATTTATTAACAATTAAAATTATTTAAATTTTGACTATTATTAATAATTAAAATTGTTCAAATTTTGATTATTATTAATAATTAAAATTGTTTAAATTTTGATATAGACATCCAGAAAAATATTACACAAAGTCTAATTTATTATTGCATTTTACCAAAACTGTATGTCAATTTAAAAAAAAAATTGAGAAATTGTTGTTAGAAGAACGATCAATCTTGAACTGTTACTTCTTATTCTTCTTTAGCTATTAGGTTTTATGTCCATCCTTGGACATAAGCCTTTCCCATTTTTATCCAATTTTCCATAGTATGTGCTATTTGGATTCATGCTAGTCCGGTTCTTCCTTCAAGGTCGATTTTCAAATCAAATCAAAACAAATCAATTTTATTACATGTCAGATGTATATGGTAAATACATATATGAGAACGTCAAAAGAGAAAAAAAGATATAAAAATAAATAAAATATCAAAAGAGAACAGATCAAAAATAAACACTGAATCATCACTGAAACAAATTAAAAAATTCATGAAATGTATAAATTGTCTCCTTTAGTAGTAAGGATTTTACTCTTCTCTTGAAGCTTTTGTTGAACATTTCTTCTGTGATGGTATTTGGCAGGTTGTTGTATATGACCACTCCTAAAATTACTGGTGATTTGCTACAGCAATTTAGGTTATATTTTGGAGTGTTCAGCTAATGTGTAATACAGTGTAAACTACAACCACGCTGGTTTCGTCCTCTTGTGTTGTAGTGGTGGATATCCCTATTTCTGTCCAAACTAATTTTCATTTGACGGCGGTCAACATGTTAGAGATTAGTAGATGTTGGAGGAATACCCACTAATGAATGAATTATTTTCTTTTGAGCCTTCAGTATAGTCTCAAGTTTATTGGAAGATCCCCAAGCCAAAATTCCATATGCTAGAGTGGACTGAACTTCTGCATAATAATAGTTGAGAAGTTCAGCATGGTTTATTATTCGGCGTAAGTTTCGGTTGTCTTATCCCAAGTTAGGCATTCCTCTATATAAAGCCCCAGTAATTTAGTTTTCTTCGCCCTATGCAGGTTGAAATTGTCTATTTTTAAATTATCAGCGTATTGGCTTCTTAGAGTTTGAAAAATTACATATTCCGTCTTCTCCTTATTTAGAAATAGGTTATTTGCCGAGCACCACTCTACCATTTTAAGTAAAACATTGTTTGCTTCAAGTTCATTTTCCATCCAAGAATTCCTGGAGACAATGAAAGTGGCATCATCAGCGTATGGTATGCATTTGTTGTCTTGCATAAATGTTACAAGGTCCGCAATATATAAGAGGAATAGTGTGGGAGCAAGTACACATCCCTGCGGAACACCTATATTAATGTTCAACCTACTGGTTTTGAAATGAAAGATTAAGTTCGATAAGGTCTATAAGATCGAAATTCGATCTCCATTTTATGATTCGACTGTCCCATCTCATCCTATCACTTCTTGCAACGTGACCTGCAAATGTCCATATGAAGATTGTAATTTTCTCTCCAATATCGGTGACTTTAGTTATTGCTCTATCTGTTCCTTTTTATTGTTGTTATGAACCACGAAATGTACATCTGCTACATCGACTTCCAGAAAGCTTTTGATAGGGTTCAACATACCAAACTACTAGAGATACTTAGGAGGAAAAACATCGATAGTAGAGATATAAGAAGAATTTCTAACCTCTACTGGAACCAAACAGCTAAAGTAAAAGTGGGAAAAGACCTAAGCGAAGAAGTTAAAATATGCCGTGGGGTATAAGAAAATAAGACAGGGATGTATACTGTCGTCTCTCTTATTCAATGTATATAGTGAATGTGTCTTCTAAGAGGCATCGTCATAAATGGTGAGACAATTAACAACATACGATATGCAGATGATACTAACATTATAACTGGCAACATAGAAGACCTACTGCACCTAGTCGATTCAGTAAACACCCACTGTAAAAGATACGGACATAAAGAAGATAAAAACTATGGCTATTACAAAGTATCCAAACATTATTCATAATAGACATTTATTAACAACGAAACTATAGAATGGTTATCCTCCCGCAACTATCTGGAAACATGGGTAACAGATAACGCAGAGCAAATCAAGGAATTCAACTGCAGAATAGAACTCGCCTGTAGTGCCCTATTGCCTATACTCTATAAGAGATTGCTGAGACACTGAGACACCGAATGCTAAAGTGCTACCTACATCTTTCCTACCCTGCTGTACGGAATGGAGGCCTGGACATTAAAGGCAGAAAACATCAGAAAATTGGAGGCTTTCGAAATGTGTTGTTACAGGAGAATCCGTAATGTAAATGAATAATGAATGATGTAAATAAATTTCGTGGACCCAAAAAATTATTAAACGGAGCAGTACTGCACAGAATGGATAAAACCAGCGAGATCCATAAAACCATTAAAAAAAGAAAACTTGAGTACCTGGGACACATTCTAAGAGGAGAAAGATACAGCATCCTCAAACTAATTATCCAGGGTAAAATTAAAGGACGAAGAACAGTTGGCAGAAGGAGGATATCGTGGCTTCGCAACCCGTGAAACTGGTTTGAGTGTACATCTGCCGAGCTGTTCAGGGCGGCTGTCAACTAGACACGTGTCGGCTGATGGTTTCCATTCTCCGATAAGAGGGAACAAAAGAAGAAGAAGTTAATTTTATGATCCTCATCACTGACCCTCCATTGCTCTTTGTGCAGTTTTTATTGGTTCGATAATTTGTATAATTGCTGTCAACTTCTACATATTTGCCATATCTCATCATTGGAAAAATGCACTGGTCACAAACTCGTAATTTTAAGTGTTGAGCTATTTTCTTATTTAGCTTGATGAATGATAGTTTGACGAAGGCCACCCATTCTAGCCTTATTCTTCCTCTAATTTCTTCTTTCTGGATGGTTCGGACGATAATAAGTTTTGTCCTAGGTATATGTATTCATCCACCTTCTTGTCCTCCTACTATTGTTGGTTCTTCTGTTCCTTGTCACAATATCTGGGTTTTTAAAAGGTTCATTTTCAGCACTATTTGTTTGGATTATCTTTGTAGGTCTGCAATCATTGTTGTTAGATCTTCATTACTATGTGCCATGATAATATCGTGAGTATATCTTACATTATAGATCAACATCTACATCTGCATATCTAAGATTTGTTAGTAGAGTTCCATTGATACCTTTGTCGTTTCAGTCTGTTTTCTTAAAAATATCTTCCATTGATGAAGTGAAGAGTTTTGGAGATAAGTCACCTTCTCGTACTCTTTTAAGTTGGACCGGTTTAGTTTTTTCTTGGAAAATATAACTTGCGGTTGCTTCTTTGTTGCATTCTTTGATTAGGTTACTGTATCTGTGGTCGATACTACTGTTTGTTATTGCTTTATAGACCGCCAATGTTTCTATACTATAAAAGGCTTTTTCATAATCTACAACAGCCAGATATAATGGTTATTCGTATCCGTTGTATTTTTAGATTAATTTTCGTCGTTGTCCTTCATCTTCTTCATCAGCTTTCCATCGTTCCCTTCTGGACATAAACCTCTTCGTAAGTCTTCCATATCTGCCGCTTTTAGGCTTTACGATGCCAATCTTTTCCAGCGAGCGATTTAATGTCGTCCAACCACTTTCTTTGTGGACGACTCCTGCTCATTGTTGTTTCTCTAGGTCGTCACTGGGTATTTCTGGCAGTCCACCTGTTGTTGCTTAGTGTTGCGACGTGTCCGACCCAACGCCATTTTAACATCGCTATACGTTCAATAACGTCGGATACTCTCGATCTTCCTCTGATAATTTCATTTCTGTCTTTGTCTCTTAATGAAATCTCAATTATTCAGCGCTCCATAGCCCTTTGCGTTGTAACCCTTGGTCTATCGGAACTGTTATTAGTTGAGCTCATAGTTTTCAAATCAAATCAAAATATTTATTCCCAATGAGATATAAAATCTATAGTGTTTGTCAAGACAAAAAATATACAGAGAATTAAGACAATACAAGAGTAAAAACTTAATTAAATAATTCAAAATTAAATTCTGCTAGGCTGTAAATTGTTTTAGTTAGTAGCAGTTCTTTCAGTCTCTTTCTAAAATTTTTATGGGAGTTTTCTTCGGTTAAGTTGGTTGGTAATTGGTTATAGATAACAACTCCTTGATTATTTGGTCCTTTTCCGGTCTTGGAAGGATTCGGTCTTCCGGTCTTTGAAGATTGGTCTTGGCTATAAAATATGTTTTCCCCTTGTGTGGTGGTGGTGTATACCTGAGTTCTTTTTGAAACCGTATTTATTCTTATGGATATAGCAGGCAGTTTCCAGTATGTAAAGGCTAGTGATTGTTAGAATGCCTAATTCCATGAAATGTGGCCTACATGAAGTAGTAATACTGATACCTCTAATGGTTCTGATTATTCTTTTTTGTGCCAGTAAGATTGTCTCTACCTGCAACGAGGATCCCCATAGCAGTATATCATATGTAAGTAATGACTGTACTTCAGCAAAATAATATGTGAGAAGATCTTCATTAAGTAAAAACTGTCGGAGGTACCTGATTTGAAATATCTTCTTGTGAAGTTTGCTACAAATTTCTTGAATGGTGATATTCCAGTACAGGTTTTCCTCCTTGGTAAATGAATACCAAGAAATTTGGTTACATTAACTCACCTAATGGCGTCGTTATTTAATTTAAGTGGAAAGTCCTTGGCAAGTCCGAGAACTGCGTGCAGCCGGAAATATCATATATTCGGGTTTATCTCTGTTGAGGTAAAGACAGTTTGCTGAGAACTATTTGTTAAGTTTTCTCGGAAGTATATTGGCAGCAGGAGAAGAAGTGATGTTGGAGGGTCTTAATGAATGACACAGTTTTGCCGTCACAGTCTGGATTATTGTAGCTCCCCGACCATGATTAGCTGTGAAGTTGTTCAGTGAAGTTTCTAAACCGTATGTAGCTACTGGCGATATGCAGGAGTTGTAAACTTTTCTTTTTAGGCTTATTGGTATATCTTTTTTTCCCAGGATGTACTTTAGTTTGCCCTTTGCAGCCCACTTAAGGCCAACCCGTCGGGTCACTTCAGCCGTTTGGTTCTCCTTTCCCAACTTGATGACATGGCCGCGGTAGATGTATTACTTAGATGTAATTACCGATAGATGTAATTTCCGAGGTAATTTTCGTCGCTAGTAGGTGATTGATTATTAGTGCCCTAGTTTTTCCAAAATCCAGCCTGTTTGCATGGTATTCGTCGAACTTTCTAGTCAGTCTGGTCTGTTGGTATTTTAGTCAGTAATTTGTATACCTGTGACATTAGACTGATGGGCCTGTAATTTTCTATCTTGTTGGTATCACCTTTTTGTAGAATAGGACCACGTTAGCGTTTTTCCAATGTTTTGGTATTTTACTTGGTCATTAGACATTTGTTTAGTAGTTTCGTAATTTTCTTTATTAAATTTTCTTTTCCTTCTCGTGTCATTTCCACAAGGATCACCACAGATATCCACATCTTCAGTTGCTTTATTTGATTTCATGTTGTTCAAAGTAGTTCTTGCTTCCTGTTTACAAAAGAAATATTCGTTTGATTTATTAACTGTAACTTCCGAAATTGTTTAAATTTTAATTTCATAATCTAGAGAAACTATCCCAAAAATGTAATAATAATAAAGGGTAATAACCCAGCGAGAACCAAGGCCCATAAGGGCAACTACGTTGCATAAATACACCTAATTTAATCAAATAAAATAAAAATATAGAAATATAGAAAGAAGAGATCACAAATAACACATCAGAACACGAAGATCGAGTTTAGTTTTTCTTCTGAAGTTTGCTGCAAATTTCTTGAATGGTGATATTCCAGTGCAGCTTGTCCTCTAAATGAATACCAAGAAATTTGGTTACATTAACTCTCGGTTCGTTATTTAATTTAAGTGGAAAGTCTTTGGCACGAGAACTGCGTGCAGTCTGTAATATCATATATTCGGTTTTATCTCTGTTGAGGTATAGACAGTTTGCTGATAACCATTTGTTAAGTTTTCCCAGAAGGATATTGAAGATAATAACCCAGGAAAGATTAATAACACAGCGAGAACCAAGGTCCATAAGGGCATTACTACGTTGCATAAATACACCTAACTTAATAAAATAAAAGTATAGAAAGAAGAGATTACACACACAACACATCAGAACACGAAGATCGAAATTGAGCAAGAGCACATGGAAATAAATTCAAGGGCTATTCATATATATATATATATATATATATATATATATATATATATATATATATATATTTATATATATATATATATATATATATATATATATATATATATATATATATATATATATATATATATATATATATATGTATATATGCGACATACGATGGACAGGGGAATTAAAATGTTGGTTACTTCGGCCACCGATGTAATAAATACTACGGGGTTACAAGCGTTTTCACGAGGTACGTGCAAGTAAAATTGAGAAAGTAGTTTATTATCTACAATAATGCCATTAAATAGCTTATACAAAAACATTATATAAGAAAAATCACGTCTCAGTGCTAACTCCACTAAATTATATTTGGCGAGCAATCTATCATGTGAGTAGTTACACTCAGGATAGATACCATACTTTTTAAGGTGTAAATATTTGCAAAATTCTCCTTGACGTGCACTTTGCAGTGAGGGCACCAGACAACTGTGCAATTTTCCAACACCGACCTTCCATACGAACCAACGAGTTGCATTAAGCAGTCAGCGTTATCAAATTCCCTGGTGTTCCTCTTCACGAAGCCCAACATGCGTAAGGTCCTTGAAAGGTAATGTGGCACGAACGAAAAAGATGAGTCCATTATAACGCCTAACTCCCTGAAAACTTCGCATCTCTTTAGTTGAGGAATGTTTATTGTGTAGCTTCACAACTAAACAGGCCTTTAATTTATTTAAATATGACATAACGTAACCCTCATCAGTGTTCAACTGTAGTTCGTTGTTATGACAGCAATCTACTAATGCATCCTCAACGTCAATAACCTTCACTATTTTTTAGATCATCGGCTTACAAATACACATGAGAGGTAGGACTGAAAGTTGCTACAAAATCATGAACGAAGATTAAAAACAATAAGGGGCCTAGATTGGATTCTTGACAGACACCAGAATAGCATTCATATACGTCTAGTTTATAACAACACTAGAAAAAACTTATTGTCAATTTGAAAAATTTTGCGAAATTTATGTAAGAAAATTGACAATTTTTTAATTGTTTTCACAAAAAAAAAACATACAACAAATATTATAGAAAGTGTAATTTATAATAACATTAAAAAAAAAACACTTTAAATCGATTGAGATAATTCAAAGATGAATTTTAATGTTTGATTCAAAAAAGTTAACTCATAAAAGCGTTAGAACTGCTAAATTGACTGGCAGAAAAGAACGCACAGATAGGGAATTTAAAGAAAGTCGATTCGTACAAAGAGATCCTTACGTAAATTGGAATTGTAAACAAAATAGATTTGTGAAAACTGTTGACAATAAACTGATGTAAAGGGACTGAATAACTAAATCAAATTGCATTTTCAATTTGATTCAGAAATTGAGTCATTTCTCTTCACGACCTTCTTCTGCCTTAGATATATTGACAAATTGTGACATGCCATGACACAAAAAATGTTGTTTATTAGATAAATTTGCCGTTTAGTTTAATTAATATTAGACTAAACAACACCAAAATTTGTTCTTTTTTATGTGATTCATTGTTGAGTATTATATGTAATTAATAAATTGGTTTTGCCACTTATTATTATCATTACTGGCCGCAAGAGTTCCGGCTTTCCGTATAATTTCGACAGCTCAAACCGACGAGAATATCGTTAATTATAACAAAGTGAATTGGTGAATGGAATATGGATGAGTTTAGGTCAATGTTTAGGTAAATGTTTTGGCCTAATAAAAATAGATTTTTCTATGAAAAGATATCAAATTCATTATTCACAATCATTATTTTCAAAGAAAAATCTATTTTTGTGGGATATTGTTACTAAACTTTATGTGGTTGATATTAAGCAACATTTATTCAAGAATATAATTCTCAAAATAATTATTAGTGTATTAAAAGTTTGTTGATCCTTATGTTCCTGACTTCGAGCAAATTTTTCTGTTTGTACTTGATTGAAGATTTTTAAACTTTCTTTGGTAAATAACAATAAAAAAATTAACAATTGAATTAATAAAAACTTACATAAAACAAACATATGAAGTTTTAAGAAAAAAATTTGTATTTTTTTAAATTCTTATAATTAACTTCAAGTTTATACTGACTTGAAAAAATCACTATGTTTTAACTAAACATCATTTATAAAAAATATTATATAACTTGTTATTCACTGTTATAAATTTAAACACTTAACACGACTCAAGTTTCGACTGGCAAAGGTCATTTTTAAGTGGATTACAAACTGATTTCATTTATATTGAGGGTTTTTTGGCGTGGGGAGGTGGCTTTCTGCAATTAAGGAATTACCAGAAGACGATTACGTAGAGTTTGGGATGGTTTGAAAAAGAACTAGTGTCTTTTTTTAAGACGAAAAGCGCGAGAATATTCTGAAAACCAACTTTATCCTATCTGACCTACGTACACGCCATTTATTACATTCGGAGCACTGCATTTCACATACGCCGGATCTTTTGATGGAGTCGATTTTGTCTTTAACAATATGTGGGATAACATTGAGGAGGGATTAAATGCTATATGAAGATTTTGCTTTTGAATAACGTTTGCGATTTGTTCGCTTGTCTTTCCAAAATATGCTAGGGAGATGAAACTTTTATTTATTTGAATTTGAGGTTTTTGGATTTATTGGACAAATTATTATTTGAATTCGTTTATAATTGATTTCGGCTGAGTTTCGTTGGGGAATCATTCTCTGTGGAAATTGAAATGATGGTATTTTAATTTTTGATTTTTTTTCCGAGGTAAGGGGGATTGAAATGGCTCTATGTATCATAGAATGATAGGCAGCTAATTTGTGTGTTACATGGTGATTTAATGAGAAAGGAATTGTACAGTTAACATGGGTAGGTCTTCTATATGTATATATGTATATCTTTCTATATGAATTTTAGTAAGGTCCAAAAAGTTTATTTTGTTGTTGGTTTCTACCTCGTTGGTGAATTTAATTTTAGGATGAACGTTATTTTTTTTTAGTTTAAAATTTACCGATGTAAATTTACTTGACAAATAGGAAACAAAATAATATAATTGAATAATGGGGTGAAACCAAACTAATTATAGATACAATCATACAGACTTATTAAAGCGGAATATAGCTTGAACATATTTATATATTATACAAATATATTTAAGCATTCAAAAATATATTCAATTCATTATATAAATATGTTATATATTATATTAATATATTCAAACTTTCCGTAGCTGTATGATATTATTAAGTCTTTTTAAGACAACAAAACAAATCTCTTGTTGAAACAAAACACAACAATATTCCGCTTTAATAAGTTGGTATGATTGCATCTATAATTAGTTTGGTTCCACCCCAATATTCAATTATCATTTAAATCAATAAATGGAACTGTTCTGAATAATAATAACTGAAAAGTTCAGGTCTTTCTACACACATCATACAAAACCTAACCTCGACAGTCCCGCACATGCTTATTCAAACAAATGTAAGTGTATTCCATTTTATAATTCAAAAGAGCAAAGCTGCACTGATGAGAGATATATCCTTAAACGCGTCTGCAGATGACTATTCACTTCGGTTAAATAGAAAGATGTGAGCTTTAAAACAATTTTATTTATCAAATTTTTTTCAGTGGCACGAAAGTGGACTGGGAGTAGTAAATAGCATGCAAATATCTGTTGTGTTTCAACATGAGATTTTTTTGTAGTCTTAAAAAGATTTTAAAAATAATATTATAGAGCTACGGAAAGATTGAATATATTTATATATTCAAGCTATATTCTGCATTAATAAGTTGGTAAAGTATATAAAGTTTAATAAAAATTTTCCCTTTTCTCTACATATTTGAGTACAGATTTTATTAATTTATTTGAAAATATTACACGAAAAAATGGTTTAAAATGGAATAAATTGAAAGTGTTGCTTAATTTGTGAATTTCATTAAGATGCAGATAGGTTTTGTTAATTATCTTTCATCAAAACCGCCATCCAACCAATCCAATTTATTGGAATTTAAAAAAAAATATATTCCTTAGGAAAATTTTCAGGATAATTTTGGTTTCCAAATCTTTTACCATCTTTACTTTTTTCGTTCGTTTTTAATTTCCCAATATTATATGTATATTAAAGGAAGCAAAGCTGCCACTTCGTTTACATAATTTTTCCTCTTTGATATGTAATTATCTCACCACGATTAAGTTTTTTATTTTTAATTTCTTCGGACAAATCTTTTCTATTTATGCGAACTGTTCGTATACAAGGTTTCGTGTACAAGGGTTACATGTACCTGTAACAAACGCACGTGCGTGCTATAAGACAAAAACGACGTATTTTATTATTTTCACTTGTTTCGGGAAAATACATAATGGAACCTACACTATGTAAGCGGCCGAGTTACCTCGGGCACGCTCTCTTTGGGCCATATAGTATATCCTGAGATATCTCGGGCCTGGTCTTGAAGGGGTTAAACATTTATAAACGTTTTTAGGGAACCAAATGGAATTATTCCTCTTTATATTCAACTATTTTGACTATTTATAAACTATTTTTAATTTCTTCGGGCAAATCTTTACTATTTATGCGAACTGTTAGTATACAAGGTTTCGTGTACAAGGTTTACAAGGGTTAAAGGTACCTGTAGCAAACGCACGTGCGTGCTATAAGACGAAAACGACGTATTTTATTATTTTCACTAGTACATAAGTACTAGTGTACTACAGTTATAGCTGTCTATTCTACAAGGTGGATGGAATGAATTCGCTTAGATATTAACAACAAACCTCTTCAACGCTGTCCAAAATGCTCCTGCCGATGCAACGTTCTTTGAGTCAATAATTTTTTTTGTAATAAATTGAAATGTCAATAATACGATTAGAATATATCAACATGATTATACAACCAATCGGTGGACACTTATTATGGTGTTCTACTACCCGTATAATCCTAACACAGGGTCATGCTGAAAAGATAGTATTTATTAAAATATACGGAAATGTTTAAGTGTACATGTCAACGATTTAATGAATTTATTAAAAAATTGCTATAATGGAAAAAATGGTCGCTATAAATCGAAAAAAATCGAAAACAATGCGTTGTAAGTCGAATAAAGATGGGCTAATGACGGATTTAAAGTTACCAAATTCGTTAAATTTCAATATCAAATTCGTCCGGCAAAAATTTAAATTCATCGTTTAATAGATCAATTTCTTCATTGTAAACTTAAATTTATCATAACTGTATTTGTGAGTTTCGTTAGTTTTAAATACATTTTTCCAAATATCATTCAATAAAAATTGAACTTTTCAAGAAGAAAGGATGAGTACGGCAAACCTGGGCGGCATATGCCAAAATAAAAGACATCTTGACATATCATACATATGATGGACATATCCTTAAACCTCAAAACCGAATTATACAACCAGTGTATCCTACTAGTAACTACTTACGGGTCACAAACTTGGACCTTCACGAAAACTATACTTGACGAACTTAAAGTAAACCAGAGAGCTATGAAGAGGAGAATTGGGAGCTTGGGATATCATTAAGAGATAGGAAAACAAATGAATGGATCAGGAGAAGAACAAAGGTTCATGATGTCGTGCGACGCGCCGCCGCTCAGAAATGGGATTTGGCGGGACACGTTTCAAGAGACCAGGATAAGTGGAATGGCAAAGGAAGCATAGGAAGTCCGCAAATGAAGCGACGGATGGAGCGACGACTTAAAACGAGCGGCAGGACTGAACTGGTACCAGGTGGCACAAAATCGTGACAACTGGCAAAATAAGAGGAAGGCTTATACCCAAAGGGTAGAAAACAGCTGCATAAAAAAAACATTTACTCAAACAAGTTCCTGTTCCTTCATTTCATTATCTAACCCTTCCCTCCAATTCCATACTTCTCTCATCTACTGTATCTCTCTTCCATCTTCATTCAGCATTTCTTCTCCTTTCCTTCCTTCCCTTTCTTCCACCCCTACACATTCATTCCACATACGCTCCAGAGTCTCTCTCTTTCCTCGTAGTATATCCTATACATTCTTTCTTCTTTTTCCATCCAATATCTATTTTCTCTCTCCTCAATTCCACATCTGAACCTCGACATTATCTCATTTTCTTACGAACATCCTCTTCCCAGGTACTTCGGAATCCCTACTATCATACAGCTCACATACTTCATATTGTATCTGAATTACCTCATTATTTCTCTTCTTTCCTGCGTGTCCTACGTCCTCGTCTCTTTCGCTCATCTCCCCATTCATCAACTTGCTTTCCGCTCTTAGCATCCATTTCTTCGGTAATATTCCTCTCATCCATTAATTTCTAAATCCTTTTTTTTGTCTTTCCAACATTCAGCCAGTAACCTTTCAGGCAGTCTTCACTTCCGTTCAAACTTTCTTCCCCGCTTTCACTCTCCGATTCCCCCTCTTACATTCCTCTCTCACTATGTATCCCGGAGTTTCTATGTATTCCCCTAACACCCATCTCAGCTATTTGTCCTGAACTCTATCAACCTATTCCTGTTGTTTCCATGGCCAGATAGTTTCTGGAACATATACGATAGAACTCGATTTTGATGACCAAGTTTTCATAATTCGTTTTCATAATTCGTTTCCATAATTTTGTTTATTCTTGAATAAACTAAGAATCAATCTTTAAGAAAACATAATTCTAAAATGAATGAATTGATCAAATGAATTAAAATCATAGGAATAATTAATCAAAAATGAATAAATTAGTAAAATCTGCATCAAATCAATATTTTATACAAATGAAAGGTTCAACTGCGAAAAGATTAAATCAACGTTTGTAGGAACAAATTAGAAGTTAAAACTAGCAATGCAATAGAATATAGTCTTCTAATGTTTATAAACTTGTTTTGCTATTACTACTAAAAGTCCAGAATGAATAAATTGTTTAATTGGATTGAAATTGAAGGCTTTATTATGGAATTGAAAAATCATAGCTCTAAATCAGCGTTTCTCAAAGCGGGCGATATCGTCCCCCAGTGGGAGATGACTTCGTTTTGGGGCTCGCTAGGTAGCCAGGGGACTATATAGCGGGCGGTAGGTAGCATGGAGAGATATAGGGGGCGGTAGGTATCACGGGGTATTTCTGTTAATTTAAAACAAACAAACACGTAACCTAACCTAACCTACCTTGAAAAAAAATCTACCAGGGATCCCCGCATGTTAACTTTTATTTGAAATATTTCAAACACTATGAAAATTATTGTTGCTAATTATTTAAAAAATCATTTATTATTAATCTAAATAGGTTCTCAGACCTAAACTTACAATTTATTTTGCATTATATATTTTTTAAATTTATTATTATATTATTAAGTGATGATGTTAGGTGATAGATTTGGGGGGCGTTATTAACTCTAGCATATCACAGGTGGGCGATGAGACAAATAAGTTTGAGTAACACTGCTCTAAATAAATAATTTTTGCAAAAACGAATTGGAACATTAACAAGACGAATTTTATGTTAAAACCCTGTAAATTGCTTTCATAAAATAAAAAGATTTAAGAATATTTTTAGGAACAAAATATATCTGACAATCTGTTAAGTTTAGGCGATAAAATGGAAAAATCTCATTTTCTGCATTCAATAAATATTTTAACAGAAATAAATGTTTATTTAATATCAAAAATATTTTAATAAAAATATAGCAAAAATAGATAGATATAGAATATTTCACTAGAAAATAACACTGAATTGATAAATTCACTATGTTTTAACCACACTTATAATATGTAAAAATATTATATGAAATATTATATGAAATATTATATGAAATATAAGTTATATAGATTTCTAGACTTATCACGACTCGAGTTTCGACTGTTAAAAGTTATTTTCAAGTTGAAGACTTAAAAATTACCTTTAACAGTCGAAATATCATACAGTGATCTTAATTTGTATTCCTACAAGCTTATTATGTTTACAAGGCCTGATGTTTACTTTATTATCTACTTGCTACTATTTCATAGATATGTAGACACAACTATTAAAATATAAAAAATAGTCGATAGCCATTTGTTACTCTTGGTGACAATAAAGATTATTATTATTCTAATTATAAAACAAATTATTGGGGCCCGCGGTCTAATTTTTAAACACAATGTGGCCCGACAGCCACAAGATTTCCCACCCCTGGTCTATATGTATCTATACAGTTTAAAACTAACAACAACAAAAACTAGAAATAAAACTAATAAGTAACTTTGCATAAATCTCTGACTATTATTATCCTGTGATTATTACCCATGATTTTTAGTTTTATTTTAGATCATTATTTATAGACAATCTATATTGTCTATACATCGCAATAAATATTATCTATATGAATCTTAAAATTTCCAAAAAAAAAGTACGAAGAAAACAAATGAATCATTTAGTATCTATAACATTTTTCATATATAAAAAAACTGGTATAAATAAATAGTTTATACAAAAAATGTTGAATTGTAAAGAGATGAAATTAACGTTTATAATTCATAAGAACACAATTAGAAGTTAAAACCAGCAATGCAAAAGAATATAGTCTTCTGTTCTAATATATTATATAACTAGTATAAATAAATATTTTTGCTGTAATTAATAAAACGTCTAGAATGAATAAATTGTTTAATTGGATTGAAACTGGATGTTTTATTATTGCATTTAAAAACATAGTTCAAAATAAATAAGTTTTGAAAAAAAGTTACTTTTTGAAAGGACGAATTTGAACATTAACCGGATGAATTTGATGTTAAAACATTTACAGGGTTTTAGCATCAAATTCGTCTTGTTAATGTTCAAATTCGTCCTTTCAAAAAGCAACTTTTTTGCAAAACTTATTTATTTTGAACTATGTTTTGGCAGATGGGGGCGGCAGATAGCTTTATAGAGCTAGCGGTCGTTTTGATGGAAATGCCTTTACTTCCATGCGTTAGGCTAAGGAAATATTTGCTTCTTGTTATAGTCCTTGTCTTTCGTTGTTTCGCGTCATTGGTGAATTTCATTTTGTTGTCGAAGATCATGCCTAAGTATTTGATTTGGGGAGTGGGTGTTACGTTGATGATGCCTAAGTGTATGTGGGGACAGCTGGGGGAGATTATGTGGTTCAGAATAAGGAGTTGGCATTTAGATGGATTGGCGGAGAGTTTCCAGCGATTGAGCCATAATATCGTTTTGTCAGTAGGGGCTTTTAGCTCATGATTGTTTTTTTTTGAGGTTTCGGTTATGGGAGATGAGAGCGGTGTCGTCGGCATATTGTAGAATGTAGGAGGAGAGGTGGATTTGGAGTTTGTCGTCCGTGTGATAATTATATATGTCGTGGCAGTATTGGTTATAGAGTAGTAGGTTTTAGGGTAAATTGAGGACAAAGATGGTTGTTTATTTTGATTTGGAGGTATCTCTCTTCAAGGATATCTTTAAATAGGTAGAGGAGATAACAGGGGATATTGAGTTGTTTCATTTTGTAAAGGAGTCCGGCGTGGCATACACTGTTAAAGGCTTTGTTGATATCAAGGAATATTGCAGCTTGTGCAATGCTATATACTAGGATTTTGCCAATAACTGGTAGGAGAGTGATGGGTCGGTAGCCATTTGGAAGGGAATGATTTTGTCCAGGTTTGGGGATTGTGATAATTCCTTTTTTCCGGAATTTGGGGAACGATCTCTTGTGGATGCAGATGTTGAACAATTTAACAATATGTTGGTGGATTTCATCAGGCAGGTATCGGAGTAAGGATTTTTTAACGAGGTCAGAGCTAGGGGAACTATTTTTTCCATGGAGAAGGGCGGTTAGGTATTCGTCGTATGTTTATTTTTACGGTACAGTAGTTGAAAAAGTTGTCAGTCCAGGTATTTACTCTGTTGAGGTTATTGTTGTCATAGTGGGGGGAGTTTGATGGTGCAAATGGGTTTTCAAAATGTTCTAGTAAAAGGAGAATATTAGAGATTTCTCGGAGTCGGTGGGGTATTTGGAAAGTTTTTTTATTTTGTGCCAGAATTCTACCTTCGTCGTTTTCAATTTCTTGACAAGGTATAAGAATATTCATGAAATAGATTTTTGAAACAAAATATGTATGACAATAAACTTGTATGACAAGTTTACACAAGTAAAATTATAAAATCTAAAAAAAATATTTTAATAAAACACGATCGATTTTATTACAATTTTATAACTATGATAAATACATCAATTTGCATAGATATATAAATGCATCAAATAGATAAGAGATTTACCACAAATTATTAAGATTTACATTTGAATTTGAGCAGACACATTGGTATAGACTACGCTGGACCTATCACACTAAAAACATGGAAAGGTAGGGGCTCAAAGACGTACAAGGGATGAATCTGCGTCTTCGTATGTTTCTCAACCTCAGCAGTACATCTCGAGACTGTCAGCGACTACTCAACTGGGGGGTTCACCGCCGCCTACAGGCGCTTCACAGCTCGAAGAGGAATAGCACATACACTCTAATCAGTTTGTGGCACCAACTTCATCGGTACCGACTCTGCTCTCCGCCGGATGTTCACTTAGTATTCCAAAGAACATCAGATCATCGCCTACGTAATGTCACGAGACAACAGCCAATGGAAATCTAACCCTCCAGCGGCTCCACACATGAGCGGCAAATGGGAAGCAGTAGTCAAGTCGACGAAATTCCATCTCAAGAGAACTGTTGGTAACTCTCTGCTCACATTTGAGGAACTTAACACTTTTCTTTCTCAGATTAAAGCTATTCTCAACTCACGACCCATCGAACCGCTCTCTGATGACCCTCAAGATGCTCTTACACCAGGTCACTTTCTCATTGGCAGCGCACTCACGATCTCGAATATATTCAATATATTCTCGAATAGTATATTTTCCTTAATTCCTTTCTTGTAATATGGAAATTCACTTACAATTAGTAATCTTTTCCCATTTTTTATATCACTCATACAGCACAGCGCAGGTTCGAGAATACGTCGGAACTTGGCTACATAGATGAGATAATATTGAAATGCAGATTTTTTACATTTAATTTTGATTCAATTTAAGATTATATAAGTCCATACTGATGAAAAAGGCAGAAACGCGTCTATGGATGTTCATAATTATTTCTATTTCTGTCATTTTTCTTGTGACCCTCGTGGTTTTTCTTAGCAGTAAAATGCAGGAGCCATACCGTACTAGTAATTATATTTTTGTATGTTATTAGTCAATTTATGAATTCTTTTCTTGTAATATGGAAATTCACATAGTATTTTTGTTCCTATTTTTATAGAATATACTATACATTGAAGCAATGCTGTGCACAAGCTAACCGAGATCTTCCAGGACATCTGAGAAACAGAGAAATTACCACCGGATTGGAAAACGGCTCTGATCCATCTGCTTCACAAAAAGCGAGATTTTACTGACCTAAACAACCACCGTAGAATTTCTCTCGTCCCGGTAACATACACAATTCTCTCCAAGGCGTTACAAACAAAAACAGAAAATCATCTGGATAGTCAACTGAGAGAATACCAGGGAGGCTTCAGAAAGACCCGATCCTGTGTTGAACAGATCCTCAATCTTAAAACGGCACTTGCATACCCCAAGATGAGAAACAGCAAGGTGGTCGTCACCTTTGTTGATTTTAGGAAGGCCTACGATTCCATTGATAGAGAAACGCTTAACAAAGTACAACAGGAACTAGGGCTAGACAACAGAACCCGCATACTCATCCTAGAAACCTTGACCAATACCCATTCCAAGGTTAAATTTATAGGCGAGATCTCAGAAAGCTTCGAAATAAAAATTGGAGTGATACAAGGAGATTGAATTTCCCCACTTCTCTTCAACTGTGTCCTTGAAAAGGTTATGAGAGAATGGCGCAAGGAACTGATCAACTTGGGTGTTCAGAGTGGTATCCACCAGGGACATTAGAACGATGGACTGGTTGTAGATTGTCTGGCCTTTGCAGATGACATGGCACTGATTGCTGATTCTTTTAAAATGGCAACAATGCATGTAAAGTGCCTCAAAAAACAGGCTAAGAAAGTGGGTCTTCAAGTGTCGCTGGAGAAAACAGATTTTTTCACCAACATCAAAGGAGTAAAAAGAGAGATATTACTAGAGCAGCGAAACATCAAGAGGACTGAGAAATGCAAGTATCTCGGCAAATGGATAGAACCCAACTTATCAGAAAGAGCATCATTATACATGAGAGTCAACAAGTTAGAACTAACTTATCGACTGACTAAGAACACCTAACACAAGAAATGTCTGTCACGCAACCTAAAACTTAAGCACTACAAGGTAGAATTGGTGAAATCATCCTACGTTATAGAAATCATAATTAAATTGAACTTAAAATAAACGGAACACAGCCTGAATATATAAATATATTCAGCCTTTCCGGACCTCTATAATAATTATTGTTCATGGAAGCAAAGCTGTGCTGATGAAAGATAAATCTCGAAACACGTCCACAGATGGGCTATCCACTTAAGGTATCAGAAAGACATGATCTTAAAAACAATGTTATTTTTATGGTTTTGTTGAGTGCCACGAAGGTGAACTGAAAGCTGTAAAATAACTTAACTAAAATAACAAATTTCATGTGAGATTTGTTTTGGTAGTCCTAAAAAGACTCAATAATTGTTATAGAGCTCCGGAAAGGCTGAATATATTTATATATTCAGGCTGTGATCCGTTAGTTTAAAGTTTTAAGCATTACACATCAGTCTTAAGACCAGAAGCCCTGTCTGCCATGGAGTGTCTTTCCTTGAACCGAAGAGGTCTGGTAAAGATATAGAGCCAAAGATACTAGGCCCAGTAAAGGAAGATCGGGAATTCCGAAAACGACATAACTCTGAACTCTACGAACATATTGGGAGACTCTCTGACTGTGCAATGAAAAAAGGGTAGCTTTCTATGGCCAGGTTGCAAGATTGCCTCCAAACCGACTAACCAGCCGTGTATTCACCTACTGGCAAAACAAGAAGCTTCGTGCCACTTGGTTGACAGAAACGGAGAAAGATATTAAAGAACTGGGAAACTGGAACGCACCCTGAAGGAAGTCCGTGGATTTCAGGAAAAACCGCGAAGGAAAGGCACCCCCTGGACAGAAGAGAGAAAGGAGTTACACCGGCAGAAGATGCGACAATACTGGGCAAAGATCAAAGCTCAACAGTTGAATAAGCGTGGTCCAAAGTAGGCCTATTCGAAACAAGAAGATACTATACATTGAATTGAAAAATTTACCATGTTCTGACAACACATATATTACATTTTTCATATATAAAAAACTGCTACAAATAAATAGTTTATACAAAAAAAAGGTTGAACTGTAAAAGATTAAAGTAACGTTTATAAGGTCGGCCTCGTAGTCTGCAGGGTTAGAGCTTTAACTAACAAATCTATCTAGGGACCTCCACCCTGGTTCAACCCAAGAGTCAATGTCGGTCGCATTTGTACTAAAAGACAAATGCGTTATTAACGCCAATTAAAATTACACCTATGTATCTGGGCCTATAAAGTGAAAAATGTGGGCAAAATACAATAGGGCACTTGCCCAGAGTGTTTGAAGGGTTAATAACACACTATCCACATTAGACCAAACTTAAAAAAAAACTTAACTCTTTAGAAGAACATAATTAGAAGTTAAAACAGGCAATGCAATAGAATATACCGTGGGTGTATTGCCAAAAATTGGCAAAAAGGAAATAATATGCCCCACTCGTTTTAACACCTGCTACCTTTATCGAAAAAATAGTTCAAGCCAATGTACGTAGCTAATCATAACATTCTAACATGGGCAAAAAATGACTCTTTGAAGCCTTTTAGATCAAAATCTCTACAGTTAAAAGTGTCTATGTCTAGGTTATTTTGCCAATTTTTGACTTGCTCACTTTTGGCAGTATACCCACGATATATTCTAGTATTAACAATTATTTTTTGGTATAACTAATAAAACGTCTGGAATGAATAAATTGTATAATTGGATTGAAATTGAATGTGTGATTGTTTCATTTAAAAAACATTGCTCTAAATAATCTAAATAAATAATTTTTGCAAAAAGGTTACATTTGAAACGACGAATGTGAACATTAACAGGACGAATTTGATGTTAAAACCCTGTAAATTGCTTTCCTAAAACAAACAAGGTTTAAGAACCTTTATTAAATCGATTTTTGGGACTATACTTATATGTATGACAATTTCGTTAAGTCTACAAAATCAAGTTTTATTGCATTCAATAAATATTTTGTAAGAAAAAAATGTTTTTTTGTCATTTCAAAAATATTTCAATGAAAAAAATCCATTTTATTTTTGGATAAAAACATCAAATAGATACTACAAATTTTTAAGATTACATTTACACAGTTTAAAACTTATTAAAAAAAAATTAAAAACGAATTTGTCATTTCCTGTCCATAACTTTTTTATATTTTATATATACTATATATTTGATGTAGACTATATATTGCAATAAACATTATCTATACGAATCTATAAAGTCTAAAACTGACAACAACAAAAACTAGAAACAAAACAAATTAGTTACTAATAGACTGATAATAATGTAACTATCATGTAGATCTATTATCCAGTCTAGATCTAGCATCTAGAATTCTATGAAGCTTTAATAGAAAATTTGTTGTGATTGCAAATCTATGATTTTAAGTTTTATTTTGGTTCTTTTATTTATTCTATAATAGACAATACAGATTATATATTGCAACAACTATTATCTATATGAATCTATACATTCTAAAATTTAGAAAAAATGAAACTATGGAGAACATCTTAATCATTTAGTATCTAAAACATTACATTAATATACTGCTTATTAAACGAAAAGTCTATAAACTCGTATAATTAGTATGTAGTTAAGTCTAGGAAATTTTAAAAGTGAATTGACGGTATAACTAGACAATAATATAACTGTAAGTATAACAGTTAATATAAATATAATTATAAATATGAATATAACTATAAACCTAATTATAAATATATGAAGATTGTCGAGATAGCGAACAGAGCAAACAAAGTTCTTGTTTGTTTCAAAGACAAAGGGAGAAAATAAAATGAGATAATAACAAAGGATGAGTTTTTCATTCTAGAAAATCGTGAAAAATGAAGAAAAATCGATCTAGATTTGCTAAATCATTCCAACTATTTAAAAAAAAAAACAGAAAACGTATTCAGACAAATTTTAAATTACATAAACTTTGAGCGTCAAAATCATTTACAATGAATTCCAGGATTGGCGCGCGATATAAATAATAGGCCGCCGCGAGCAGCAAGTTTAGTACGAGAACGCACAGTGCGCGGACAGCAAGCACAGGTGCGATAGAAATTCACATCAAATTTTCGTTCGTGTAAATGTAAAACCAAACAAAACGCCAGTGCAAAACGATTTTCGAATAAAATTTCCATATCGCGAATTATCACTGCAGTTACATGATTGATTATTAGATTTACTCTCAAATAAAAAATAATTAGAAACTGTAACCGAGACCTGTGCAAATATTTTGTACGTGCGCTTCACTGATCTGTAACAAAAGTTTTTTTTTTCAATTTTTCTACTATTTTCTCCGCGTTTTGTTTTTAATTGATCGCCAAATTTGGACATCACTATGATTGGAGGTGTCTTTTTATTACTTTCCGTTTTGCTCGTTCAAAACACACACACCGCTCCAGCAAACAATGCCATGGTAAGTAAACTATGTACCAACAAAAATTAACAAAAACAAGAATTAAACTTTATTAAGTATATTATCATCTATTATATGATACAATATGATATAATACTATGATATTGGTTTATTTAAATAATGCTGTGATGTTAATGTAATAATATGATATTATATGATATAATACTTAATTTAATTATAGGAAATGGTTTTTTACTAATTTGCATTCTCTAATATTATTTTATCGATGTATCTGTAACATGTAAAATAGATGTAGAATAGATGTAATAGACATCTATATAGGATATTTTATAAAAACTTCTGTATAGTCTTAATATCAGCAGAATTTCAAGAAATCTTACAGATTTGTAGGAATATAACAAATAAATAAGATGTAGATAAGTAGGCAATAGGTATAGATCAAAAAGGCATAGATATAAATGATATATAGATAAACCAGGAAGAAATTGATTTATAAGTACTAAATAGATAGAAATAGATAAATAAATAGGGAAGATATATAGATACGTATATATATATATATATATATATATATATATATATATATATATATATATATACACCTATGGATGTATAGAAAATAGACATTATTGCAAACAACAAATAATGCAATAAATATGTCGATAAATGTATAAAGTTTTATCTAGATCATTTTAGTCTAGTCTAGTTGATGAATAATGTTATCTACATTTCTAGATAATTCATTGAAGAATAAAATTTATAGAAAATAGAAAGAGAATCATTTGACAGGCAACAAATAATGCAATAAATATCGAAATCTAAATCTAGTCTAAATTCTATCTATTGCTATAGATTTGGTACTTTTAGTTTCAAACAAAATAATTTTTGGTTGAAATTTAGAAATAACTACAAGGCTTTATTGCTTATTTTTGTAATAGAATAAATAAAGGAGATAGATACATGTGGATAGATTTGATAGATATCTATAAATTGATACCAACAGATAGATGCATATAGATAGATTTGTACATATAGATAGATATGTATACATATATACATTTAGTTTGATATGTATAGATAGATACATATAGATAGATATGTTTAGATGTATACATTATCTATATGTAGATAAATGTAGATAATGTGATAAATGTAAAAGACATAAATTGGTAACAGATAAATAGATAAAGTTTGAATATTAGATAACTATATTTTAATATTTTACGATTTAGTCACTTTATATCTATAATTTTCTTCATTGTATAATACATACAAGATAATAGTTAAAAAGATTTTAAGATTAGTTTATCAAGTTTAAAATTTATGGATAATATACAAGAAACAAAATAGTTTCTGTTATAGTTTCTATTCAGTTCTCCTCAGAATATTTAGACTATAGTAGACTATACAACAAACTGAATATCGATACAATAGACAATATAGACTAAATATTATCTGAATAAATCTATTAAATCTGTATAAAACAACATTATTTCTACTCTATTTAAAGTTTACTTTGTTGTGTAATCTGTAATAGAGTATAGATCTAGATGAAACCGTTATTTCTAAAATGTATGATTAAAACTATAGCTTTTTCAATGTTTGATCTAGAATAGACTATAAATCTAGATAAAACCATAAACACTAGAATACATGGAAACAAAAGCTCCCTTCATTATTTAATCTATATAAGCCTATAAATCTAGATAAAACCATACAATCTAGAATAAATAGAAACTAAAACTTCTTTTAGTGTTTATTCTGTTATAAATCCATATGAAATCATGAAATCTAAAATATATAGAAATTGGAGATACAACATATTGGTCTAAAGCAGGAGTCGGCAAACCGCGGCCCGCGGGCCGCTTGGGGCTCATTGCAAGTTTTTGTGCGGCCCACCAAGCAACATAATTTTTTCGGTATAAACCATCGATAATTTCGAGAATCTTAAACGAAATATATGCAGAATATGAAGATGTTGTGTACTTTTCTGAAGTATTGACTTAGTCGTGGGACAGTTTTGAAACGATTTTTCGAGTTGAGAAAAGACGATTAGAGAAAAGACGAGGAAATGTTTTTGACAGAAAATGAAACAAAATACCAGAGTTTCCCAATAATATTTATATTCGATTAAGAAAAAACTATTTAAGCTACATATTACATTCGAAAACATCTGACTGTGCGGCCCGTTTAAAATTTGTTATTTTTAAAATGGCCCGCCGTCAGAAAAATGTTGCCGAGCCCTGGTCTAAAGCTTTCTCTAAAATTTATTAAAGTCTAAAATTTATAGAAACTAAAACAAAATAGTAGTTTAGTAGATACAAGTGTGTGAAGAAGGTCTTTTGTGCATGAGTTGCGAAGTTTAAAGCACCAGCCGAAGACGAGTGGTTTAATCGCAATGTGTGCACAAAAGCCTTTCACGCATATGTGTCATACATTAGTTTAATTACAAAGCATATTAAAATACTGTTGAAGCTGCAAAATAATAATTGTTTCTTACCGATAATATTGAAAACATTGTAATTTTGACAACATACTCAAAATCACTGACACAGTAAGGTTAGAACGTTCAGCGCCTCCGTGGAAAAAATTGCTAACTAGAAAAGACGCACAGTAACGGGAACCCTATTTAGTCGTTTTCGATGAGTAGGGAAAGATTTTTCCTTCTAGGTCCTCCACCTCCACCGACCAAGCCATTGACACCGGTTTCGATTTTTAATTTTCCTGCCTGCGTCAAATTTTGAATTTTCCCGAGCATAGTGCAAGAACCGGAAATGGGACGGCCGGATGTGGGAAACCGAAAATGGGAAACCGGGCGTGGGAAACCGGAGACGGAATTCGAAACCAGAAGTCAAAACCGGAAACTGAAGTCAAAACCAGACCTCACACCCAGTATGGGGTTATATAGACCTCATACCTACCGAGGAATTACATAGGCCTCCCACGTGGGGCTACATAGACCTCACACTCTTATCTGTGGCAAATAGGAAGTGGGAAACCGGAAACGGAAGTCGAAATTGCAAGTCAAAACCGGAAGTCTAAATTGGAAGTCAAAACCGGAAGTCGAAACGGGATGTCGGAACCGGAAGTGTCAAGGTCAATTGAGGTGGAGGGCCTAGAAGGAACCATCTCTCCCTACTTCGATGTAATCTAGGTTAACCTAGATTTAATCTAGATTAGATTATGGTTAGGTTATGTTATAGAGCCAGATAAATCCAGACTGAGAGGCCGAGACTTGTTGATTCAAAATAAGAAAAATTAATATTATTATTAGTATATATTAGTTTTTCTTTAGTGACACAAGTTGTTGCCATAGTAACAACAAACAGAAATCGTTTAATAACGAAACTCCATTTGATTTACATTGGACTTTTACGCACGATTTGGATACTTTTCTTCTTCTTTCTTCTGTCGGCACTACGGTCCATGTAGAACCTTGGCC
Organism: Phosphuga atrata; assembly: GCA_944588485.1. NCBI lineage: Eukaryota > Metazoa > Arthropoda > Insecta > Coleoptera > Silphidae > Phosphuga > Phosphuga atrata. The sequence continues at coordinate 32,076,677 of OX155901.1, read as the reverse complement.
TGCTCAATTACTTCCTTCCATTCCTCTCTATCTAGAGCCTTTCTCCTACAACTTCTTATTTTCATTTCTCTTAGGTCATTTTTCACATCATCGCTCCATCTTTTTCTTGGTCGGCCTCGCTTTCGCGTCCCCTCTGGTTTTTTGTTAAATGCCATTTTTGGACCGCGATTATTTTTCATTCTTATTACGTGTCCCAACCATTTCAATCGTTGGGACTTTACTGTTGCAACTATATCTGGGTCTTCATATAGGTTTCTTAACTCGTGATTCATTCGTATCCTCCATTCACCTTCTTCTTGCACTGGTCCGTATACTAGTCTTAATATTTTCCTTTCAAATTATTTCGCTTGAATATGTTACTATTTGGATACTTTTACACACGATTATTTTAATGGGATCCTTCAAATATAATAATGTATTTATTAATGAGTTCCTTTTGGTGTGTGAGTAGATAATAATAGTTTAGCTTATTTTTTTTATTATTAGTGAGTTACTTTGTTCACTATTTAAAATATAATGAACAATGGGTATAAGTTTAATATTGAAAATATAGTCAACTAGTGATATTAGAGCACTAAATATGGATAATTTAACCAAAATGCTATATTGACCAGAGTAAAGAAATTCTGGAAAGTAGTATCTGCAGTTGACTATATACTAGCCGAATAGACAAAAAACTTCAACAAATCTTATGTTATATAGATTCTAGATAAATCTACGACTAGAAAAGAAATAGATAAATAAATAGATTTTCCTACAGATTAGCAATTTAATACCTAGACACAGACTGGTTATTTTGTGTATCAATTTAATTTTTGAAAATATATAGTTCTAATTTAGTACTCGTACTAGTGTAATTTAGTAATTTATATGTCTAAATATAGATAATTTAATCCAACTGTATCTATATTAATATCTATTTAACATATGTAAATTGATTTTCCATAGAAATCTACACTTGTTTAGAAAAAAAGGAAGCTGGAAGCTATTTAGTGTTCATTCTTTAATAAATATTTGAAATAGATATTACATATAGGCCATAGGAACAAACTAGATATTGGTGTATAAGTTCAGTATATTTTCCTTACTTTATTGACTAGTAATTTTTGATGAATAAATATGAATTTAAACACCAGGGCATTTTCTAGTGTAAACATTTCTCTCATCAAAAAACTAAAAAATACCGCGTCTTATCTATATAATTGTAAGTTTAATCTATGTAAGCCTTATCTATGTAAATACTTCGACGCGGTAATGAATATTTCCAATAATTTTTTCCAATTCATGAATCACTGTTTCGTTCGAAAACGAAAAATAAAAAAGAAAAATTAGCATAAATAGTTTTGCTGTATTAGAAATTTATTGATTTTCCTGATTGTTTACACTTGCAGTGACTGCTTGAATTATTTATTCGTTAACGATCTTAATAGGTATTTCTTACACGTTTTTACCATTCACTTATCTTCCTTCTATTTTATATCAAATGTAAATATACTGTGTGTAATATTTGTTTTGGGTGAACAATAGTTTTTCTTTTAAAATAACCATTTTTCTGAAATAATAATAGATAAGCGATCCGAACAGCAGTTGGAAGACTAATTGTACAATTTATAACTTTTCTACGTAACGGCGAGACATCGATCGGTTCTTATCAGTCGCATTTTACGTAAAGCAATATCGATTGTTGCGGTGCAATTTTCTTCAACAAAAACACTGAAATTGTGAAACTTGTCTCTTACAACAAACCGCGAACTGTTTAAATAAGTTTTAATTTCAAAATCGATTTTACTTTTAAGGTTTCACTATAAAAAGATTATCTTGTTAAATAAATAGAAGATTAAATATTTGCAATTAAAATTATCGAAATTTTGACTATGTTGGTAAACAAAATATCGATTATTTGTTTTGTTTTATTGTTGGTTTAAAACCTGCACAACTGACAAATTTGTTTATATAAAACCACAAACGCACGTTTTATTAAGACAGGAATTATGTGAGTCATTTCACTATTACTAAGCTAATCAGTTCCAGCTACACGTTTATTGTTTCGCATAAAATTGTCTAATGGAAACGTTTCAAAACTAATTTTTTGTATTTATTATATTAGCTTTAAACTTAATATCGAATAATCTACAAAGCCAAGTAAAGAATTCGTCTTTATCCAGATAATAATTTATAACAAAATTTTATAATTTGAATTTAAATTTTGGATGCTTAAAGAAGTTTTTTCTTTATCGAAAAAACCATTCAAAATTGTAATAAAATTCTAAATTTTCTCTCTCTATTTTTTTCAACAACTTTTAATCTATTTATCATCAACATGCAAATATTTAAATTGCTTCTAAAACTAATTTGCCTAATTTATAAAACATTTCATAAAGTAATTGCAGTCACATTGATAAAATAATTCAAGGCTAAAAACTGGGACGTTCTTTTTTAAAGAATCAAAACAAAAATATTATGTTTATTGCAATTAAAGTCATTTTTGTATCCTTGCGGTTCTCCAAGGATCCGAATGGGGCCACAGGAATAAGATTAGCAAAGTATATTCTCGAAAAAATAATTGTTGCTAATATTAAATATCGAAAAAATAAAGAAGGTTTAGGAGTTTTATATGATATCCTTGTTTGTCTTTCAAAGATTCTAAACAAATATTCAAAACATCATTTCCATGTAGCAAGTCCCCATGGAAATTAAAATCGTTTGTATTTTTCTTATATGCACAAGGATATGAAATGCAACCTCATTAATCAAATAAATAACAAATTTCTCGAAAAAGTGTAAAAATTATACCTTAAAAATCACACGATAAAACCAAATTTCCCCAAAACGGTTGAAAATATTTAACAAATTATAGAATGAAAATTACTGGATAAAATGCAGGTCTCTTCCAAAGATTTCGTAATCAAATTTTTGGATTGAAACAATTCATCAAAAAAATATATTCAAATTTTGTTTGCAGCAATAAACTTCATTTTTTGTATCCTTTTCGGTTCTTCAAAGATTCTAATTGGGGCCACATAGTATCAATTTGCTGCAATATTTTAGTAATTTTTTCGGTTCCTCAAGGATTCCAATGGAGTCGCATAAAGTAGCTAATATAGCCAAATTCAACCCAAGTTAATTATACAAAAAAATGAAAAGAAAATAAAGATTTTGAGATTGGCATCTTTGTATGCTTTTCAAGAATTTCCTAAAAATAATCTGAAAGCAAAAATTATTTAGTTGTTTGCAATAAAACATAATGTTTATATTCTTTTGCATAATTAAGATCCACAATAGTATTAACATTTCTTCGAATGAAAATTATTATGTTGCTTCCTATTGAAACCATGTTTCAAATTTTGTTCGTCAATGATCACAATGTGCGAATAGAAACAAAAATAATAAACCCAAATTTATCCTAAAAAAATTTGATATTACTAAAAATGTAATAGTAAAATAGGAAATCCTTGTTCACTTTTGAAGGATATCATAAAAATATTGAAATTGAAAGCAATTCAACGAATAAAAATATACAAAATTATGATATGTTATATTTCAATTAAAATAATTTCCGGTTTCTCAAGGATCCAAATGGGGCCATAAAAAACAAAATTTCCCCCGTAAAAGTTGTCGATGATTAAAAATCGGAAATGAAGTAATAACATAGGATTGACTGTTAGATGAAATCCTTGTTCACATTAAATATTCAAGTTGAAAGCAATTCATCGAATTTTGATACCGAATCCATGACATCACTAACTCGTTAACCGTGAACATTTTAAATCCCAACAAATAAATTTTAAAACAAAATTTCTCCTTTAATCAATAATAGATTATCGATTTTGGGTATTGCCCCTTAATCGATAAAAGATAATCGATGTTCAGATAAATCGTTGATATAAATAAATATTTGCAATAAATAAATACTTTGTTTTATTACAAATTCAATGGTTTTGTTGTGTGCAATTAATGTAAATATGAACAAAAAAATGATTTCCGCAAGGCTACAGATATTATTCGTGTGTATGTAATGATGGAGATGAATTCATAATTGTCACCTTCATCCATGAACCTTGTATATAATGCCGGTGTCCAGAGACCTTGTTCGAGGTTGATATTTACAGATGATAATATTTTTTTGTTATTATTGAAATTTCATCTACTTGTTACCATAATTAACATAAAATATTTTTTTTATTACAAAAAAGCTTAATGATAGCTGAACGATTTAGTAAATAAATTATTATTCTAAGTAATTTTTGTTTGAATAGACCATTTTAGTAAAAATGAGTTAATAATGATAGAATTTATCTATATGTTAAACCACAATTAGGTTTCACGTAATTTTCTTTTTTTGTGAGTAAATTTCTTTGTGATATGAACTGTGGTTTGATTGCGTAAAAAAAAAACTATGAAATATCGGAAGTTATTGTTAAAATATTTCCTTGTTTAGCAGACGAAATTCATAATTATTTTGATTAAATTTTAGCGAACCAAACTAAGCCGATGTTTGATAAGCTGAGATAAAACTTATCTATGTATGATTCAAAGATGAGTAACCTTAAAAAAACTATATTATGAACAACAAGTAATAAACTGATAATTTTTATTTTCAACAATTATACAAAACGTTCAATAACAAACCATTACTAATTTATAGTTTAAATTTTCAAATAAAAAGTTTATTTGCACAATATTAAATATTATATTAATTCCTACTGTTTTTCCATAAATTCTCACATAAAATTAAAAAACTTACCCAACTCTGTTCAAGGCTACTTAAGTTTTCGTGCAAACTATCTAATTCATAACTGTTATTCCATCCAAGCATTCCTCAATATTTTCATTAATTTATTTCTCACTTAATATGTTTTATGCGTGCTTTGCCCTTCAATCTATTTGGTGAAGATTTTGTTGTTGTTTGGAAAGAATTCGGAACGGAATGTTTCTAAATAGAAATTGTTGTTTGTGTTGTAGTTGGGATGTTTAAGTAAATAAACGCTTGTTAAACAAGTTAAATAATTCAATATATACAAAATATATTCTATTTGTTAACAAATTATAAGAAAAACTAAATTTAGATTCATCATTTTATAAGATGCAATATTTATAGTTATTAGAGCAGGGGTTCTTAAACTTATGTAATCCCAGAACTTGGTTTTAACAACTTGGTATTTTCGGACCCCATCCTAACCTTAGGCATTTCAATTCACATATTTCTTGAGACTAATTTTTTTGCTCAATAATCTCATATAGGCGCTACGTTAGGGCACTAAGTACGTAAAGGCACTACGTTATAATAAATATATAATAAATTGTTTTTATTAGGACACAACAAACATTTTTCTTAAAATGTACAAAAAAAATACATAATATGGATAGAAATAGTAGTAAAAAGAGGTAAAAAGTGTAGAATATATCATCGTCTTCTTGAATTGTTTCCAACCATTTTTTTTTGTATCTCGCGGTCTCTCGGACCCGCTGCGTAGTCAGCAATGACTACGCGAACCCCCAGAGGTCCGCGGACCCCAGATTAAGATCCTGCGTATTAGAGGTATATATAGTATTGGAAGCAAGATTCTAATGTAAGTCCGACGTAGTAACTTTAATAAAACATCGCAAAGATAATTTTTAAATTCAGCATTTAATAAAATGGTACCACAAGGTTCCATTATAGTTCTTATTAAAAAAATTAAATAGTTTCATTAATTAAACTTAAATAGTTTAATTTTATTAATTTTTTCTTAATTAATAATTAAAATTATACAATATTATTTTAAATACTTGGTTACGTTATAGGTCTCATATAAAATTTATAATAACAAATATTTAGAATTTCCTCGTGTAATCCATCAAAGTCACAAAATAGATACAAATTTGTTAAATAGATTTTATAAACTTTGCAGGTTTATTTCTCTAAAGTTCTAAGATAGATACAAATTTGGTAAATAAATTTTGTAAAATTCTGCAGGTTTTTGTGAAAATATTCATTAAAATTCCGCACAGAAGCTCCAGAAAGAAACTTGATACAATGCCAAACTTCAATGCCTTATTAAAAATAGTCAACAAACCAAATTTGAAATTAGTATAAGAATAAATTCAGTCGTGAAAACATTAACTTAAATTATTTATGAGAAAACTAATCACATAATAGAAGCAATTAAAACGAATTATCATTGCAAATGATATCGACTATTATAATTTCGACCTATACCAAATGATAATTTCTTTTATCTGCAGCATATTAAAACGCTCCCCTTTGCTCGGTTTTGTCGCAGGATAATATTAATAAAAGCGACCTTTGCATCGGCCTCGCCATGGACACATCAGGCTGAATAATGTATCTTGGAAGACTTTTCCGTTTTGACCAAGGATTTACTTCAATAGTTTTACGTAAAGGAATTCAAATAACTCGGACACAATGTAAGCCGATTGAATATTTTTCTTCGGTGATCATTTTGTCAGTGTTTGTTTGAGTTCATTGAATTTTTATGGAATTTTATTGGAATAATACTAGGTGATTTCGTCATTGACATTGTACAGAATTCATCAAGGATTTATTTTTTATGTAAATAAACATTTTCCAACCGAAACCTACATTCATAATTCATTTGAATTATCAATAAATCTAGTAAGTATCAAACATTTTCTACTAGTATTTCGAAATTAGAATATATTGAGAGTTTACTTCAAATTTAAGACTGAAACCCTTAAAATTCTTTTAATATCTAAATCCAATAAATTGTACGCTATTTGCACTAAAACAAATAATATGTTTAAATCCTAAATCTTCTGCACAGCAATCTAGTTTAGGTTTATTTTTCTAACCATATTCAAGTATTGTTCTTATAATTTATTAAGATTTCACAAAAGATTCTTATAATTTTTAATTAAAGCAACCATAAACAATTTCTTTATTACTGGTTGCAACTATTTATTATGCTACTATTATCTTATTTTCTTATTATTAATTGAAATTCAGTCGAAATTGTTTTCTGAAAGTTTTCCAGGCTCGCCTTAAAGTGGTAAATTCAATTGTTCGTGAGTTTTAATCAATTCACGAAACGTGACGCTGACGTAATAATAATGATAGCGCGATAAAATAATAATAAGAAAAAATAAAATAATGAAATTCCTGCGGTTTATGAAACATCAAATGTTGGTTTTTATTCAATATTATGTAAGCTTTATCAGAAGATCATAAATTTATTATAATTGTCCAAATATTGTAGGATATTATCTCACGTTATACCACAAGGTTCCGAATAATCAACATTCTGAAAAGTTATGGGTTGCCAGTAGGATCTAAAATAGGATCAACCAGGAATTTAAATAAAATCAACAAGAATTTTCAGTAAATCTTGATATATTTTCTCCCATGAAGATTTTGCCATCCCGTTAAATTATCAAAGTATATTTTTTTATTAAACTTTATTTTATGTCGCAATAACTTCGCTGGTTTTTAGCGACCACGTTATGTTTGTATTCGCGTCATATTGCTATTTTACCTTGGGGTGTCTTTCTTCTATGATTATAAGATTAGTCTTATAATGTTAAATTTTGTAATACATTTCACGTTCTTTTAGAAATTCAATTTGCATTCAAATACATAGTTCCGAACTTGAAAGACATTGTTTTAGATCAGCTGGAATATTAAGTGCTACTAGTCTCACGTGTTATGTGGCAGCACATTCTGTAATAGTATGTTCAAAGGTAAATGGATTATCAGATGTCTCCCACTTTGCCACAGATATCTTGGAGATGTCTTCTGATTTTTAGTGGTTTGCTATTGTCTACGTTTGTCCACATTTCGTTTAAATGATTGTTGAAGCATCTTTGTATGTACTGTATGAGTTCCGAGAGGGCTAATGGTGTATTGTAGAGGAATCATTGTTTAGGGCGGCATACTTGGCCGCTTCGTCATCTTTCTCGTTGCATTGGTGTGCAGGATTCTTTGGTGTGCAGGAATCCATATGAGAACTATCTTTGCTGTAGTTTCTAGATTGAATAGGCTGTGTTGATTTTTTTTTACAATAGGTGACTCTAAGTTATAAAGCACAGATAGAAACGTCTAACGTCATTTAGAACGTCTAAAAGCACAGATATAGATATGATTGATGTCTGATAGGATTGAGGTGCTGGTTGGAGAATTCTTTACATTGGTCAGGGCTGTGAAGATTGCGTAAGCTTTGCAGCTGAATATTGACGGATGGTCTGGAAGTCGGAAGACCTTTACAGAATTGTCGGTTTGCTATGGTATAGCAAAATTCTGAACTTGAACAAAGTTCTAATACTGAACTTTCTAAACTCAACATGTAGTGTATTCCTCAAGGTTCCAATATAGGTCCTTCTAATTCTTTTAATTTTAAATACAATCATCAAACAATACGACAATGGGTAGTCAATAGTGTCAAATTTGACACTAGAACAACTCAAGCCTCTGGATTAACACTCCACTTGTATCTCGAGCAATCCTCGGAAAGCTCCACCACTCCAACCTGCCAAATTTTATTGTCAAATTTGACACTAGAACAACTGTCCGTTCTCTCGCGGACCGAACACAAAACCTCTTGATTAACACTCCACTTGTATCTCGAGCAAACCTCGGATAGCTCCACCACTCCAACCTCACAAATTTTATGGATGATGAGTAGAAAAGAAAACAAATTACCCCAGGCAGTTAAATCTCTCGTTCCGGATTTTGGGGAGCCTGAACTTCCTGCTCTGGTTTCATCAAAAGAACCTGCGAAACTCAAATTCAAGAAAAAATACAATATCGAAACTATGAATATTAACTCGCTGATAAAACAGGAAAACATCAAATTCTGGCTCTACAAGGAACTCGCTTCGCTGATGAAAATTCTTTTGAAACAGGTAACTTCAGAATTTATAAACCAGTAAAACCAGCATTATTTACATACATTACATGTACATTTTTGGAGAATGCCCCTTATTAGGCACAGCTTTTATTGTAAAAAATGTAACGGTAACAGTAACAAACTGCAACTCTACGTCCAACAGGCTCTCAACACTGACGATGAAATGTAAAAACAAACTGTGCACTCTAGTGAATGCTCATGCTCCAACAAATATTGAAAATTAAAAAAAATCCGGCCAAAGTAAAGACTTTCTGAGACGAGCTAGAAGACACAATTACTAAGATTCCAAAGGATAATGTCATCATTTTGTTTGCGGATTTTAATGCACAGCTCGGCAAGGAGAGGAAATACAGAAACATCATTAGAGAATATCCAGCGCATAAGATGACGAATAACAATGGAATAAGACAGCTCGGCAAGGAGAAGGAACACAGAAACATGATTAGGAATAGAAATAGAACAATGGAATAAGACTTATGAAAATGGAATAAGACTTGGAAAAAGACAATGGAATAAGACTTGTGGAACTCTGTCAAATCTACAACCATAAAATTATAACCACAAACTTCCCAAGAAAATGAAAACATGGAAAGCACCAAATCAACTACTTGGAGAGTTTCCAAATTGACCACATATCCATTTCTAGAAGAGAATTTAAGACAATTAAAAATAAAAAGTTCAAAAAGGAGCCAAAATAGATTCAGATTCCTATAAAAATAATAAAGAAACCTTAGAAACTTTAAGGAAAAAAATAATAAGAAACCTAAGAGAAACCTGCATTTTGAAACTAAGAATATTGAAGCAGATACTCAAATCATCTTCAAATCTAACTTGCAAGGCGAGACATAGGAAGAAATGGAGTTTCAAATAATGAAATCCGCAGAAGAATCTCTTCCAACTAAAATTAAAAAGAAGAATGTCTGGTGGAATGTAAGTGCAATGAAGCACTGGAAAACAGACAAAAGCTTTGGCAAAAATTTAAATCGAACTCAACTCAAATCAACATAATCAACACAAATACAAGTGAATTTCACTCAAAACAAATCCAGAGACTATTACCAATCTTTCAAAACACACCTGAAAGAGTATGAACCGCCCAGTATAAATTTTCGTTACAAATCAGGCAAAATGGTTACAAATGACCAAGAAAACTTCAACATTTTAGCACAATATTTCGACAACCTTCTCAACCCTAAATCGCCGCCAGAGAAACCGGAATTCAAAACTCCAGACGAAATTCCTGCAGAATCACATCCATCAACTGTAGATGAAGGGCTGCAAGCGATAAAATCCCTCAAGAATAACAAATCTCCTGGTCAAGATGAAATCACAGCTGAACTTTTGAAACTAGGCGAGGAAAAAGTTTCGCTACACCTCAGTACTATGATAAGGAAATTTGGCGAACCGAGAAGATCCCAGAAGATTGGAAGGTTGCACTTATACAACCGCTCCACAAAAAGGCAAAAAGGTCCTTTCAAAAATACTGTTAAACAGGCTGGAACCAGTTCTCGATGCACAAATAGGAGAAATATGTGAAATAGGTGTATTTAAAAAAGGGAGGAGATTTTCGGAGCAAATTATCAATCTGAAAAACATAATCGGAACACGTGCTAGCCAACCACATGTTACAACGTTTTTTGATTTCAGAAAGGCATATGACTCTATAGACAGAGAAAGCCTAATTAGGACTCTCGAGGAATTTGGAAATGAGAGAAAAACCAGAGAGATTGTGAAGCAAACATTGGCAGATACCAAGTCCAAAGTGAAACTTTGAGGTAAGATTTTTGAACCTTTCAACATCCACACAGGTCTGAGACAGGGTGACGGACTCTCTCCAATCCTACTCAACATCCCTCTAGAAAACAATAATGAGGGAGACACTGGAAGAAAACACACACAAAAAACTAAAGGGAATTTCTTATGGAGGATCAGTTAAAAGACTAACGATACACGCACTAGCTTTTGCACATGATATTGCTCTCTTGTTCACGAATATAGGAGATGCAGTTAAACAAATCTTAGCAAAGCATGCAGCTAAATTTGGCTTACAGATATCAGAAGAAAAAACTAAATTCATGTCTAACAAATTTAAGGAAATTAAGGAACTACACACAAATATTGGATGCATCGATAGGGTCAAAAACTTTCAATATTTGGGACAAATAATAACGGACACTGGAATAGAAAGCTGTTAAACTTCGAATAGCTAAATTTAGGAGGGCACACATTTTAACACAGAAGTTGTATAACAAAAAATCTCGCAATGCAGAGTTATTACACTACATTACAGTTACAAGAACAGAAGTAGAAGATGTAGCAGAAGCAATCTCCCTCAAGAACAAAGGACTAGTAGAGGAGCCCGAGAAGAAGGAAAGAGTAATTCTGAGAAATTTTCTTTGTGGACACTAAAATATCGAAAAATGGGTAAAGATGAGCAATGAAAGATCTACCAATTTATTAAACCGGTCACAACAGAAATGAGAAAGAGAAGGCTGATGTTCTTCGGTCATCTGGTGAGAATGGATGATAGCAAATTAACGAAAAAAATCTTCAACGTAAGGCAACAAAGGAAAACCCAACTCTAATAAAGAGAGACCTCACAGAACTTAAACTTGCAGAAATGGACTCTTTTGTGAACAAGAAAAAGTGAACAAGAACAAGACAAGAAACAAAAAAAGTGAACAGGGATAAGTACAGAAAGGCAATAAATGAATTTGAGGTTATTCAGGAAGCTTCTAAAACCAAGACAAAAAGGAAACTCATCAGCTGAACATCTGGCGAAAATGGCAGCAGAAAGAAGAAGAGCCTTAGAGAAGGGAAAGAAAAAAAAACAAAATATGAAATAGAATTTGTAAAGCGGTCCTTAGTTGGCCAATTCGTGTAAATAAATAAATAAATCACACAATAATACAAACAAATATTTGATTTCAAACAATTAGGAATCTAAAACAAATCAACGCTAAACGCAATCCTTCCTAGATTTCTATTTTATGATGTTCTAATTATCCACTTTACCACATAGTTAGCACTAAAAAAAGTAATAACGTTTTAAATAAAACGACATAATATTAATTACACTGTCCTTGTAGTTTATTCTTTGTTTGATAGTTAATTTTTATGGACGCAAGACGAAAATAAAAGTGTAATCCGAGTACGGTCGCAATAATAATTAATTTTAAGTTCCGCGTTTACTACTTCCGATCAATTAAACGTCAGTCCGCCATCAACAACAACCAACATTTATTCATCTAAACAATCTTGTCTAAACAACACTGGTTGCAAAATCTTGTCTGTTTGTACAATCTTGTCTAGACTTGGTATTTGAAGACCTGCTTGCGAAAGAAAAATCAATATAAAAAATATCTCTATTCAAGCTGGTAGCAAACAGAGTAAGCAAATTATCAGAGAAATAAACACAAAGGAGAATCAGTGAAAGAGTTTTCTTAGGAAATTAGATAAGTGTTTCCGTGTAGTAAATGTTCGAAGAATAAGTGCATTTTATGCAGCGTGGTTTCAAGTCGTAAAACATGAATTTATAACAATTTATTTAAAAGAAATATATATTATAAATAAGTGTTTTGGCTCGTATGGTAATGACAGTGGCAATGAACTAAGCGAAATTGTCATATCTCAATGTCATCAAAAATAGAATCATGCACTGAATGAATTATTTATAATACTTGTGTGTTTTAAATCTTATATGGAAGAGCTAGCAGAACAAAGGGAACAGCGCAGAGGAATTTGTAGTGTGGATTACATACTGTATTACCGGTAAATTTGATATATACAGAAATAATAAATGGATTAAGTAAACTTATAGAGTTCTAAGTAGGTGGTAGATTCAGTAAATCTAAAACTAGTTTTTAAAACCGCATGACTCAAGCTAATAAATAGAAATAGATTATGCGAAAAGTGTGGATGTAGGATGTGGGCGGTTTTATAGTAATAGTTGAATAGGTCAGGTTTGATTAAGTCTTTATATCACAGAAACCAATTAACCAGATAAGATAAGACAAAACTCATGACAACTATCCCGGTTCCTCAATTTACTAAAAAGTTTTCAGTTGTCCCAGAATTCTATATTAAGATTTTAAAACGACGTGAACAGGTTCACAAATTTGATAAAATTGTTCAATCAAAAAATTGAAAACTGAAAATTTCAAATATAAAATAGCTATCAAACGAGACTAGACAGATTTGACTAGAGAGACAAGACTAGAGAGACTAAACTTGACAAACAAAACTAGGCGGACATAGTAGGTAGGCACGACTGGAAAGACAAAACTAGATAGACAACGCTAGACAGATAGGAGAAGGCAAACTAGACCGAAAAAAATAGATTGACAAAATTAGTCGGACAAGACTCAAGACTAGACTGGCAAGACGATACAGACAAAGCTTGACAAATAAAACTAGACAGACAAAAATAAAAAGAGAAGAGCAATCAAATAAGTCTAAACAGACCACGCTAGGGATACACTAGACTACACAGACAAGACTCAACGGACAGATTAGACAAACAAGGCTTGCCATACGAGATTGGACCAACAAAACTAGATATAGAGACAAAATTAACTAACTAACTAGATAGACTAAACTTGTATGTATTTTATATCTTAGTTTATCTGTTTGAACAACTATATCTATAATATATACCTAGACTATATCCGTAATAACTTATATAGAATCAATATTACTAATCTGATCAACCTCGTGTTTCCAGAAGCGACTACCTTGGGGTTTTAAATACTAACTTTTACTGCTTCTAGCTAAATGAATAAAATGGATTAAACTGTCTAGACTTCTCTGTCAAATGGTGCTACAGTCCTAAGTAGGACCTGGACCTCCTCCTACAGCCTGTCTAGACTGCCTTGGACTTATATCTTCATTATTATTTATTTTTCTATTTATTTCTACTTTATATCCTTATCTACTTTACATCCTTATCTACTATCAATAACCTTGGAAATATAGATAATATCGTATTATCTATATTTCTTGTACAACTAAATTAAGTCAAAATTTGCATATTCTATATTTGCCTACGTATAATTTGTTTTATTGTTCCTGATCAATCTAGATTTTACATCGTCTAATTGGTTTCAGTCGAGAGACCTTAGGAAAACGGTTTTGCCTTCAACTTTGCCCACATCTAGATTTGTTTTAAATTCAGAAAATGTCGCTCAAAATTTCGAAATTGAGGAAAATATTGATGCACATCCATTTAACAATAGTAATAATAGTTAAATTTCTTTCCTAATAATAATAATAATCGTTAAATTCTTTTCCTATGATAATAATAGTTAAAGTCCCAAACAAATTCTTTCGTGGAATAATTTACAAATTCACACAAAGAAAAAGAAAATTCCTGCAAAAATGATTTCGTGTTATAGTTTAATACAGTTACAGGGAATGGACATGCCAATTCTGTGTAATACTATCAACGATCTTTGTATTAAAAACTGTTTATTTAAAAAGTGTTTCTTTTAATTACAATTTGAATTCGACGGAAAGCTTTGAGTTTGCTTTATTAATTCACTTGCAAAAAAGCGGTGATTAAACAATTAAAAACCGAGCGTAAATTGCCGCTTTAAAATTAATATGAACCGTCTGCTGAGTTTTTCAAATAGCAACAGTGCTAATTAGTCGGATATGTCATAAACATATGTTAATTAACAAAAACTACTCATGATTCATGAGCGATACTAACTAATAATACAGTGCGTTGATTCATGACGCGACATTTGTCGTTCTGGCTCGACATTCTACAATTTCCGGCAAATTTAGACGCAATAGATTCCGCATATGTAATTTAGAAAAACACAATCTAATTAGAAATAAAGCACGAAAAGAAAAAGACTGCAAATATTATTCTGCGTATTTTTTTTTTGTTTTACGTGAAGGAATTTAAATCTGTTTGGGAAAATTATGCGCGACGGGACAAATATGATTTCCAAAACAATGCGACGTGCAGACAATGCAGAAAAATACAGTCGTTCACATTCGGCGAATTTAGTTGTGGACACAACAACGGACAACTATTTCGAAAATAAAATCAACAAATCGAAAAAAGAATCACAGATAATATAGTTCAAAGAGGAAGATAGCCGAGTTACTTAGATTAGATTACAAAATGCGTGACTTCACTAAAATATCTTTTATTTAATTATCTTAATTTCTTTTTAATTAAATAAAAACAAACTATAAAATCTATTGGATTGGTGCAGAAAGTAATTGAGGTTTTTATTGCGGTATCGAGCATAAAAACACAAATATCTTAAAGTTAAGAGTTAAAATAAGGCTTCTTGTGTATACACCTTTCTTCCAGTGGGAAATAAATTTGTTTATTCTTAATATAGAATTCTATAGTTTTGGCATTCACAAAATAATCGAAAACGCTTGGTTCTAATACTTGGACTAACGCTGGTGGAAGCAACTTCTGTATCTTTTTCAAACAATATTTTTTTGCTGTTAAATGTTTTTTTTTTAATCCTAAAATATCTATCACATAACTATAATATAAGATAACACTAACTATAAAAATCGACGTTAAAGATGAAATGATAAACACCACAGTTACTTGATAACTTACTATTTTATCCTTGTTATTGAATGTTAGATCCAATGTTAATACAAATGTTAATGCAAATAAATAGATGAAATTGATGTTAGTGTGTCATCTGTTGCATTTTTTGATATAAAAAACAAATAATTTTCGTAGATAAAATGGTTGTGCAATATGTGGGTCATTATCATTGGGCTTTGTTAATATTTGTGGCTGATTAGTTTGTAGAGACAGGTAGATAGTGCGTGCTATATATATATTTTTTGCATTAAATTGTTTATTTCGGGAAAAGGATGCAATTATGATATAATTTTATGATGAATTCGTTTCGTGGAAAATTGTTGCGGTAATTTTAGTAAAAACTATGTTTTTGTAAAATTCCACGTAAATTATTCATTCAACATTTAAGTTACAATTACTATTCTATAGCATATTTCTACAGTTTTATTATAATAATAATAATAGTAATTTTTATTGTCACCAAAAGGGAAGAAATGGTTATCGACCATAAGGTCTTTCCGCCAATTTTATTATATGTATTAATACTAAATGTTTCAATTATGATTCTGAATTGATATAACCAGATTCTGACTAAGTATTTCAAGATTCTGAGTAGGTATATATCTCTGATTACGGACGAGATAGCAGAAAACTTTGGCAGGAAATTTCAAATTTTCAACCTGAATTGTCCGAAATTTGGACTTGATAAATTAAAATTCAGAATAGATATCTCAAACATTAATGTAGATCATTTATAAATAAAATATGATTGAAAAGAAAAACGTGATCAAGTAATAAAAGCCATGAAAGACACAAACATCCCAGAGAAACTTGTGAGGCTAACAGAAATGACAATGAGGAACTCAAAAGCAGAGATAATTATACAGGAGCGGACAACCGAAGCGGTCGAAATCAATATTAGGCGTACGACAGGGTGACGTTATTCATTCTAATATTGGATGCTGCAACTAGAGAGTGTTTTTTCAAAGGAACTTTAATTAATAAAATGATACAGGTTGTTGCATAGGCAGATGATATCACAATGCTGTCTAGAGACAGGAGAAGCATGGAAGAAGCAATTCGAAAACTTGAACATGAGACAAAGGAAAGAGGATTAAAAATAAACCAGGAAAAAGCGAGTTTATGGAGGTAAACAGAGAAAACAAGACCACAACTAACAAACAAGTGCACATAGGAAATTTCGAGATCGAAATAGTAGACGTCTTCCAATACCTAGGAATAATAATTAACAACAAAAATGACCGAAGGATATAAATAAACCATAGAGGGATATAGAGCGTACTACAAATACAAGCTCATCATGAAAAGCAAGAGTATAAGCACAAATACAAAAATGAAGCTATACAAAACAGCAATTAGACCGGTAGTGACCTATGGGGCAGAGACGATGAACATAACAAACGTAGAACAGGGAAAGCTAAGAATCTTGGAAAGAAATATTATTAGAAGAATATATGGTTTAAAGAGAATCACTGATGGGGAACACAGAAGACTAATGAATTCCGAAACACAAACCATCCTAAAAGGAGAAGATTTCGTTAAGGTGATAAAAGTACAAAGACTCCGCTGGTATGGCCACATATATCGAATGGAAAACAACAGAGTGGTAAAGATGATTACAATGCGGAGATCAGTGATTAGCAGAGGTAGAGGAAGACCGAAAAGCAGATGGGAGGATCAGGTACTAGAGGACATTAAGAATCTAAAGATAGAGGCATGGAGGAGCAAGATTTTAGACCGAGCCACGTGGAGGAAATTAACAGAGGAGGCAAAGACAAGCGACTGGACAGAGTAAGAACAGGACAGAGGAACGTGGAGTAAGTCACCACATGACATGAGTTTCAAGAGCTCGTAGAGGTAACGGGCGGTTGCAACCCCGAGAGGGGTGTATAACCCTGTATATATATATATATATATATATATATATATATATATATATATATATATATATATATATATATATATATATATATATATATATATATATATATATATATATATATATATATATATATATATATATATATATATATTATATATATATATATATCCCGAATATCATAATATTCTGAATATCATAAATTTTAACAAATTTAAAATTTAGCTCTAGGTTCATTTCGGTAGTGAGATATACTGCAACATCTATAGATCTTTTGTACCCCACCCTCTTCTTCAAATCGTTAATATACTTACCCATTTAAAGCGCCTCCTTTAGTCGTAATTCCAATAGAAATTACAGGGTATGGGTGGGATTGAAGGATTGCAACTCCTCCTCGTTCAAACAATGGGCCCCAAAGTACATCTGTCTCCAAAGTGCAAATGTATGAGGATTTACTCTGCTTAGCTGTAGAATTCGCAATTGCATATTCCTGTAGGCCTAGGGGCTCTAAATTTGCAGTGCCCCGTCAAGATTCCTGTCAGTATTCTGAGCTTGTTCCTATTTGGTTCTAGGCAAGCTTTTGTTCTTTTCTGGTGAAAAGATCCCAGCATTACTTTTAATTGTCTTAGCCCCAGAAGTTCTTCCAGATATTCCATTGTTTTCTTATTTCTTCATCTAAATTTATGTGGTTAGTTTTCATATTCATACCACCAAAAGTTCAAGACCTTTAGAGAATACTTGATCCCTTATTTGCCAGAGATCGGCTTCTTCATATCCCTCTATATCAGTATCTTGTTACCCAGTATAGCGCTACTTTATTGTCTCTGCCAATCTTGTTTAACTTTCTCACACTGTTCCATACCAGTTTGGATCTGATAGTGTATGAGCTAACAGATTTGATGGCTGCTTGACTCTTACAGGAAAGAAATTAGCTTTTTGCAATAGTTCCTGTCAAGGTTAAATTGTGCAAATCTTTCGATTGCGTGCACCTCTGCTTGGAAGATACTTGGGTAGATTCCAATGGATTCAAAGAGCTTGATACAAGGTCAAAATACTCCTGCACCAGCACCCTCTTCGTCTTCGAACCATCTTGGACCACTTGATGGCACTTTTCTCAATCTGGGTAACGCACCATTCGGCGTTACTGCTACACATTGCTGTGTAGTTTTTTGAAAGTGGTATTTGCATACTATTTCGTTTTTTTTTGTACTTCCAACCACTGGATCCTGGCAGCAAGACTGTTCCAGTCTTCCGATTATTTTACCTCTGACCATTCCTTTCATGTTGATCCTAACAATCTCTGATCTGGTGGTGCCCTCCACGGCTAGATGCAATGGAGTCAGACTCAGCAGCAGTTCCATTGCTGCTGTCGCGCATGACTCCATCGCCCACGTGATGCAGACACATGCCACTCTCTGAATCTTTTCAAAATTTTACAAAGCCCTCAAACTTCCCTCTGGATTTGACGGGCTCCAGGTTAAAATTGTGACAAGTAATTTCGAAATTCAGAACTTATCTCAAAGTTTCGACTAGGTATTTCAAGATTCCCTCCGTATATCTGCAATTTTAAACTACATGAAAACTGAGACAATAAATTTAAGCCTGGACTTGATATATTAAGATTTAGACCAAATTAGATATCTCAAATTAATATAATAAAATATCTCAAATTTTAAAGTAGATATGTTAAAATTGAGACTAGGAATTTCAAAATTAGGTCTAGATCAGGAATGGGCAAATGACGGCCCGCCGGCCACATGCGGCCCTTGTCTACCTTTTATGCGGCCCGCAAAGCATTTTATAAACTACATGAACAATAAAACAAAAAAAAGTTGGTTTTGTGATTGTGTCCTAATAGTGATTCTCACCAAAATATTATTTTACTGAGAAAGCAATTCAAAAATTATCTAAACATAGCACCTACAATAAATGATTAATTCGTATTCCAATATAAACAAAGCCACAAAAATCCCGAAAGCAATCATATGACATGCTTATTATGTTTACCAGGCCTAATGTCCACTTTATTTTCTACCTGCCATTATTTTATAGACACTATAGGCCCGTGCATGTGGGTGTTCTCTGAAAATATTTCGTTGAACAAGCAGTATATATTGTCCACTATGAGAAAATCTGACAATATTGAGATATCGCACAATTTGACCTACGGACACGCCAGGCCGTTGCACAACAGACTGTTTGGGTCTGTTATTCTTCGCGAATCTACCAATTGGTGTACCAGCCTCCATTAGCTTTAAAAATCATCTGGAGCACCACAGGTATCAAGGTGACGATTTCAGGGACACGGACATAATGACGTACGTGGAGGCGAAGCTGTTCTGCACGACGTGCGGAAGTTCATCAGGGTGCTGCTGCAACCTTTCTTCTACGCCTTCCGGCCACTGGTGACCTACTCCAAGCCTCCGGAGACACTGGAGTACGTCAACGCGGTCATCCAGTTCACATTCTACGGCCTATTCTGGTGGTAGGGTGCTTTGTTACCTGTGTTTTCGGGTCGATTCTGGCGATGTGCGATCACCCGGTCGCCGACCACTTCAAGACGGGGGAACGAGACCAACATCTACTACGGCCTCCTAAACTGGATCACCTTCAACGTGAGCTACTACAACGAGCACCACTTGCTTGTGAAGTGAAGAAGTTTGCTAGTCAATTTTATGACAATCTACCTCATCATGATTCTTGGTCGGCGATGTTGTACGAATTCATAATGGATCCGCACGTGGGTCGTTACGCGAGGATCAGGAGGAAAGCCAAAGGTTTGATGAGTTTGTGGACATGTTGTGTCAGATAAATTTACAGATAAACCAACATAAGAACCAGAAGTAATTTATATTTATATATGCATTATAAGTGTGCCTATAATCTATAATTGTTATAACTATTGTTGTGTCTAGACGAATATATATATATATATATATACATATATATATATATATATATATATTCGTCTAGACACAACAATAGTTATAATATAAATATATATATATATATATATATATATATATATATATATATATATATATATCGGTCGTGGTATACAAATAACTATTAAAATAGAAAAAAAATAATGCGGCCCGCGGTCAAAATGGGTCCTTAATGGGGCCCGACCGCCAATATATTTGCCCACCCCTGGTCTAGATTGTCCGAAATTCAGGCTTAATATTGACTAAATATCTCAAATTTGAAACTAAATTTTTGCAAATTCAAGCACTTTAAAATATAATTTTAGCTTAAATGTTTAGAAGCGCTGGTCTAGATTACATTTTTACTTCTAACAGGTCTTTCAACAAGCGCGCGTAAACTTTAGATTAAAAAAATATATAGTTGTAGGTGAGATATGATAGATTTTTTAAATATTTGCAAACAACATTCGATACCATTATGTTTTAGAAATTATCATGCAAATGGACTCCTCGTCTGCGTTTGGTCGATACGCGAGGTCCAATTTTGGATGTCTTTCTTCAGTAAGTCAGGCTGGATTTCCTAAAGGGCTCGATTAATGTTGTTCTCCAGCTGTGCAAGAGTTTTTGGTTTATTGACGTAGACTAACGGAAAAAGTCTAATGGTGTTAGATCGCACGATCCTGGTGGCCACTCGACGACAATTCGAACGACTCTTGACATAACATTCGAACTCGACGACTCTTGAAATAACTCACGCGTCCATCTTGTAGGAACTACATGTTGTCTATGCTTATATCGTCTACGTCTCTCTCTGGAAAGATCAGTATGGACCAATGATGCCGCCCACCCACAATCCCCACCAAACAGTCAATTTTTCAGGATACAAGTTAGCCTGGATCTCCAGTGGATGGGTGCTGCCCCAAATGCGGCAGATGTGTTTTATGTATCCATTTAGCCAAAAATGCGCTTCGTCACTGAAGATTAGTTTTTCGCCAAAACCAGGATCCTTCTCCAGCTGCTCCAAAGCCCAGTCTGCGTCGGGAGCCGTGGTCTCGTGGCTTCAATTCTGGTACCAATTGAAACTTATACCGGTACAGATGCAAGTCTTTCCGCATAATTCGCCTAGTTACGGTCTCAGAAAGATTTTTGTTTTCACGCACACCTTTAGCAGCAATGTTTTTTGGTCGAACCCCTGGGACGATCACGTATAGGCTTTACTCGATGACAAACCGACCCAGTATCCCCAAATCTCTTCATCAATCGTTCAATCGTGATCTTGTTTGTACGATCATCACTACCGTAAACAATCAGCTTACTCTGACTTACAGAGCACAAATTGTGACAATAAATTTTTTTATTACTCATGCGGAATAAGTACTATGTTGGTGCAAACTCAGTTGTCATTGTCAATTCAATAATAACATTTGCGTGCGACAAGTATTCTTGCCGCACGCATATTATGCTTGACGCAAGGAAATGTTCAATAAAAATCATAAAATTTACATAAAAAACAATTGAATAATTAAAATAAACACAATCAAACCCTTAATATTAAAAAAGTGACATGAAAGTGAAATTTTTTGTCATTACAAAATAAAAATAAAAATTAAAGAAAACGTTTTAAAATGAGTGTAAATTCTATGGCGATGCCGATGATGAGAATCCTTATGACGAATCCACACCACCAGAGATAATTGAAAAAGCAAATTCTTCATTTTTAATTCTTTTTTGTATGGCCCCTGGACCCCAAACTTGTAAGATAAGTCCCCTCGCATGAGTAGCCTATTAAAAATATTATCTGCAACTCGTGCGGTATTGTCAATTGCCCTCTCGAGCAAATGTGCACACTCACTTCATTCGTGCGGGAAATTTCGCTCTCGTGGGCAATTGACAACTTACCGCCCTAGTTGCACAATATACTATTCTCAATTTGTGTGTGTTGTTGAAACGTATACTTTTGCATGATTAAATGGGGGCTATAGCAAAATACAAACGTAGCTGATTAACAACACAGTGTTTCAAAACCGTACCACAATTAAATGTCAAAGACGACGCTTGACGGTTTAAAGACCCTATAATTAGTTCTATACAACAAAATCTCATTGTTACAATTTCTCCAAAATTTACTAAAGAAAATTTGAATATATTCCTCGAATCAATTTACAAAAATTTACATAAATTTTTGCATCTGCTCCTACGCACATATTAACCTTTTCTGTATATTTTTCTCAATCCGCATGCACATAAACCATGAATGAATCAATGAATGACACCTACACGAAACATAATTTACAATAAAATCATTAAATTTCCTAAGAATTTCTGTATGATTAAACAAAAAAAAGGTGTAAACTTTTTTACTGTTCCACATTACTCATTCGATTGCATCAATGAAATTACTAACACTTTCAATATTTAACTCCTTCAATCGATAATAATTTTTTACCGTGTTTTATAAATACAGATTATTATTATTTAAACAAGAGTTATCAATGTTATAAACAAAACTAATTGTTTTTATTTAAAACGTTATTGCCCAAAAAACTTTCTCTTTCCTTATCCATTAACGATTATCAATGGAAAAAACAAGATAATTATCTGAACAAGAACTTTTAAGATAATGAGCAAACAAATATTTAGAAATATAAAATAGAGTAATTAATGTAATTAATTTAGATGTAATTTTGCTAATTGTGTTTTTGGAATTGTTACAGCTGTATCTGGCCCAATATGGTTACATACAAAAGACTAGATTCGATTTGAGTTCAATTATGGAAGAAAATAAATTTTCTCAGGCCGTCAAAGAATTCCAGAGCTTCGCTGGACTAAACATCACAGGTGACAATTCTAAATTTTAACAAACTAAATTGTAATAATATTGCTGATTCAAGTTCAAACTGATTAGTGTTTAGAAAAAATGATTTCCTAATATTTTATTTCTGCATTGACCGTACAGAATTAAATATAACTAATTACATAAAATGCCAACCTGTAATTCAGACAATAACAATTACAGGTAATTGCATAAATTTAAACATGTTAAGGTTACATTGCGAATGATAAAAATTATTGCAAAATTGGTATGTTTTAACAATAAATACAAACGATATTAATAAGTGCGTATCATTCGAATGGTTTTTTCAAATATTTAATCCCCTAATTAATACCTATATAAAATTGAATATTTTGCATTAATGATATTTTTGAACTTCAAACAGATAATTAGCCTATTAAATATTAATTGGCAAGTACGTTAACTTTTGCGTTTCGATAAACTTTCGGCCGAAATTATAATCAACAGATTTATTAATTCTAAATTAATTAACTGTTTTTGTTTTGTTATTATTAGGTGAATTGGACAATGAGACGATAAGTACAATGAGCTTGCCAAGATGTGGCGTGCAAGACAAAGTCGGCACAGGAAGTGATACCAGATCAAAACGATACGCACTCCAAGGTAAGTTCGCGTCAACTTGACATATTTCTGTTGTGCAAACGCGAATAGCAATAAATAAAATTAAAAAAAAACTATTCAATACCTCACACACGTAACGGGATTAAAATCACGCTATTATTTATACAAACACATATTTCATTTTATTCTGTTCTATACGCGGAAGCACGGTCCATTGCATCCGCTACACCCAAACAAAAGTTCTATGCTTAAACACAATTTTTTTTCGAAAAATAAAAGATTCTTTTTGTATTTGCTACTTTGTCACACATTTAAAATATATATTTGTTTGCTAAAGGCAGTAGATGGAAGGTCAAGGAATTGACTTTCAGAATATCTAAATTCCCAAGGGACTTGAAGCAGTCGGATGTCAGTAAAGAAATCCAAAAGGCTTTCGATGTTTGGAGTAAGTACACCGATCTCACCTTCAAACCAACCACGGGAACAAAACCCCATATCGAAATTAGATTTGAAAGCGGAGAACACGGTGATGGAGATCCTTTCGATGGACCAGGTGGAACTTTAGCTCACGCCTATTTTCCTGTAAGTTCTAACTCAACAATTTAAATCATTACATTAATAACTATCTCCCCATTTTGTTAAGGTTTATGGTGGTGATGCCCATTTCGATGCATCAGAAACATGGACAATAAATAGTTATAGAGGAACAAATCTCTTCCAAGTAGCAGCTCACGAATTCGGGCATTCTTTAGGTTTAAGTCATTCAGATGTAAGGTCAGCCCTTATGGCGCCTTTCTATAGAGGCTACGAACCAATCTTCACTCTAGACCAAGACGATGTTAATGGAATCCAAGTACTTTACGGCAAGAAAACAAGGAAAGAACCAGGCTACACCCCTCCCATCGTCCCAGAAGACGATGATGACGACAATGAGAAAAGCCCAGGAGGGAACACAGACACTTCGCTTTGTAAAGACACCAAATTCGACACGATTTTCAAATCGGCGGAGGGTTACGTGTACGTTTTCAAAGGAAACAACTATTGGAGGTTAACCGACGACAGTATCATGGGAGGATATCCTAAAACGATTTCAAGGGGATGGCCAGGATTACCTGGAAACATCGACGCAGCTTTCACTTACAAAAACGGAAAAACCTACTTCTTCAAAGGAAAGCAATATTGGAGGTACATGGGAAGAAAAGTCGACGGAGACTATCCAAAAGATATTTCGGAAGGATTCACCGGAATTCCAGACGATATTGACGCAGCTACTGTTTGGAGCGGAAATGGAAAAATTTATTTCTATAAAGGTACAATATTATTGTTGATAATATTATTGTTAATAAATGTTTTATTTATTTTTTCTATTTAGGAAGTAAATTTTGGAGATTTGATCCAATGCAAAGGCCACCAGTGAAGAGTGGTTATCCAAAACCAATTTCTAATTGGGAAGGAGTACCTAATAATTTGGACGCAGCCTTTAAGGATAACAACGGTTATACTTATTTCTTCAAGGATGGTGCTTACTTCCGTTTCAATGATAGGGCGTTTGAAGTGGATAATACAAATCCGCCGTTCCCTAGGTCAACTGCTTTCTGGTGGTTCGGGTGCAAGGAAGCGCCCAGAGGAACAATAGGTACCTACTTCTCTCGAGGAGCATTGGTAACGACTGAGGAGAGCGATAGAGATGATACCGATTACAGTATCAGTAACTCCGATCCAATTTTCGAATCAGGTAGGGATTTATGAAAGTTTATTTTTCCGACCTACTAATTCATTAATACTAGAGAAATAAGATGCGATAAAAGGAGTGAGACTAAAAACAAACATAATTCGCTCTCCTCGGAAGTATGTATAACCAAAAAACAACTTTGTGTTTAGTTTATACTTCACGAATTTATGTTTGCTAATGTGAACGAGTTTATTTTGCTACTAATCATACACATCCATCCACACAAAGCTTTTATAACCCCGCAATATTTTTTTGTATAACATAGCAACAATTTTTGTTTATCCAACTCGATAGAAACACTAAAACCCAACTAACAAATCCTTGTATAAATAGACCCGAAGCTTTTTTCTATCGAGTTGGCAGCTTTTTTTTCAACTGAATTTGGTTTCTGGTTTTGCTTTTAATACTTTTTGAATGTAGTGATGCGTGTACTCCGTTCGTCTTTTTTTAATGCTGGACACAGCTACATTCCAGAGTCCAAACATCACCAGCGCTCAAGACTGAAGAGAGACACACCCACAAACATCATAAGTATGTTGATCATATTTCATTTTTTTAACAAAAAAATACATACGGAAAATAGTTCATTGATTTAAAAATAATAATTTGGAACAATGGCGGTGGTACAAATTTTGTAATCTAAAGATTAATACTCTAAGGCTTTATTCAAACTACTAGATTAAATGAATAAATGACTAATTCAACTGTTGAATCTTAAAAATTTCTACAAAGGACCTGAAAGAAAATTCACATTGGAGACCAAATCTTAAACGAATATTAATCTAAAGAAAAATGAACTATTTTCATACAAAAAAATCGATGCCTTTTCATGCTTTAAACTGTTTATTTCGTTATATTTGTTGAAATTGTTTGTCCAAAATTTATGTTATGACGTGTAATATTTTCTCAACGACTTCGTATCCAATTTCCTGTTTTGTATTAAAAGAAAAATCTTAAAATATTTTAGATGTGTATCAAAGGAATAATGAGACATTTCTACATTCTGCATCGCCGCAGGATTCCGGATCTCGTAACCAGGCGGCATCCCTAGTCGTTACCGTATTATCGGCTCTTTTAGTGTTATCAATTTGTTGATAATATAAAGGCGAAGAAATAGTGTTTTTGTTTCGTTTACACTTGTCTTATGATATCGTTTCATAAACGAAATTGTAAGTGCAAAGACTGATTTGATATACACTGCATGCAGTTGAAAGATCTGTGTCGTGTACACACGTTTATTGTTTCGTCGGGATATTTTACTAGCCGATGGTTTTTTAAGTTTATTTTTTGGAAACAAGATTTGTGATTGAACAAGATTATTATTATGTATATAATTCTATTTGTTTTGTTAAGAAAATTAAGCTAGTAATTTTAGTTTAGGAGTTTTTACGTGCGACTAAGTGCTATGGACACGAAACCGATTTTCCTTTCATAAAGGGAAAAAAAAACGTTTTTTTATGATAATCTCTGCTGTGAAATATATTAGTTGCCCTAATTTCTTAGTTACTTAAACAATAATTTAAAAAAAAAACGAAAATAAAACAACAAATCTCCAACAACACATTATTACAATTTCCTAGTTTTTACCTTCTTATACATTTGTTAATATTTTCACTTATTTTTGTAAAACAACATTATTATTTATTGGGACCAAAATACTTTGTAACACCAGCAATAACTTATTCTATTTTTGTTTCTTGTCAAAAACAACAATCTAATTATTAAATAAAAATTATTTTATAAATACTCCCTTGTATTATTTTCTCCACACTTGTTTTCCTTTAACATTTGTGACTCATGATCGACATGGTCGCATGGTCTGTGATGTTCTAATGCCAAAGGTCACGCGATCCTAAATGTATCATTTGTTATTCGACGCACTGTTGACCTTATAGAAATATTTACGTTCTTATAAATCAAATTTATAAGAACAAAACAGAGTTTTAATTACGAATTGTAATTCGTTTTTATTATTAATTTAATAAATAATTCATCGCCGCGTCGAATTTATCATCAGTGTTTGGTTTATAAATATTTAGTGGGAATCTTTTCCGTGTCGTTAATATGTTAACGAATGTTGTTTGAAATAAACAAAGAAAACTCACCCCATAACTCACCAACGACGAGACGGCTTCAAGATACTATTCGGAATCTGTAAATATAATCATGATATTTAATATTTGTTGTTAAATGATTTTATGTTTGTCATATTCGTTGAAAGAAAAAAGTAATTGTAGTATTTCATGTTTCGAATTGATCTAGCACAGCATTATTTAAAAGATTATTGATGGATAGCATATAATATTTTAGAACATAAAAGTAACTTTAAATATTCATAATAGCAAAAAAGTTGAAGGTTTGTCCACGGAAAGTTTCTGTTAATAGCGAACTGTTGGAATAATTAATATATGCAAGTTGAAATATTTGTTTCAATTAGATAAATGATATTTTCAAAACAAACTAATTTCTTACAATTCGCCACATTCGAATTATAAATTCGAATGACTATTGATGTAAAGCGACTTCTAGCGGTGTTTCCGTAGGGGTTGAAATATGGGGGATGAAGCGTTTGTAAGAGTTCTGCGCTTTATCGTTGGGGTGCGTTTGTTTCGTTTGTTGATTTGAATTTGTAGTGTGCGTCCGAGGTGGCGCAATTGATTGGGGGTGGTTATCGATCGGATGCGCGCTTGCGCTGTAGTAAGTCGCCGCCGCGCCAGTGTCGAGCGAGAGACGGCCGGCACAGCTCGCGCCCGGGCGGGAAGGACTGTGACCAACATACCTTCTCAAGATGGCGGCCCACCTCGGGAGCGTCTAGTGTGTAGTGCAGTGATGTGATGTGCACCGGTGAGCATGCAGCATGAGCGAGGGCTGTGGGGGGCCCGCACTCGGGCGGCCTAGCGGGCCCCGGCAATCGGCCCCCGGGGGCATTTGGAGCCGCGAGGGGGGGCACTCCGGCCGCCCGCAGCGATGCTCCCGGCTCCCGTAGCTGCCGACTACCGAGCCGCCACCGCGCCCTGCCCCGCAGAATGCCCCGGGCCCCGCCGGGCCTGTCGCTGCTCCTGATGGCCGCCCTGGCGTTCGCCACCCCGCCGCTCGAGACCATCAACCCCTGGTTGTCGGCGTGCGACCTGCAGCCCGCCAGCGCGACTGACCTGAAGGGCGCGTGTTCCGCCATGTGGGGCCCCGGGCCCCTCTGTCCGCCGCCCTGCCCACCCAACAGTACTACTCAGTGCCTTTTATACTTGGAAGAATCGCACAAAGAGAAGGTGTGCGGCCGCGGCTTGAGCCCCGAGCGCAGGCGGGACGAGCTAAAAGAACTCCGGATGCGCCACTGCTGCGAACACACGGTGATCTCGGCCCTGCCCGAGAGGGTGCTCCAGGGCGGTGAGGACTGTCTCGACCTGCTGGACGCGCTGCTGGAGGTGGACGCGTTGGCGGCTCGCATCACGTGCGAGTTTGCGGAAGTGCTATACCGCTACGATTGCAGCCAGAAATACTCGATTAAGCACCAATGCGAAGACTGCAAGGTAATCACACATACTCCACCAGGTCCTCCAACTCTTTCATCCATATAATTACCACCAAAGATACCCACACTTAATCCCAAACACGGTTCATATCACAACCCGCTATTTAAATCCTTTGAAGATGTTCCCTACATTTTCAATATTAATCATGATCGAGCTGCTTCCAATTACATGATAATTTCAATTCATTGAATACATCCTTTCCCTCTACATATGTTTTCCGTCTCCAGGCAATGCTCACACCATTCCCACGAGTCACATTCACACTCTATCGATAAATTCCGAAACCCTTTTTAATTATTAAGCACCAATTCACATTGTAAAAATCTCTCCATAACTTATGCACTCCGTTTCCAATTCACAAGGACAATGTGCAATGTTTGACAAGGATTTAGTTAACGACTTTTCTCGAGATAGATTGCACAACGTCCTTTCGAGACTCAGGAAATTAATAGTGTCCGCAGCTTGTGTTTTTGACCTGCCTTTTTATTCTGAACCCGCTGACACGTAATTTACTTCACTCTCCTCAACTTCATACATTTATCGCAAAATGGGTTTCTTTCAAATATTAATCTTCTCGATGCTGCGAAAAGTCTCGAAAAAGGGAAACTTTACATAATCAAAAAAAAAGTATCTAATTCCATATACACCGTATATCTAGAGATAGGGATGATCAAAGAATCCCTTTTTCCAGAATGCACAAAGTCACACAGATAAAAGATAATCTCATAAGAGCAACAAATCCCGAAGAGCTACTTGAAAAATCATTTCCAACCACAAAATATATATAAAAAAATGTAATAAAATTATCGAATTAAACTTTCCAGGGTAGTTATACTTTTAAAATTACTGCAATTAGTTTTAAGTGTGTAAAACTTTATGTTATAAGGTTAATTATCCAATGTTTTCATTTCATGTGGTCTATGGTCACTAATTTTAGTTAATGCAATTAGTTAATAGTGTTATGAGTTAATGAAAAATCGATGATTCGAAAGGCTTGCAAAATTGGTTGCAGTTTTGCAACGTTCTCAGAATTCGCACTTGATACCTTGTAATGGGTTAGGGATGTTTAAATAGTATATTAATACCCTTCAATGTCACCCAAACGGCTAGTGACGAGTATGACGAGCACCAGCTAATATTAATTTAGATCCATTAGCGTGTAATTAGTGAACGTCTTTGGCGTCTTCCTGCTCGCTCCTAAATCGCGGATACTAAACAATTTATATCAATATCCAGTAATTAACAGTTTACGGATTTTGTTACTTCCAGAGGATATTTACTGATTTATTACCACCTAATATTATCTTCACCTAAATTATCAATTTCAAAATATATTTCAATTATTAATTATCTAGTTTTAAAATTTTGTGGATTTAGATAGAAAAGTCATTTTAAATAGAATTAGTTAAATAGTTAAATTTATATAGAAATGCTTCGAAATTTGGGCAATATTTGTAGAGTTAGTTGAAGTTTGAAGTTAGATGAAGAGGTGTGGAAACAATGCAATTTGGCGATTAGAATGAATTAGAATCTGTTATTTAGCGTATTTATCAAAACTTGCAATTGAAAAATATATTTCAACCATTAGTTTTCCAAAATTTTAATTATGTAGAAACAAATCAGGGGTGCCCAACACTGTTGTTCCTCTGGGCCACAATGAAAGAAGTCATGGAGTTTTGGTCAAAAATCTTATCATAGTTTTAGAGCAGAAAATACTTTACTTCCTTATTTACACATTTCCAAGTATTTGAAAATATTTACATTCCACTCAAAAATAATTTTCATTCATTTCATTCTACAAGTTTGACAAAGCTGTAAACGTTTATATATATATATATATATATATATATATATATATATATGTATATATGTATATATATATATATATATATGTATATATGTATGTATATATATATATATATATATATATATATATATATATATATATATATATATATATATTTGTTGTATTGTTTTCTCGGGGATTCCGCGTTGATGCTGAGGGTTGGCTCTGAAAAGAACCGGATTCTCAACGTTTCAGCGAACGAACATTCGCCATTCTCAAGAGATCATCTCTTGAGAATGGCGAATGTTAGTTCGCCGAAACGTCGAGAATCCGGTTCTTTTCAGAGCCAACCCTCAGCATCAATGCGGAATCCCCGAGAAAACAATACAACACAGGTATCTATCCGCGAAAACCTCAAATACAACATATATATATATATATATATATATATATATATATATATATATATATATATATATATATATATATATATATATATATGTATATATATATAAACGTTTACAGCTTTGTCAAACTTATGATGTAGACAGATTTTTTTATGTTTCGCGATTTGGGTAATATTGACTCCAATATTACCCAAATCGCGGAAAGTTTAATGAAGAGGTGAAGGTATGGATGCAATTCCATTTGTCAACTTGATTGAATTGGGATATCTGTTGTAACTTAAGGATTTTGAAGGCGTATTATTTTTAGTTTAATTATTTGGGTTAGTTGAACAGAGACGGCTTGTCTACTATTATTGTAGGCAGGGCGAACTGAACCTCGCCCAATGGATTGCATGTTTTATTGATATTTTTTGTTTAAAACGAATAAAGGCCTTTATTATTATTATTATTATCGGTGAACATGAAGTGATAATTAGTAATACATCAACATGTTGATATTGCAAGTACAAGAGATGTTAAAGGAAAGTGTTTGCGGTAACCTTGTTGAAATTATATGTAAAATGTTGACGAAATTATTAAATCTAGTAGAAAATTGGTTGAAATTGAAGTGGAGGATACAATAGAAAATCATAGTTCGGAAAGTAATTCGGTCAAATTTCCATAACTCCGAGAGCTAATGGCATATATCGACGGTGTGGAGGGAGATAGCGTGTTCGAGGGGATACATGATGACAACTGGTGATGACACTAACGCGCGTTGACAAGATATAACTTCGCACCCTCCCCGGAACCGTCGTTAAACTCCGGGCTCCGGGTGACCTCCCTACCACTGTGCGCATTACACACCCATAAAAAATCTGGTACACACAAATCCAAATCAAGTAAAAACCGTAACTATACAAATTACACGAGATATAACAAAGCAAAAAATACACGATTTATTTTTATTTAAAACAGTTTACAAGCCTTACAACCGCTCATAAACATGTGAGTTATACACGTGCCCATTATACACGTGCACGAACTGCGTTCTTCATTAGGACTGTTGCTGAAGTTATCCCTCATTCTATAACAATTATTTACGATATATTGAAAAAATAAACTTTTCCCACTATTCCGTTTCTTCGCCGAAACGGAAACATCACAAAGGTCTCTTTAGAGAGAACGTTCCCTTTTTCACCTGATTCCCGAGCGAGAGAGGTTTCGCATAGTCTAATCGAAACAGGCCCGAAGCACCAGGACTTGCATAAAAAGTTTACCTGACACGCTACAGCCCCAATTTGTTTTTGCTTTGTTTTTCCTCCTCTTACACAAACCATTTTCCCTCGACACAATAAATATATGGAACAAGGAATCGATCCAACAAATCCCTCCAGAACAAAATAATGAATAATTATTGTATTTTTTTAATGTTATTACAACGTAAATATAGTTGAATGTATTGTGTAAGCAGAAAAGCTTTGAAATATTAATTCCATTAGTAGATAATATTGCTTGCGCTCGGTTGTATTTGTAACATACAATGTAGTTCGCGATTAAACCACATATCTTTCAAATTTTATCAAAGGGTGTATATGTTTATGCAATCGAGGTTTATCTAGATCCAGTTTACTAATCCTAAGCTGATTTGCAACTGAGGATGGTTTAAATATGTGCGAGCACATTAAATATTCAAGTCAGCAATTCATAACACCCCCTTTGTGAATATGCGATTGATCTGCCACTTTTAACATTGTGGATTTCATTAAAAAAAGAGCGCAAAATTCTTTCATTGGAATGCTTCTTTTTCCGGTTTGGAAAAAATAACGGAAGTTTAATTGGAATTTGAAGATTTATTTATCTCTGGTAGCGATAAAATATTCAATCACAAAAAAAATGTTTAATTAAAGTTTGTTTAATAAAACGGTTTTCAATTTATAGAATGTTGCTTTATTATTATAATGAAAATTTTAAAGACTTTTTAAAAATTTTAAATACTTTATAGGTTTGTAGAAATTTTAGTCTTAAATTCTGGTATAAAATGTTGAAATTTAATGATATCATTAAAGAGAATGTAATTATGTCTAGTACACAATATATCATAAAACATAGTGTTTTGGAATTTGTGCGATATCAGAAATGCCGAGGCAGCGTAATACCAGCCCGAGAGACCTCTAATTATAATTGCTATCAAACTGGGAGAGCGTCAGGGAACGCATCAATAAATAAAAAGATTGCCACAAAATCATCCACTGATCCGACAAAACAAAAATATTCCAGGACAATCAGAAACTCGAGTAATCCTGCGGCAGGTGCAGGACTAGGCCACGAACACACCTGATATCGATCCTCTCCCCCCATTTACAGAATCTAAAACTCATGCTCTAGTTTTCCCACATAAAAAAAAACACAAACATATCTGTATTAAATAGATTATTTAAGAATATTCTTAGGGTGGTGTAAAGCCAGGAAGTTGGATAATATCGGAACCATTAAACCGTACACGTAATCCTAGATAAGATCGATGCGCCGGTAATAACCATGAGTAGTAAACTCTGAGTGATTTTACTACAAAATGTAGCAAATATTATCGATTCAAAAGTAAGCTTCAGCAGAAAAATTGGGGATTTAATAATCGTACGTAGTTTAAGGTTTCGTGGATTAATCCGTTTAAGGCGTTAAGTGTGGGATTTTACGTTAACCAACAAGCTACAGGATTTTTGCCGCGCAACAATCTACATTGTAAAACCCGGTAGGAATTGAATAATCCCATTCAGGATGTGTTTTTTTTCTTCTAAAATCGTTGCTCGAGCTTTGGGTAGTGAAATTAATCTCGGCTCCCGTCAAAAATATAAAACTTTATAAAACCAACTATTCATAATAAAAGATTATTAATGAACGTTCTTTAAGGTAAATTACCTTTTAAACAGTCAATTTAACTAAGCTGAGTTTCCATAAAACTAATTTAATTTCGACGGTTTTTTGCTGGAACTAAGTCAAAAATTAAAAATATTTTTTTTTCTTTTTACGGTTTCGTTTCACATATTATAATCGGAGCATTTACAGTTTTATTGGAACTTAAAATAAAATAACCAAACTTATCTCTTCCAACGATTCCGTTTTGAAGATTGTAATCCGCGCATTTACAGTTCAGCTGGACTAGGTCAAAATTTGCTGCACGAATAAACTATACACGACTCGGATACCTATTCACTATTTTATTTCGTCTATTAAAACCAGCATATTTACAATCTCAAGCGATTTTTTTTCCGAAACTGAATTACATTCTTATACAAACAATTAATTCCTTAATTTAATAAACTGTATTGATAATTGAATCTGTTTTCTAAAGAATACATTGTTAATTTGTATTTATCTATTTTAATGTAGATCGAGTGCATTTTGTTGAAAGCTTGACAGAGTAAGCTTGATATAAAGTAAATAATAAATATTTAATTAGTATTTATAGCATGTTGAGAGTAGTTACGGTTTACGAATGAGCTGACAGTAAAAGGCTGGAATAGTTTAACGTCACGCAACCTATTATTCCACTTCACTGTAATACATCATTTATTAGGAAAATAATATATTACAGGAATTTATTGCAACGAAAAAGTTTTTATTGGTGATTTTTTCCTGCTTTGGGTGTTGGTAAGATTACGAGATTTATACGTTATAAATCGAGGCGTATATATAAAAATCGTGAGAAATCAGTAAATTTTCAGTTGGAAAATTTATCTGGGAGAGAAATCACGAAGTGATCGTGATCTGGATTTGTTCAATCGCGGACCGAAAGTAGCACTTATGGGATACATCGATTGACAGCCACTCGGCAGGACTCCTCCACATCCTACCAAAGTGTACATTACAAAATGGGGATCGTGTATGGATGGATTCACCTCTTTTCCTCTCGACAATTTTTCCCCTTTCACCTGTCTGGATGTGACTAATTCTATTTCGATCCACGAACACATTACTTTGTTATTGCATTTTCTATGATAAACTTTTCGGAAAACTTTTTCCTCTCCTCTCTTCCAGGTTGCTAAAGAATGTATTATCGGACCAGAAGTTTGTCTCACGAAGTTTTATACTGTAGACCTATAGGACTATTTAATTATATGAACAAAGAATGTTTCCAAAACTTTTTTTTTCTTTCTTCATTATAAACTTGATCATTAATACAGAAAAATATCGTATACGTAAGCATAACCAACATTCTCTGAAGAAGAAGAAGAAAGATTAATTCCATAACTAATTGATCCAAACAAGACGGTAAATAATTAATAAACAAAGGGCTACCTACCTCTAGGTCTCTCTGCAATATTAATATTTATATATTAATAAAAAAAATATGTTGCAAATAAATAAATCCGAATCAATCTGCAAATATTACCAATCAATAAATTGTGTTTTTTATTATACGTCCTGAGTGAATATATTTTTGTGGTGAGATTTCGGCAGGAGAAACGAAATACACAGAGGGAGAGAAAAAGAGAAGCTGAGTCGCGATAAGTTGCTAAGTGTTACCGTGCGCATGCGTCTTGCAATCGATAACCATTCTGTTATATAAACTAAAAACATTTCGAACCCTCACCCGTTATTCAAACTTATTCGCAATTAATTAAATATAATAATCAATATTCACCAAAAAAAACAATTAGAAATAAAATAGTATTTGCAAATAAAAATTATATTTATTTATTATTATTATCGTATAGGGCCATTAGAGAACACGTTGGGCAGTAATTTCATGTTTCTGGAAGCCTTCCTTGCAGCCCGAAATATTTGCAGTCTTTCTCTGGCAGCCTGTCTTCTTAGACCCTTAAACTTGTCCATCACTGACCTAAATTGTGTTCGGTTTGAGATGTCTTGAGATGTCCGATTTCAGTCCAACCTGTTCTGAACCATTTGTGAGACATTTTAGGTCTACTGTCAAGTATTTTAAAAATCCTTTTTGTTAGTCTCTTCTCATCCATTCTAAATAAATTCCCATAGAATTTGAGTTTCCTTTTCCTCATGTATTCAATCAGTCTTTCATTGTCCTGGTAAAGTTCTTCCCTATACTGCCCATCCACGATCTTTGGACCCATTATCTTACGAAGGATCTTTCTTCCAAATTTCTCAGCTTCTCTGAGTCCTGCTTTCCCTGTCATTTGGAGGCATTCAATAGCATACAGGCATTCCGTTTTAATAAATGTATTGTAGTATCTCAGTTTAGCTCCCTTCGAGATGGCTTTCTTCTTGTATAAAGGCCGGTCCAGACGCTACGTTTTTCACAACCTTTTGATTGCGCAGTCTGAGGGCGGAATAAAAACGTAGCAATTTTTAGATCGTCTAGACCAGGGGTCCCGAACCTTTTTGCACTTAAGAGCACATTCTATAGTACCGGTCAGGTGGCGGGCACCATTTATTTTTTCTATGTAAATTTATATTTGGATATTGTACACATAATAATACACATAATGTACTAAACACATTTATTTCAAAAAATAAAATTTGAACACATAATTAACGTTTATATTTTTATGAAAATTACTAAATTATATATAATATTACAAGTCAATGTGATTTCTGGTACTGCATTTCATTAGCAACTGCTTCATAATTAGGGGTGTATGTTGATATTCCAGCTCGTAAGCATTCATCAAGATGTTCGTCAGTCAGTCGAGATCTGTATTTTGATTTTATAATATTCATGGCTGAAAACAATGATTCACATAAGTATGTAGAACCAAAAAACGATTTTATTTGGTATGGTGCTGTTTTCAAGAATGGAAATTTATTTCTGTGTCAATTCAAGTTTTCATCTGATAAATTGGATTTTAGGACAATGTCTTTCTGAAGATCCAAAATTTCTAACTCCAATTCTTCTGTCCTAACTTGAATTAGCTCTGCAATCTGTGCAGCTATATTTACTTACATGGTTACATTTACTTGGCAAGTAAAAGGATTGACAAAAAAGTGAGCATTGGCTCAATGATATTAAACTGTTTAAATCGTTTTTCAAACTGGTTTGATTAAGTAATTGAAGACTGCCAACGAATGATAAAAAAACATTTTCAGCGTTTCTTATCAATTTTTTCATATTTGGAAAATGTACAGGTTTCTTCATTTGAAGACGTGTTATGCACAAAACCAGTTTGGCTTTTTTAAAGATCCTATCATTGTAGCTATATGTAATTTTTTCCCCTGCAACTCCAAGTTTAAATTATTTAATTTTCCCATTATATCTGTGATAAAACCCAAATCCACAAGCCAGAAAGAATTCGTTAATTCAACAAAATTTGTATTTTTAGAATTATTGGATAATTATAGAATCATCAGATATTTCTTCAATTAAATTGACAAATCTTGAAACAATCTTGAGTAAGAAAAATCTATTTAGAGTATTACCCTTACTAACCCAATGTACTTTACTATGAAGAATAAGATCCGGTTCTTCAGAATTTTCCTATAGGTCTTTAAAAAGGCGGTGCTGTAAAGGGGTTGCTCGTATAAGGTTTACTATTCTAATAACCACTTCCATGACGTGTCCGAAAGAGAGATTCTTTCCATACTAAACTTCCTGTTGGTTAATGCAATGGTAAGACATAAAGTTAGGAAATGATTTGTCTCTCTTGTAAAGGGCGATAAATCCATTGATATTACTAACCATTGCTGGTATATTTATAGATTTTGCCTATGTTATGAATATGTTGTAAATATCCTCGCCTGTTATTCTTCCTTACATTATTAATATTTTTAGTAGTTCTTCTTTTACACTAATTGTAAATATCGTCATAAATATCAATATCTAAATATCTTCAATTACTAAATATCAGTAGACTCGTCAAATTGTAGTTCACATAATTGTGTTCACATAACTCCAAATCACTCTTTAATTGAGTTTGCAAGTCTTTTAAAATGTTTTATATTCTTCTTGTGACAGTGTTATCAGACAACTGTAAGTCTTGCTGACATAATCTCAAGCTTGTTGGGAAATCCCTCAAATAAGCAATCGGCACCAGTCAAAATTACTATTCCAATTCCCCATCCTGGAAAGGCTTTTTCCTCTTTGCGCACATGTGAGAAATTTTCAAAGAAGCAATAGTGGCATATTTAGATTTTACCACAGGCCTGGTGAAAATTGACTCCTGGGCACACATTGTCGATTTAGTTTAGAGATATTTTCTTCTTTCTTAATTCAGATTTAAGTGGATAGCTGGTAGCTGGAGTAACGTTCAATATTATGTTTTTTGCCACTGCAACACTAGTGCCGCAACAAACAAAAACATTTATCTTTAATATTAACGAAACAATATGATTCTTCCCAGTCAGTATTTAAATTATAGGTTCTTTGTCTTTTACTCATTTTGGGATTACAATTTTTGAAATTTGATTTTTGAAAAATACAGTGTATTTCAGTTTATTCTCAATCCGACTCCGTAGTATTTCTCAAAATGGCAAACTTTAATGCGCAGAAACAAAATTTATAAAATGCGCAACGCAGAGAGATGCTATGCTAGTGCAAAAGTGAGAAAGACCGCATTTTTCGGACAAGAGAGATTCTTTTACACTACAATTTAAATATAATATAATTATTAATTATTAAAAAATATACTAATTTTTAAAATTTCTTATAAATTTTTGTATTATATTATAATACAATAATTTATAAGAAATTTTAAAAATCAAATTTATTTTTATGTGACAAATAATTTTTTGTCGTGTTCGGGTAGCGGCGGGCACACATAAAATGGTGGTGGGCGCCATGGAGCCCGCGAGCATGGGGTCAGGGACCCCTGGTCTAGACGGTGCAGATATATATGTAGGTATATTTCGCACAGTTTTAGTGAAATCGTCATTTAGAAGGTGCTAGTCTGGTCATTTTTGAACAAAATGAATCGGAAAACTGAGCTACCGTCCATATGCGCCGACTTGTCTGCACAGTTCATGGACATCTATGCACTCTAGCTCAGTTATCGCTGCAACTGACTTTTCAAAATTGCGCACTCTTCCTATCTACACGCAACGTTTTATCTGCAACGTGTTGAACTGTGCACACAAAAGGTTGTGCAAAACGTAGCGTCTGGACCGGCCTTAAAGCATATATTCTGCGAGAAGCTGCTGCCATCTTTTCCCGTCTAGTGTTGTTAGCTTCTCTTTCACTGGCTTTCAACTGCACAATTTGCTTTTTCTGCTTCATTGGATAGTATATTCAGATGTCCCATAGCTGGATCAGTATTTCTAAAAAGGAGCGCGGGGTCATCGGCAAAACAAAGGCAGTTGATGTTGATGTTGACGCCATTCTTTGATTCTCCAAAGTATACTTGATTAAGTAGTCTTTTCCTGTCCAGTTCTTTCTCCCATTCCCGGATAATCTTCTCCAACACACAGTTGAATAGTACTAGTGACAGTCCATCACCTTGTAAGACTCTTGTTTTAATTTCAAACCCTTTGGAGGTCTCTCCCATGTACCTTACTTTGGAATGTGTTGCTGTTAGCGTCAGCTTAATAATTTCTCATATTTTGGCATCGACGCCAAATTTCACCATTGTGTTAAAAATCACTTCCCAGTCAACAGAATCATAAGCTTTCTTGAAGTCTACAAGAATTACT
The DNA here is from genome assembly GCA_944588485.1 of Phosphuga atrata. Lineage (NCBI taxonomy): Eukaryota > Metazoa > Arthropoda > Insecta > Coleoptera > Silphidae > Phosphuga > Phosphuga atrata. Next base: position 32,036,977 of record OX155901.1, on the reverse strand, counting down.
ACTAACTCTTTTGACATATAGTTCTCCAGTATTCACTTCAGGTTCCAGATTTGTTCAACACATGATGTTCCTTTCCTAAATGCCGCTTGATATTCACTAAGTTGGTGATCTACTTGCTCCACAAGTCTCTTTTGTAGCGCTTTAGACAGTGCCTTATATGTTACAGGAGCTATGGAAATGCCACGGTAGTTGCATTAGGATGCATTGAGCCGATAATAGAACGGATCATAATCCATTCTATTATCTTTTTGTGTAAGGGGTGGTTGATAGCATTTTTCCAATCTTCATAGATAACTTCAGTTTCCCATATCTTTTTCATTTCTCGCTTTAAAATTTGGATTGTAATTTCTCCACCACATTTTAGCATCTCTGCTGGGACTGAGTCTTCCCCTGCTGCTTTGTTATTCTTTAGATCTGCGATTATATAAGGAACTTCTTCTTCACGTGGTGGTATTGAATTTTATATTCTGTTGCTTTGGGTCTTCCCTTGACCATTTATTTTTTTGTTTTTCACAATTCAACAATTTCTCGAAATATTTGGCTAATATGTCACAATTTTCTTTTTTATTTATAGCCAGTTTTCCATCTTCCCTTCGAAAGAAATAATAATTTAAATCTATTTTAGGGTTGTAAAGGAATCGAGATTTAAGGGATTGTTAAAAGCCGATAAATTACTTTAAATTATTTTAGAATAAATACTACGTTTATTGAGGATTTAGGGAATTTGGCAATTAGGGCTACCACAAGGATCTACTTTCGCTACCACATTCCAGTTTTCGATAGTAACTTGATCCATATGCTTCCCTTCTAACAAACATAATCACTTCCTATTTATTTATCCCAAATAATAACATAAAAATCTTATGAGGTAATGGTTTACACCAGCGGCGGACAAAGTTTTTTAAGTATTGCGGACCACTAAATTCCCAAGATAAACTTTTACGGATCCCTAATCAGCGCAATTTTTTGAAAATTATCAAGGTCAAATGTGTTTAAATTGAAAGTTGGCTTTTACTGTGTATAAAATTTGCAACGAAAATTGACAGTTTTGAATGATTGTGTTATTTATCCAGGAAAGGGCAACAGTTAATTAAACGCTTTTCAGGTGTAATTTTGGCAAGTCACAGTAGTATTTTATATGAAATCAATAAGCAATATAACGTTTTTGTTTTATTTTACATAGAACCTTAAAAAAAATTATTTTTGATTAAAAATTTTATTCCATGAGCTCAACGAATTTAATAATATCTGAATATATTTACGGACCCCTAAAATTTCGTCACGGACCCTTGGGGGTCCAAGGACCGCCAGTTGCCTACCGCTGGTTTACACAGTGTATATATAATATCAATTAGAGATTAATTTGAAATCAGAATTTACAAGTTAAAATATAGATTGCCTTCTTCTTCTTCTTCTTATCACGCCCTCTCCTGCCGAAGGTTGGCATCCACATGGCAATTTTAGCTCTTGAAGCTGCAGCACGAAAGATTTCTGCAGACGAGCGGTCGAACCATCTCCTCAAATCTTCTCAGCCACGAGTTCTGGCGTCTTCCTACTGATCTTTTCCCTTGTACTTTGCCTTCTATTATGATGCGTAATATTTCGTATTTATCACCTCTCATCACATGACCCAGGTTTCTTTCCTTGATGGTGTTCAGTAATTCTTTTTGTTTGTGCATGCGCTGGAGTACTTCATCGTTGGTCCATGGTTGATCCTTTGTACCCATGAAATTCACATCATCCGTCTATACACATACATTTCGAGGGCTTCTATTTTCTTTTCGGTCTGTGAATTTAGTGTCCAGCTTTCACATCCATAGAGTAGGACAGAGAAGACGTAGCATCTGATCATTCGAGTTCTGAGTTCCAAACTGAGGTTTAGTCTTGTAGTCTTGTTAAAAATAATTTCATATTCATCAAGATTTTTCTCGCTTGCTCAATCCTTGAAAGTATTAACCTTTTCGGGTCGCACTGACTATTGATGTTAGCTCCCAGATTTTTTATTGAGGTCCCTTGTGCGATTGTTTGTCCCTTGACACGCAGGTGTGCATTTATTGGAGCCTTAGAAAAGACCAATAATTTGGTGTTGAAGACATTGAGATGCAATCCACACATCTCGCTATAGTGAATCTATATGTATGTATAATCTATCTATATCTATAGTATGGAATCTATGATGATTTGTAGTTCTTTACATTGTTGGTTATTATAACCGTATTATCGGCATACCTGATATTGTTTATTGGGGTTCCATTGATCTTGTTTCTCATCTAGATTCCAATAAAGTTCTGATATGAAACGTAGGTCCTGTTCGTCGACACCGGTTGTTCTTAGAATTCCGATCATCTTCTGATGATTAACACAGTCGAACGCCTTTCGATAGTCTATGAAACATGCAAATACATTCACATTCATGTCTCTACACCTTCTGTCATTACATTTAGGAAAAAGAGTGCTTCACGTGTTCCGAGTCCGTTTCGGAATCAAAACTGGGTGTTGTCCATCTGATATTCGCACTTCTTGTAGATTCGCGTGTGGATGATTCTGCGAAAAGTTTTCAGGACATGGGACATAAGACTTATCATCCGATAGTCATCACATTGTGAGACGTTGGGTTTCTTTGACAGGGTCACGAATATTGATTTAAGCCAACAAAATAGATTGACTAATTAGTCCTAATTACATTTCAATTTTTTGTTTTCATTTTTTAATGTAAAAAATCAATTTTCATTTGTAAAATGTTGAATTTGTGAATGGGGGCAATATGTTAGAGGGGTAAACGAAGGATGGCATAATTATTAGGAGTTCGGGCGTTGTCGCCGTCCGATTCATTAATCACGGGGATGAGTGAAAAATAAAAAGTGTAAGAGGGAAGCAAAACAGTGCTCACAATTATACGAACTGCACGCACACAAATTATTTTCCGTATTTCATTTCTGAAATGAGGATAGCCCACGAATTTTCTATCGACCTCTTCCACACGTGTCTTTTTTGATGTACTAGGAGTACAAAAGAACTCAATATTTAATGGAAAATTATAATGAGAAAAGTTTAATATTAGATTTTTTTAAATATATTTTTTTAAATTATCCATAAATTACAACAAAAATTGGAACATTAAAATTTTGTTGATTTCTAGAAAATATGGTATAGGAGTATATAAAGGGTCTTCCAATGCCGTTGGTAGCGGCCGTAATGTTGTAGCTATACCTGTCGAATTGGCTGTCATTTATACAGTCTTTTTTGCGATATGACCATGGACGGATATAGCGTTCAACAACACGTGCAAATGATAAAATTGTTTTTTCAAAATGGGTGTTCTGTTCGGGCAACGTTCCGCGCGCTGCCCCCGTTTTACGGTCAGCATAATCGTCCTATCGAGAGGACTATTCACAGTGTGGTAGATAAATTTGAGTCCAATAGTTCAGTAAACAATAAACCAACACCAGTATGACAACGAAACGCAAGATCTGCCGAAAACATCTCCTGTGTCCATTAGAGTGTGCAGGAGAATCCGAGGCAGTCGATTTCGCGTCGCTCAAAAGAACTCGGCCTTTCGCAGACCACAACATGGCTAATTTTTCGTCGTAACTTGGGCCTGCACCCGTACAAAATTCAACTGATCCAGGAGCTGAAAGTAAAAGACTATATACTTAGACTATATAAGACTATAAGACTATATACTACTACGACGTGTGTTCGCAGAATGGGCTCTGGAACAGATGGAAAATGACCCTAATTTTCATCAAAAAATCATCTTCAGCGACAAAGCCCATTTCTGGATGAATGGGTACGTCAATAAACAAAATTATTCACATAATATCCAAGAGCGTCCAATGCATCCCGAAAAAGTCACTGCTTGGTGTGGATCTTGGTATGGCGCCATATTCCTGTGAGAACGACGTTGGCCAGGATATCACCGTCAACGGCGAAAGCTATAGATCGATAATTACCTACTTCTTTTGGCCTGAATTGGATAATATGGACACCAACGACATGTAGTTTCAATAATACGGCGCTACCTGCCACACAGTTCTTGGAAATTCTGCACAAGCGATTTGAGGGCCACATTGGACATTCTGCACTAGCGATTTGAGGGCACGGTCCTCTTACTTGGAGGTGATGTGAACTGGCTACCGAGATCGTGCGATTTGACCCCGTTAAATTTTACCTCGTTGTTTGGCGAATAAGCCACAAACCACTGCGGCTCTCAAAGCAACATAACTCATGCCATCGGTCAAATTCAGTCTGATGTATGCGCCAGAGTCATGGAAAATTGGACATTTCAGATGCGCGCCACGCAGCGAAGCCGGACATTTGCAGGATGTTAAATTCCATATATAATGGCATTGATAGGCCTTTCAAACAAATACACACTTTGTTTTATTTAAATTTAAAAATAGGAAGCGCTTAATGCAAGACCCTATAGAATAAATATCAGATAAACTGGATTTTAAATTTTAGATTTATTAATTTAATTGAGCAATTTAAATAAAAACCAACTGTAATATATAAATTGCCCGTTATTTCTAAACCGGGTTTATTGATAAATCATCTGATTCAATTCTTCCAATTTGCCTCGTCAATTTCCAGTCAATTCCAGATAAATTTATCACAAGATATATGTCAATCTCCGAATTATACAGAAATATTATATTGAATAGAAATCAGTGGAACAGCAAATTTTGGTATAGCGAAATTGTTTATTTCACAATTAAATTACGATTGATTGAATTTGTTGGGAGATATAAAGTAAATTAAGTTAAAATAAAAATATGCGTGGTTAAATAATGAAGTCGTGTGGTAACCCTAAATTTAATATCCTCCAAAACTGCAATAAACTCAATATTTAAGCTAAAAAGACTTTCAACAACCCTTAAATTTCAAAACTGATAACTTAAAGAGTACATGTGGGTGGCAATAAATCATCCATATTTTCTTATTTCACGAAGCCTGATTCAATTTTCCTTGGGAATTGCGATATTACGTAAATTGATCTCTAGATTTCTCTCAATACGCAAACTAATTTTATTGAGTAAAACCTTTCACAAAATACGGAAAATTTCACAAATGGCAAAATTGTTCATTTCACAAACTTACAATTTATTGAATTTGATGGAAGGGATGAAGTGGATCGTGTGGTTAAACAATAGGCCGTGTGGTAATACCATTGGAAATCTATCGAAATCCTAAAATTACAAATTGAAATAAATTAAATTGAAAAAAAGCAATAGAAATCTCTAGTTTTAAAATCGTAAATACCTCTTGACATTTCATTAAAAGTTATTTAATGTTACTAGTTGCAGCAACATTACAGCAACTTATGCTTTTGATATAATTAATAAAATTTCTAAATTTTATTTAATATTCAAAATCGTGTTTCATTTCTAAAAGATTTTTGAAATTTTTTTTCAAATAAATATTCTATATTTTAACAGATTATATGAACGGTCCACAACCATTATTTGAAAAAGGCTACATGCAACAAATATTACAACTGTCATGGAAATTGATTTTATTTACCAAGGATTTTGTTAAAAGTAACAACATTTGATCAAATTATAATAAACTATGTAGTTAATTAATGAAGAAAAAGTCTTAATAAACCAATTATTGAATCTAAAATAACTTAAACAATTTATCGGAATTTAACAACTCTTAATTTAGCTTTTTAGTTGTACATTGGATCTTTCTTCACAGTAAATTAGATAGAATTTGAGACTAGATAATCTGTAATTGAGATAAATAAGCTGAAAATTGACTAGTGATTGAACAAGATTTTGATTAGTTATTTGTTGAAATATAAGCTTAGGTAGTTTGAAACGGTGAAAAATACGGTTTAAATCTGTCGTCTTTGCGATTATTTATTTTCTGTTTCATTTCACATATAGTTCTATGAAGCTGAAAACCCCACCTCTTCAAATTTTATTAGACCTGAATTATATGCTCTTTATGTGCTAATTATGTGCCACAATCGCGAGTTTCTGCTAGAAGCGTTCAATGAAAAAATCAAATTAGACTACTGGGAGTGCTAACTTACTGTCAAGCTAGCACTCACCCATCTGAAAAATGGGATACCGATACCAAATATACACTATAATAATGTGCTCTTTGTGTGCTATTCAAGTACCACGGAGCGAATTCGCTAACTCAACTCCTTGTGCGAAAAACTCACCCGAACCGTCACAAGAGGTGAAATCATTAACGACAAACTACAATAATTTTAACCGAAGCGAGAACGTAGTAATAATTATGTGCCCTTAAGATATCCTGTACGCGATTTTTGTGCTCGCACTCTTGCACGAAAATTCAGCCCAAATTATTGAAGCTATAAAAGGTGAAATCTATAATAGTCGAGCACAGGAATTGTAACCGACGCGACGCAAAATTGTTGCAATAATTATGTGCTCTTCAGATATGATATTCGCGATTTTTGTCCTCGTACCCTTGTTCGAAAATTCAACCCAAACTGCATAGGCCATAAAAGGTAAAATCGTTAATAATCGAGCACAGAAATATTCAAAATATTTTTTACAATTTTTACATTGCGACATCGTGTTCCGGAGGTCATTTCCTTATTGACACATTTACATTTCCTTGAAATTATTCATTAGTTTCCGAGATCCGTGGTCGGCGGGCCGAATTTTCCAAAATTTCGCTCGATTTTGCCAATTTGATCAAGTCGTATCTTTTGAACGGATCATCGCAGATACATCTAGTTTGCACCAATCGATGCAACGTCGCGACATTAGTCGGAGAAAATATCCCACGTTCCTAGCAAACCACTGGAACTAAGAAATCCCACCGCACCAGCCATCCATCGACGGAGGACACTTACATTATAATTCACCGCTCGGTCAATTTTAGACCCATTTTAACAAATTTGGTCTCGAAAGGTGCGCAAAGAATGGCGCTAACTTATTCTGAAAGAAAAAGTTGCAAAGAGTGAGAGGAAAGAGCCCAACATGGCAAAATAGCGTGAAATAGGCCATATCTCGTGCATTTTGAACATTTGAACGAAATAAACTGGAAAATCGCGCTCAGCGTCCACTTCCTTCGGCCTAATTGAAAAAAAGGCCCTAAAATTTTCACGGAAAAAATCACGGAAAAAATCCATCATTTTGGTCAGGAAATTAGTGCGTTTTCGGTTTTTTGCAGATTTCTCTGAAACTACAAATCCCAGCGAAATCGTTTTCGGCATACTGAAACTAGACGACTAGATGAGTAAATCGATGTATAAATTGTTTGGAAAGATTCAAGTTTTCATTGCGAAATTCCGAATTTAAATTTTCCATAATTTCGAATTACCAAGTCTATATCTCGAAAACTGCTACATGTAATTAAAACCCGATTGCTGCATCGTTTTCAGGAGGTCATTTCCCTACAGACACACTTACATTTCCTTGAAATTATTAATTAGTTTCCGAGATCCGTGGTCGGCGGGCCGAATTTTCCGAAATTTTGCTCGATTTTGCAAATTTGATCAAGTCGTATCTTTTGAACGGATCATCACAGAGACTTCTTTGCACCAATCGGTTCAGCGTCGCGACATTAGTCGGAGAAAATATACCACGTTCCTAGCAAACCACTGGAACTAAGAAATCCCACCGCACCAGCCATCGATCGTCGGAGGACTCTTACATTTTAGTTCACCGCTCGGTCAATTTTTGACCGATTTTGACAAATTGGGTCTCGCAAGGTGCGCAAAGAAATGCGCTAAGTTATTCTGCAAGAAAAAATTGCAAAAAGGGAGACGAAAGAGCAAAAAATGGCAAAATAAGTGTGAAATAGGCCATATCTCGTGCATTTTGGGGATTTGAACGAAATAAACTGGAAAATCGATGACTATGCGAGTAAATCGATGTATAAATTGTTTGGAAAGATTCGAGTTTTTATGGCGAAGTTCCGAATTTAAATTTTCCAGAATTTTGAATTAAAATTTGATCAAGTCGTAACTTTTGAACGGATCATCGCAGAGACTTCTATTTTACACCAATCGATTCAGCGTCCCGACGCTGGTCGAAGGACACATACAATGTTCCTAAAAAAACACTGGAACTAAGAAATCCCACCGCACCAGCCATCGATCGGCAAAAAATTTGGTCTTGAAAGATGCGCAAGGAATTGGACTAAATTATTATGCAAGAAAAAATTGCAAAAAATGAGCGTTATTGATACAGTTATATAAAAATTGATACAGACTATTAATATATCATTGATACAGACTTTGGTGATTCTTCATAATTGTTAATATGTTAGATCTTGACATATACATGTATATAATCATTTTATAGTCAAAATTTAGCTCAAATAATTTTTGCCAAGAAATCATGCATTGGCCCCTCTGTGCGACGCGACGCAAACTTGTTGCAATAATTATGTGCTCTTTATCAGATATGATATTCACGATTTTTGTCCTAGTACCCTTGTTCGAAAAAATCACCCCAAATTGCATAAACCATAAGAGGTAAAATCTTTAATAATCGAGCACAGAAATATTAACTATCGCGAAATTGTTGCAATAAATATATGCTCTCCGGATATGATATTGGCGATTTTTGTGCTCGCACCCTTGTACGAAAAATTAACCCCGGACAGCATGAGCCGTAAGAGGTACTAACTTGCCGTGTCCTTATCACTATAACAAATAAAATTTTCAGTTTCCAAAAATCAGCCACATATGTGGCTTTGTCATTTGCGAGTATCAAGTCCTCCTCGGTGCAAGTCCTACTCATGTTTGGGCACACAGCCAGATGTTGGTGGTCTTGAGTTACGCCGCACAATTGTTATCCTCTTTGTAGCCCCACTTTTTTTAGGTTGCTGTTACATCGTGCGACTCCCGTTCTTAGCCTGTTCAGCGTCCTAAATGTGGGGAAAGGTAGATGGTGTCCAGGGGCCATCTCTTCATTTGCCTCGACCCGTGTGCCGATGCAGCCACTTGCCATAGGTTTGTTCGGTGTGCATCAGGCGTAATCTCCAAGGGTGTTGTCGACCGCATAAAGCTTTTCCGAGACTTAAGTCTATGTGGTCTATGCGGTATTTGGTGCCCATATAAGGGATGCCTCTACTCGATTTCTTGTGTTTTTTTCGCTGAGCCCCCGCGGCAACACACCTCCTGATTGTGGGTGGGGCAATACCAACTATTGGATAGATTTCCTCCACCGGGGTCGGTATCAGGCAGCCAGACCATGCGCACCATCTCGTTCAGTGCCAAGTTAACGTGCTTTATATGAGCGGAATTGAATCATACCGGCACAGCATTATCCGCGGTAGAAAATCATAAAGCAAGAACCGAATTGATATTGTTTCTTGCGCATACTTTCCCTTTGATCTCTTGACAAGGTTTTCGAAAACTCAGAACCCGGTCCAGGCGTATGCCTAAGTATTTCGGTGTGTTTTAACTCTTGGCCCTGCCAGGCCACCCTTACCTTCCTGTCTGCTTCCTCGTTTCTAAGATGGAAAGCACACACCTGTGTCTTAGTGGGATTAGCTTTGAGGTGGTTATTTTTATAGTATTTTTATAGCCAAAGAGGTGAAATGTATAATAATCGAGCATAGACAGTTTGACTGCCGAAAAATTGTTGTAATAATTATGTGCTCTCCAGATATTATTTTCGCGATTTTTGTGCTACCACCCTTGTTCGAAAAATTAACCCCGAACTTTGTGAACCATACAAGGTGAAATCTATAATAATTAAGCTCACAAATTCTACACAAAATCGTTGCAATAATTATGTGCTCTTCAGATATACCAATCTTAATTTTCGTGCTCGCACCCTTGAACGAAAAATTCATCTACAACGTTTTTTAACATTTCCATTTCCTTATTGTTTATATTAGTTGTGTCATGAATTCCGGCGTTCATATTGCTTTGATATTGTTCATATTGCTTTGATATTGTATTTGTATTAAGGGTGCGAGCACAAAAATCGCGAATACCATATCTGGAGAGCACATAATTATTGCAACGATTTCGTGTCGGTTAATATTTGTGTGCTCAATTATTATAGATTTCACCTGGTATGGCTCATACAGTTCGGGGTGAATTATTCCAACATGGGTGTGAGCACAAAATTCGCGAAAATAATATCTGGAGAGCACATAATTATTATAATTTCGCGTAAGTTAAAATTTCTGTGCTCGATTATTAAAGATTGCACCTCTTATGGCTCATACAGTGCGGGGTGAATTTTTCGAACAAGGGTGCGAGCACAAAAATCGCGAAAATAATATTTGGAGAGCAAATAATAATTACAAAAATTTTGCGGCGATTAAAATTTCTGTGCACGATTATTAAAGATTGCACCTCTTATGGCGCATACAGTTCGGGGTGAATTTTTTCGTACAACGCCAACGGTGCAAGCACAAAAATCGCAAATGGCAAATTACGAGAGCACATACTTATTGCAACGATATCGCTTAGGTAAAACATTTGTGTTCGATTATTATAGAATAGAATAGTCAGGGGCGCGTTTACATTACTTGTGGCCCTAGACGCAAAGTGACTATGTGGTCCTAGTCTAGGGGTCCCAATTCTCAATATTCGAGATTATAGTAAAACCACATTAAAAAATAACAATTAGGTACGTAACAGTATTTTACGATACGTGTATCGTACAAAGTTTTACCTACAATATAAATTCATAATTTACTTTATAAAAAAGTAATAATTTGATAAATGTCAAGCATGACCTTTAATAAATTAATCAATGAAACGTTAACATTTCTATTTTGCATTTGTAATGGACTCATAACAACACTCATATGCGTGCGGTTACGGCTCGCCGAGTGCTGCTATGAGTTAATTTTTGCAACGTTGGCACTGAAATTCAGAGCTGTCAGTCTCAAATTTTCGACGAGATAGCTTTGAGGTTATGTGATGTGTGGAAATCGCGAATACACAAATTTAATTAATTAATAGTAAAAAACGATATAACCCATATTTATTCTAAATTATCTGTCCATCAATGGTACTATCATTAAAAACGTTTATAGTGACATTGAATGTTTCTTGTCCATTAGAAAACTCTTCGCTACTCTCGTCGTTTTCTAAAATTGGACGACGTGCTGGAAGGGACATGAACTACATTCTTTGGGTTTAAATCCCCTGTAAGATTATGTGTGTGTCCTTTAGTAAAAACAGTCATGCGATTAATTTTCAATAACAATACAAAAAATAACAACAATGCAATGTTACTTCTTTGGTTCTTTTCTGAATATTTTTTTCACTATTTATCACCGCAAAGTACCAATTTATTCACCGCACTTTGTCAAATTTTGCCGCTTATTATCGTCAACCGCCAAAAGTTGGTTTGACCTTGCTTAGTTGGCAATTTGTGGCCCCTAAAATCGGAGGCCCTAGGCGCGCGCCTAGTGCGTCTATGCCTAAAAGCGCCGCTGAGAATAGTTTGATTATTATAGAACACGTCGATTCAAATAGATTTCAGCTTTTATGGCTCATACAAATTGGGGTGAAATTTCGTGTGAGCGCAAAAATCCTGAATACGATATCTTAAGAGCACCTAATTATTGCAACATTTTCGCTTCGGTTAAAATTTTTGTACTTTGTCGTTAAAGATTTCATCTCTTGTGGCTCATTCGGTTCGCGGTGAGTTTTTCGTATAGGGGTTGAGTTAACGAATTCGATCCGGGGTACTTAGCACATCAAGAGCACATAATTAGAGTGCCATTTTTCAGATGGGTGGGTGCTAGCTTTACAGTAAGTTAGAACCCCCAGTAGTCTAATTTGATTTTTCCATTGAACGCTTTGAACACAAATCGCGATTGCGGCACAAAATTTGCAAATAAAGAGCACACAATTCTGGTCAAATCAAATTTGAATTCTGAAGAGGTGGGGTTGCAGCTCCACATACCTTTCACAAATCATTAAATTTTATTTTATCATTAAACGATTCTTGTTTTGTTTAAATTTCATTTAAATTCCTTGTATTTTGGGAAAAAAAATTTCCTTATTTTATTCGATAAAGATTTTAGAACAAAAAAGAACAGGCAATATTGCATGTTTGCAAAGCCAATATTGACTTCGCCGAGGATGGAGGAAAGGTAAATGCTACGTCTCTTTAACGTAGAATGGAACATGGACGATAGGGCGTGTGTGCTCACTATATCTATATATACGAGATAATTACTCCTCAAACAATTTACACTGACCATACAGCCCCCGTTTGTTGTGCGTGATGGAAGTTTCAGCTTCCAACTTTCGGTTGAGATGTTGGCCCCATTATTTTATGTATTAGACGCGCTCGGGCAATAAACTTACCCAACGATATATTCTCCACTCCAAATTGATTTTATTTTAGGTTCAATTAAGTACGGACCGGAACGCAAATAGTTTTCAACCCTCAAAGTAATAACACGATTAATATGGAAAAATATTTGTGTTCCGTGTTTGATTAAAGTTTTTAATTCCATCCGTTTTATGCAGAAACGTAACGGGATTAATTGCTTTGTGTTGGATGAATCGTCTGGATTGTTCTATACGCTGATGCATTATACTATACATTAAAGCTAATTGTTACTATGTGTAACTGTCTATTAGTTACTATATTGGACTATGAAATACACGAGCCACTCCCGGCTATGTCATCAAACATTGCAAGATATCGAACGATAAGATAATTATTACATTCATTGCTAATTTATATTGAATCAATAGAGATAACTACCATTTTTATAAATTTATTCAAATTACTAAACCAAATTTATCATCATTTCCTTAAATTTAATTGTAGGTACACATTTATTATTTGTGTAAAGTCGAATATGAAATTTGTTTAATTCAAAAGTTATTCTGTGTTGAAAGGGGGAGAGATCCGTTTGAATTGAAGTTAGACAAAACAGTTTGAAACGCGGAATATTCCGCTAATTCGGCCGCAATTTCCGCAAAACCCCGGCACGAAAAGTATGTCGGGATAGAATTTCGCGGAATAAACGTTCGCACTGGTTTCCCACTAAAATCGCCAACAATAAATAACGTAAATAACATTTCAAAGTGTAATTAAAACAAAACATTTAAAGTGTATTTATTTGTTTGTATTTGGCGCATTTAAAAACTATGCAAACTTAAATCTGTTGTTCTATATTTCATATATCCAATTATTTACATAAACTTAATCGTATCTATTCAAACTAATATTCACATAAACTTATCGTTCTAGTCTACTCTAAATAAACTTGTTTTTTCAGATTTTTTTATTAAATCTTGAAAAAGCTATCCATACAAACCGAGAAAAAATTATTCTATTCTATGCATTCTTTCTCATATATTTATATGTCTTGTTTAGTTTTCAATGCACATGATCTACTAAAACTAAAATTATTCCTGCCCATCAAACCTTGACAATAGTGTTCATAATGTCTAGTTGTTCTCGTACATATCTTCATACAGTCTATAACTCATCCTTGTAGTCTTCTCCGTCAAGCTTGACAAACGTGTCTATTTTGACCAGTAGTTTCCATAAATGTATCTATTTCATATAGTCTCGGAAATATCGTCCTTTTACCCTTGTTCATCAGGTATTATCAATCTTTAATAGTGGGGTGCAATTTGTACCCTCGCACATTTTTTCACGTTGAATTTACAGAAGATTTTCATTTTTTAATGATTAGTTTGAGAATGCGGATGATTAGTTTTTGGTACACGAGAGGCTCTATTTAGTTTTAATGTGTTAACACAGATATGTATGGACATGAACAAAGATATATACGCGTGCTTTATAGAATACGAAAAGGCTTTCGATAAGGTACGTCACGATACATTAATAGATCTACTGAAACATAGACTCACGAGACATACAGTTAAGTGAAACGCTCTTCTGGAATCAAACTGCTACGATAAAAGTAGATAATATAGTCTCGGATAAAATAAAGATACTCTGAGGGGTACGTCAGGGATGTATATTATCCCCAATGCTATTCAATCTTTACTCTGAGGAGATATTCAGAAAAGCTCTCGGTGAAGAACAAGCTGGTGTTATCGTGAATGGTCAATCTATTCGGACAAATAGTTTCGAACTCTATTCGGACAAATAGGTTTAATAGTTTCGAACTTGAGAATGAAACTATTGAACGAAACTATTAGTACTGAAACAACGAAACATAGACTTACGAGACCTACAGGTAAGTGAAGCGCTCTAATGGAATAAAACTGCTACGAAAAAAGTAGATAATATGCTCTCAGGTGAAATAAAGACACTCAGAGGGGTACGGCAGGGATGTATATTATCCCCAATGCTATTCAACCTGTACTTTGAAGAGATATTCAGAAAAGCTCTCGGTGAGGAACAAGCTAGAGTCATCGTGAATGGTCAATCTATAATTAACTTGAGATATGTGGACGACACAGTCATTATAGCGAAGATTCTTGAATACCTACAGAGATTAACAAATAAAGTAAACACGATCTGCAATATGGTCTCAAAATGAACCTGATAGACAAACTAAAATAAATCTGCGTATATGAATGCTAAGAGGGTACGTCTTCTCGATTCTACTCTACAGAGTGGAGGCATGGATATTGAGGGAAAGATTAGTGGAAAGCGGAACATTGGCAGACGCCGTATATCCTGGCTGAAGAACCTAAGGGATTGGTTTAATTGTAGCAATGTTCCGCTGTTCAGAGCTGCAATCAACAAGATCCGGATTGCTGTGATGATACCAAACCTCCGATAGGAGATGCACTATAAGAAGAATGGATATTGAAGCAAGCTGAAATAAAGAAGCTAGAGTCCTTCGAAATATGGTGCTATAAACGTATGTTAAAGATATCCTGGAAAGACAGAGGGACGAATATAAGAGTGATGATGTGAGTGAGTGATGGTGAGTATGAATAAACAGCTTGAAGTCATATCGACAATAAAAATAAGAAAGCCCTAGTTACCTGGGTCACATAACAAGAGGGAAAAATACGACCTTCTCCAATTGATAATGCATGGAAAAATATTAGGAAGACGTAACATCGGTAGTATCGTTACATCAAAATATCATGGCTGCGTAATGTGAGGGTATGGTACTACACAGGCCTGTGCAAAAAGCGGCCCGCGGGCCGCATGCGGCCCCTGTCGTCATTTTATGCGGCTCAAGATGGTTTTATAATTTACTTTAATCAAAAAATTATATCTATATATAATATAAACAAGTTACTTTACAAAACTATTACGTGCCAAAATATTACTCCACTGAGAAAGTAATTACAAATTTGTCTATACATACTACCCACAAAGGATGATCTTAATTCATATTCCAACATAAACATAGCTATAAATCTCGAAAGCATGTTCATGTCATGCTTATGGTGTTTACTCATCTAATCTTCTAATCTTCTTCTTTAGCCATTAGGTCCATCCTTGGACATAGGCCTTTTTCAATTTTTTGCTTTTTTTCCTATTCTATGCTATTTGGATCCATGGATGTTTCTTTGAGATCATTATACCATCTCTTTTCTATGATTTGCCTGTCCCATCTCATCCTATTACTTCTTGCAACCTAACCTAATTTAGGTGTTCAGCTAATTTGTTATTTCGCAAGATGCAGAGGTAGATTAAAGGTAGAGACACACTGGTACACAACGTATGAGATGCAACGTGTGAGAATTGGTGTGCACACTGGGTCCCGCGTATGCAACGTAAATTTTGCATCAGACGCGGTTGTAATTTCTCAGAAGGTGCACTAGTGCTAGGGTGGCGAACCTTTTTATCACGGCGTGCCGTGAATTATAGATCAATCTGTATTCAAAGCCAATTTTGAATTTTTTTTAAGTTAGCATTTCTGACTCAGTTATCAAGTTTCTTGGAAAATAATAATATTCTGCACACAGTCAAAACGACTTCTGGAAAAGTAGCACAACTGATACAGCTCTGTTGGATAGTGTTAATTTTATAATTACTTCTCTAAATTGTAATTGAGATTCTGCTTCATTTTAGGACCTAAGTAAAGCATTTGCCTCTTTTGGTCACAAGCTCCTTCAACAAAAAAATAAAGATATTGGAGTTAGAGACGTCGCAAAGAATTGGGTAAAATCTTCCTTGCATCAAAGAGGACGAACGGTGATCGTAAACGGTTCAAAATCGCAAAGAAAATTAAAGTAGTGGGTGGCCTCTCCTATGAGACCAACTCTATTCTTGATATTTGTTAATGATCTTTCGCAAACAAAAAATGTTCAGTGCAATTGTATTTTGTATAAAATAAATTTTGCTGGCGATACCCCCATTTTAATATCTAACCCAGACATATATGATTTAATTTTAAAAGTATATTTAAAAGTAACAATTTAAAATCAGAAACGTTAGGAGGATGATGTATACATATTTAATGGACTTATTTAATGGACTGGAAGAAGAATATAGTAGTTCTAAGATTTGATCAAAAATCACCCAAAGGGGTAACACTTGATCAAAAGCTAAAATGGGACTATAATATTGTATTAACATGTTCGACAATAAGTACTGTATGTTTTCTAATTCGAAACCTAAGAAAATGTGCAAAAGTTGATATTCTGTCAATATGTTACCACGTCATCGTTCAGTTTAGCTTGTCATACGGTCTGATATTTTGGGGTCAGCAGCAAATATTGATGTGGTATTTAAAATGCACAAAAAGATATGACGAGCGATGTTCAATGTACATCCGCTGATAGTCTTTGTTCATCAAGCACAAAATTTTAACGCTACCCTCCTCCCGCGTACCAATAAAAATTTTCAGCGTGTCAGCTGTGACACGCGTGCCATAGGTTCGCCACTAGTGCGTCTATAAATCATGTTTTCTGATTCTAATAGCGAGTTTGAGGATGTTGTATTGAGTTTACTATTTTTAAATGAATATTTCCGCGCCACAAAAATAAAAACTAAAGTTAAGAAGAGAAGATATTTGGTTCATGAGATAAATAAACTAAGAGAAAAAGTTGTAAAATACCATACATTAATGCAGAAACTGGAATTAGATGAAGAACGATTCTTTATGTACTTTCGCATGTCTAAAATGCAATTTGAGGAGAACGCTTGCATCAAAGGTCTATTTGTTACTGACGTGCTACGCATGAGTTCTAGAAACACACTGATCACACGCGTGGATGGCGTACAGACATCCTCTCCACCTTCCCACGCCGATCTGGACATCCCAGATCGACGTTGCGTGTGAGGCGTGTGATTCCGTTGCATACGACAAGTGTGTTTCTATGGCATAGTTTTTCAAACTCCAGATATCGTAATGCGTTGCATACGTTGCGTACGTGGGACCAGTACCTACCTTAAATCGTGACAGCGCCCAAGGCAAGCATCTCATCGGCGCCTCTCAGGTGATCAAGAGGTATTCTAAATTATACAGTAAAACATTAGTATAACGAACCTCAATATTAAGATTGCCTCGATCTAACAAATTCTTAGAAATCCCCAGGAACTAGCCGTAAAAGTTAATGGTCAGTAAGTAAAGTCAAGTAGACGGGCGCGCTTCTCTCTATACAAAGTATGATTTTTTTGTGTAAAGTAAAGTAGTAAATAGGTAGTTTATTTTCATTTAAATCCTTCCGCGCACGTCGACGCGCCCCTTTGTAATCTCGCGCCCTTAGGCACGTGCCTAGTTATCTTTATGGATAATTCGCCGGATATTCTGTCGGATAATTATCCTTATGGATAATTCGCCACTGGCAGGATGATATCTTCACGAAAACCACCCATTCTAGTCTTATTCTCCTGCTTATTTCTTTTTTTCTGATTGGTTCGGTTGATAGTAAGTTTCTACTTAGAGAAACAGAGTTACCTTGTGGAACTTCTCTAAAGTTGCACATGTTTAGTTTTTTTCGTGGAGAATGTATATTTCGGTTGCTTCTTTGTTGCATTCTTTGTTGGTATTCGTCGAACTTTCTCTCTAGTCTGTTGGTGATCATTTTTGTCAGCAATTTGTATACATGTGACATTAGACTGATCAGCCTGTAATTTTCTTATTCTTATCACCTTTTTTGTAGATTAGGACCACGTTAACGATTTTCCATTGTTTCCATTGATTTTCCATTTTTTGTTTGTTTAATAGTTTCGTAATTTTCTATATTAGATTATCTCTCCCTTCTCGTGTCATTTAAATCACGATATTGTCATCTCCAGTTGCTTTATTGGATTTCATGTAGTTCAAAGTAGTTTTTACTTCCTCTATTATCTCCTTCTAATCTACCTGCCACAATTTCTTAGACACTGCACATTAAAATAAAAATTAAAATAGAAGTTTTTTAATGCGGCCCGCGGTCAAATTTTCATCCTCAATGTGGCCCTACAGCCAATATATTTGCCCACCCCTGGTATAACACAACATTCAATGAACTATTCCGAGCTGCCATGCCAAAATTGCATTGACAGTTGCAAACCTCCTGAAAGAAAATTCCACTTGAAGAAGTCTGAAAGCAAAAACTACATGAAAAAAGTACTAGTAAACCAAACAATGGGGTGGTTGTAGAACGGAAACTTTTTTTTCTGAAGACATAGGTATATGGTTTTTGAGGCGTTGATATACGGATTTTGTACCGGAATGGCAAACGGCCCGGCAACGGCCCTGTGCCTTAAATAACCGGTTTATTAAATCCTGTCGTTTTCAGCAGCATGTCTGTTTAGTTCATCTATGGTACAAAACCTCGTGCTTTTAGTCTTCCCCATCAAACTTTACCATTATATATTAATCTCGCATATTTGTATGTCTAGTCGATCTAGTCTATGAAAAGTCATACACAAAAACCTGCCTATTATTTCCAATCGTATCCAAAAAGGTTTTAGTCTAGTTCATCTAATGATCCATAACTCCTCCATTTGGTCTTGTTTATCGAACCTTCTACATATATTCCACTACATTCATAGCTACATATAATTCGTCCTTTTAAATTAGTCCTTTAAACTTGTCCAATTTGTCTAGCCATTTATACAAACTTATCAGTCTTCTGTAAAGTTTCTTTTGTAAAGTTATTCTATATAGCTGTTATCGCATAAAGTTGTCTATTTAGTTATTTACATAAACATGGCCGTAGTAGTACCTCTAAAAGATTGTCCTATCCGTCCAACTTGATTTTCCAACAGATTTGATATAATGTCATCTAAAAAAATGGAATTGCTTCGTTAATACTAAGGATTAAGACTATTGCCTAGCACAGTTTTAAATGATAAGGTGTGGCGACTTTAGGAGCACAAGGCTATCGCCCATAGCTTAATTCATTACTAAGATATTTAGATTTAAGTTCACATCCAATTTGTAAATTTAAAAAATCAAATGTAGTAATTTAGGCTCCGTAGCTTAGTTTCTACCAGGGATTAAGGCGACCAACTCATGAAGTTTTAAAGGTTAGGGCTTAAGGATTTTATAATTATAAGGCTATTGACCATATTTTTTTCCAAACCTGAGGTATTTAGGTTTGCAAACAATTTGCAAAATTTAAAGAATCGCGTTGGGTTTAAAGCTTCATAGCTTAGTTAATACTAGGGATTAAGGCTATTGACT
Organism: Phosphuga atrata; assembly: GCA_944588485.1. Lineage (NCBI taxonomy): Eukaryota > Metazoa > Arthropoda > Insecta > Coleoptera > Silphidae > Phosphuga > Phosphuga atrata. The sequence continues at coordinate 32,017,489 of OX155901.1, read as the reverse complement.
AATAGAGTTTGAAAGACTGGGGTTTGAGGTTTTTATAAATATAAGGCTGTTGACCATAACATAATCCAAACTTGTAATATTTAGGTTTTGGTTTTCATTCATTTTGAATATCAGTAGAACCGGGTTGGGTTTAGAGCTGCATACCTTATTTTATGCTAGGGATTAAGGCTATTGATTAATAGAGTTTTAGAGACTGGGGTTTGAGGTTTTTATAAGTATAAGGCTATCGACCATAACATAATCCAATTTTGTAATATTTAGGTATTAGTTTTCAATCATTTTGAATATCAATAGAATCGCGGTGGGATTAGAGCTTCATAGGTTAGTTAATACTAGGGATTAAGGCTACTAACTAATGGAGTTTTAAAGATTCCTGTTTGACGTTCCTAGAAACATAAGGTTATCGGCTATAATCTAATGCAAACCTCAGATATCTAGGTTTTAGTTCGCAACCATTTTGCAAGTTTAAAGAATCGCGTCGAGATTAAAGCTTCCAATTTTTCAATTTTTTAAGTTCCAATTAAGTCATTCAAATAAACTTGTTGTCCGTGTTGTCCATCTTACAAATATAGACTTTTCGATTGAAACTTGATAGAATAAGTATGTCCCTTCTGTGACATTGTTCGTGTAAACTTGCCTGTCTTGCCACTTCATAAACTTACATAGCTAATAAATTATTTAAGTCGGAACACAGTCTGAATATATAAATATATTCAACCTTTCCGTAGCTCTATAATATTATTAAGTCTTTTTAGTACTACAAAACAAATTTCATGTGAAATTTGTTATTTACTTTATAAGTTATTTACTTGCTCCCAGTCTACTTTCATGGCACTGAATAAGAACTACAAGTCTTTCTACTAACTTAAGTGACTAACCATCTGCAGGCGCGTTTCAAGATGTATCTCTCATCAGTGCAGCTTTGCTGTTATGAATTATAACTTGAAAAACTTGAAAATTGCTAATTTTGCTATTTCGTGAGAGAGACATGAACTTAGCAGGTTATTGATTTTAATGATAATTTACTATTGGTAAAACCATACTACATTATAGATAATCATATAAACTTATTAAAGTTGGAACACAGCCTGAATATTAAATATATTCAACCATACCGTAGCTCTATAATATTATTAAGTCTTTTTAGAACTACAAAACAACTTGCTTTGTAGAAACTGAAATTTTAATTAAAATGTTTTTAACGACACTTTGTGGAGTAGATTAATTATTTAATGAGAAATGTTGAAATGCAATCGAAAAACTTGGCGCCAACTCCAATCATATTTTTTGGACAATAATTGTAAATTATTTAAATTAATGTATCGTAATTTAGTTTACAAGGTAGGTTTAGAAAACAGGTTTAGTTTGTTATTTATTGTTTTATATTTTGAAACAGAAAATTTTGCAAATAGAACTAGAATTTCAATGAAACAAAACTTGTTGACCTAAATGAGCATTTTTTTAATTTTAAATGCAATTAAAATCCTGGCGCATGCGTAAAAAATATGATCGCAATTTGAAAATAAACCAACTACCCAATTTTTTAATGAAACTGAGATTTCAATAAAATTTCAATTCAATTAAACCTTTTGACCTGAAATAAACTAAAAATTAAAATTGAAAGACAGTTAAAACTCAGACTGACGATTTTATCAAATGAAAATTTGATAAAATCAAAATTTCAATTAAAATTTCTTAAAGAAACCTTTTAGTCTAAATGAAGAAATTTATGAACTTTATAATTATGAAATAATTTATGAAATATATCTAAAATACCTGGCGTATCCACCTAGAATTTGGATGCAATTTATGAATAAAGCAAAGCTCCCAATTGTGTTTATAAGATTTGTCTTATAACAAAAATCTTTAATACATTCCACCTAATAATGAAATCATTTTATAGTAAAAGAGAAATTAAGAAAGTGGAATTAAGGGGAGGAAGTGAACATAAGAAAGGGAGAAACAGTATATAGATATCGATTTACGCACGCGACTGTATGTAAAATGAGGGCGACAAGTTTTCAATATTACTTCCTTCCTTCTCCTATTCGTAACCATGGCATCCATTTCATTGATCAGTTTTGTCATCATCATCCGCCGTGCCTAAGACGACGGAAGACTTTTTTACTTTTTCTCGAGGTTACCGCACTCCAAAATAATAATAACAAGAAAAAAATGGAAGGAAAGAAAGGAAAACGAACCGACAGGAAAATCCCACAAACACAAAAAACCTATTATATAATAACCTAATAACATATATACAAATAGATTTAAGTTCATTATTTTAATAACAGCTTGATAAATTGAATTAAATTATATTAAAAAAAAATCTTATTGGCAACTAAATAAATTTTCTTTATTTTAACACGATTTTAATTACGCTGTGTTGTTAGCAACTTATTTGGTATCATCGGGGAATATATGTACTTTCGATAACAAATTTTCAATATAAATCAACTATGAGTAGTAAAATAAATGTGTATTGGTATGTTTTATGTAAATGTAACAAAAGGTAAAAGGTTTTTATTAATATAGAAATTCCAATGGAATACCAATTAAAATGTTCTATGATAAAACCTATTTAGCAAATGAATGATATGGCGAGCACAATGGACATGCATATGCAAGGATTTGTTTGCGAATATTCACGTACAAATCCGTATTGATTCGAGGAATAAAATAGTACACAGGCTGCAATAATATTTTATCTTTTCCGCGCACAAAGCGACTTTACTTTCGCGTATTGAGTGACTGTAAATAATGTCCGCTTATGTGAAATTCTATATTGTACAGAAATCGAATGGCTCTGTTTTGCTATAATTTAAGTATTAAATATTCTGTTCAGATAAGCTGTATTGACTTTCATACAAACAATACTCAATTTAATATTTTTAATAATTGACATTTATAGGTACATTTATTTAAACTCAATTAATTTATGTAAACTACAAAACCGAACTAAACAAAATAAAGTAACTGAACTAAACTAAACGAAGGTTACATATCATTCTGGAACTCGTTAATATTATTTATCTACGACCACAATTGTAAATCACCATTATTGTACAGTTCGTGGACTATGTAAATAGATCATACCACACACATATGTAACAATCCGCGATTAATGTTATGTAATAATTCAAAATCACCCTTGCTTGTTTGGTTTACGCTTCGTTGATTGGTTAAGAGCTGCACGTTGATACTATTTTTAAATATAATACTCCGTGATTTCCAAACAATCATTAAACGTCACATCATTCACATAGAAGCTGTCCTTCATTTCGTTTTTTCACGTTTAAATCTAACGAAAACTACAAATAAGTACTAAATAAAAAGGTATGTAACCATTATGAATGTATTTCTTTTCATTTCTCGTTCTTCGATTAGTTAAATAAGGTCCAAGGTGTTACATCAAACATATATTTCTTATTAAACAGAAACAAATGTGTGCGGTACGCACTCCCCGCTACGCAGGTCGCGCGTAACTGTTCCACTCGTAAGTAATATGCTTCCTACAACTCTCATTACGTAATATATTATTACTATTACATAAATTCTATTCAGATTGGCTGTTTTCCCTTTCAAACAAATAAAACTCACTTTAATATTTTATTTGTTTTTAATATAAACGGCATATTATTGAAAAAATCCAGGAAAAGGCAAAGGAAAACTATATTTAAATTCAATTATTTTATGTAAATTAAAAAACCAGACTAAACTAAACTAAATAAAAAGTAACTGAACATATTTAGGATATATATTATGAGATTCTTTAATAATAGGAAAATTGAAAATACATAATTAATATTTATTAGATAATAATTTTATGGATAATAATTAAAAAAGAAATATTTTGTTAAATAATTTAAATATAAAAAAATCACAAACCAAATTTTAAGCAAGAAATGTAAAATATATGGGAATCTCAAGTTATCCCTGAAGATTGGAAAAATGCTATTATCCACCCCTTACACAAAAAAGATGATAGAACGGATCCCAACAACTACCGTGGCATTTCCATAGCTCCTGAAACATATAAGGCACTGTCTAAAGCGCTACAGAAAAGACTTGTGGAGCAAGTGGATCACCAACTTGGTGAATATCAAGCGGGGTTTAGGAAAGGAAGAATAATAGTTTTCGTAGACTTTAAGAAAGCTTATGATTCTATTGACAGGGAAGTGCTGTTTAATACACAGGTGGAATTTGGCGTCGACGCCAAAACCAGATAAATTATTAAGCTGACGCTAACAGGAACACATTCCAAAGTAAAGTACATGGGAGATACCTCCAAAGATTTTGAAATTAAAATATGAGTCAGACAAGGTGATGGACTGTCACCAGTTCTATTCAACTGTGTGCTGGAGAAGATTATCCGGAAATGGGATAAAGAACTGGACAGAAAAGGACTACTTAATCCTCGCGCCTAAAACCCCGCGCTCCTTTCTAGAAATACTGACACAGCTATGGAACATCTGAATATACTAACTAATCAAGCAGAAAAGGCAAGACTACAGGTTTTAAAAAAATGAAGTATATGACAAACAGTAAAAAGGCCTCCCGTCACTTGAAGACCAAGCATGGTAAGATAGAAAGAGTTGTCAGCTTTAAATATCGGGTAAAATCGTACAGTTAAAAACCAGTGAAAGAGAAGATAACAACACCAGACGGGAGAAGATGGCAGAGGCTTTTCGCAGTACATAAGCTATAACAAGAAGAAAGCCATCTCGAAGGGAGCTAAACTGCAACACTACAATACAGTGATTAAAACGGAATGCCTAGTACGCCTAATGTTGTATTGTATGCCTTGAAATGACCGGGAAAGCAAGACTCAGAGAAGCTGAGAAATTTGAAAGGGAGATCCTTCGTAAGATAATGAATCCAAAGATCGTGGATAGGCAGTTTAGGTTAAGAGGAAGGGAAGAACTTTACAAGGATATTGAAACACTGATTGAGTCCACGAGTAAACGGATACTCAAATTCTATGGGTATTTATTTAGAATGGATGAGAAGAGATTAACAAAAGTGATTTTCAAAATATTAGGTTGTCCCGAAAGTCCTTGCGTATATTTGACCTGTAAACTTACGCAAGTATTACTAAGTTACCCAGAATTTTACACAAATAAATTTGGTATTAATCGAAAGCACGAAAAAAAACATGTTCGTCACATTTTGCACTTTTTGTTTCGGGAGAGCACAAACACGACAGAAGCACATAAAATAATATGTAACGTGTATGGTGACACTTCGTTATCAAATGGGACTTGTTAGCACTATGTCAGGTTTACAAAATCCCGTTCTGGAGATTTCTCGGCACAAGATAAAGAAAAACCACGTTCGTGACGACAATTTAACATTAATGAGGAAATTAAGGCCATATTCAGGACCAGCCGCCAGATAACAATAAGGAAACTCACGGAGAGCTTAAATGTACCTAAATCAACCATACATCGACATATAAAAAATATAGGCCTAGTAAAAAAGCTTTTGAAATGGTATATCAAAAAGGTGTACCGTTCCATCAAGACAACGCCAGACCACACGTTTTTGGTGACTCGTCAGAAATTTCTGAAGCTCGGATGGGAAGTTATGCCAAGTCTACCATATAGCCCTGACCTTGCTCATCAGATTTTCATCTATTCCGGAGTCTGCAGATCTCACTCAGTGGCAAAACTTGTAAAAAAGAAGACATAATCATTTTCTGTTGGGCCAATTTCTTAGAGACCAAGCCTTCTACGAAAGAGGAATTATGAAATTACCTGAAAGATGGCAAAAGATCATTGATCAAAACGGAAACTACTTTCTGGAAAAAAAGTTATTCTGTGCATAAAATTTATTTTTAATTTATTATAATACCAAAAAAAAGCAAGGACTTTCGGGACAACCCTATACTCGACAGTAGACCTAAAGTGTATGACAAATAATTCAGGAAGGTGAGAAAGGATCTCCAACAGGTTGGACTGAATTCGGAAGACATCTCAAACCGAACAAAGTTTAGATCAGTGATAGACAAATTTAAGGCATTTCATGACGAATCAAAAAGGAACAGTGGCTGAACACAAGAAAGAAGACAGGCTGCCATAGAAAGAATACACCGATTTTGGGCTGCAAAGAGGACTTCCAGAAACAAGAAATTGTTGCCTAACGTGGCATCTAATGGACCTATACGATAATAATTATAATATTAATTTAAATATAAAATAGCTAATTCTGTCTTGCATTGATAATACTTATTTACTTCAAGAAATGGAATAACATATATTTCTTCCAACTAGTTCGGGCTTTATTAAATTTCAATTAGCCATCTCAGATGATTCAGATTCAGAGATTGTCTACATCTGACAAGATAATGAACGTTTTAGTTTTTAATTTTCAAGTATTAACATTCCATCCTATATACTCCCTGAAGATGGCTAATTTTTAATTTAAATCTAATAAAATCGAAAAAGATGATGAACTTATGAACTTTGTGATACTATACTGAGAGATGAAATTGATGCTGCAATTGAAAGACCAAAAGTCGGAAAGGCACCAGGAGTTGATGGGATACCGGCAGAGTTAATCAAATGGGCTAGAGATAATGACTCATGTTTGATATTTATAATAGAGGGGAGATGCCCGATGATTTTGAAAGATGCATTATTGCACCACTACCAAAGATCAGAAATGCTAATAGATGTCAGCAGCTTTGCAATCTTGGTTTCACATGCATCAAAAATTCTAACAGAGTACCAAAAAGAATAGAAAATGTCAATGTTTTGCTAGGCACCCGCGTGGCACCCGTGAAGCAATTTTGGCTTTGAGAATGATTCTAGAAAGGAGATTGAAGAAAGGTTTGATAACCTATATTGCTTTTGTTGAAGAGAAGAAGGCATTCGACAGTGTTAAATGGGGAAAAAATTAGAAGGAATAAATTATAAAGATAGGAAAGTAATATGAAGATTATATGAAAATGAGACGGCTCTAATAAAATGCGGGGATCACAAGGAATCAATGATAAATAAAGGCGTGAGATAAGGGTGTTGTCTGTCACTAATTATATTTAATGCATACATTAAAGCTGCTTTAAATTTAGTAAAGGAGAAAACTGACTATGGGATAAAAATTCATGGAGAGAAAATTGAAAGGCTTCGATACGCTGATGACATTGCAGTTCTGGGAGAGAGTGTGGAGGATCTCCAGAATGCGTTGAGAAGAATAGGAGACATATTGGAAAACGAATATAATTTGGAAATTAATTATGAAAAAACTAAAATTTAAGTCTGCAACAAGACAGGAAGCCTCCACACAAAAATCACCCTAAATGGACATACTTTAGATAAAGTTCAACAGTCCATGTATTTGGGAAACAAAATTACAACTGCTGGAAGAAGTAAGAGCGGAATTGTCAGTAGAATAAACCAAGGAAAAATTGTATTTCTGAAACGGAAAAACCTGTTCACCTCCAACAACATTGGCCTTACCCAAAGGAAAAGACTAATAAAAGCTTTTGTGTGGAGTGTTGCACTGTATGGGTGTGAAACCTGGACCATAGGGACCCAAGAGAGAAGGGTCTGGAAGCCCTAGAAATAATGTGTTATAGGAGGATGCTAAAAATTGGCTGGGTTGACCGAGTGAAGAAGTGCAAAGGAGAGCCGAGGAAAAAAGGTGTCTGTGGAACAGCATTGTAAAGAGACGAATGTAACTTATTGCTCATACACTGTGACATGATTGCTTGCTGAACACAATTTTCGAAGGACACCTTGATCGCAAGAACTGCATAGGGAGACCACGACAGCAATACATTGACTAACTAATTTGAGATGCTGGATGCAAAACATATCAAGAAATGAAACGGAAGACTAAAGACAGAGCAGAGTGGAGAATTTATGCAAACCAATCTTCGGATTGAAGACCATTGATGATGAAAGCTGAAAAATTTTATTCCATTTCTTGAAGTAATTAAGCGAGGGGTCATCCACTCCCTGAAATGTTGCAATGTATTCGCAATTATCCTGATTTTTTTGGTAATTTGGTAAATTTGAAATATTTACTTTAAATAATTTAATAATTTCTAATGCACTGAACGTTAGAGTATATTTACTTGTTATTACTATGTGGCAACCTGTAAGACAAGAGTGCTAGTAATGAAGAAGACATCACGTTAGTAGTATCGTCATTAAATAACAAGTGTGTTGAATTTCTATACATTTATTGAAATAGGATTGAAATACAACAAAATTACAATACTCTAAACTACTTTTTCATATTTTTGTATTGCTTATCAATATTAAATCATCATGTCACAGTCCTGTGAAGTTAGCAATCGAATTTGCAAAAATATGATATTACATCGCAGTTCCTGGTAGATATGAAATATTTCTAGAGTACTAAAAAAATGGAAAATACCAAAAATGAGCTAGCAACACTTTTGAGAAAAACTGTGCGTTTTTGAAATATTACTGAACCTCGACCATAGTTCTGGAATACTTAATACAATTTTGCACAAAGTTCTACAAAAATTGACATTTTGCAAAAAAAAAATTTGAAAATTGCAAAAACAGTTCTTTTCGCGGATCTAAATAGCACCCTAAGAGTTCTATAGAAGATCCCTTTGACATTTTTTAATCAAAACTTTGGATTAAAAGATATTTTCAATAATAAGGGACCCATGGTTTTGAACGAAAATTTAAAAAATCGCGCAACAGAAATCTATGAAATTCCTGATAGAGCTCCTAGATATCTATCGAAAATCCTTGTTATAACATTTTTCTGCAAAGTAAAAAATTGTAAAGATATACAAAAATGAAACTTCTCCGATGCGGCGAGTGAAGAAACGTGAAGAAAAAAAAATCGCGCAATAGTTCTGTTTGCATTTCCCGGTAGAACTCTAGAGTTTTATCGAAAATCCTTGTAACATTTTTCTGTGAAGTCAGATATTGGAAAGATATTCGAAAAAAGTTCACTAATGAAGTTCGAGTTCAGCAATGAAGTGCAAAAAAAAGTGGAGCAACAGTTCTGTTCCTATATGAATTCGTTGGTTTACTGAAAAAAATATGCACATTTTGTAACTAAAATTTACTAAAATTCTACTAAAACTAAAAGTATTTACTACAAGCTCGGCGCGTTTTTACAATTATAAGGATTTTCGATAGAACTCTAAGAATTCTACCGAAAACTGCAAACATAACTATTGTGCGAAATTTTGCACAAAGTACTCTAGAACCATTTGATACCTATCAGGAATTTCGATGTAATATTATATTTTTGCATTTTCGGTAGCTAACTTCATAGGGCTATATATTAAATGTTAAAATTTTATTATTAATATTATACTACCTAATTTTAAACCAATTTCACTTTATTTCAAGTGGCTTCTTTCATCGGCTTCTTTCTATTATGAGGAGTTTAGAAGGAGCTCACTGTCCAACTGCAGCACGGCGCATGACGAGCCGCATAATGAGCTCATGCGGGTGTAGTGGATAACTAATGTGACCGTAATGCAGCCGTAATGCGAATATAATGTGAACGTAATTCAGAGAATGCAAGAGTAATTCAAGGAATGCAAGAGTACTTTGTGTTCTGTGGTGTAATACTTACGTAATGCTAAGGAATGCAAAGTAATGTGCGGTAATGCATCTAAATATTAACATGTATTGCAAGAGTGGATGACCCCTCGTAATTAAGTATTATGAAAGCAAGACACAAATAGTAACCTTCAAGATAGCCAAACCCATAAATAATATTAAATAGCTATATTTTAAAAAACATTAATAGATTTGTGCTAGATTAAATGCTAAATTCTTTGAAAAACTTATTTTAGAAAATATTTGTTTTAAAAAATTGCAAAAAAATTAAAAATTTTACAATAAATGTTAATTGATTTTCAATGAACATTTTTTTTTTATTGCTACCAAATTCTAAGAAGGTACCCGTTAGTAGGTACTGAAGGTAACCGTTTTTTTTTAAACGTTTTCGAAATTAAACCAAAATATTCAGTAATTTTATTTAATAGTTTTAACACCAATTTTTCTTGCTACTTATTTCAAAAATCTATTTTTCAAATTAGTTACACGTTACAGATTTAACAAGTTATTCTCAAACTTAAAGCTTCTTCTCAAGCTTGAATTTCTATAAAAAATTTAATTGGAAATGTAGCAACATTTTTATATTTTCAATTTTTGTAGATGTCTGGAAAATTTGTGTAAATTTCAAATAAAAATCCATGTTCAGAAGAAGAAATATTCAAAACAAAAAGTCAACAAATGGCTAACTACTAGTCAACTACTAGGTCTTTCTGTCCCAATGATTTTATACATAAAAAAAATGTTATTTTTCACATTCATTCCTGTTTTTTAAGTAAAAGTTAGATTTGTAAATATGAAAAACATGCAATAAGATAATAATTTTTAAAATCGGTACATATTATTAATAGTTGATTATTACTATTATAACTAAATAATAAATATTGGTTTATATTATTAATTAATAACTGATAAATCAATGTTAGGGTTGCAAATAGAATTGATGGACAATAAATTAATCCAGTTAAAATACAAGATAATAAATTAATGTTAGAATTAGATAGATTTAGTTATTAATCAAATAATTCCTAGTAGAACAGTTTCAGGATGGTAGTTGTCCTAGAGAGTAAATAAATTGGAGTAGCATACGGCTTTGAATCTGGATATACAACGAATCTGCGTTGTAAATGCACCTGCATATACTACGTTTTGCAATCAATTCACTAATTATCTCGGCGTGGTATTCAAAACGAATGAATTATTACGTCCAAACGGTCAATTAAATTGAGAAATAAGTATTGAATCCAGCAATTTTCATTTTGTTCGGAAATTCCATTAGATCGTTTATAGTTTCCTCATCAAAGGTAACTAAAGGGAATGAGATTGAATTTTATTTAGAGAGAAATTAAATTGTTATATCGGGAAATTGTGTAAATTTAAAAGGAATTTCAAATAATATAATAAAAAATATTGTATATAACATACAATACCATAAATATTGTGTGAGTAAACTCGCATAATATTTATGGTAATGTATGTTATTGTTTTATTTTGTAAGTTATTGTTTTGAAATATAAACTTTGATTTTTTTATTACTTAGTAAAATCTTACACTAAGAAATAAAAAAGTTATTTTTTAATTAAAATTTTACTAATAAATATTTAGTTTTACTAATAAATTAACAAATTATAGAAATTTTGATTTATTTTTTATTATATTTATTACATTTATTATATTTATTACATTTGAAATGTTGATTATGTACATTTGCTATTATAATACACCGTGAAAAATATTATTATAAAGCATTTTTTAAATATTAATTCATTCATTTCCGGACCAATTTCATTCATTCGCGTTAAAAATATTTAGTGGATTTATTTCAATTAGTTTTGGTTTTAATTAAAATAAAATTTTTTTGAAGCTAATATAAAATGCGTTCGCATTTAAATAACCAAAACAAAATTTGGAAAAACATCCTCGTCCCATATAAAAAACAAAAACCTTTCATTTTGAATTTACATATTTATTTAAAAACTACGAGCGTTTTAATTATTATATATAGTACTATTAATACATAGTTAATTAAGATTTAGATGGCTTGAAATTTATAAAGTTGCACAATTTTTTCAGAAAATATTTGTCTTGTCATAGATTAAAATTGTGTACTAAAGTAATAAGTTATTGTACAGTAAGATGGTTATTTTAGATTCGAGTATTTATAATAGTTTTATTATTGAAAAGAAAGGTAATTGCGACATTGTAGTCCATCAAGATTGAATACATTAAGTGTATGGTTAACGTGGAATATATTAAATAAGTAAAATCGCAATTGGCAGCGTGTAGGAGACCAGATGATAATTCAGGCTCGGTTCAGCACTTCACAGATACCTTGCAACCACTTCAGGTCTGAAAGAGAGAAGCAGCGGAGAAGCACGAGCCCGTATTCGGGTCACATCAGGATCGATCAGAACAGGCTGGCGCTCGGTTAGAGCCAGGGACCTTTTAAATCAGTGGAGCGCGGATGGAGTTTCAAGGACTTTAATACACGTCCTCGCAAACACACAGACACAGAGTGTACACGAGCACACGCATTCAAATCACCCGAAGAATCGTACTCAAAAATGAAAAAAAAACGGACAGTCATTTTCCTATACATATATAGATTTTGTTTTATAGGTGATGTAAAGGGAAAGTGAGAATGGGGGTTGTTCAGTTTTAATCTTTCTTTGTTTTTTTTTTATTCGGCTCTCTCTTCGAAGCTGAATCAATAATCTTTGTGTGTAAGTGTTTTTTTTTCTTTGGTTGCGTGGGTCATTTTTTGTCTTTTGATAATTCAATTGTATGTTATCAATTTTGAGTGTTGAGGTTTAGATTTAAGGGGTTCAATAACAGCAATGTAACATACCCTCAGGGCGTGCGTATAGGGTTCAGTTTGTTATATGAGCGAAATTAGTACGCTCAATCAAATAGATATTTTTATATAAAATTTCTGTTGCCGTTCAAATATTTGAAAGCAATCGAGAAAGTTATTATTAATATTGAAGACAATTTTAGGTAATTTGAAAATAAAATAATCTAGAAATTTCGAAAATTACAAATTTCTTAAAAATCAAGGAAACAATTCACAATTTGCTCTAGCTTAACAAAACGAAATATTTCTATTAAAATGTTTTACTTGTAATATTTGAAAGAATTCGGGAAGTTTAAGTTTTAAGACAATGGTAATTTTAGAAAAATGATCTAAAAGTCAAAAGTTTAATGCTTTAAAGTAAGCTTAGTCCAGCTTTACATAATTGAATTACATAAATAATTTATAATGAGTTGTAATTAGCTTCTTAAAAATAGGCATTAATTAAATTTTAAGTTTGTAGTCTTACAAAGTGTTTTTTATTTTAACTATTGCTGATAGTTTGAGGAAACAAATATGTAAATCTAAATATCTTATAAATATTAATCTTATAAATGTTAATCGAAACCAGAGGTGTCCAACCCGCGGCCTAAAACAATTCAATCAAGTTCAAAATAAGGAAATAAAGAAGTTTTAGAAAGCCGTAAACCTTTATACATATTTTGTTTTTAAGTGGAAAGGCAATATTTTCAAATACTGAATGTGTGAATGAGGAAGGAATACTAAGTAAAAACTTTTTTGCCCTAAAGCTATAATAACACACTTAGCTATAATACAGCTATAATAACACACAGCTATTATAACACAGCTATAATAACACACTGGTCCAAAACTCCCACTTCTTTCAGGATGACCCAGAGAAACAAAAGGTTTAGACACCTCTGGTCTAAACTATCAGGATTTAAAATAAATTTTGTCTGAAATTTCAGTTACCTTATTTCAAAACAAAGAGGGAAGTTTGATAAATCAGTGCCTTCTTGAATTTTCTGCGCAGTAACTTGATTGCTCCCCTGCTCCCCTCAACTGCTATGATAGACTATTGTCATTGCGTTTGTGTTTGACAGCTATTGAAAGCAGACAACCTCGTGCATTTTAACGAAAATGAAAAAAAGTGAATTTCGTGTGCTTATTAAGCATTATTTTTGGCGTAAAAAATCACCGAAACCAAGGAAAGGCTCCATAAATATTATGAGAACTCTGCACCATCAATTTGAGTTACTGAGTTCCTTTGTGGTCGTACCAGCACAAATGACGCCGAATGTTCAGGTCGCCTAAAAGAGGTCGTGACGCCAGAAATCATCGATAAAATCCATGGCATTAGATTGGACGATATTAGAATGAAAGCCCGTAAGATGGCTGAGCCTGTAAGCATTTCCACTGAGCCGGTACATCACATTTTACATTACAATATTTGAACATGAAAAATTTATCCGCGCAATGGGTGCCGCGATTCCTCACACTCGACCATAAGCGCAACCTTCTTCAGCATATTCTATGAGTGTTTTATGTTTCCAAACCTGAAGAAATGGCTGGGTGGAAGGAGATTTGGGTCTAATGAAGAAGTCATCACTGAAACAAACGCTTATTTTGACAGCCTTGAGAAAATCTTTTATTTGGAATGAATTAAAAAAAAATGGAAACACGGTGGACTAAATGTATTGAGCTAAAAGAAGACTAAGTTGAGCCCTTTTTTTTCAAAAAGTCACTGACTTATCAAACTTCGTTCGTATCAAAGATAATTTAATTCAATATCGACTGTTAGTTTGAACATTTTCCGGTTTTTTAAATATTAAATCAACTTATTTCTAGCTGGAAAATTAAGGTAGTTACGGCCAAAGTTCCCTCTAAGCTGCGCAGGTGCGCGGCCGCGCACTAATTTTTCCAAAGTTGCGCAGCCGTTTTTGTATTCCGCGCACAATGGGCTCATCTGGGTCAAACAAATTTTTGAAATCGGACATTTAGACGTCCATAACCGATAACTTTTACTTACATCAACTAAGTCATCGAGCGTTTGCTAGGTTTGCTTTGTAATGACACTTTGTGTGCGAAGAATAACTTAAGTCCTCGTATACTTCATTAGATAACGGGTGTCGAGAAATCGCCTGCGTTTCGGCGTGCATTGGGGCAAAATTACCCGCATATAAACACAGCACACACCAAAAACCTACAATACAGAATTTATAGGTATTTTGAATCTAACACAAACAGATAGTGCTTCAGACAGTTTTGTCAGTCTTTTTGCAACAGACAGTGTATTTTGGAAAAAAATCATTATTTTTTAAATCATTAAGTTTAAACTAGACTTTCCAGAAATGTTAATGTTTAAAACGAAATAGCTCATCTTACTGAACAACATTACATTGCGCACCGAGAAGATTTGGGTTTGGATGATGCATGGAAACATGTATCTGTTATGCAAGATATTGAGACCTTTCTTAGGACAGTTTACACTATGTTCAGTAGATCAGGAATTAAAAAAGAAAAATTTAATAAATTGGCTGTTGTTATGGATCGAAATTCGGTAACATTTAAACTATTAAACGAGGTGCGTTTGTTATCTCGTTATTTTGCAGTGGATGCTTTGATTAAAAATTGCGAAAACCTAATAGAATATTGTAATGAATAAGTCGATGAATGTAATGATCCAATTTGTAAATATTGTTTGCAACTTTTAAATAATCCCCAATATACTGTGGCACTGTCTGTTCTAAATGATGTCGTATGTGAATTAGCAACTGTTGAAATAAAATAGTACATTTTGTAACTAGGGCGAAAAGCGAAAAGAAATTGGGAATTTTTTTTTTTTGCACTTTCAAAACCTTTCGAAGATTTGTCCACAATCATACCTTTGTGCCGCGCAGTCAGTGAAAAAATTAGAGAGAACATTGGTTACAGCTTCATTAAATTAGGCAATTTGGCTGATAAGTACAGTTGCAGACAATCTCATCTATGCATAGTCGAAATTTTTTTGGTTTTGGTTTGGTTTGAAACAAAATTTCAAACTTTTTCCTTTTTTGTTGATTTCAAAACTATCAAAGAGATTTTGAAAAAAATCATGAAAAGCAAGAGGTAAGAAGGGTTCATTTTTAAACAACAAATATTCTGAGAAGAGGATTAAAAAATTATTGCATGGAAAATGCTTATCGTGTCAATCTCGCCATGCGTAAATCGCATTTGCCATCGCTGTTTTTTTTTCTTTCGTTTCACCCTCTTTGGGGTACGTTGAATCAATCATTTCTTTGTGTGTTGTTCTTAGTGTTCAGTATTTCTTCATTCTTTCTGATCTTCTTTTCCTATCTTCTTCCGAAATGATGGATTTGGGTTTTTGTGAGGATTTGTCTTGGAACCTTATGTTTTCATCTTTAGTGATTAATTTAGCTGTTCGATCGATTAGTGAATTTTCTGAAATATTAAATTCTACTAGGGCTTTATCAGTTTCTTTAGACCAGTTGGGTTTCGTTTTTCGGTTACGCAAAAGATCAGTGATTTGTTAATCTGTTGTTGTTAATGGTTAATCTGTTGGGGTTCATTTTGAGAAGATGACCATACAAATTTATACTCGTTTTTCGCATAGTATCTGAGAGTTTTTCAATGTTTATTCTTGATGTCTACTATTTTATTATCTTTTTCCTTTTTAGATTTTCCTTAAAAATTTCCTTTCCTTTAGCTCAAGTTTCTCCATTGGGCTTTGAAGTTCATGTTTAGTGCTTCTGCTGCATACAGTGCTTCTGGCCTAATCACTGTCTTGTAGTGTGTAATTTTGGACCCCCTATGAAATGGATTTTTTTTTTTAATGTATCTTTTGTTAGTTGTAAGGCCAGGTCATGTTTATTTTTTCTGGATTCCATCGCTTTACTTTCCCTAGCATTCCAACTAATTCATTCTCCGAGATATTTGAACTCTTTTACTATTTTAATATTTTGTTCTTGGACTCTGAGGCATTAACGTACGTGTTTTATGTTTGTCATAATCTTAGTTTTCTCGAAAGAGATGTTCCTATAACCTATTTTAATCTACTTGTTTCTGTAGTTGAAGGATTTTCTGCTGTGCTTCTTCCATTGCTTCAGCAAACAGGGCTATATCATCTGCAAAAGCAATGCAATTTACTTTAAGGTTTTTCTTTCTGCAACCCAATCTTTTACGACTATTTATATTTGCATTACATTATCTGACTAGTTTTAAGTGCACAGTTGAACAGCAACGGTGAAAGTCCATCCCCACGTCGCACGCCCGTTTTTATTTCGAAGGGATCCGATAGTTCACCCATTAATTTAACTTTCGAAAATGAATTTCTAAGGGTCGCTTTTATTATATTAGTTGTTTTCTTATCCAAACTAAATCAATCTAATCTAACACTTTTTTGAAATCGTCTTTGCCCTTGATTTTTGGTATGCCATGGTGTTTTTGAAGTTTAGTATTTGTTCAGAGCATGACCTACCCTTTCTAAAACCATCCTGGTATTCCCTGATTTGCGGCTACAATTGTGGTTCTGCCCTGTTCAAAAGAAATTTAGAAAGGATCTTGTATGTTATATCCTGCAGAAATATTCCTCTATAATTGTCGGGGTCTGTCTTCAAGCCATTCTTGTGGATAGGGTGAATGAGAGCTGATCTCCATTCTGTGGGCATTTCTTCTTCTTTTCCGATTTTATTGAAAACACATTCAAGGGATGTAATTGCATTTTTGTCCGCTTTCTGACATAGTTCATAGTTCGGCCTCCATTTGGTTTTCTCGAGAAGCTTTGTTGTTTTTAGTTCTGAAATAACCTTTAGTAGTTCTTCAGATGTTGCTGGTTCAGAATCCGGCTTTTCAAAGTTATTTGGGATGGATTTAAATTTTTCAAGGATTGGTTCACAATTTAAGAGCTTCTCAAATTAGCCAGCTAGTATCTTGCTTTTTTTCGTGTTATTGTGGGCGATGGTCCCATTTACATCTCGAAATTTAAGAGTTGTTGCTTTGTATTTTGAGAACGTTTGTTTGAATGTTCTGTAAAAGATTCTTGTGTTGTTCTTAGTAAATTCTTCATCAATTTGGAGAATAGTTTTGTTTTCATGTGCCTTCTTAATTCTTTTTATACTTTTATCTACTAGTTTTCTAACTCTATATTTTCTTTCACGTTTTCTGTGATTGCCAATTTTGCCATGCCTGCTTTCTTGTTTCGATCACAACATTCCAGCGACCACCAGGCATGTTTTTTACTTTTATGTTAGGTGCTATCCGTTCGGCTGTAGTAATGAAGTTTTCCTTGATGTCCCCCCTACTTTGAGTCTGAATCGTTTCCGTTGATTTTGTGAATTCATCTCATTTTAATATTTTTTCCGTGCAGTACTTCCGACCCTCAATTTGTTTCGCGTTGCGTTTCTTGTTTGGGAGGACTTTGGACTTAATTTTAGAAAGGTAGTGGTGCGAATCCAAGTTTGCACCACTGAGTATCCTAACATTAATGATTTCTTTGTCTGAAATTTTCTTGATTGCCATTTGAAATTCCCTACGCTGAGGGAATAAACCTTCTAAACTAATATAAACATTCCCTGCTTTATACTACATCGATTCAAAATTATTAACAAAATTAATCACATTTACTAAAAACTAATATATTGGGCATCTACGTTCCTGGCGTTTTCCTACATTTTGTAAATCCGTTTGGTACCGTTAAAGCAATTCGTAATGGATTGCCATTGCCAGTGCTTCCATATGCAGCATTGTCTTATTACCAATTTTTCGTGCAAAAGTTTCGATGAAGGACGATTAAACACCCTTCATCGAACTCAACTGAACGGCCAGAACGAGTCTTTGAGATCAAAATTTCCATTTTGAAACTTGGTATACCAACCACGAGCAGTTCTTTCAGCTATGACACCCTCTCCATATACAGCACAAATGTCGCCAGCAGCTATTGTGACCTTAGAACCTTGATTAAAAGCAAACAGAAAAGAGGAGCAGTCGAAAATGCTCAATTTTCTGTACTAGACATTCTGTTTAAATCAGTGTTTCCCAACCTTTTTTGTGCCATGCCCCACCTAAGCCTTTCTAAAATTCTTATGCCCCCAGATTTTTTACCAGTAAAGCATTTAAAGCAGTAAATTCACATTAGGCTAAATATGAAGATGGAAACGGTAACAATAGTTTTCTTGCACATTTGGTTCAATTTGAGTATTTGATTTCTGTTTCCTCACAATGCCATGCCGCCATCGCTCCTTTTATATTAAATAAAGTTTTAACTGACTCGACATTTTGCAATTCTGCTAGTTCTTCTTAATACTGCATATTTGACGAATCATATTCTGCTGAAATAGTTAAGCGTAGCTCAGGTCAGGTCTTGTCGTCAACAAGTTCTCGGTAGGGTTTGTTATCGGCGAACTTCTCGCTGTTCGGTATCGGCATTTTTTTTTCGGCGGACGAACTGGATTGCAGTTTTCCATGTCAAAGCGTTTTAGCATTCTTCGGAGGTAATTCTTTTGATTCAAGCTAAAACCCTCATCAGTCCGCTCGATGTTGATTCCGAGGAACGATTTCATTCAAAAAGTTTCCCAAGTCTTTCATACGGAATTTTCCTCTCAACTCTTCCTTGAAAAAATAAATTTTTCTCGAGTTTTTCCCTCAAACAATAATATCAACATAAAGAAGCAGGAATATGTACGTGTTATCGTTCTTCCAATATGCGCAGATCTTTTGAAATCAAGGTTGGTTAAGAATTTGTCGGTGGTTTGATTCAACGCCCTCGGTGCTTGCTTCAGTTCGTAGAGCGCGTTCTTCAGTTTGCAGACTAATTTTCCTTTGCCCTTGAAACCGTCGGAAATTTTCATATTCAGCTCCTCCTGAATATCACCGTGTAGGAATTGCATTTTTAACATCCATGTGGTAAACTGCTCAGTTCTTCTCGACGATTACGGATAATAGGATTCTCAGCGTCGTAAGTCTTGCCAATGGGGCATATACAAGTCTAGTCTTGTAGCGCTCAATGTTAGCGCGCTTAACCTTGAAAACCCAGTTGCTGTTGAGTGTGTATTTTCCTTCGGGAAGTGGTGTTAATTCCCAGGTTTCGTTTTCCTCATGTGCGCTTATTTATTCGGCGACTCCGCCCATCCATTGATCTTTGTCTTCACGAGTGACGATTTCCTCGTAGTTGCTCGGTACATCTTCCACGAAATCTTCGGCGTGCAGCTCCAGGATTACATAATTTTCCGTTTCATCGTCCAGGTAATAGTCCTGCAGATAACGTGGCCTCTCGTAGATCGATTAGATGTTTCTTCATTTTCCGGTTCTTTTGCCTTGTCCTGTTTCTCCTGTGAGCTTTCGTAAATCCCCATTATACCGAATCTCACTTCCAGAGATTCAGTTTTATCGTTGCAGCGATCGAAGTCTTCTTTCTGATAGAGTCCTTCTTCCTCTTTACTGGTTCCTGTTATTTCTTCTATTGGCTCTACAACATATGGATCAATCCAGTCTTTATTTGGCAGTCCTTCGAATGAAAATTTTGATTCGTTGAAGATAACATCCAACGATGACCTTCTGCTCTTCTGGATCTTAAAACGTGTAACCATTTGTGCAATATCCAATCACGAAACATTTCTTTGATCGAGAATCGAATTTTCCGCCTACAATTTGCGTTTGAATGCGTAGAAAGGCTACGCACCCAAAAACCTTTAGTTTCTTCAAGTTGGACTTTTCATTGAACCAAAACAACGCCGGAACTTTCCCGTACAACGTTGACGTGGGACTACGATTAATTAGATAAACTGCTGCTTGGACTGCTTCTGACCAAAAATGTTTTCCAAGGTAACATTGGAGGAGCATACATCTGGCCTTCTCTACTATGGTTCTATTCATTCTCTCTGCTACTCCGTTTTGCTCTGGCGTATAACGGATGGTAAAATCTAAAGTTTGAAAGTAATTAAAATCTGAATTAATATGAGCACTATGTTTCACCTTCAAATGCGCCTCAAGAGGTGCCTGTTTCATTGATTCAAAATCAAAATTCTCGTCAAAAGAAATTTATAACATTTATTATTTAAGAATTTGCTTTTTTCTTTCAATTTTGGCACCGAAATCTAGCATTGCATTTAAATGGCCCGGGGCAAAAGGGTTAAACTCGCGTCGGGTCCATTTTCGAATTGCCCCCCTTAACAATCAATTTGCCTCCCTATGGGGCGTGGGCCCCACGTTGGGATCACCGGTTTAAATGATCCGAACATAGATTCGCGTACAACAAAATATTTCGAATGATTTAAAACAATATGCCAAAAACATTTATTGGCATGCATATTAAAATTTAAAAAAAAGGGCTTAAACTTAGTTGCCAACCTAATACTAAATAGATCTTTTCATAGTTGATTTTTTTTGTGCGCATGCGTTAATTTCCGCCAAGTTTTTAATTAAAAATAATAATATTATACAAAAATTACTATGCTAGAAGTTTTGTATAATATATCTTTACATTTATCATTATTTATTTATCAAAAATGATAAAATGATCAAAAAATGTAAGGAAGATTAAATAAAAATAATATATATATATATATATATATATATATATATATATATATATATATTGACTACTCAATTTTTTTTTTAATTAATACTTTAAAACCTTATATTAACATTATTGTGATCCTAACCTCTCTACATGTTCTGCTTTATTTCCACTTTGAGGGCGACCATGGCACTTTAACCATCGCCCTAAATGAAAACAAGTGTGTGCTTCAACTGTAGGAAGCACTAATGAAGCACCAACAATTAATTTTTTTTTAATTGCACTCGTAATAAAAGTGACTTATCCTTGTTGTCCAGCCATATTTACAAAATGTGCTCGAAAATTTTATATTCCCCCTTTTAAACATAGCGAATGCGCATGCATTTAACTAATCGTAAAAAGGTCTATTATACTAATATATAAAGTAATATACATACTAATTATGAAAATTTATAGATCGATGAAACTAATTCCACCAGTTTAAATTAATTGACTACAAGTTGACTGATTTTCTATAAACTGATAAAACTTTAGTATTTCTATGATTAGGAAAATAAAACATTGATAAACATTCCAGTTACGAAAATAAACATGACACTGTAAACTTAACTTTGTCTAGTCTTGATTATATCTCAGTAAGCACTATTTCTTAAAAAAAATCTGCAGTTTTAAATTTCTGATCGAAAATCTAAATTATGAAAATAATTTTATCTACTTGCACGTTAAATTGAACACATTAATAAGTAAATTATTGTATGTGAATCATTCCATTATGATCGTGTATAAAAGTATCCAAATCGTGCGTAAAAGTCCAAAAAAAAAAAAAATGAAAATGTAAAATGTAAATCAAGTAGAGATTCATTATCAAACGATTTCTATTTGTTGTTACTATGGCAATAACTGGCGTCACTAAACAAAAAACATAGACGTAGTGAAAATACATTTTCAAAGGTATATTAAAATCGAATTATTTTTTCTTATTTTGAATTAAGAAGTCTCGGCCTCTCGGTCTGGATTTATCTGGCTAATAATAATATAATTTAACTTAACCATAACCTAATCTATATTAAATCTAGGTTAATCTAGATTACATCGACAACGACCAAATAGTGTTACCGTTACTATGCGTTTTACTAGTTAGCAATTTTTGCCACGGAGGTGCTGAACATTCTAATTTTATTGTGTCAGTGACTTGATGTATTTTGTGTGTCAATTGTAATTACAATTTTTCAATATATTCGGTAAAAAACAATTATTGTTGGTTGTTCGATAATTAATGTCGTTTTATTTCATATTTTTCAAAGTGATTTTATTTATATTAACAACAAACATTAATCAATGATATATTGACCATTTTGTTGCATGACCTTTTGCCATCTTTCGGCAAGTTGAAAAATTCCACGTTCGAAGAAGCTTTGGTTTTTAGAAGCGAAGAATTGGTCCAACACATTTTTAACAGCCCAATCGGAGTCGAAAGTTTTACTATTCAAATAGTTTTGAAGGGAGCGAAACAAATGGTAATTTGATGGTGCTAAGTTAGGGCTATAGGATCGATGTGGCAATAGTTCCCAATTGAGCTCTGTTAATTTTTGACGGGTTATCAATGAGGAATGGGGTCTGGCGTTTTCCTGATGGAACATCACGCCTTTGAAATTGGCCAGTTCAGAGCGTTTTTTCTTGATTTCTTCGTTCAATTTCGGTTGTACGGTTGTATAATAATAGTTGACGACAGTAGAAATTCAAATCAATAGTTTTGAATGGGTCGTTTTAGTTACGATTCAGCAAAGAGTCGCATATGTTAATGCGTTTGGTGAAGTAGATTTCCTTTAATTCCAGAGGAACCCAAACATTTAGCTTGTTTAAGTAACCAATCTGTTGTAACTGCAAGTAAACGGTTGAATTCGATATGTCGAGTTGCTCTGCTATCTCTCGAGTTGTCATACGCCGGTAAGTTTCGATTATCGCCTTTATTTTGTTGTCATCAGTAGTGGTTGGACGACCAGTAAGTGGTGCATTTTGCACATTAAAATTTCCAGAGCGAAAGCGAGCAAACCAAACCCTTACACTGGCGACACATAACTTTGTCCGAGCTTGCACCACATTTTTGCCCTTTCGGAAGTAAAACAATAAAATATGCCGATTTTCAACTTAATTTTTAACACTTGTTTTTTGCTAAAGATGCTCAGTTTTTGACTAAAGATAGTCTAAAGTCTAACCTGTAAAATAGGATATAATAATGTAAGCCACGCAATCACGACTACATGAAATATGCCATCCATGAGAAAAAACGACATTATTTATCGAACAGCCCAATATTTTTTTGACACACGTGTGTGAAGAAGAGCTTTTGTGCACTTATTACGATTAAAGAACTTCGAAAGTCATGCACAAAAGCCCTTCTTCAGACACTTGTATCAAAAACTACTATTTTATAATACTCGAACGCTTCGAAAGTTTAAATTAGACTATTTTTTTAATCATTGCATGAAAGCCTTTTTTCCAAAAATAATTGAAAACAACCATTTTGAATAGTTTTGGAACTACCGATGAAGCAATCGATGGAAACAGGAGTAACACTAAAACTTTGTTTTTATAGAATTTTTTTGTTTTGAAAAAAACGGTTTTTATTTGCAATTACAATATTAGAGGGACCGGAAAGTAATGTCGTTTTTAACAATAAATTCAACTTTGAAACAATTCAAATTCAAACAGATAAGTTTTTGTATCGTTATCAACCAGCACCGTTGTTATCGGCTTTAACCATCTAGTCTGCAAATTTTCAATGCCGCATCGATAAAAATAAATTGGTTTTTGCCCAAAATATCTGGAGATGGTATTTTGGACATCATTCAAGTTTTATTTTTTTTTTGCCACAAACTGTTCACAGAAAATGATGCCTTTATGATAACCTTTTCTGTTTGGTAAATTGGATCGAGTGAATCAATCGTTAATTGAAAAGTGGCCAGAGATTGTCTACAGAAGTCGGTTGTCAGAAGATTGTCGTTACTTTCCGGTACTCCTAATATATTTGATATCAATAGTATAAATAAACTTTAGCCAAAAATTAGAACAACTTATTTAATCCGAACTAAGCAATAGTTTAGACTCCATCGGAACTAATATCTGAACTAAGTACTAATTTAAATTTCTACGAAAATGATGAATTATTTAGATTAGTTTCAAAATTCTTAAGTATTCCTTTTGAGAGCTTTAAGGATTTGAAAGGAAGTTTTCCTTATTTTTTCCTGTTGCAATTTAATTGGTTTTTTATTTAGAAGATTTTATAGAAGATATCAATTACGAAAATAATAATCCTTATCCTTTTAATTAATCCCTGTGATTAATAATGTCTATCAAGTTGATTAAAGAGAAGGTAAAAGTAAGTATCCCCCAATAAACGCACCTCCATAAATAATGATCCAAATTTCAAAGGAAACTCCGCATTTTAAATTGACCTAATCAAATAAATTAAAAGAAAAGGAAAATACGGAAAAGACAAAATATAAAATAAATAATTTATGAAATATTTAATTTTTGATTATATGGCAGAATGTATTAAATTTTCAAATTTAATATTAGGGTATTTTAAAATTTATTCCAATATTATTAATTTTAGATTGGAATGTTTTGTTGTTCTTGTGAAATAAATATTTTATTATTTTATTTTGTATGTACATATGTTTATTTTGTAAATTTAATTTAATTTACAAAACTCTTTAAATATTATGCCTATTAAATGCACTATGTCTTTTATATCAATGCCTTGAATTCTTGAAATATAATGCCTATTAAATTTACTATGTCTTTTATATTAATGCCTTCTATATAATGCCTTTTAACTAGGTCTTAGATTTTAAAAATTGTCCTAATTAGTTGTTTTTGTTTCATTTTACTTTTTTGTATTGTTTCTTAATAGTAATTCTAATGTGAGAGCAGTTA
This sequence comes from Phosphuga atrata, assembly GCA_944588485.1. Classification (NCBI taxonomy): domain Eukaryota; kingdom Metazoa; phylum Arthropoda; class Insecta; order Coleoptera; family Silphidae; genus Phosphuga; species Phosphuga atrata. Next base: position 31,992,666 of record OX155901.1, on the reverse strand, counting down.
AATTGTTGGATTCAAATGGAAAATTAAGCAATTTTTCGGAATTTCCACATTTTATTAATTTTGGACGATTATGAAGATTTGCGATTCCTACGGCATAATTTAATTTTTTTTCTAAATTTGATAGAAAATTTGGATTATATCCTATCACATTTACTACCTCTGCAAGCATAATATTTAATGGTTTTCGGCGTCTGTAATATAAATAAATTTAGGTTTTCGCTCCCAAATTAAGGAAAATTATACAAATTTTAGTAAAATTTCAACACATTCATTATTAACTTGAATATTAATTAATTAGGCATAATTTACAATATCAATTCGTTTAAAATTAGAGATTTTTAAAGTAAATATTTGCAGAAAAATCCAACTTTGTACGAAATCAAATTACTTTAGCATTAAACATAATTTTAACTAAAAGAAAGTATTTAAGTAGAAAAATACACAAATTCTACTTCCGTCTCTAGTGCAGCTAAAGCTCTTAAAAAAATAATGAGATTATTTACAAAGTTTGTTTTCCGTGAAAATTTCCGAGAGAATTTTAACGTAGGATATAAACTGGTATTGTTATAATGGTAATGTTGTGTGTTTAGTTTCTATATTTTGCTCAAATCAATCATTCAGCCTCTAAAATTAAGTCCGTAAAATTTCTCACCCAATCCAATCCCACTGGAAGAATATTTCCCTCCAAGAACCTTTTGTGCGCCTTTCCCTCGTCACTTCTATCCTCCCGACGTCGATGCGTTATCATTGATTATCTGCATTAATTCTAAGTCTTCCGCATCCTAAGGACCCCTTATGGACCACCAGTTCACAAGAAAAATCACCCTGAACACCACCAAATTTCCACTAATATTCATCATCCAACAGTTTCTATTGATCAAAGAAATTGGATTCAAAAACAGCAACTTTTAATAACAGTGTGCAATAGTCTGCACGAAGTAGGTAAAGAAAAAAGGGTTGTAATAAAGCTTTGCGTAAATACTATTTTCCTTTCATGTTACAAATTACTCTCCATGCGTCGTTTTATTGCTCTCCGTTAATATTGATTATTCGCAGAGAGGAAGATACAATAAAAGTATGTAAGGGTAGTACGGCAGCATTTATATTACAGACAAGGGATGTAGTTACAGTTAGGATATTAACTGAACGGCGTATTATACCTAAATAATTAAACAGCCGCGGCCGGCCTTGCTCAAACACTTGGGAAAACGGGGTCTAGATTAAAAAAAAGCTCACTTAACAATTGCGCTATTTAACTTGAATTAAATTAATTCTTTATGGTAAAATAAATAACAATTATATTTTTATGTTTCCATATACACACTATTATCTTTATCTATACTAAGCAAGTTTTAAGCTTTAATTAAAAAGTAAATTATGTTTAAACTATTAAGCAATTAAACACAAGAATAGCTTAAAGCTAGTCAATTTATAAATTAAAATTGTAAAATTACACGAAGCACTTAAATAAGTTATATAGAAGTTTTTCCTCTTATTCCTTCGCAAACCCCAATCCACAATTCAACTCCCTTTTCCCATTTCCACCCTTTTCGGCGCATCCTATATCAGCAAGACAAAATCTATAAATATTCTAACCTTTATTCCCTATTTCTAATCCTTCAATCAGCTTAAAATGAACAACACGATTCCAATCCGTCAAACAACCTTTATTTCTTTTGTTCTATTTTAATATTGAGTGTTAGTTGGAAGTTCACATATCACTGTCAAATTAGTGCTAGTATACATAGGGTGGATTCAGGGTGGTGGTATGCAGGAAGTGGTAGGGGATGACGGAATTAATGTGGCGCTGTGTCCGCGTCGCGGCCAGGTGATTAATGTGCGATCGGATTCAGCATACATAAGTACTAACTGTACATGTAGCAAACGCATTTTTAGGGGTGGCTGGTGAAAGGTGCTTGTCGCAGGATCGAGCAGCCACCGATCGATGGTTATTTTAATTTTTATATTGCAATAAGGCAACAAAAGCCTAAATAAAAGCGTTTTAAGGGCGAGTTATTTTGATTGATATTGAATGGTTTTGTGCATCAATTGAATACACTAAAAGGCAAACCAGTCCAATTTTTATTCTCAAATTCGAAGTTTTCATTCAAAATTAAATTTTCTAAATGTTACCAATCCAGTTTTTTATAGATATTTTCCCTAAATTAATACAAAATGTATGTTAATAATTCTAGTTAAATAGAAAATATAATTAAAGGCAATCTAAATTTATTTCTGTCCAGTCTTTCTAGCTTTGTCAGCATATTCGTCTTATACCTACTTCGAAAGTTTTGCTTCTCTAGTCTTGTCTGTTTAGTCTTATTCATCGATTCTTACATGCCTTCTCTATCTTACCTCGTCTGCTTAGTCTTATCTGTCTAACCTTGTCTGACCTTTATTGTCTTATTAGGTCTTGTGTATTTAGTCTTGTCTGTTTGGTCTTGTCTGTTTAGTCTTATCTCTCTAGTCTTGTCTGTCTAGTCTTGTCTATCTAGTCTACTCTGTGATGACCGAAACTTTATGACCGAAATACGAGAAAATATATTTCCTGAAAATCATTACTTATCAAGTGATTTATTTTAATATTTCAAAGTATGTCTGAAACTGTTTTCCCTGCTGGATTTACAACCAGCAGGGAAAATATAATATAAATTGCATTTTGCTAAAAGCTTCCGTTCGCGATACATGACTTGATAAAATTCTCAAAATCGGTCGAAAAAATGTGCTTTTTCGTTTTTTATTTCAATTTTCTCAAAAAAATCAAATTTTACTCAATGTTAGCTCATAAACGGAGAGAGCTAGGTTAGGTTAGGTTATCGAAATTAGGTTATCGAAAATTAGGTTATCGGCTAGCGAAATATAATGCTTTCAGAAACGTTTTTACATTTTGCTGTAACTCAAAGAATAACGATTTTAGCAAAATCGATTTTCTTGCATTTTATGGTTTCCGCAATCTTGACTTCCCGGTTCGATAGTATTTTTTAATTAATAGCCTCCTAGGCGGGCTAAAACTTTCTAAAACTGACACATAAGGGTTCCTAAACCTCATATCTACCATGCTCTCTTGAAGAGAGTCGTCTCTACTCGTCCCTCCAATTTTAATATGATATATATGTTATATTTTGCATATGTATGTTGAACCCTCAAACTCCCGCCTGGCTACGCCCATGGAATATGATATGACTAATTTGGAGATGCTGAATCGATTGGTGCCAACTAGAAGCCTCTATGACAAGCCATTCGAAAGTTATGACATCGTGAAATCCGCCGAAAATACGAAAAAATGTATTTCCTGAAAATTATTTATCAAGTAAATGGAAAATTTCAAAGTTTGTCTGAAAGTATTTTCTTTGCTGGTTGTAAATATACAAATAGCATCGTGCTAGTCGCTTTTGGATTCCGAATAAGCGGAGTAGAATTTGAGGTTTTCACTTTGCTGGCAATAAAAAGTTCGAAAATCCAGAAAGTCCAAGTTATAATCCGACTTTATTTGACAATTGCATCAGTTAATCGGCAAAAAATACCGGTAATAAAATTTATTGAAGAGGAGACGAAGTTGTCTTTTTGGCCACGGGTGGCGCTAAGCGCGGTTATGCACGGAGCGAATAGACTTGCTTATCTAGTTTTCTCAGTCTAGTTTTGCCTCTCTATCTATATCTATATAATCTATTCTGTCTAACCTTATCAATCTATTCTTGTCTCTCTAATTTTGTCTGTTAAGTCTTGTCTGTCAATTCTTTTCTGTAGAGTATAGAAAACTAAGTTATTCGATAAACGAAACTAAGTTCCTTATTGAACTTCTTTTCTTCATCATCTTCTATATTTCGTTGATGGTGTAAACAGTCGGCAAGTCTAATATAAATCGTTCTTAAAGTTTGTAAGCCGAGATAACACATAAAAAGAAAGATCAGTTCATTGTTCATTGAAAGAAAAGATTTATGAATAGTGGTTTTATTTCTGGCCTACACTTACACAGAAACTTTTATCTTCGATTGAGAGCGGGAAAAAAAACTTCGCCCCTATATATTTATAAAACATGGGAAAGACGGGGAAACGTTTTAGAAGCAAAAGGCTTTACATAGTTTGCAATGTTTCGTTTATAAGTTGTATGGCACCTAGTGTAACACAGTTTCCTTTTTGCTATTCCAATTTATCAAATTCTAATTTATATATGTAAACTATTATTTGCTGGTGTGGATTACAGTATAATTAGTGAAGAAATATTAGTTGATAAGTGAATAAGTATACAAAAAAGAGTATTAATTTGTCTATCAGAAACATTTCTAATGGCCTGTGTATGATGGATGAACAACAGGCCGAACTGTTTCGAAACTTTTCCGGCTCGATTGACGGATTAATCAATAATTAAAACGAAATTAGTCGAAAAAGTTGGAGTTGGAATCGCATCCAGATGAACTTACCCTATAAACTCGCTGGATGTAAATACTAAAAGGAGAAGAAATACTTTATTGTAACGTTAATAAGTTTAAATCTATCTGGATAATTAGAGTTTAGCGACGATAAAATGTTTATTGGCGAGCTTTATGGATTTTCGTTTTATTTTCGATTATTGGAAATTGAGTGCGAGGCTAATTAAAGTTGATATAAAGTTAAGGAAATTGTGATTTTTTTATGGCCTATTCTCGTGAAAAATTTATTATTAATCTAATTAATTATGGAATAAAAAGATAACATATAGATAATATCAATTTATACACAATTAGTAAAACTTTCAAGGAATTAATTTCGTAATAAAATGTCTATTGACAAATAGATTTGTTCCTGTGTAGATTTAGTCTGTTTAGAGAATTAAGCATAATAGCCAAACTCAGAACTATATACTCATTGCTCCGTTTCGTTTCATTGTATTCCACTTTGAGGGTTGAACGCGAACGAAGTTGAATGGATAATTTCACTCGAACTGATTTCTGTTTATATAAAATTAATAGAATCTATGCAAAGAGCGACAACTAATCTCACTACGTACTACATTAATAACTCCACAATAATTGCCATCGCAGATAATAAATCTACTATCTATGCAGAATTAGTTCATCGATTTTGTTTGTTAATTGTAACAAAGGCATTAATTTAATACGAATTGTCTCGTAGATGGTCATCTGTCAATTTGATTATAGTAAGGGTTAACTCGTGTATATATTAATTAATCTGCTTGTGTTTCGAGTTAACTCGTGTCTATCTAAAATTTACATCATAACAAATCTTTTCAAAAACTAAATCTTTCTGTTATCGATTCTAAAGCATTGTTAACATTGCAGTTTTTCATATTTTCTACCTAAAAAAATACCTGAAATTATCGTTTTCTTAACAACAAATATGATTTTTAATATTTTTTTGTGAGGGTTTTTTTTGGAGCAAGGTGTTTGATAATAAGTGGAAATAATACACAGCGGAGACGTCGAGGGTCGCATTCGAGTTTAATCAGGCGCAAGACTGGCGAGGGAAAACACCCTTTTTTATTGATAAAATATGCTAAGTATTTTTACTTTCCGTTTCCGGTTCGCACGTTGGGCGTGTACACTTGTACGTATTGAAATCGGGCGCGCAAACAAATCGTTATCGTAATAAATCAACATCAGTCTGCATTTATTTATAAACTACGCACGTCACTGCTTTTCAGGATTCGATACTTTTGCAATTAATCTACAAAAATACAATGAATATTATTTTTGTTGCGGATTAAATTTCTAATAATTTTATGCAGTGTTTATTTGTAATTGTTTCGAATAAAAGCCAGAAATAATAATCACCCTAATTGGGTGTTTTTAACAATTACGAACCTAAGGTGAGCTAAATTTTGTAATTCGATGTCTTTCCGTGAATATTTTTTGTAACATTTTTGGACACGGCGAGATTAAAAAACTTCAATTTAATAAAATATTTAACTTGGATTAAAGAGTTAATTGTTTTAGCCTTAACTATATGAAACGGCATGTTAAATTATTTGGATAAAACTAATTTTGTGATTTGTTTCACGTGATTGTTTATTTAAGACTATAGCCTCACCAACACAGTGGCATCTTCAGATTAACTGACTCAGTTTAATATTTTTTGTTACTCATGCGAGGGGACGTATCTTGCAAGTTTGGGATCTAGAGGCCATCCAAAAAACATAGAATCAAAAATGAAGAATTTGCTTCAATTGACTCCGGTGGTTCGGATTCGTCATAAGAACTCTCGTCAGTCTTCAGTATCACCATATTTACTCATTTAAAACGTTTTCTTACACGCATTTAAAACGTTTTCCATAATTTTAATTTTGTAAAAAAATTTCTAACACTTTTTTTATATTGAGGTCTTGATTATGTTTATTTTATTTATTTAATTTTTTTTTATGTAACTTAGCGATATTGAATATTTGCGTGCGTTACCCAAGTTATGTGGTAATACAACCAGAAATTGCATTTGTCGCACTAAAAAACGTGCGCCAATGTAATACTTTCAACGCATGAGTAAAAAAAAAATCACGTTTATTTTCAAATTTTCACAAATTTTAATGAAATGTCGAGCAATTGATATGAAATTTATTGATATTCCAAACTATTCGGTTTCCTAAAACATTTTTTTTTTCTAATTTTGCATTCAAATTTTGTTATCAATGTTATTTAGTGGTTTGAACAAAATTGTTGTTATTATATAGGGTGGCAAGTTTTTGGTCATTATTATCAAATTATCAAAATTATCAGATTATCAAAAAACGAAATAAAATAGGATAAAATCTAAAGTTTAATACCATATTAAATGCTTAACCCTCCGTTGGTCGCGTGTACCTCACGCATAAATGATCCAGATCAAATGCGTCTAGATTGAGAGATACACCGAGGGTGGGGTTACGCTTGTACCTATGCCTTCTCAGTTGCAAAAGTTCTCATGTTAGTTAGCTCCAGGATTTGAGGTGTGTGCAACAGCGATTCATCCAAGCGTGTATCTCACAGATACTTTGGGACTACTTTTGTAAGTATTTATGTTTGTGTTACAAGTGAACATGGATCATGTAAATGCGTTAGGTATGTTGCATCAATTTTGAACTGATATGGCATATTTTGAAAGATAGTGTTCATAATGGGTTTAGAAAATCACAATGACAAAATCTGAGATATATCCACGACGTTTTTTGTTTCAAAGCAAACATCAATTTACAAAGAAATGGCTAGCGACAGAGGCTAGCCATGAGGAGACAAAGGCATGAGAGACAAAGGCTTCATGGGGATGATGCTGATGATAATGGAGATGATTTTGACGATGCTATTGATACGGATTCCTCTGAGCGTGTAGAAGAGGAAGTTAATGAATATAGTCAACAGAGTGATAACGGTACAAGTTCTAGATTGGATGACGAAACTGGTGATGACACTTATGTAACAACTAGAAAGTAAACGGCAATGTGAAAAAATACAGAAGCATAACATAGTAAAAAATTGACAGGTACTATTATTGGTAACGATTGTCAAGCTAATATATGCATGACTGCATGAAAATTTCTAGAATATCGATGATCGTGTTTTTGATCAAATAGTGCTATATACGAATGATAAAATGATACAGCAACAATTTAGCCGAATGAGAGACGCGCATAAAACCTAGACCGTAGAAATGAGAGCATTCAAGGTTTACTCTATCTAGCAGAACTGTACAAAGGTGGGCGGCTGAATTAGAATATTTGTGGGACACCATTGGAAATGGCATTGAATTATTTCGATTAAAGATGAGCTTGGTGCGTTTCAGATTCTAGTATCGCTGCATCAGATTCGAAACTAGAAAAGAAAGTAGACCGCCTTGGTCCTATAAGAGATATTTTTTAGATGTTCGTTCTAATAGTTGTGTAAAAAGGTACTATTTATTGTTAAAAGGTATTATTTATTGTGTATTTATTTATTGTTTTTGTTACCATTGACGAAAAACTTGAAGCATTCCGTGGAAGATGTAATTCTGTTCAATGCCTTCGAAGGCCGCCAAAAATTTGTATTTGCTGATACTAAAACGTATTACACCAGCAAAATGGAGATTTATGCCGGAGCCCAACCAGACAGCCGATTCTCTGTGAGCAATAAAATTACAGATGTCGTGAAACGGTTGGTTTCACCCATAACCAACACAGGATGAAACGTCGTGAAACGGATAATTGATTTTGTCATGTCTCATTGATGAAAGAGCTGAAAATACTGGTGACCAAACAAAATCTGAAATTATATAAAAGGTTATATAAAACCTAACCAATGACAAAAGGTGGTGTTGATGTCATCCATAAGTGAAGTTCTTCATACTATGTAGCTCGCAATACGAAGCGATGGCCCAATGATCGTTTTTTTTTCGTGTTGAATGTTGCGGGAATAAAGTCACAGATAATCTACACTTGGCATTTTATAAGAACTCTCGCGAAAGAGTTAGTCAAAGAGCATCTACAAAATAGGTGCACATCCAACACGGACTTGCCGCAAAGCATCACTACACGCATCAGGGAAGTTTTCAATATTGGGAACAATTCTAGAAATTCTAATGATGCGGTCGTGCAAAATACAAGTAGCCGCAAAAGATGCGCTCCCTGTCAAAGAGAAAAGCGTATTTGTGCCTACCACATGTAAAATTCAACCACTCAACCGCACCACAAACGAAGACTGCATAATTACTCAAGAAGACGTCACGTTAAACATCAACAAACTGAAAAATAGAAAAGCACCGGGGCCTGACAATATATCAAATGAGATGATAAAGAGCGGAGGAAATGAACTAATATATAACCTGCATTATAACTGCATTATATAAACATTATATAAACTGCATTATTCAAAAAAATAGTAGACACTGCACAAATACCGGAGGACTGGAAGCACACTATCACCATTCACCATTACACCATTACACAAAAAAGGCTCTAGGAAGGATCCAAACAACTATAGGGGCATCTCGCTCATAAACTCGGTCTCAAAATTATTCACAAAAATAATATCCAATAAAATTACTACTAACGTCAACATTAACGAAGAACAACAAGGCTTTCGCGCCTACAGATCGACAATAGACGCCATCTTTATATTAAGGCAAATGGCAGAAAAATCAATTGAATATGCCAAACCGCTTTTCATGTGCTTCGTAGATCTAAGCAAGGCCTTCGATATAATCAGAATCCGGGATGTCATCCTCACGCTGCAAAGAAGAGGAATTTGACACAAAATTAGCCAAGTAATTAAAAATTTGTACAAAAACAATCAGACACAGATCAAGGCGGCACTTGGTACAACACGCAACATACCCGTAGCCGATGGAATCCGCCAAGGCGATAGTCAAGCCCGACATTATTCAACTTAGTCATGGACGAAATTATTCAAACCATCAAAGCACTAAATATCGGCTATAGCGTGGGCGGCAGAACTACAAACATCATCTGTTGCGCTGATAACGCAGTGCTCTTAGCGGACAACGAGGACGATCTCCAGCGTCTACTATATAAGTTCTCCCAATCAACAAAGTATAACTTGCAGATTTCAGCCGAGAAAACAAAATGCATGGTCATCAGTAAAACACCAATAAGATGCAAGCTGCAATCTACGAACAACATTATAGAACAAGTAAACACATTTAAGTATCTTGGGGTAGACACAACGGACAGCAAAAGACTTAAAGAGGAGGTCAGAAGATCAACAACCAAAGCAGCACAAATATCCGGAGGACTACATAACTAAATATATCTCCTCACACAGCAAAGTCAGAATTTACAAATCACGTGTTCGTCCCATTCTAACATACGCGGCCGAAACGAGGGCAGAAACCAACCCAACTAAATAACAAATGCGCACCACCGAAATGAAGACACTACGTGCAATATCAGGCGTGACTCTTATTCATCGAAAAAGAAGTAAAGAAATCAGGGAAAATCTGAACGTACACTACGTGGTGCGATGGACCAGAGCCAGACGAGGAGAGTAGGACAGACACGTCGACCGGATGGGCCCAGAACGACTGGCAAAATAGGCCAAAGTAGCAAAACCCAACACAAAACGACCCATGGGAAGACCACCGAAGCGATGGAACGAGTCATGGAGCTCAAGGTCGCAAGAGACGAGAGATGCGAAAAGAAACAGGACAATGTCCTAAAAAGAAGTAGGAGGAGGAGGAGATGTTTACTACAAAATTAAGTGTAATCTAAAATAAAAAATGGCGAATTCTAGTTAATCGATACAACAATGAACACGCAGTCCTGGAAAAATCTCAACAAAACGTGTCGAATGTTTCGTTTTAAGTCTTCCAGAGTTTGAGGTTGGTTCTGATAAACTTTAGATTTAACCCTTAACCACCTGCCATACGTCTCAGGTGCGAAAATTACTGCTACGTTGGGTCTGAGAGACGTATGTCAGGTAGTTAGGTGTTAACATAACCCCATAAGAAATAATCCAAAGCCAATAAATCCGGAGTGCGAGGAAGCAAAAACTGATCCCCACGCTGGGAAAGCAAATGTCCATGAACGATCTCCCGTAACACCCCCATAAACACTTGGATACAGGAGACACTATCTACTTGGACTTCGAGAAGGCATTCGACAAAGTCCCTCTTTGAAGTCTGCTGCACAAGCTGGCGCACTATGGAATGAAGGGTTCCTTGCTGTTCTGGATAACTGGCTTTCTCTTCGAACACAGATTTCAAGTCAGAGTTGGTGGATCGTTGTCAAATATCAGAGCAGATAAGATCGGAGCGCCGCAGGGTTCCGGCCCCCTACTATTCCTGGTCTACATCAGCGACATGTCAGTCAATATATTTGTTTTTTTACAGACGTCACGAAATTATTCTGCAACTCGCTGGAAAATGCTGAAACACTTCCGGAAGATCTTACTTCAATCGAGATGTGGACTGACATGTGGTTCATGTCTCATGAATGTAGCTAAGTGCACCATGCTGCACATTTGACCCAATAACCCCAACACTATCTACACCCTAAACGGTAGCCCTGCTGCAAAGCATCAAAAAGACCTGGGTATTACAATGACCCAAGACCTCAAATAGGAGTGCTACATCGTCAAACTTAAAAGGTCAAATGCCTTGATTTACCTTATCGAAAGGGCTTTTAAGGACCACTCTGCGGGTACTATACTTCGCCTATACAAAGCCTTCATAAGGCCGGTGATGGAGTTCGCGGCTAGCTGCTGGAATCCCTATTTTGCCAAAACATTTTACAGCTTGAACAAGTACAACGACGTATCACCCTCCCGAAGTGAGAGATTTTTCCTATGAGGTTCGTTGTATCAAACTGGGTCTACTATCTCTGCGAGAGCGCCGCCAGAGAGGAAATATTTTCCTGGTTCACAAAATTTGTGGCGGCCACTTCAACGTTCCACTCAATTTTGTTCAAGTCAGTGACTAAATTCATCTCAGGGGGCAGAGTGGGAAACTTTCCAAAAAAAGATGTTCCAAGCTGTGTCGTAGAAACTTCCTTAACAACAGAGTAGTGTATATCTGGAATCAACTGAATCAGGACATTGTAAACGCGCCCTCACTGATCTCCTTCAAAAACCGCCTAAACAGCAACCTCCAGACCATAAATCGGGAACTGGTCCACTACCCATCATAATAAAACCCGACTAGAAACACGACAGCCTCATCGGTCTTCTGTCGCAGGAAATAATAATAATAATCGCACCATCATGATGATACCAAATATCGTTTATTGGTAAACGAAGTTAGGCGATGGCATCCATTAAGGACTTTGTAGCATCTTCACATAACGTTCACTATTTACAACTACTGCGTTTCATCTTAAAAAAATACGATCCCAATACTCCAACTGAACATATTCCACACTAAACAGTTACCTTTTGAGAATGCAGCTCTTCTTCCATTATAACCTGAGGGTTTTCGGCAGACCAATAACGTATATTTTGTTTGTTCCTCCCCCCGTGCAATTAAAAATGTGCTTCGTCACTAATAATTATTTTGTTGACAAAATTATCCCCTCTGTCCAAAATCCGTTGATTGAATTCTAAACGTGAGTTTCAATGTCTTGGGAGAAGTTTTGGGCTTTTTGCCATTTGTAAGGGCGAAGGAGTAAATCTTTCTTTAGAATTGTTCTTACCGACTCGCGAGAAATTCCTACTGCGACAAACGTCGCACGGATGGAATTTTCTTCAATTCTGTTGTAGCAGTTTTACTCCTCTCTGCAAGTTTAGTATCCTTAAGAGAACCCGTCCGACGCTATTTTTCGACCCATTTTGCAATTGTCCTGCAATTTGGTGGCGCTGGAAAAAAACTGTTATCGAAACCAACTATGAGTTTGAATAATTGAGTTCGTTAATAAAATGCTCTAAACATTCAATCCATTGTTCAATTGGCCACCGCTTTATTTTCAAAAGAAACTTGAAGGTTCACTGAATATTTAAGAACAGTTAAAATTATGGCATTAGGTTTTTTTGTTTTTATTAACTCAAATACAAGACACACTTAATTTGTCACCCTATATAATAAACTGTATGCTAAAATTAAAAACATTGTGTAGTTATAGATTCTTGAATCGATCATAGATCAAATGCTTCGATAAAGAATTTTATTTATTTATAATTATTTTGAGTTTATTTTTAATTGTCAGTTGAAAGATTGTATGATCTGTTTGTTTAAATGTTTATATTATGTCTTTATTTGTGCATTAGAAGAAATGTTTAAGCCTTTATATTGGATGAGAACACGCAACTACATGTTTTTTGTATCCTCAATTTCAAATATATTTTGTACATTTTGTAAAAATAATGTAATCCATTCTAAATAATAATGTAAGCTGGCAGAAAGACATTATGGTCGAGCCATTTGTTTTCTTTTGGTGAGAATAAAGATTATTAATAATGTAAGATAATAAATAATAATAATGATAATAATAATAATAGATAGATGGAATGTGAAATTTATGTTATCTTGAGATTTGAGGAAATTAAGGGTTGTAATTAGAAGGATACGGGGTAGAGTATAAATAATGAAAAGGTAACGAAATCACCCTAATGTGCGGTAAGGAGACGAAACCCTGGCTAACCAGAATATCTTAAGACTATCTTACATAAATTATCCAAACTAGCCTGACAAAGGTTTAAAGGTGAAGCCTAATGCACATCCCTAACAAGGATTACAGTCCAAAAAAGAAACTAAAACAATAAACTAGTCTTCCGCAAGGATTATACAAGTTTCACGAAGTGACTCCGGTAACTTTAAACTTACCTAATTAACAAAAGAAAATTTAAAGTCTTGATTTAATATTTGCCTTCCCAATGAACTTTTCTTTTAAAATTAAATCACTTTACCTCAATTTTGTTTAAGTTTTTTTTTGACAACTGTTGAACCACAAAAACTTTGACTATCATGAAAAGCAATTAATAATAATGATTGTAATAAAATATAAGAAATTTTTGTTTTTGGAGCGCCGTAATTAGGGATAACTTGTTGAGAGGGTGATGCAATCAACGTCAGATCCGCCAAAAGGTGATTAAACCATACTAATGTTACACAACCGCAGTTATGGAATCCGGAGTGTGCACCGCGCGAATGGAAAATCTAACACCAGAATTGATAACGACCGAATGAACCACATATTAAATTCATTACTAATCTCGCTCGAATTCTGTCCGATTATCAACATTTGCTAACATCAATCACACAGAATACCATCTGCATTACCAATAAACACCTCCAGTCGAATTGTAAAAGTAGTTGTTTCTCGTTTCCATATTTTTTACAAATCAAGCAAAATATTCTAAATCACTTTTCAATGATATTTAATCTAAAATTACTTAAATCGTGTTATAGTTTTATGTGCTTCAACACAATTTAAACTAATGTTAATTATTTGAAGTAATAAAATCTAATACTTAACGTTAGTCTAGAAATTTCTTTGTTTTTATAGTCTTTTTTATTGTGGTTTGGGGGAACCTCTCACGAAACCCCCTTTTCCACTTGGTTTTAAGTATGCTCCTCCTCAGCATCGCGTATTTTGCATTCCTTCGAGGTATGTAGCCCGGACGGTTAGTGCCACCCTGGTTGAAAATGCCTCCTCGGCTAAGAATCGAACCCCGGTCTCCCGCTTGTCACGCGGGTATATTGTCCACTTCACCACCGAGGGAACTCGTTGTTTATTGTCTAGCAGAAACATAAAAACTATATTATAGTATATTTTGCAACTAGGGCGATAAGTTGTTAATTGGTCATATGAGCGAAATTGGGCGCACAATCGAAGTGATTGCGCACATTCGCTCGAGGGGGCAATTTATAATACCGCCCGTGTTGCTGAAAATATTTTTGATTGCTCATGCGAAGGGACATATCTTACAAGTTTGGGATCCAGGGGCCATCCAAAAACAATAGAATCAGAAAGGAAGAATTTGCTTTTTCAATTGTCTCCGGTTGTGTTGATTCGTCATAGAACTCTCGTTAGTCACCGGTATCACAAAAGAATTTACACTCTTTTTAAAACGTTTTCTTTAATATTTTATTTTGTAATAAAAAAAAATTCTGTCACTTTTACGTCACTTTTTTAATATTGAGGCCTTGATTGCGTTTATTTTATTTATCTAATTGTTTTTTTTTATTGTAACTGCGATATTAAATATTTGCGTGCGTTACCCAAGTTATGTGGTAACACAGCCAAAAATGGCATTTATAGTACTAAAAAACGTGCGCCAAGATAGTACTTTTAACGAATGAGTAATAAAAAAATATTTAATCTAAACTTAATTTTAAAATTTATTGTTTAATATTTAAACAATATAACATCATTAAGATGTTATTTCAATCTAACTTTTTACACAAATTTGAAATTGAATTAAATTAGTTTTATATTTAAACAATGTAAATCCTAAATATAATACTTCTTTCAATTTAAAATTTTAGGAACATACTCTGAATTTCGATCAGTTGCACTCGATTACATTTCGATTAACAGTCGCAGCAAATTTAAAAATTAACCGAAAAAACACAATTTTAATTTACAAAAAGACACAATCTACAATTTCGACTTTATTTAGAAGATAATTCTCAATCAAACAAAATTCTATTTTTCTTTTTTTCCAGAAAATTTAAGAAAGTCTTCCATCCCTAAATACATCCCAACCCAATTTATTTTATCGCCAAAAGATTTTTCTTGTAATAGGATCCAGCAAATACTATTAGTCCAATTAGTTAGCGAAACACAACTAAAGACATTTCAATTAGATTGCGGCTAGACTAGATTGTCCTATTATTATAGCTGGGCTTGGAAACACTTTTCAAACACATTTTTACCCCTGTCACCTAACCCCTACTTGTAATTGCAATTCCATTACACGCAATTAAAAGCAGTTACCAACTTATATTTAGTTGAATATTAAATTAAATTTCATTCGAAAGTTTACGATTTCGCATTCAACAAAAATTTAAACTACATAGCTTTGTTTCACCAAAAAAATTAATGATTACTTACTTCTTTTTAGTCCAAAATTATTTTATTATAACGGAATATAGCTTGAATATATAAATATATTCAACCTTAGGAAGCTCTAATATTATTAAGTCTTTTTAAGACTACTAAACAAATCTCATGTTGTAACACAACAGATATCTCTGTCGAGGCCCGGCACATGGTTTTCAAACTAATGTAAGTGTATTCCATTTTATAATTCAAAAGAGCAAAGCTGCACTGATGAGAGATAGATCTCAAAACGCTTCTGCAGATGACTATTCACTTTGATTAAATAGAAACATGTGATCTTAAAAACAATGTTATTTATGTGGTTTTTGTTTAGTGCCATGAAAGTGGACTGAGAACTAGTAAATAGCAGACAAATATCTGTTGTGTTACAATTTTTTGTAGTCTTAAAAAGACTTAATAATAGTATAGAGCTTCGGAAAAGTGGAATATATTTTATATTCAAGCTATATTCCGCTTTAATAAGTCGGTATGAGTGTATCTATAATTAGTATGGTTTCACCCCAATATCTCAAATTATTTTAATTAATATCTTAAGGCCGGTCCAGACTCTCCGTTTTGCACAACCTTTTGTCTGCGCAGTCTGGACGGAATGAAAACGTTGCAATTTGTAGAGCGTCCACACGGTGCGATGTATATTTCTCACAGTTTTAGTGACATCGTCATGAAACAGGTACTACTCTGGTCAATTTTTGCATAGATTTTGGTCATAAACAGCCTCCAAAGCGTATTTATTTAATAACGATTAGTGATTACAAATAGTTTTCCAAATGTGTAGTGGCCATAAACAGCTTTAAACGCATTCAAAAACTATCCACTACCCTGATGTTGGGTCGTATTGTTAGGTTTTAATATTATCTACTTTTAGAAACAAAATTTAAAAAAAATGATTTTAAGACCAAATAAAATAAAATAAAATTGTTGGGTCTTAATATAAAGATATAATTTATTAATAATAATATAAGTTGCTCTTTATAGAGATATAATATATTAATAATAATATATTAAATAAACACGTACAAAGAAACTGAGGAACAAAATGAATAAAAAAACGGAGCTACCATCCACATGCGCCGACTTGTCCGCACAGGTCATGGATATTTATGCTCTTTAGCTCAGTTATCGCTGCAACTGTATCGTCTCCGCGCAGTTTTCTTGTATACACGCAACGTTTTATCTGCATCGTGTTGAACTGCGCAGACAAAGGGTTGTGCAAAACGGCGCGTCTGGACCGGCATTTAATGAAAATGTTGGTTGAGATGGTTTACAACTAATTTTTGTGAAAATATTATACAATTTGTGAAGTTAAGTCAATTTTTAATTGAAAATGACCTTCAACAGTCGAAACTCGAGTCGTATAAAGTGTGTACTAATATAGTTACATAATATTTTCACAAAAATTAGTTGTAAAAATATTGTTTTAATTCAAGAGTAAATATTCATCGTATTATTTTTTATAATAATTATTAAATGTTTGTGATGAAATGAAAGCTTGTTAGGGAATCAATTATGACCGTTTTGTAATGATTTATAATTAACAGCTATTCATTGTTTTAACGGAATATAAAATAATTAATTATTAATTGACTAGATATTATGTAACGATTACGCAATGGATGTTAAAAGTGATAAAGTGCGCAGAGGGTTTATTGTTTGCCTCTCTGAATAATTACGGTAAAATCGATAAAATTCGCAAATTTTAAAAAAGCAAATGTGAAAAAACTTACCCTAAAAAGTTTATTGCGTATATTGTTTTAATATTGAAGGATGGAATTATTGAAAAAATAGTTGGAAATATTTGGATTTTTATGCAATTCCGCTTATTATACATTTGTGATTGTCAATAAAACTGACACAAATATAATATCCTTCGTTTTTACTAAATATTTAATATTCGTTTTTATTTATTGACACTCTATTGTGTTTTCCGCTTTATTATCACTCTATTGTGTTTGTCGCTTTATTGTCACACTATACAACTCTTTTGAATAAATAACTATAAACTTTTAAATAATTAAAAATAATTTTCTGAAATTCTATTTTCGTACTTTCCTTAAATCTTGGCCCCTTTTTTATTGAGTTTTTCCTCATTTATACCATTGTGTGTGATAAAACCTCAATTCCAAATGTTTTTAAAAGTAGAAAATTCTATACGTAATGCCCGGGGTTAAAGGAACTGCGCACCTCATTTTTTTCTCAACAATGATTTTTTTATAAGATCAAGAAAAAACAAGGCCAAGCCCCAATCTATTGGTTAGCCTACCTTATATTGAAAACTCAATTCCCACCGGTATTCCACATAACAAATTGACTCCACGCGTAAGAAACTACCCTTAAAAGCTAGTGCAATTATCACGCGAAACAAACTGCTAAGACCAGATGTATTTACAAAAAAAGGATTAATCTGTGAAATATACCCCAATTTAAATAAACGAATTTTAAACAGGCGGCGAAAAATAAATAATTTGGTTTTGAACCAGAGATGCAATTGCGATTTTAATAAACGTTAACGCCATCACCCTCAAATTCCCACCCGCACTTAATCATTCCTCAAATATATTTTAACTAATTCAATTACTAGGATAAAAAAGGCATAAATCTTCATCGATCAATATCAAGCAATTTACTTTATAAAACCCTAAGGGCCGTAAGGGAAGGTGTTCACCTAATATTCATTTCTCTTTTTTTATTGCTGTGTTCAAGTACAATTTTACTTATTATTTTAGGTTTAAACTAACTAAAACTCAATTTTACCTAAATCTAAAACGTGAACGCGTGAACCGCATCTGACACGCTATCGTGGACGCAAATTTCAACTAATTTTGAAAACCAATTTACTTTAAATTATTTCCTACTCGATTCCAACAACTCAAAAATTTTCGAAAACAATTTACAATTAGTTTTAAAACAGAATAATTAACTTGCCAGAATAGAAATCGGCCCACCAATCGGTAAACTTTTGAATTTAACGAATTAACTTTTTTTATTACTAAAAGATATATGGTTATTGACAATTATCTATATGAACACTGAATTTTTAATAATGGGTTTAACCCCCTTTTGTCGTAATAACATCTCTCATACGATTAGGCATAGATCTAATCAAGTTCGCTATTGTTTCTTGTGGGATGTTAAGCCACTCTTCTTCTACTGCAACAATAAGCTCTGGTATTGAGGTTGGGGCACGAAGCCTAGCTCGAATTCTTTGTTTAAGCTCATCCCACGAATATTCTAACGGATTTAGGTCGGGACTGCATGCGGGCCACTCTGTAACCCGAAAATCGGGTAATGTAATCTTGCACGAATCTTGCGGTGTGCTACTTCGCATTGTCATGCGTACAGATAAATTCTTCTGAAATGTAGTCGACGTAAGCTATCATATGAACTGCTAAAATTTCCTCGATGTACCTAGCAGACGATGTACCTCCCCTCCCGTGACCACGGGCGCCACTAATGACGAAAGCAGGTTCGTGCTCCCATAGAAATAACACTCCAGATCATGCAGGAACCACCTCTGTGAGCACTCCGCACTCCAATGCAGCATTCTGCAAATCGCTCTTGGTCTCCGGTGCATTTTCTTCTTCGGCCGCTACCATAGAGGCATATTCTGGTCTCATCTGAGAACAAAACAGAGCCTCCTTGTTCCAACGCACAAATTAAATTGCCGAAAAAGTGGACAGGAATATAATGCCTAGTCCTATATATCTAAAATTCTAGTTACAGTGGTTATTTTTGTAGCTGATCACGAATATGTTATCAAAAATTTCAAATCATAATGGCGGATGTTTCTTTGATATACTCCTCCAATTTTTCCAAAATGGCGTACTTTGGTCAAAAGGTCAATTTTATCAAAATGACGAAGGGGTTTTTTACGTCGCTGATTTCGTATCAGTTACCAGAATTTGTTACTCGAAACACGTTCTCCGCGTAACCGCTGCCAATTTTTCCTACTATACTTGTATAACTACTGTATTGACCAAAACTGTAAAAATTATTAAGCAGCTAATATATCCCGGGCTAGATGCATGTTTCTCGCGTAGGTAATAATGTACGAATTCAGAATTCTAAGGAATTGCATGCCGAAACTTGCCTATACGTATTTGGTACAATGTGAATAACCAACCCTTGATACCTGATCAAAAACATGAAAAACTTCTTAATACGCAATTTCAATTTGATATTTCGCAGCCGTTTTATATCCGCCATTTTATTTTTGAACATTTTAATAACAGATTCGTAATCAGTGACGTAAGCAATACATGAAACCAAAATTTCCAACATATATGTAGAGGCATTCTATTTTTGTCCACCTTTTCGACAATCCAGCCCATTGTGCAAAGTCCAAATTAAATGAATCCTTGCCACTAGCCACTCTTAGTAGTTCACGGAGCAGTTGTTTTAGTTGAACAGCATTAAGTTGACGATGTCTTAATGATGTTGACACAATAAAGCGGTCATCCCGAGCCGTTGAAAATCTCCATCTGCCTGTACCACATCATCTATGAAAGGATCCAGTCTTCCCATATCGTTGGAAAACCCTTCGAACTGCAACGCATGTCATATCCACTTGTCGAGCAATAGTTCGCTGGCTAAGTCCATTTTCGATTAGAACAAAATCTTGGGCGGCTTTTTACGGTGTAGTAAACTGGCTAAATAACTTAACATTCTTGTAGATTGTAGATTTGGTGGTGACTTGTACTGCGACCTTCATAGATCTATTGTACCCCACCCTCTTCCTCTAAACGTTGGTATTCTTACCCATTTAGAGCGCCTCCTCTAGTCGTGATTCCTTTAGGAATTTCAGGATTTGGGTGCGATTTAAGGACTGCAACTCCTCTGCTTTCAGGTAGTAGGTCCCTGATATTAAATGTCCGGCCTGTTTGACCTATATACGAAGCGTTACAATCGTTACATCCATATTAGATCCTCGCCTATTCCTCACATCCATTCCGACATAATGGATGTGAGGAATAGGCGAGGGGCTAATATCGACTCCGACCACTTTATGATAGAGGCACGAATAAGAGCTAGGATATCTAATGCAAGAAAGAAAGAAACAAATAACAAAAAAGGGTGGTAGACCTAAAGAATCCAACAAAAGCTAAGAAGTACCAAAGCACAATTAAAAACAAGATGACTGCACAAGTGACTGAGATACCAAAAACGATCAACGAACGCTAGATAGATTGTAAAAAAATCATCGAGGAATCAGCAATCGAAGTCATAGGAAAACAAGAGAGCCATAGAAGCAGGCCAAAGGATAAGTGGTTTGATGCGGAATGCGAAGAGGCAACTAAAAACAAACATCAAGCATATCTAAAGTTACAACAGACAAAAACTACCTATAAAAACTGCCTATAAAAAACTGAGAAAGAAAAAGATGAAAATCCACAAACAAAAAAGAAGGAATTCTTGAAGCAATAACTGCAAGAGATGGAAGATCTAAATTCACAGGCAGAAACTCGAAAATTTTACAGAAAACTGAATAACAGTAGAAAAGAGTTCAACCCAAAGACCACTAAGTGCAGAGACAGACAAGGAAACATTATCTGTGAAACAGAAGAGATACTAAACCGGTGGGCGGATAATTTCGAAGAACGTCTCAACACAAACAACAGGGAAGACATCGATCAAGTCAGTATGAACCCAAATCAAGATGACAGAGTACGAAACGAAATGCCAACCATCATAGATACAGAGAAAGCCATTCAAAGGTTAAAGAACAACAAAGCACCAGGCAATGATGGTATAGCAGCGGAGCTGATCAAGGAAGGAGGCAAAGAACTATCCACACTTATAGCGTCCAAGAACTTATAGCGGAGATTTGGCAACAAGAAACTATACCAGACGAATGGAACACGATCATAATCATTCCTATACATAAAAAAAGGTGACTAACTAGACTGCAACAATTACAGAGGCATAACTCTTCTCAATACTGCCTACAAAGTACTAGCCAATATCTTATTCGACCGCATCCGACCTTATGCAGAGAAGGAGATCGGCAACTACCAGTACGGCCTCTGTCAAAATAGGTCCACAATAGACCAGATATTTACACTCGGGAATATAACGTTGACACGCACCATCTATTTGTTGACTTCCGAAGCGCATATGACACTGTCAATCGAAAAGCACTATTCGAAGCAATGATTAAACTAGGCATACCACAACATCTGGTACTTCTTACGAAGGTAACTCTTTCAAGAGTGGAAAGCAGAGATGGATTAAAAATAGTGTATCAAGATCTTTTACTACACATACCGGATTACGACAAGGAGACGCCCTATCGTGCATATTATTTAACAGCGCCCTTGAAATAGTAATCAGGGAATCTGGAGTAAACAAAATAGGCACGATAATCAACAGGTCCGAACAGCTACTGGAATACGCGGACGATATAGATATAATAACTAACTCGAAAAATAAGATTATCCAAGCATTCACGGCCATTGAAGCAGCAGTAAAAAGAATGGGTCTAGTAATAAACACAGATAAGACAAAATACATGTTTGTTTCTACGCGGGATGCACAAGTACAAAACGTAACTATCGGGACACGTAACATCGAAGGCGTATCGGAATTCATATACCTAGGCTCCCAAATTGTGACTAACAGCTGCACTAACAGCTACAACAAAGAGATAAAAATAAGATTATACTTTGCAAATAGAACATATTATGGACTAATGCGACACCTAAAATCCGAGACTATATCCAGAAGAACCAAATGTCAAATCTATAGGAGCCTAATAACACCGGCACTGATATACGCAGCCGAAACCTGGACCCTAACCAAGGAAGAAGGAAGAATCTTGGGATGTTTCGAAAGAGAAATTCTAAGACACATATATAAAGGCATACAGGAAAATGGAGAATGGAGACGGGGATACAACCATTAGCTGTACCACCTTTACGAACACACGGATGTAGTTGGTGCTATAAAAATTGCTAGATTAAAATGGATCGGACATATCGAGCGAATGAAGGATTCAGAGCCAGCAAAACTTATTACACGACAAAGACCAGTAGGGAAAAGGACACGTTTCAAGTCAAAAACAAGATATCTGGACCAAGTGCAGGAGAATCTATTAGCAATGAAGGTGACTGGATGGAAAGCTAAGGCCCGGAATAGATTGGAATGGGAAAAAATTCTAGAGGAAGCCAACCCATAATTGGTTGTGGAGCCAAAGTTGATGATGATGACAATCGTTACATTTTATTTGTGGAAATTACAAAAAAAAAGTGTAATTTACCAAAATAAAATGTAATGATTGTAATGCCTCATATATAGGTCAAACAGGCAGGACATTTAATATCAGGTTCAATGACCACAAGAAATCTTACAAAAATAAGAATTCTGATTCAAATTTAGCTAAACATTTGAATGAGTCGAATCATACCAGCGACAAAGAAAATCCAAACATTTTACACATCATAGATAAAGGCTAGGAAGGATTTCCTAGAAACCTATGAAATACAAAAAGAGAAATTATGAAACGTACAAACATCTTAAACGACCAGATAGATTTAATCCACTCTAACGTCCTCCTAATTAGGATTTCCTAAATAATCCCGTTATCCCTCACAGATGATAAAAAGTGTATATATATATATATATATATATATATATATATATATATATATATATATATATATATATATATATATATATATATAAACATGTAACATCTTTGTATTGTGCGTAATCTTCTGACGAAGGACAAAGAAGACGAAATAGATAAAATGTTTTAAAAAAACTAATTTGTGAAACTTACATCTAGTGACTATTATTTATTAGTACAAATTTCAATTGCAATGACAATAATTATCATCTTTCACAAGTTTGTTATTCTCGTTATAACCACCTCATAAATATGTTCGTTTTTATTTACCGCCTGTTACGCCTATAAACGATAAGCATTCTTGATAGATTTAAACTCATATTAATGCATATTAAATTGTCTTTCAAACGGAATATTTCGTTATTTCATCTCGTAAATAGTATCTAAAAAGAAATAGTTTACAGTGGGACGATTTCTATGCACCCAAGTTTATATTACAATTTCATTTCACCTATTAAAATCTACAGAAATCCTACTGCTAATCCCAATACTTTCATACTTCTTGTTCTATTTCATACTTCCTGTTTCATACTTTCTTGTTCTAAATACAATCGTAGTAATCGTCAGAGAATTGTTTCTACACAACAAATATTTTTCCCTCACATATGCAACTGTACCACAAAAGAATCAAATATAATACATCGAGTTTCAGAGTTTTTCTTCTTGTTGAACGGATCTCATTAGGAGGGATTTTCATGAAACCGACTAAGCAGAGAGTTGTCTCGCAATTGCAACAAAACTTATCTCGAATATATAACAAAGGTTTTAGAAACTATATGAGAAACAGTCTCAAAAGGATAGATTTCCATCAAATGGACAAAAGAGAGACTTGTGTCGACTAAAAATAAAATATGAACTTTTCGAGAATTTATTTGAAATATTTAAGAAACTCGAGTTTAAAATTATTTTTGTACTGTTAGAAATTTTATCTACGACCACAATTGTAAATGTCCATTATTGTACAGTTCGTGGACTATGTAAATACATCATAATACATCGCGATTAATGTTATGTAATAATTCAAAATTACCCTTGCTTGTTTGGTTTACGATTCGTTGATTGGTTGAGAACTGCACGCTGATACTGTTTTTAAATATAGTACTCCGTGATTTCCAAACAATCATTAAACGTCACATCATTCACATAGAAGCCGTCGAACTAGAATATATAGATATATTTATGAACCATAGTAGAAAGTCTAACTGAGGACCTGGTCTGGCATAGAATGAGTTGCCCGATGTAATGCACTATGTAAAAGGCTCCTGTACGGTTCAATAGTACGGTAGTACTATTACAGTAGTACGGTAGTACGGTAGTACGGCATCAATTCAGTTACCCGGCTGCAAATATATTTTTTTTAATTCACTTTATACTGTACCACGGGATTCCCTTCTACTTGTTACTAAATACCAATTACCATCGGTTCGGTAAGAAGTCATAAAGGTAGTATGAAGTTATTAATTAAATTAAAATTAAGCATGAAACTATTTATCCGACCGGACGTACCGCACATGAGCCTTCTTTATAGCGAATTATTTACATTACATTCTATACTTGATTCTCGATCAGGTCCCCAGTTAGACTTTCTACTAGAGTCCATAAATATAGGATATTCTATATCTAATATATCTATATAAAATATAATTAAAATAATTTTAAACTCGAGTTTCTTGAATATTTCAAATTCTCGAAAAGTTCATATATTGTTTAAGTCGACACAATTCTCTGTTTTGTCCATTTGATGGAAATCCGTCCTAATGAGACTGTTTCTCGTATAGTTTCTAAAATCTTTGTTATATATTCGTGATAAGTTTTTGTTGCAATTGAGACACAAATCTCTGCTTAGTCTGTTTCATGAAAATCCATCCTAATGAGACTGTGTCTTTTATATAACAGCAACATTTAGTTTATATAGCCAAAATATATATATACAAAATATATTATAAAAGCCAAATTTAATGTATTATATTCATTTTAATTTGAAACTAACTAATCCTAGATTTCACCACCTAGATCTTTTTTGTAGATGAAGTGCCTTACGTTAGTTTAGAAGAGTTTGTAATAAAATATTCTTTATCTACTACCACTATTGTAAATGCTAATTATTGTACAGTTCGTGGACTATGTAAATGCATCATAACACACACGTATGCAACACTCCGCGATTAATGATATGTTATTATTGATAACACACTAGTGCGTTTGATTTACGCTTCGTTGATTGGTTGAGAGCTGCACGTTGCGTTGATACGATTGTTAAATATAGTATTCCGTGATTTTGATCATTCTCATCAAAGCTGTCATTGATTTCGTTTTTTCACGTTTAAATCTAACTAACAATAAAACTACAAGTATGTACTAGATCAGGGATGGCGAACCTTTTTGAGTTGTGTGTCATATTTTGTTCATTATATTTTTCGTACTAGCTCGTGGGTCACCATGTCAATGGCATCGTTTGAAAAAGAGGAGGGGGGAGTAGTCTTTGTAAAGACTACTTTTTTGTTCTCACTTTTAAAGGCTTTTACAAAATTCAAGTTTCCTAGCTCCCTTGGTTTTACATCATTTATTTCACCTCCTTATCGCTCTTTGCCACCACTACCACATCATCCGCGAACGCCAGACTCCATACTTTCTCTCTACCTATCACACACCATCCCGCTTGCTCCCTCTTAAACATACTTTCCATATGTGCAACATATATTTCACTCAAATCATTATCAAAATTGCTCAATATTAAAAAATGTCAAATAATTCTCAAAATTGCTGTATACAACTTGTACCCTGTGTTGAGCAGAGTTATTCCCCGATAGTTTTCTACTTTGGTTTTCTCTCCTTTTTTGTAAATCGGGCATATTACCTTCTCCCCAGTCTGTCGGGAATCCCTCAACTTTACAAACCCCAATCATTAGCTCCACCAGCCTTTCTATCATTCCCTTCATGCCATACATCCACACTTCGTTCTGCATTCCATTTCTCCCCGGTGCTTTTTTCTTTTTCAGCTTCTTGACCTGCTTCTCTATATCTTCTAATGTGATTTATGTACCCTCTGGAGCTGCCCCATTGCTGTTTCTGCTCTTCGTCTTCCTTTCTGTTCTTCCCATCTCTCATCTTTATCTCCTCGCGCAATGTTTCTTTCTCTCACTGTTTATGTATTTCCACACCTCTTTCTCTGATTTTATTGCTTTTATTTCTCTCTCTTCTTCTTCTCGCTTCTGTTTCTTCTTTTCTCTGCATCTTTCTATGTACATTCTCTTAATTTCTATAAAGCCACTCTTATTTGTTTTCGTCTGCTCCACTTCTTTGGCGCCTCGGTTCCTTCCTTTTTCAATTCTTATACGTTTATTATTTCGTATATTATTTTTTTATATTATCGTATATTAATTCGTATATTATAAGTTTTTGTCTTTAAAATCTGGAAACAGAGTAGCACTCTAAAAACGCTTGTTTTACAAAGTCACTTTCTGAAACATGTTTCTCGTGGCGAGAGTTTCCTGTAATGGTAGTTTATCTTTGGCTCGCCAAATAAACACATTAATAAGTAAGTTATTGTATGTGAAAGTTGCCATTATTATATAACACATTGCCGTGTGTAAAAGTATCCAAATTGTGCGTAAAAGTCCAATGTAAATCAAATTGAGTTTCATTATTAAACGATTTCTATTTGTTATTACTATGGCAACAACTCACGTCACTAAACAAAAAACATAGACGTAGTGAAAATAACTGACGTGTATTAAAATTGAATTAATGTTTCTTATTTTGAATCAAGAAGTCTCGGCCTCTCAGTCTGGAGTTAACTTAACCTAACCATAACCTAATGTAGATTAAATCTAGGTTAGCCTAGATTACATCCACAACGACCAAATAGTGTTCCCGTCACTGTGCCATTTTACTAGTAAGCAATTTTTTCCACGGAGGCGCTGAATGTTCTCAATCTTATTGTATCTCAAAATTACAATGTTTCAAAATTATTGGTAAGAAAGAATTATTTTTTTGTAGATTCAACAGTATTTGAACATGTTTGGTAGATAAAATAATGTATGGTACACGTGTGTGAAAGGGTGTTGTGTGTGACTTTCAAAGTTTTTTTAATCGCAGTGATTCTTTCTTCGCACACCTGTATCATAAACTACTACTTTTGAATAAAAAATGTTTTTAAAACACATGGTAATAATGATTTTCTTCTTTCTTTAATGAAAAATAAGTTTTTATTTCTTCATCTGTGGAAAAGCCAAGATTAGGATGCAACTTTTCAAAATGTCTTTTTACATACGTGAAGTAACTTTTTCGTAACAAATTAAGCACAGAGTCCTTTTATTCTCTTCAATCACACAATATTTATTAAACCATTCTGTTTTTTGTGATCTGGAATATGTATCGTTTGTTTTTCTTTTTATAACCGCAGCCCTATTGCAGGGTAATAACTACAAACATATTTAAAATATAATAATTTGAGAAGAAATTTCTTATTGATATATTTAATATTCATACTTTTGTGGTTGAGAAATTTAATAAGAAAATAATAGAAGTGTTGCGTCATTGGAAATTTCTAAGTTCTAAGATCATTGCCTGGGTCATTATGAATGTATTTCTTCTCAATTCGATCAAATTAAATAATAACTAGTGATAATGAAAATGGTATTATATGGTATAATGGTATTATAATGTAAAATAATGTACCTAATAAGAAATAAAGTTGATACATCAAATGTATTCTTCTTATTAAAAAGGAAAAAAATAGTGTGGTCGTAGATAAAGTATAGTACATGACTCGAGTTGTAAGGCAATTACGTAATATGCTTCTTACAACTCTTGTTACGTAATATACTATTAAAACAAATACAATGTAGATTTAATAGGGAAAGTGCTATAGTCAAGTTCAGTCAAATTATGTTAAACTAACAAACCGAGTTTTCAAACTGGCTTAAATGTAAATAAACATTGATTTAAGTAAATTTAGTTTTAATAATGCAGTCCTTAAGTTTACTCTAAATTAACAACTCCAATTTACTGTTTTTATTAAAAAAGTCTGAAAAGGAAAGTTTTGATTTCACGTATGATTTAGGGTTGCAACTAACTAGGCGAGTTCTCAAATGGGATTAGTTGAGACTAGGAAAAGAAATTGAGTTAAGAGGATTTAGTCTTAAATATAAGATTCGTTTAGTGTGTGGTGTAAAAAATTTTGTTACAAATAGACGGATAAAGTATTAAATGTGATTAGGGCTTATAAAAACGTTGAATATATAAAAAAAAAAACGACAACATTCATTAAAACATTGCCATTTTTTGGGTGGGCGAAATTTCTTTTCCTGTTGGGGTGGGGCGGGGGAAACTATTATTTTTACGATTTCGTTTCCTCTCGCCCTCCATAAATCTTTTAATATTTCCTGTGCCTCCGCCAGAGCAACACGCCAAACGAAGTTACAGGAAAGTAATAAAATAAAAAAAGTTCAGTGTCTGGATTTCGATTAAATAAAAATAAATAAAAAACTAGTTAATTGATTGTGCGGAGGGACCGCAATTGTAAACGACCATAATTAAAAAGCAGAGATATCAAATGGATGTTTGAGCTTGTTGAGATTAAATTTTAATCATTCGGCGTTAATAATAGGGATATTCAACGGGGTGAGTTTTTTCATTAAAAAAAGTAGTTAAAATGATATTAAATAGGCGTGGGGTAATAATTTTTTTATTAGGAGAAAATGTTCGGATATCAATGAAAACCTGGTAACCTACAAAAAAAAATCAAAGAGCTTTCTAGTAACACATCGGGACGGTGTGGAATCGCGAGATAGCGGAGCGTAGAGGGTTTGTGTGGGGTGGAGGCTGGCTGGTGAAGGGGCTTCGTTGCGGGGGCGAGCAGCCGGGGGCACCGCCCTAGCGCCAGCTGTGCTCAAGGATCGATCCCGACACGAAACTGGGTCCAGGACCGGGACATCTCGTTCATTCATTCTTGTTGCAATGCTGATTTATATCAAGCCGCATCAATCATGACTGTGTGTGCGTTCTGTATGAGGATCCGGCCTCGTACTCTTCTTTTTTATGCCACTTTCTCCTGGAAATTATCCCGCGGACTCAATTTGTTTTATACAAATTATCAACATTGTTTAATGGATTTGCTTCCCGTTTCTCGCTATTAATTTACATATTCCACGCACACAATAAATAGGAAAACAAATAGTAATTATAATACCATTTCATATTTTGTATCTCTGTAAATTCATCCCGCCATTTCCAACCCTCTATTCTATTTATTATATCAATCAAATGTACACTCAATTAATCACTGTTTTAAATCTTTCTTTTTAAAGTAATTACCACCACAATTCATTAATAATCTTCAAAAGTGAAACACAAAATGACATACGTTTTTAAAACGACATTTTTTTTATGATTAACACTTTTAATGCATTATTTTATTATACAAAAAAAAATCAAATATATTTTACAACCCTCAATAATCCACTTTCTCTCCACTTAAAGCTAGAATACCATCAAATCGTACATACATCACGTAATAAAACTGTTCAAAACCATTATTAATCGTGTCACCTCCAGCGTGCCATTATAGTTTTACCATAAAAGTCGTATATTATATTAGATGAAATAATTCGCTCGCTATGGCAAAGTTTAAACCAACGTTGTTGGTACACTTAGCTCGTTAAATGTATGACGATAATATGCGGATTTCATATTGTTTTTAACACGTTTGCTCTTTAAACCCTTTCGCGACTCTTGATAGACATATGTATCACACAGACATATATTTTATGTCAGGACTAAATACTTTTAATTCGAAATATATTCGAAAAATACTTAAAATTTGGTTGATGTGTACCATTTAGTGTTCTAATGCATCAGCATAATTTCTGCGTCTGCGTCGGCACAAAACGATTTGATTCCTTGACATTTGTATACTTTATTTGTATGGCACATATTTAGTGAGTGTTTTCATTGAAATTGGAGCGAAAATATTAGTAATTTGTTGGAAAATTCTACCCCGAGTAAAAGTTTTTGTTATGTTTACAAGGTGCAATAAAACTCTATAATTGTTCAACAGTTGGATAACTATTCTTGCATTCGACTTCCTGGTATATATGCGTACTGTTAGTCCTATGATTCGCATGAACCTTCTGATGAATCTGAAGCTACTGATCAATCTGAGATCGACAACCAATCTTACAGTGAAGAATCAAAATTGCAATCCGAAAGTGATGACCAACTTGAAAAAGAATATGAAGCTTCAGAAGAAAATGCAGGTCCCACTGGTTTTTAATTTATGGTGTAATAAGATGTAAATGTAAATTTTGTCCCTAAAATGCAAACTACTAGTAGATACACTTGTACACTAGCCTCCGATATATGTCGGCTCTCGTGGCCTAGAGTTATAGCGCCAACTATCAAATCTGGAGGTCCCGAGTTCTATCCCGATTGTCGGCCACATTTGTACCAGAAGCCAAATGTGTAATTAATTAGCGCTAATTTATGAAAACATCTAGGTTTCTGGAATCAAGAGAAAAATGTGGACAAAATAGGTCACTTGGCCGCAGTGTTTGAAGGGTTAATAACCCGGTATCCACATTAGACAAAACTTCCATATAAAGCTTCCCATATACAAACTAATTTGGCGTGGTATCCATGTTTCAAACATGTACTAATGAAAGAATTCAAATTTATAAACTATCAAGGAGGAGCGCTCGTTCGAAAAAAACTGATAAAGGCGAACTTCATGTTGAGCTTGGTGCATGCTTGTTATGTGTTGCAATTCTGTTCCGCAAATTAGTGACTACTGGTCCACTCTTGTCATGTTGGACAATACATCGATATAAAATGCAATATCCAGAGATAGATTCAAAATAATTTCTTCAAAAATGTATTTTGCATCACTAACGAAACAAGCAGAATCCTCCAAAACTAATTATATTGACGACGTGCATTGAAGGGTGCATTCCAGAAATGCATCCTGACGGTAGCTTTCAAAATATAGATGAATCAATGACGTTCAAAATTCAAAGGGCATTCGTCTTTGAAGCAGTATATACCACTAATGCCTGTAAAGAGAGGAATTAAATTGTGGCATAGATCTGATTCGTCTACTTTACACTACTATGATTTTAATACCTACACAGGCCGTGAAACTGAACTCTAGATGGAACTCTTGGTGAACGTGTAATACAATTCTCATTAGTAATCTCTACATCAAGAGAGAAAAATATTACCTTTCGTTTTGATCGCTTTTTTTACTTCGACCACTCTATTACTCTACCACTGTTGAAACTTGTAACCAAAAAAGAAACAAAATTACCTAAAATCAAGAAAAAACTGAAAAGAGGTGTATATGTCTTTCAGTGTAACAAAGATGTACTGATTTTTGTGAAATGGTAAGATAAAAAGGAAGTCCTTATGTTGAGCAATTGCCATAATGCTAATGTCGTGTCTGTCAATAAAACTTTCAAAAATGACTTCAAAATGAATGTTCCTTGTCCAGAAATGATTGGATCGTATAGAGAGATTATAGGAGGGATTGATTTGGTGGAGCAGATGATGAGGTTATACGAACTAGACTGCCTATTAAGTAAATGGTGGAATAAGATTTCTATCGCTTGCTTATGATGGCTGTCGTAAATGCATGGATTACCTATAAAGAGAAGACAAAGAAAAAAATCCGTTCCTGCAATTTCTACTGCCCCTGGCGGAAGAAATGATAGCTGAAAGAAGAAAAACAGAAACTGTGCGATGAAGACCAACTGGAAGAGACAGCGACTCGAGAATATCTTCCAGTGGAAGGAGAAGAAGATGCAAAAGTGCGCGGAAAATAAAACGCATAATTTGTCAAAAGTGTGACGTATCGTCCTCACAATCCTAAAAATGTTTTGCAGTGTATCATTCTTTAAATATTTTGTATTATATACAATAAATATCTTTAATATTTTTCAAAGAAAGTTTTTCTATAGGACTGATGGTACATAAAAGTTCCGCAACGAAAGACTAATGGTGTCTCTGTGTACCACCACCCCCTCAACCTCATGCAGTTTTTTTTTTGGAGTTTTCTATTATAAAATAGTATATTTTGTAACTAGGGCGGTAAGTTGTCAATTGGTCACCAGAGCGAAATTGGGCGCACGAACGAAGTGAGTGCGCACATTCGCTCGAGAGGGCAATTGACAATACCGCCCGTGTTGTAAATAATATTTTTTATTACTCATGCGAGGGGACGTATCTTACAAGTTTGGGATCCAGGGCCCATCCAAAAAATAGAATAAAAAATGAAGAACTTGCTTTTGAAATTGTCTCCGGTGGTGTGGATTCGTCATAAGAACTCTCATCAGTCTCTGGTATCACCATAGAATGAATACTCATTTTACGTTTTCTTCAATTTTTATTTTTATTTTCTAATTAAAAAAAAATTCACTTTCACGTCACTTATCGAGGTCTTGATTGTGTTTATTCTATTCATTTCATAGTTTTTTTTATAGTTTTTTTCTACAATGTAACTCTGCGATATTCATTTTTTGCGTGAGTGAGTTACCCAAGTTATGTGGTAATACAGCCTAAGATGGAATTTTTCGCACTAAAAAACGTGCACCAAGATAATACTTTTAACGCATGAGTAATAAAAAATAATTTACAACCATAAGTAATACTAATATAAGAAAGCCACAAAAGTATTCCCATATCTCACAGAAAAAAATAATCGTGGAGGGGTTAAATGATAAATAAATTAAGTTTTAAAGTTAAAGAATTTAAATTAATTAGCAGAATATTTAAGTGTATTAAATTTCAAATTTCAATTTCAAGAAACAATTCAAAGGTTTCCAGCAATTAATATTTTTTTTGTTTATCATTTTCACAAAATGAAATTTATTTATTTTTTGTGAAATCTGAAACTAACAACAGTTTTGTTTCTAGTTCAAAAAGAATTTGGAAGAAATTGCAAGAAAACGTAATATAATTTCTCAATCATCCCTTGTGGAACATAGAGCCTCGACAAAAGCCTTCCATCTGACCCTGTTGATTGCGAGTTGCTTAACTTCCGTCCACGTTTTTCCTGCATCTTCTGCCTCTTTTCTACCAGTTCTTCGCCAATTTGTTTTTGGCCTACCACGTTTGCTTGGGCCATTCGCGCGATTCTTTACCACTTTCTTTTATTTTATTTGCACGGCTATTGGTTCTTGGTTCATCAGCTTTAGCAATTCTTCGTTAAAAATTATGTTTGGCCAGAAAATTCCCAGGATGCGTCTTAAAAATTTGTTTATGAAAGTTTGGAGCCGGTGAGTTAGCTGTTTTGTCACGTTCCACGTTTCATATCCATACTGCAGGATTGATTTAACGTTTGTATTGAAAATTCTAGGTTTGGTGTTCTTTGCTTTATATTTCCAAAAAAGGTAGAACAAGAAGAAAACGTTTTATTTTAAAATAAAGTGGCGGAAACAAAAATTCTGAAAGGAATCTAAAATATGAAAACATCTTAAATAAAACATTTACATTTAAATTAAACATTTTATTATCAATTATATTTCGAGGCTGATGAAAAGATAAAATAACAAAAAATTAATTATAACAATTATTAAGAACCAATTTATTTTATTAACGTGTGAAAATCGAAGCTATCGTAAAGATGACCCCCCAAAATTGAAATAAATAAAACAATAAAATGAGATACGTTTGATCAAGATTTGACCATGATCGACCACCAATTTGTTTTTTTGCCCACATTCCGTTCAAAAGATATTATAAGAAAATGATTGGGGGGATCTAGCCCACAAAATACATTTTTTCTATATTTGAAATGGCATGTTTACAAACTATATTTAGATACAACAATTTTTGTGCGCTTTTGTGCAGTTAGTCAATTTTTCACACTTTATGCAAGTAAAACGTTTTTCTAAGGGTGTACAGACGTGAAAAACTATTTTTGCATTGTGCAATATTTTCCCATGAA
Organism: Phosphuga atrata; assembly: GCA_944588485.1. Lineage (NCBI taxonomy): Eukaryota > Metazoa > Arthropoda > Insecta > Coleoptera > Silphidae > Phosphuga > Phosphuga atrata. The sequence goes on along the minus strand of OX155901.1, from coordinate 31,958,652 downwards.
TTATCAAGAATCGCATATTTTTCGTTTGATAGAAAATCGCCGTAGAATTCGCACTTTTTATGCACCTCAATATACATTGATTGGCCACATAAAGTAAAATAACACATGGACGTGAATTATAGGGGATACAGACATAATAGGGAAAAGTTAGATTTTATTTCACAAGATGTCGCCCTGAGTGATTCTTTTAAGCGTTTCAGTATTCGAGTATGTTTAAAGTATCATATCTTAGTGGTTTGTTTGCTGCACTCCACGGAGTGTTGACCATGCAGGCAGTGTGGTGGGGCCTGCATGAATCCTAACCTAACTCTGTGGGACTTGTCGCTCTTGAAGCGGCAAGTAGAGGTAGGCTCCCGGTAATCCGGGAGGTAATAAATTTAAAAATAAATGGTAGATATAATACAAATAGGTTTTTAGATCCTTTAGTAAATATAAAAAGTTTACTTACAGCTTGAAAAACCACTTTGCTCGCTTCTAATATGTGATTCGCAAAATCTCAACTAGTTATGCAGACAATAAACTAAAATTGAATAAAGTTTTCTCGTATTTCTTCATATTAGAAACGAGTAAACTGTAAAATTTGTCTGTCTTGGCAATGTGGGAGACCGACCCGGGTTCGACGGCTGGTCCGGGAGGCGACAACTAGGGCCGTTTCCACTAACCGCCCGGACTGGCCACCCTGAATGAATGCAAAATACTCGATACCGGGGTGGCGCATAATAAAAGGCAAAGTGGATAGGGGGTTTAGTAGGAGTTTCCACGAAACCAATTTTTTAGAGAGAGTGTTGTCTGTCGAGTCTCATTTGTTTAGTCTTGTCCATCAGGTCTTGTCCGTCAACTGTTGTCCGTCTACCATTGTTCGTCTCGTCTTGTCTGTCTGTATGGCCTTGTTTGTCTACTCTTGTCTGCCTAGTCTGGTCTGTCTAGTTTTGTGTGTTTAGGCTTATCTGTCTAGTCTTGTCTGTCTAGTCTTAAAAAATAAAATTGAATTATAAAAAAGTTAGTAAGTTAGTTGTATCCAGTAACGAAAATAATATAGAATTTTCTTCTGTTGATAAACAATTATGTCACCAAAATATTGTCTTAAAGTTATATAGTTTTCAAAATATGGCCTATCATTCTAGACTGGCCAACAACTGTACTGTTTACAACTTTTTTTTCATTCATACATGTAATATAAAACTTAGGGGAATGTGGGGGGACACCGGCTAGTTAAGATAAAGACACAATAAATAAAGTTACTACACTATGTTAGTTATTGAGATAATCAATATAATAAATGTTTATAAGTTATAGTATTATAAGTAGTTTAATAGTGGTTATAAGTATATCCTAGGCATAAATTTGGTATGAAAATGTTTGAGATCAACCTTAATAACTATAGAATAGAACATTTTTAATTAAAAAATATAAATCCGAATTCACCCCACACCTATGGGTCAAACCGGATAGGCATTATATTCAAGGAGTGAATACAGATACTAACAATATATTCGCAGTTAATGCAAATAAAAAATAATAATTCTTGTTCAGAACAACTGATGCAACTTTTGTGAGCCCATTTAAGACGAGCAGACAAGCAGCAAAAAAACCGTATAGTCGAAATCACCCCGTCCGCTTGTACCCCACAGGTACTATATTTTAAATTTTAATAACTAGCAGGTTATGTTTACACTCATAGCAACAACAAATACCGTTTTAAAAGGTTAAATATGAATTACTTCTTAAAAAATACAACTGTATATGATAGTTCATAGGTAAACTTAATGGAAACACTTTAAAAAATTCAAAATATTAGATAACTTACCTTTGTTTTCAATTTTCGTAAATGGACGCTCCCGCTGATATTTTACAGTGACCGGCATCTGCACTGAGTAAGCTTTCGAGCTTATTTCTCCACTAGCTAGAACGAGACAGCTATACACGGAGTATTGAAATAGCAACTATCTGATTTCAACCTCTATCCGATTTCCTCATTGCCCTATATATGTTTTATATAACGTATGAATGAAAACAAAAGTTGTATTTATATTGTATTTTAATTAATTAATTATTTTTAATTTATTATTTTTAATTAATTAATTAATTATTGTCTATACCAGCGGGCGGGGAACTTTTTTAACCATTACCCCCAAAATATTTTTGCGAAAGTCGATATTACCCCCTCATTTTGAAAATGAGACATTCAATGTAAATTTAAATAAAACATTATTTATTGAATTAATTTACATGGAAAATAAAAAAGTTGCATGAAAATTATGTAATAGACAAACAAAATAAAGCTCTCATATTGGAACAAACAAAAATTAATTGAAAACTTTCCCCCTTCAGGTTTTGGAGAAATGATGTTGCTTCATCTTTGATACAATAACTTCAAAATTGGGGCTTTTTGATGTAAGAGCAATTTGAATACAGTCTTCGGTTTTTTATCAATCTCCGTTCTTCATTTTTATGTTCATTAGAGTGAACTTGTTTGCCTTGTTCACAAAGGTCGGTTGTTGCAAATGGCAGCAACTTTTTTACCACCTCCTCATGTACAATTTCGAAAGACTGTGCAGCTTTTGACATCCAAGAAGACAACTTATTTGCTTTGTTCTCAAAATTCAGTATTATATCGAAGTTCCAGAATTGCCTCTGTCAAACCTGGAGGTTCTTCTGGTATGTTAGCAATTTTACATTTAAAGGATCTGCAACCCAACTGACAGTATATGAAGATTTGGAAAGTAATCAGAGGACCAGCAATATTTTTACAATCTTTCAAAAACAAAACTTTGAAAAAAGCTATCTTGTTCTGTTCTACTTTCTGTCCCCAATATTGAAGCTTTATTCCAAACGCTGACACTATTACTCTGGCCGAAATGATATCAATATGTTTTTGTTCTTTTCAATATATGTAAATTCTCAAAAATGTCAGCTAAATAACCGAGATGTGCTACCCACGAGGGGTTTTTAAACTTATCTGCAAGAATATTCTTTTGATCAACCATAAAAATTTCGAGATCAGTTTTGAGAGACCATACTCGATTTAGAACATTTCCGCGAGAGAAGTCACCTGACTTCTATATAATAAAGTAGGTCGGTATATTCAGCTTCACCGTCCTGACATAATTCACGAAATTGCCGCTTGTTTAGTGCATGTCCATTGATAGCATTAACAATCTTGATGACATCATACATGACAGCTTCCAGTCTAGGTTCCAAATGTTTCACAGAAGTGCCTGGCCATGAATCATACAGCGAGTAATTTCAATAACAATCATTTTTGGATTTTTTTTCCACGAAGGCCGAAAAACCATTAATATGACCCAGAATACCTGGAGCTCCATCAACAGACACGGCAATTCAGTTTTCCCACTTTAAATTAATGCTTTGAGTATTAAAGTATTCATTTACCTTATAATACAATCAATTCCACGAGATCTTAACTTTAGAAGAGAACAACACAACAATTCCTCTTCAATTGCATGTGTACCTTTGTAGCGAACATACACCATTAGCTGTGAATTTCTACTGACATCTGTAGTGTCATCAAGCTGAATAGCAAAATATTTAGCCGGTTTTAATGAGAAAATAACATATTCCTTCATATTTTCTGCCAAGATAGAAATTCTTTGTTTTACAATTCTTGCAGCAATAATGCAACATGAGCAACTCTGATTCAGTTTCTTGGCCTCTTTCTGACCACACATGATCTCTGGCATTTTTTGCAGCTGCTGGTTTTATCAAATCATCACCAATAGTATATGGTTTCTTGTTTCGGGCAATCAACCATGTTTCTTCAAAGCTAGCCTTTGATGCTGAACGCTGATCAAAGGTACATAACAAGTTGCTGTCCAATATTTGTCTTTTAACACACATTTCTAAATTTACATAGTATTCTCGTGGTTTGGAAGACAGATGTCAATGCAAATTATCCAAATGTTTCAATTGACTTTTTTTGAAAGATTCTGAAGTCAGTACTTTCAAACATACAACACACTATGGTTTCATTGTACCTTTGTCTTCTATTGTGTAAAACCATTATTAAGGAACTCTTAGGGTGTGTAATTCTTATGCTAATCCTATTCTAATTAAGGAATCTGAAGGGTAACAGAACCAGTGGTTGAATAGTATATTAAATGACGAGTTCAGTAAGCGCGGTTTTACAGCACGCGTCCAAGTTTGGAAAAAAACGAGTATAGCGAGAAGTTTTCTAATTAAGAAGTGCTGGAAAACGAACGCCTTACAAACGAGTTTTTTATATTATTTTTGCTATTTTGCGCCTTTTTATGTGATTTCTAAATTAAAAAATCGCCGATACATATTGAGAAAATTGTATCGCACTCGGCGAGCCATAACCGCACGCATATATTATGAGTCCATTGCAGACGCAAAATAGAAAAAAAACAGTTACATACATACATACACTTACACGTTTATAAAATAGCAATTTAGAAAAATTTTCTTATTATAATTACCCCAAAAAAAATAATTTTTACCCCATTTGGGGTAGTTTACCCCGGTTCCCCGACCACTGTCTATATAGAAAACAAAAATAAATACATAATCACACATTTATTAATTACTTAACTTAATTAATAATTTCCTCGTTTTTGACTATTGAATTTTGAACTTTGACTTCATTACATTACCGAATTTCAAAATACTTAACGGATCAATAATAAAACACTCAAATTCTACCGACAACAACTTCCCCCCTTCATTCTAAAACTCATCAAACTTAAAAGACAATTATACAGAGACTTCACATAGATAGAAAATTCCGGCATCAAAACCGAAATAAACAGACTAAACAAAGACATACATCAGTTCCGCTCCCATAGATAGCTCCCTGTTTGCCAAGAAACAGAAAATGACCTAGGAATAACTTACTGGAACAAGATTTAAAAGTTATCAAAATATAAATCGGCCTCACAAATTCCAGACCTGTCATTTAACAATCTAACCTACTTCAGTGACTCAGACAAGGCTCTACTTTTCGCAGAACACTTAAAAAAAATATTTTGTCCTTCTGACTCTCCTGACTATGACAGAGTAAGTCACTGGTTTACCGACTTCTTCAAGACAACCCCCTCCGATTACATTGATGAAATTTCCCTGAAATAATTTCTTTCTGTCCTCTTCCATGGTAAAAATTCAACACCCGGGCTAGATTTATTCACCAAATACCTCATCAGACTCCTCTCCGAAAATATTCACTCCTTTATAACAAAATTTTTCAACTTCTGCCTCTTGAAATGTTTTTTCCAAGCTGCTGGAAAATTACTACAATTGTCACAATCCCTAAACCAGGTCAAAATAAATCTCTCTTCTCCCTGTCCTTGACAAAATCCTCGAACATATCCGATTATGTTATATTAAAGCCCGATTATTGAATTCCATTGCAAACCACATCTCCAAATACCAATTCGGTTTCAAGCCCTTCCATTCAACTATCCACTCTGTTCATCCTAACCAACAATATCCAATCGTCATACCTTCAAAATAAGAAATATGCAGTCCTCTTCTTGGACATTAACAAAGCATTTGACAGCGTCTGGCATGCCGGCCTTTTGTACAAAATGTAGTTAATCAATGTCCCTCCCTACCTAATCCACATAATTAAAAGTTTCCTTTTTAAAAGATCCTCAAAGGTGAAAATCAACTCCATTTCATCTCCCGCATTTTCCCCTATGCAAGGTCTCCTTCAAGTTTTTGAACTTTCCTCTCTCCTATACAATATATTCTCTCATGACATTTACAACCAACTAGATAAATCCCACATTGACTTTTCATCCTAGATACTATAATACAATACGCTGACGACACTGCACTGATTTCCCACAGCAACTGTCTCAAATCTAGGATCGACCTACTCCAAAATCTTACCAACACCCTCACATGGTTCAACCAGTGGAGATTGGAGAACTCCTCATCCCAAACCACAGAATTGCCTCAAACTCACTTCGCATCCACACAGGCTCCACCAACGTTCTTCCCTCCCGCAGCGTTAAATATCTGGGACTAACCATAGAAAAACCAAACCCAAATTCATTCATCATCTAGCTATACTTGTCCACTGCTTGACATAGGCCATCCGTAACAACTTCCATCCCCTTCTGTCTCGTGCTGCTCTCATCCAATCGGGATGGATACGCTTAAGGTCGTCTGCCCATCTAGTGGACGGTCTTCCTCTATTTCGGAATGCAACGTTACGCGGTCTCCACTCCATCACCCTTCTCGTCCATCTGTCATCACTGACTCTGGCCAGGTGTCCCGCCCAATTCCAATTTCATTATTGACGCCAAATCACGTAAGTTCCAGATAAATAAACGAGGCAAGCACTTTAGAGCCTTAACCCACGGCAACCAAGGCATTTCCACAAAGACCGCGTCGAAAATCTATATGTCGTCCCGTTCTTGATTATCGACATGTAATATCGTCTAGCAACAATTCATGTAGACCAGTGTTCTTCAACCGATGTTCCATGGAACCCTAGGGTTCCACTAAAACATTCAGGGGTTCCGCGAATCAATGCTAAAAAAAATATGTTTACAATCAAAGACGATGCGTTGCGGCGTTCTCTGGAACACGTGTCTTTTTTATTGAAGTTTCAAATTGTAACTATTCATTTGCTCAGTCGCTTATATTGGACGAGGGCGACGCAAGTTGCTCTTATAAATAATGTCAAATATCTGGTGTAGTAGATTTATTGTTAAATTCCTACAAAGGCAAACGGTACTAAGTGAATTATTGTATAATAAATTGAGTTGAGATCCTAAAATCTTTTAGAAATAAAATTGGCTTAAAACTGGGAAATTGGAATCAAAATCCAAAGAACAAGCCTTTTTTTTCTCTTGAAAATTCCACCAGTTTTCCGCCAACATTGGAGCTGACGGATAATATTGAAGAAAAAAATCAATCAGGAACTGCTAGCCGAAAAATACGAAAGTATGATGAAGATTATTTGATTTTTTTTATTTACATGAATTGGTGATAAAAATGGATTTTGAGTCAAATGGGTTTTGTGTGGTATGTGAGCAACAACAGCAGTTTAAATCCTGCAAAGTTAAAGCGCCTTTTGGAAAATAAACATCCGACTTTAAAAGGTAAAAGCGAATATTTCAAAATAAAATGTCGTGAACTACAGCAGAAAAAGAATGCATTTGAAAGGTATGTTCGTGATGATAATAAAAATCTAAAATCATCTTATTTAGTAAGTTTGCGCGTAGCTAAAGAAGGCGTAGCTATAATTGCAGAAAAATTAATTAAACCCTGTACAAAAGATTTAATCAAATTCATGATCGGTGAAAAAATTGCAAGCAAAATTGACCTCGTCCCATTGTCTGATGCGACGATTTCACGACGAATTAAAGATATGTCAGATTATTGCGATGTGGAACTAGTAAGTCGTTTGAAAAATGCTAAAGATGGATTTACTCTGCAAATGAACCAATCTATAGATGTGGCTGGATTAGCAATTTTGTTAGTTTTCGTACGATACATACACGAATCCAATTTTCAGGAAGATATGTTTTGTTGCAAAGCTCTGCCAACTCAAACAACAGGTGAAGAAATATTTGAGTTACTTAATGCATATTTTGAAAACATTTAATTTCTAGGAATTTATGTCATCATATATGCACTGATGGAGCCAAAGCTATGGTTGGTATTATAAAGGGCGTAATATCACGTATAGAGAAACTAGTACCAGACATCAAAGCCAGCCATTACTGTCATCATCGACATGCTGCAGCTGTTAAACGGATACCAAAAGCATTGCACGAAGTTCTCAATGAGGCCGTTAAGGTGGTTAATTTAATTAAATACAGACCCTTAAATACCAGGGTATTTTCACTATTATGCGATGATCTGGGAAGCTTACATAAAAATCTCCTTCTTCATACTGAAGTAAGATGTTTATGCAGGGTAAAGGTTCTGACCAGACTGGGATTTGCTTGATGAAATTAGAATCTTTTTATCTGAACGTGAATTTTCTAAGGAAAATTTAATGACACTAACTGGCTTCCAAATCTATCCTACCTTGCAGATATATTTTCGTACATGAACGAAGTTAATCTTTCACTTCTAGGGCCAAATACTACAGTTTTTAAGGTCAATAGCAAAGTAAACTCGATCAAATCGAAAATCAAGCTTTGGGAGGAATGCATCACCAAAAATAATACAGAATGTTTTGCTAATTTAAATGATTTCCGGGTAACCAATAATATCGCATTCGACCAGAATTTAAAAAATCATATTTTGTAACATTTAACGGGATTGCAATAGAAATTTTTCGAATATTACTCCCCCATTTGCAATATGTTGGATCAAAAATCCTTCTAATGAGTGTGGTGATGTGGATACCTTGCCAATTAAGAAAAGAGAGCAATTTTTGAAACGATCCATCCAGATATTGATAAATTATGCAGTCATAAACAAGTACAACGAAGGCATTAATTTTTTGAATATTTTTTTCTTTTGATTATGAAATTGTAATCTATTTCTATGTATGTATAGTATAAATATTTTATATTTCATAAAATTTAAAATTTTGTTTGAATAAATGCAAATTTATTTATTATGAGACTTATACAAAAGTTTTATAACAAATTCAGTGACTAATATTGTTCATAACATGTAATGCGATTCCCCCCTTAATCAAAATGCTACTAAAGCGAGGGTTCCATAAAAAAATTCTCAAAAAAAGGTTCCGCGGGATGTCCAAGGTTGAAGAGCACTGATGTAGACGAACGCTTGAGGTTGAAGAGCGAATCGCATTACGCTTCACCTCCAAACTCATTGTCAGACATCCAAACAACTCTCTCTCCGAACTTCTCTATAGACAAACCCTGTCCCTACACTTGCTGACAGACATGACAGACTTAGGAAAAAGCTACAACCCCATGACCTTCAATATCATTGACGAACTTTGCTTAAAACGACCATCTAAACATTCCAACAGGCAATACCCCTCTAAAACCTTTCTTGAATCCTTAAACGACGACTGATTTACTCATTCTCATCCTATTTTTGGATAAATTTTTTTCTTAATTTATGCTGAATATATCTGTTCATTTCCGGCTGAAAAATAACAAACATTTTTCCATTGGGTATGGCGAGAGGTCGCGCTACCGCGCGATATGTGATCTGGATTTATCTGCTCTAATATAACCTAATCTAACCCTTATCCAATATTTTTTCTTATTTCGGATCGAGAGGTCGCGCTACTGTGCGATATGTGGTTTGAATTTATCTGCTCCGTTATAACTTCATCTAACCATCCATTTTGTTCAAATCTGTAGCTGCGGTGGCGTTAGTACGTAAGTACCTTCCATTGTTTTTAAAAACATTTATCCAAAATTTCCAACCCCAAACAAAATCATCCTTCTCGACCCTTTTATATATACTTTGATATCAATTCCACCTAGACACAATTTTCACCACATTACTCAAATTAAACATACCCTTTTCCCCAGCCCCTTCCCTATAAAATATTCACCTTTAACCCACAAAAAAAAACAAAATAATCCACTAAAAATTATTTTAACCACTTTTATAATTCCCTCGTATTTACTTAACGATTAACTCTATTACTTTTCAGCGCAGAAATAAATTCGCATCTTTTACATCGGCAATTCTTAAACTCTCCGTAAATATTTTTTAAGTGAAATTACCAACGGCAAAGTCATTTTGAGTTAATAATCGCGATTATACAACGCACCTGCGAGAATTCTCATCGTTACTTATTAATGGGCCGCTTGCTCTGAGCCCCTATAAAGTTTGAACACTTTTATTTTCAAAAAAAAAATACATCGGAGATAAACTCTCCAAAACTAAATTTCAAAGTAAAAAAATTATGTTAATAATCAAAAAATATTTATTTATTTTAAAAAAAGTTTATTTTAAATCCGACGTAAACCTGCTTTAGAATTGCTTATGCTTTGTGAGACATTTCGTTTTCAATTGAGATAAGAAGCAAATAATAATTATTTCCGGGGATTCCGCAAACAAAGGCCTGGCGTAGTAAATTAAATATACGTTTATGAATTCTGATTTGCGGAAATATTCGGAAAATAGTTTCTAGACATCCGTGGTGACAATTTGGTGAGCCAATTAAAACTTTTATTTAGTTAATCCGCAGGGATTTTATTATACAATAATTTGTATAATCGGAAATGGAATTATGCAGACAATTCAATAAATTAATATTACACCTGAAGACACCACAGACAAGATAAAATAAAAAGACACCAAAGACAAAAATAAAATTGACAAGATAAGATTTGGTTTAAAAAATTAAACCAAAAAATCAAGGACACAAATTTCCGCTTCACACTCACAAGGAAGAAATTCACAACACGGGTATTTTCAATTGAAGAACGGGCACGAAGATCAGAATGTATGAAAAAGTACTGGGAGGACCACAAGACTCGAAGAATCTCCCCTCAAAGAGACTTAGTATATGATCTGACTAAAGTGATCCTATGTGGTGATAAAAGAAGAAGAATGAGAAATATTTAGTACATGAAGAAGTTCATCTGCAAAAAGACAGTTATATTCACATTTTGCTTAGAATTATTTAAGGTTCCATTTCGTTTAGTTTCATTTAACTTAACTTAGCTAGTAAGTCTGGTATTGACTTTTCTAGTTCCATGTGATCTTATGACGCTCCCTTTTTTTTCCTCTAACCAATGTGGGTCCAGGGGGTTAACCCTTAAAACACTGCGGCCCATTGGCCTATTGTATTTCCCCACATTGTTTCGTTCATGCAAATAGATCCAGTCCCTGTAATAGGTCCAGGATTCTATGTGCCATGTTTTTCATGGGGACTCTCGCAGTTGTAATATCAAGCTTGTATCTCCTACGTGCAATTGCTTCACAGTGGAAGATTATATGGGCGGCGGTTTCGTCCTCCTCATAGCATAACCTGCATAAAGGTTCATCCTTCCAGCTCCTTAGTATTGTTTTATCCCGCTCAAGTTTTTACAAGTTTGGTTTCGTCCAGTTTTGTACAACCCTATCGAACCCTGCCTTGTCTGGTCTTATCGGCTCTTGACTGTGTTTGTCTTGTCTGGTTTCGTCCGGTTTTGTCATATCTTGTCCGGTCTCGTTCGGTATTGTCTGGTATTGTCTGATCCTGTATGCTCTTGTCTAGTTTAACGCTGAAATTAATACTGTTTCTCTAATCTATACTTACTTCCTATATAAATATTATTGATTGTATCCACGATCATGCCATTACAAAATGCGGCAACGACTGGATAGAAGAAACACAAACTAAACATTATGTAAATTTTGGGAAGATCGTTTTATAATAAAAAAATTGCATTATTACTACAAAATTGTTAGATTTGGAAATAATAAATTGAAATTTTGAAAATGATTTAGATTGATTTACAATTGGTAAAACCATACTACATTATAGATAACACTGGTCAACACAAGTTTTGTTTCCTTTATTTTTTTTCTGTTATTGGGTATTTCTACGGCCCTGACTATGAAAAAAAATACTGGGAGATAGCTAACAGCTTTACTTTTTGAAATATATAGTTTTATTATTTTGACAAAAAAATACAGAAAAATAATAAATTATGTTAACAAAATTTCTATTGAACACCAGCAAATGATCTTTTAAAAGATTTCCTTGAATGAACGACTTTAGGTAGATCTCCTTGCAAACTCCAGCAGTAGTCTGCCATCATATGTAGGCCCCACCGCCCCTGATAACGCTCTTCCATTGTACGAAGATCCTGATGAAATCTTTCACCCTGCTGCTCACTAAAATCACCTAGATTTTGTGGAAATCGGTCAATATGCGAGTACCGGAAGTGGATTTTTTATGCTCATGTTGATACCTAGCTAATGTAGTATTGTTGTAAGTAAAGTATTGATGATATACAGTTTTTACAAAGTCTGATATAGGTTTTCGATATTTAGCAAATATATATATTCACCATCTTCTTGACGAAGTCATATCGAAAAATATAACAAAATATATTTTAGTGTCCAATAAAAAACAAAAATAGCACTGTGTAACACAATAGCTATAACTCAAAAACAAAAGCTGTTAGAGTAAAATTGTTGCTATATTTAAAAAATACGCGTCAATTTGAGATAGAAACATAAAAAAAATCGCAGGAAACAAACAATTTTATTTTTTTTTTGTTGACCAGTGTAATCATATAAACTTTCCGTAGCTCTATAATATTATTAAGTCTTTTTAGGAGTACAAAACAAATCTCATGTGAGATTTCTAAGTTATTTACTTGCTCCCAGTCCACATTCATGGCACTAAAGAAGAACTGTAAAAATAACATTGTTTTTAAGATCATGTCTTTCTATTAACTTAAGGAGGCAAACCATATTAGGATGTTCAAAAAATCCTTAGCTTATAATATACGGATAGCTTAACTATCCTAGAACACGCTGTCAAAATTTAAAATCGAAATTCGCATTCGTTTAGATTTTATGAGCATAAAAGCGAGTGTACATCGGGTACAGGCTACAGGCTCGAGCGGAGCATTACCTCGTTTATCTCGAAATGACTTTTTTCACATTTGCGTGCAATCTAACTCAAAAAGTGTGCAACCGATCATTATGAAAATTGATAGTATGATTCTTTTTAAAATTTCGAATAATATGAACCAACTTGTGAGATAATATCATGATTTTAAGGGTATTTTTCCTTGAATTGTTAGAGAAAAATATCGTGAAAATCGAAGAAAAATTGTTCCAACACCTGCAAAATTTTCATTTTTTTTCGCCTGCATTGAGGTTCATATTCTTAGAAAATAAGTTATTAATGTAAAATCAAAACTTTTTTGATTTCACATGAAAATCGGAATGGCTACACTGCACGCAATTGGAAAAATATACTTACAACCTTCGGCGGACATCACACCGTAACTTCTTTATTTTTGGCTGAAATTATTCAAAAAAATTCAAAGAAATTGTTCGAAATATGAATTAAATGATGTCAAAATTTGATTGAATACTAGATAATTCCTCCCACCCAAAAAAAATTCTAAAAAATCAGTATCAAACAGTCTCCTAATGTGGTTTCCCCCCTTAAGTAAGCCCTTAAGTAAGCTCATGTAAGCTCATCTACAGATCCGTTTCGAAACTTATCTCTCATCAGTGCAGCTTTGCTGTTATGAATTTAAATCAATAACCTACAAGTTCATGCCTCACTCAGGAAATGTTAAAATTAAAATCTAGCCTCCAATTATCCACGAGGTATTGAAATAAGTATTTTTCAAGTTATAATTCATAACAGCAAAGTTGCACTAACGAGAGATAAATCTCGAAACGCGTCTGCAGATGGCTATTCACTTAAGTTAATAGAAAGACATGATCTCAAAAACAATGTTATTTTTCTAGTTCTTGTTTAGTGCCATGAAAGTGGACTGGGAGCAAGTAAATAACTTACAAATCTCACATGAGATTTGTTTTGTAGTCCAAAAAAGACTTAATAATATTATAGAGCTGCGGAAAGGTTGAATATTTTTATATATTCAGGCTGTGTTACGACTTTTATAAGTTTTTATGAGATTGATTTAGTTTCTTTCTTTTATTAGATTCAAATTTGAACTTGCTAAATCTTGATATTAAAATTTTATTGGTAATTTTCTGAATTAAAATTTACCGTTTTATTTCCCCACGGGAATAAAAAAAGTTAATTAATAAATATTCCGAATAATTATCAAGCTTCAGTTGGCAAAACTGTAAATTATGGGTAAGTAAACGAAAATCAAATGTAATTATCTATATAATTAATATATAGCGTCTCCGCTTCTGAGGTAATGAAATATTTTGGTTTATTGATTTCCATATAAATTAATACGACAATGCAAATAGACATATATTCAATTAATTATAGAATAATAGGTTTCATTATCGGTGCGGCTGCTTCGGAAGTGACAGCTTTAATATTTTATTCGAAACCGGCAAGTTAATGAAATCTTAATTTTGAATCTTATTTATATTTTAGGGTTTCCTTTCTTTTTGTTCGACTTGTAAATAGAGATTTCATTGTTATTTTCGTTATGAAAGATTTGTCGCTGTTTCATTGACACCATTTATTTTTTGAAATAAAAATGTTCCGAGATAGTTTATGGATTTTTTCCTGTTTGATATTATTGGACGACCTTCCGCGTTTTTGACAGTTTATTCAATGCATATATTATAAAGCCAAGACAAAGGGCGAAATTTTTACTTTTTATTTTTCCATAAATCAAGTTTGTCAGAATTAAATTTAGTGGCGTTCACCGAACAAAACATTTCTTTGTGAATAAATTTGTCCGTAATAATTTAATTATTTTTTTTTTTTAGTTGAGTTTATTGAATTTTTTAATACAAAATTTGCAAGAACGATTTATTTTTCACGAAATAATTCAGAATTTTCAATGCTTAGATTTTTTAGTTAAATTTGCTATTTTTATATAAATTAAAATTTGCAAATTAATAGCAAACGCACCTTCCTGATTTTTTTAAATTATAATTTGCACAATTAAAACAAAATTTTCACTCAGATTTTAATAAATAAAATAATTGATTTCTCTGTCTCTTCTTTTGCATTTTCTGAAACTATAGAACAAAGGTTTGATTTTGCGTAACAAGATTTCAGTAATCTGCAACCTTTACATTGTTTCTGTAATTTTAATGAACAAGTTTGCATGAGTTGCATTCCTGTTGACAGCAATTTAATTATCCTGCAACGGTAGAAAGTTATCTCCGTCTAATATTATTTCCCTATTCCACATTAACTCGATCTACCGTACAAAATTTTCAGCAAAAATCTACCCCAAAAATAAATTCCACATTAATAATCACATTATAATTTTATACAGATGTTATTGATTTAAAACATTTTTAACATTTCCGATTATTTACAAATAAATAATTTTTAATAATAACAATACTAATCTTTATTGTCGCCAACAGTAAAAAAATGTCTTTCTACCAGGGAGTGCAATCCGTTTATGTCAAAATTTATATAATAATTTTAAATTATTAATACATAATTTGTAAAAAAAAAAAATTATATGAAGTGATATGCGTTAATTAGTGGACATTCTCGTCATGGTCGTCATATAGTGCTTCGTATACAGTGTTAGAAGGAAGTCTGCGAGTGTGGTCTTATGCCCGCCATACACACAACGGTCCACCGGAGAGGTCTACCTGTGCAGGTTTGCCTGCGAAGGTAGACCGGAGCGTGTGTGGGAATAGACTTGTGCAGGTTTTTTTAAATACTTTCGACGGTGGACCTGTGCAGGTCACGTCGGATGTTTCTAGTGTGTTTTGGAATGTAGTGGTTTTGAATGTATTGGTATATAAGTTGTTTTGCTTAGATATGATCTTGAATATTCTTATATTGATTATGAATTTCCCAGATTTTTCACTGTAAAATAATTAACAAAAATTTATTTAAAAATATTTGTTAATTTTTATTAAAAAAAATTATGCTATTTGAAAAATAAGTTCTGCCTAAAGCACGTGCACAAATTTTAAAATTTTCATTTCAGAATTTCAAAGTTTCTAATACATATTAGGTTTTCTTCATTTTGTTGCAAGCAAAATTTCATAAAATAATTTCTGTCTAAACCAGTGTCTGCCAAACTGGAGACGTTTCAGATGTACAGTGTAAGATTTCATTAATCGATGCCATCGCAAAAAGGAACTCCTCCGAAAAGGCCGCTCCGATAGACCGTAGCGTGTATGGCGTGCTTTATTCGTATACAAAGTGAGTCAATGAATGTGTCTGTCTTTAAATCTGGTTAATAGTTGTCTGTCTGCGATATTTGGAACTTTGGTCAGGATATATAAGAGATCGTTGGGTTGGTTATGGAGGATGTTATTACGATGCCTTAATTTCGTTATTACACCTAACGATGTAGTTTCAGCTACTTTGAGTATGTCGGTTGTCATTTTACGTGCGTTAGTAATAAGTTTATGGCCATAGTCTAGGATAGGTTCTAGGATAATTTTCAGGGCAGTTTGTATGGAGATTCCGTTATTACCAGAAGACAAACATCGGAAATATTTGCTTCTTTGAACTGCCTTTTTCTCGTAGTAAGTGTCGGTATTGAAGGTAAATCTATAGCCGATAGTATCAGTCCTAAGTACTCATAATGTAGTGTTGGTATTATGTCCATAGATAAAGAATTTGCATTTGGAGGGGTTAGCAAAAAATCTCCATCGGTTAAACCATGGGAGGGTTTTGTCTGAGAAGATTTGTATTTGGTCTATAGTCTATTTGAGGTTACTGTGGTGGGAAATTAATGCGGTGCCATCGGCGTATTGTAGGACATATCTCATTATGTGTGGCATACAGTGTTGCCAACTAGAATTTTGAAAAAGACGTAGGCCAGAATAGAAAATTTGTGTTTGAAAAGTACGTAGATCTACTTACTTTTTTTATATTGATATACCTGCGATACTTAAAACTTGGAGTATATAGGTATCTATAGGCGGTGTTCTGCATACTTATCCAAAACCCTTTTACATCCACCACATTTCAAGTCACATTTAAATGAATTACAATAAATATAGTAGTCCCCTTTCATGCATTTTTAACCGAACCTATGGGCGTAGGCAAGGGGGTTTTGGGGTTCAAACCCCTCATCACCCAAACCCACCGCCACCCCCCTCCCACCAAAATATTTAGTAATAACATAAATATTATATTGAAATAAGGAGAGACGAGGAGAGACGACTCTCTTCAAGAGAGCATGGTAGACGTGAAGTTTAGGAACCTTTGTGTGTCAGTTTTAGAAGTAAATTGTCGCATTTCTGTTATTGTATTTTTTTAAATGCCGTATATTGGTTTGGCTGAAGTCGGGAAGCAGTCTGCAATAATTAAAATTCAAAATAGCCGCGTTTACGTTTTAAATTTATTTTCCTAGCGAGTCGAACGCCCTACCGTGTTTCATCGGGCGAATTAAAGAAGAACCTTAGCAGAGAACCCCAGCACTTTTAATATGATTGACCTAACGCGTATAAACCTTTTTTTGCGAAAGAAAAGAAAATATGCCCATTTTCTGCCTAATGCGATTTTATTTTACAAATTTGTCAATTTCATAGAAAATACGTAGATTCTGAGACTAACTTCGTAGGTTCGCTGAAGAGGCCTAAAGTACGTAGATCTACGTCAAAAGACGTAGAGTTGGCAACGCTGGTGCCATACTGGATCTCTTAAGAGCGTAGGCGACCTCTCGCGCATACTTGTGGAACGAATCATCCACTAATTAGCGGGAACGGCACCATTTGAGAGATTTTCTAGGCAGAATTATATTATTCAGGGTATTTGTGGCCTTGTGATTTTATTTTTGATTAAACATCTTAAAAGAAGGTCATTAATATAAAAATATCTAACTATTGGTGAAACCATACTACATTATAAATAATTCTATAAACCTATTAAAGGCTAAACATAACCTGAATATATAAATATATTCAACCTTCCTTAGCTCTATAATATTATTAAGTCTTTTTAAGACTACAAAATAAATCTCATGTTGAAACAACTACTTCCTTTGCTAATACCATGGAATGTAAGTATAATTCAAGTTTTTATTCAAAACAGCAAAGCTGCACCGATTAGAGATAAATCTGGAAACGCGTATTCAGATGGGCTATTCACTTAAGTTAAATAGAAAGACATGATCTTAAATAAAATGTTATTTATCTTCTTTATTTTTATTGAGGGGCGTAGGTTGTACAGACAAGTGGTCCCGCTGGAAACCAACTAGGCGCTCCGGAAACGCTTGTCGCATGGCTTCAGAGTAATGTTATTTATCTAGTTCTTGTTTAGTGCCACGAAAGTGGACTGGGGCTAGTAAATAACATATAAATATCTGTTGCATAATGCAATCTACTGCGTTGTATTAGCAAAGGAAGTAGTTTCAACATGAGATTTGTTTTGAAGTCTTCAAAAGACTTATAGAACTATGGAAAGCTATCTAATTGTAAGCTATGGAATATTATAGAGCTATGGAAAGGTTGAAAATATCCATATATTCAGGCTGTGTTTCGTCTTTAATAAGTTTTTTATAAAAATGTCTTAACAAAAGTTGAATAATAAGAGAGATATTACTGTTCTAAAATTGTTTTTTAGTAGTGATTAGCATATTAAATAAAACATTATTTAAATTTTTTTCATGGAATCTAGTTTACACTAGTCGCCGTGTCATTGGACGCAGAGGATCACTCGACTTACCCCATGAATTTGCATAATTTACTAGGCCTTGGTCTTGCTGTCGAATTATCGCCGCAGCTACCTCAACTCGGTTACGAAGATCATTGATATCAACTATTTCGTTGAAGTATACCATGGTCTTCATTTTTTTAGCCGTTTTCTATCCTTTGGGTAAATATAATTTAGCCTGCGACCTTCTGTATCTTGTCGTACCATCTTTGCTCGGGTCTTCCAACACTCTTCCTCTTTTCCCAAGGTCTCCATCTGGTGATATACCCGCTCCAGTTTTCTGTATGTCTAGCCACGTGTCCTACCCATTGCCATTTTGGGGAACCAATTCTTTTTATTATGTCGAAGACTTTGGTTTTTTTCCCTTATCCATGTATTTGTTTTGTGGTCTCTCAGAGAAATTCCTAAAATTCGTCTTTCCGTGGCTCTCTGATGTATTTCAAATTTATGTTTGATCTTTCTGGTTATTACCCAGGTCTTACAACCATACGTTACAACAGGCAGTATACACTCGTTATAGACTTTTGTTTTTAGAGTAATTGGGATATTCCTGCTGTACTTTAATTTGCCGTAGGCTGCCCATTCCAGTCTAATTCTCCTATCAATCTCCATTTCTTGAGTTTGTTTGCCCGGTGTTATAACTTGGCCAAGGTATATGTATGTTTCTGTCCTTTTTATTGTGCTGTCATAAATCGGTATTGTTCGTCTGCATCTGGTGTATTTGTAATAAACTGGGTCTTTGAGTAGTTCATCTGTAATCCTACTTTTGCAGCCTCATCTGGTAGTTCTTCCAACATATCAATCAATTCTTGTTTATCTCTTGCAAATAGTGCAATATCGTCGGCAAATCTTAGATTGTGCAAGCGTTCACCATGTATGTTTAATCCTTTGTTTTCCCATTGTATCTTTTTAAAAATATCCTCGAGTACTAAGGTAAATAGTTTTGGAGATATTACGTCCCCTTGCCGAATTCCTCTTTTGGCGTTTATTTTGTTAGATGATTCATGAAGTCTTATCGATATTGTCGAAGTCCTATAGATGTTTTCAAAAACGTTGATCCACTTTAGCATTTCTCAATTATTTTATTATTGCCCAGATTTCTATTGTGTCGAATGCTTTTCGGAAATCGACAAAAGCCATCCATAGGCTTATGTTATATTCTGTAGCTTTCTCGATCACCTGCCTTACTGTGTGCAGATGTTCTGTCGTACTATAATGGCTTCGGAACCCAGCCTGTTCCTTTGGTTGGTAAGCTAAATTCAGCACATGGTCTTCATAACGGCCCATAAATTACAATCAAGTAGCTTAAAGTCGGGTGACCGAGGAGCCCATGGATAGGACCACCTCGACCAATTCTACTTATTTTCAAACACATAATCTAAATGTTGGCGAACCAAAGGATTAAAATGTGGCAGTGCGCCATCTTATAAAAGCCACATTTGTCGACGTACATTCAAAGGAACTTCTTCCAATAGTTTAACTTATTTTGCAATAAGAAGAGACATTTCCAGTCAATCGATTTGGTAACACATGGGGGCCAATAAGTTGTTCGTTGACCAGTCCGGCAAAAATGTTTATCAAATCCGGACCAAAAATCTATGCTGGAACTGGTTACGATGAACAGCATGTGGATATTCGACAGCTCAAATATGAATATATAAACGTTGCTTCATCAGTTGCCAATACAATGGTAGAAAAGTTTGGAATTTTAGCACGTTTTTGTAAAAACCACGGGCAAAATTATATTTTATTAGATTATAATGTGAAGGATGATCTTCACATGTGATGACATGGAAAGGATACAATTGACTCTCGCGCAGTGTTCGCCAGACAATTCTATTTGAGACATCTACTTGGCCAAATATTTGTCGAGTACCTAGTACTAAAAGCATCTATTACAAGGTTTATGATTTCTTCTTCAGCATCCAAAATTTGTTGGTGCCGACCAGGTTCATCATCCCGACCTTCGCGTGTTGGTATAGTGTTGGTAGATTATTAGAGCGATGAATTTTTCTGGCATAAGTGTTTGCCTGTTAGGAAACCGATCCGCGTACAATGGACTTGCAGCAACAGAATTCTGAAGTACTTCCCCATAAATTAACATGTCAACGTATTCACTGTTGGTGCGATGGACCATTTTTACTTTCCTTTCAAATTCACCGATATTTTATCGCTTGAATTTACATATTTTAACAGTAATACAAATAACTGCCCTAAGTCGAATTGCCATAGTTCATGAAAAAAAGTCAGTAATTTTTAATTGTTTTCCATAATATATAGCGCTTTGTGGATGATCTTCGATTATATCGTCTCTTTTTGGATTACCGATTGTCGGGAGAATAATATCCTGTCGTAATCTTCCTAAAGCACATATGCTGGAAAATTCTTAGTTTTGCTTTATTCGAGTTTTTGGTGATCATAAAATATGAAAAATAAAATGTTTCGTAATCTGCCCGAGGATTACATTATCGACACCATCGACGGTTTATGGTAAGAAATATCCGGCATCATAAATTTTGGAAAATACGCGGCGGTTAAAAAATTGGTGTTATAGAGATTATTTTGTATGTAAAATTTTATCATTGTACAAATTTTTACTACGAGTTATGGAAAAAATCGAGTTAAGGAAAATTCGAGTTATGGAAGTTAATTTATATGTAAAATGCTATCTAAACGTATGAATTTCTAAAAATATTTGAATTATAGAAAAATTGGAGTTCCAGAAGTTTGAGTTATGGAAGTTCGACTGTATCTCTCTTATAATGCAACTTTTGTTAAGACTTTTTGGTTCATGACTTTCTGTTAAAATGTTTAATCACCCCTTGAAAATGAAATCACAAGAACGGACAAGAACATGAACACCCTGTAAAAATAAAAAACAAAGGGAAGAGAACCTTTTGGGAGACCTTGAAGAAGAATCAATTCAGGGGTAAAGGAATGGTTAATTCTAATAAGGATTCTACATTGGGAGAATTTCTTGACCATATAGATTAGGTGAGGATGGATTTCTAGAAGGTATATTTTATAGAGCACTCCGGCTGTCTAAACACTGTCGAATGCTTTTATTAATGACGAGAAAAATGGCAGCAGAGGATTTATTTTGTAGGTATGAGGTTTGAAAATTATTGGTGAGAATTATTAAAGGATGAGTTGTGGAATGAGAGGGTTTGAATCTGAATTGGTATTTAGAGGTGTGGTCCAGAACAAATGTTTTTATTTTTTACAAAATTATCTTTAAAAATCCTCCAGAAAAATCAGCCTCCAAAGAAATATTACAGTGCTTTCATATTATAATTTTATAGTTTTTAACATTTTATTGTAAAAATTTCATTTCAAGATGGATTTAGACATTGTTTAACATATTTCACAATCATTTCTTTACATAATAATGATTGCTTAGTTTGTGTGGCAAATGCCGATTTATTCCATGCATAATAAGTTTTTAGACCTGAGTGATTGGAATATTCAGTCAATCAACCTGTTAGAATTTCACATTTTCGTGTATTCTGGCAGACCCTTGTGTAATAAATATTATATGATTCGTGTGGTTATGCCAGAGATGTGTACGAGATATTTGATTTTACTACCTAAATTTCATTACGCGAAACGAATGCCAACTACCAACTCGCTCATTCAACATTTTTATTAGATTTCCATATAGTACGAAATGTTATTTTAAGATGAACCGCAGGGAAATAAATTTCAAAGTTGTAAACCTTCCATATATAAAATTGAACCAAAATTTCCTAAATTTGATAAACAAAAATTAATTAATAGGGCCCAAATTATACGGAAAAATATTAAATTCCTTATAATTATTTCTACATCTTCTATATCTTTACGAAAACCTGAAGGTTTATTTCACTTAACCCTATATTTTATATAAAAAAATATGGATTCTGGAAATTTCCTGAAACAAAATAAAACATGAAAAATGTGTGTAACTTATACATAGATTGTTAAATTGACTACAGATCGTCGTGATTTCTCAAAATCAAATTGTGCCAAAATTAATGTTTTCTAATTTCTAACCCACTTTAATGATCAAATCTATAAAACTGAACAATTCACTACAAATATTTGTGCAAACAATTTGGTGCGTTCACTAATGAAATTCGACAAATTTTCCGAAGCAAATAAAATTTGTCAAATTGCTAAAAATTACACTCTCAAACAAATGCGTTTTTGCCTCCCTCGGCTTCTCTTTATCTTCACGCCGTCCGTCTATCTTGTAGTGTCGGCTGAGGCAACAAAATGGCATAAAAACTTTAAATTTTATGCGAATTGCCGATTTAACGAAAAGCTTTATAGGCTCTAGTTTTCACAGTTTACGACTAAATATATTGAATGTTTTCCTAAACTTGGCTTGATTTAGCATCGCACGAACTTTTTACATTCTGTTAATTAAATTTTTCAAAAATATTTAACATTGATAATTAAACTATCTTATTTTAAGCACAATACGTTTACAGATGCAACGATGTGAGAGACGACGAATAAAACTAAACAGACAAGTCTGGGCAGACAAGACTAGGCAGACAAGATTAGAAGCCAGGACTAGAGAAACAAGACTAGACAGCCAATACTGAACAGACAAGACTAGACAGGCAAGACTAGACAGACTAGACTAGACAGGCAAGACTAGACAGCCAAGACTAGACAGACAAGACTAGACAGACAAGACTAGACAGACAAGACTAGACAGACAAGACTAGATAGACAAGACTAGACAGACAAGACTAGACAGACAAGACTAGACAGACAAGACTAGACAGACAAGACTAGACAGACAAGACTAGACAGACAAGACTAGACAGACAAGACTAGACAGACAAGACTAGACAGACAAGACTAGACAGACAAGACTAGACAGACAAGACTAGACAGAAAAGACTAGACAGACAAGACTAGACAGACAAGACTAGACAGACAAGACTAGAAAGACAAGACTAGACAGACAAGACTAGACAGACAAGACTAGACAGACAAGACTAGACAGACAAGACTAGACAGACAAGACTAGACAGACAAGACTAGACAGACAAGACTAGACAGACAAGACTAGACAGACAAGACTAGACAGACAAGACTAGACAGACAAGACTAGACAGACAAGACTAGACAGACAAGACTAGACAGACAAGACTAGACAGACAAGACTAGACAGACAAGACTAGACAGACAAGACTAGACAGACAAGACTAGACAGACAAGACTAGACAGACAAGACTAGACAGACAAGACTAGACAGACAAGACTAGACAGACAAGACTAGACAGACAAGAATAGACAGACAAGACTAGACAGACAAGACTAGATAGACACGACTAGACGGACAAGACTAGACCGACATGACTAGACAGACAAGACTAGACAGACAAGACTAGACAGACAAGACTAGACAGACATGACTAGACAGACAAGACTAGACAGACAAGACTAGACAGACAAGACTAGACAGACAAGACTAGACAGACAAGACTAGACAGACAAGACTAGACAGACAAGACTAGACAGACAAGACTAGACAGACAAGACTAGACAGACAAGACTAGACAGACAAGACTAGACAGACAAGACTAGACAGACAAGACTAGACAGACAAGACTAGACAGACAAGACTAGACAGACAAGACTAGACAGACAAGACTAGACAGACAAGACTAGACAGACAAGACTAGACAGACAAGACTAGACAGACAAGACTAGACAGACAAGACTAGACAGACAAGACTAGACAGACAAGACTAGACAGACAAGACTAGACAGACAAGACTAGACAGACAAGACTAGACAGACAAGACTAGACAGACAAGACTAGACAGACAAGACTAGACAGACAAGACTAGACAGACAAGACTAGACAGACAAGACTAGACAGACAAGACTAGACAGACAAGACTAGACAGACAAGACTAGACAGACAAGACTAGACAGACAAGACTAGACAGACAAGACTAGACAGACAAGACTAGACAGACAAGACTAGACAGACAAGACTAGACAGACAAGACTAGACAGACAAGACTAGACAGACAAGACTAGACAGACAAGACTAGACAGACAAGACTAGACAGACAAGACTAGACAGACAAGACTAGACAGACAAGACTAGACAGACAAGACTAGACAGACAAGACTAGACAGACAAGACTAGACAGACAAGACTAGACAGACAAGACTAGACAGACAAGACTAGACAGACAAGACTAGACAGACAAGACTAGACAGACAAGACTAGACAGACAAGACTAGACAGACAAGACTAGACAGACAAGACTAGACAGACAAGACTAGACAGACAAGACTAGACAGACAAGACTAGACAGACAAGACTAGACAGACAAGACTAGACAGACAAGACTAGACAGACAAGACTAGACAGACAAGACTAGACAGACAAGACTAGACAGACAAGACTAGACAGACAAGACTAGACAGACAAGACTAGACAGACAAGACTAGACAGACAAGACTAGACAGACAAGACTAGACAGACAAGACTAGACAGACAAGACTAGACAGACAAGACTAGACAGACAAGACTAGACAGACAAGACTAGACAGACAAGACTAGACAGACAAGACTAGACAGACAAGACTAGACAGACAAGACTAGACAGACAAGACTAGACAGACAAGACTAGACAGACAAGACTAGACAGACAAGACTAGACAGACAAGACTAGACAGACAAGACTAGACAGACAAGACTAGACAGACAAGACTAGACAGACAAGACTAGACAGACAAGACTAGACAGACAAGACTAGACAGACAAGACTAGACAGACAAGACTAGACAGACAAGACTAGACAGACAAGACTAGACAGACAAGACTAGACAGACAAGACTAGACAGACAAGACTAGACAGACAAGACTAGACAGACAAGACTAGACAGACAAGACTAGACAGACAAGACTAGACAGACAAGACTAGACAGACAAGACTAGACAGACAAGACTAGACAGACAAGACTAGACAGACAAGACTAGACAGACAAGACTAGACAGACAAGACTAGACAGACAAGACTAGACAGACAAGACTAGACAGACAAGACTAGACAGACAAGACTAGACAGACAAGACTAGACAGACAAGACTAGACAGACAAGACTAGACAGACAAGACTAGACAGACAAGACTAGACAGACAAGACTAGACAGACAAGACTAGACAGACAAGACTAGACAGACAAGACTAGACAGACAAGACTAGACAGACAAGACTAGACAGACAAGACTAGACAGACAAGACTAGACAGACAAGACTAGACAGACAAGACTAGACAGACAAGACTAGACAGACAAGACTAGACAGACAAGACTAGACAGACAAGACTAGACAGACAAGACTAGACAGACAAGACTAGACAGACAAGACTAGACAGACAAGACTAGACAGACAAGACTAGACAGACAAGACTAGACAGACAAGACTAGACAGACAAGACTAGACAGACAAGACTAGACAGACAAGACTAGACAGACAAGACTAGACAGACAAGACTAGACAGACAAGACTAGACAGACAAGACTAGACAGACAAGACTAGACAGACAAGACTAGACAGACAAGACTAGACAGACAAGACTAGACAGACAAGACTAGACAGACAAGACTAGACAGACAAGACTAGACAGACAAGACTAGACAGACAAGACTAGACAGACAAGACTAGACAGACAAGACTAGACAGACAAGACTAGACAGACAAGACTAGACAGACAAGACTAGACAGACAAGACTAGACAGACAAGACTAGACAGACAAGACTAGACAGACAAGACTAGACAGACAAGACTAGACAGACAAGACTAGACAGACAAGACTAGACAGACAAGACTAGACAGACAAGACTAGACAGACAAGACTAGACAGAGAAGACTAGACAGACAAGACTAGACAGACAAGACTAGACAGACAAGACTAGACAGACAAGACTAGACAGACAAGACTAGACAGACAAGACTAGACAGACAAGACTAGACAGAGAAGACTAGACAGACAAGACTAGACAGACAAGACTAGACAGACAAGACTAGACAGACAAGACTAGACAGACAAGACTAGACAGACAAGACTAGACAGACAAGACTAGACAGACAAGACTAGACAGACAAGACTAGACAGACAAGACTAGACAGACAAGACTAGACAGACAAGACTAGACAGACAAGACTAGACAGACAAGACTAGACAGACAAGACTAGACAGACAAGACTAGACAGACAAGACTAGACAGACAAGACTAGACAGACAAGACTAGACAGACAAGACTAGACAGACAAGACTAGACAGACAAGACTAGACAGACAAGACTAGACAGACAAGACTAGACAGACAAGACTAGACAGACAAGACTAGACAGACAAGACTAGACAGACAAGACTAGACAGACAAGACTAGACAGACAAGACTAGACAGACAAGACTAGACAGACAAGACTAGACAGACAAGACTAGACAGACAAGACTAGACAGACAAGACTAGACAGACAAGACTAGACAGACAAGACTAGACAGACAAGACTAGACAGACAAGACTAGACAGACAAGACTAGACAGACAAGACTAGACAGACAAGACTAGACAGACAAGACTAGACAGACAAGACTAGACAGACAAGACTAGACAGACAAGACTAGACAGACAAGACTAGACAGACAAGACTAGACAGACAAGACTAGACAGACAAGACTAGACAGACAAGACTAGACAGACAAGACTAGACAGACAAGACTAGACAGACAAGACTAGACAGACAAGACTAGACAGACAAGACTAGACAGACAAGACTAGACAGACAAGACTAGACAGACAAGACTAGACAGACAAGACTAGACAGACAAGACTAGACAGACAAGACTAGACAGACAAGACTAGACAGACAAGACTAGACAGACAAGACTAGACAGACAAGACTAGACAGACAAGACTAGACAGACAAGACTAGACAGACAAGACTAGACAGACAAGACTAGACAGACAAGACTAGACAGACAAGACTAGACAGACAAGACTAGACAGACAAGACTAGACAGACAAGACTAGACAGACAAGACTAGACAGACAAGACTAGACAGACAAGACTAGACAGACAAGACTAGACAGACAAGACTAGACAGACAAGACTAGACAGACAAGACTAGACAGACAAGACTAGACAGACAAGACTAGACAGACAAGACTAGACAGACAAGACTAGACAGACAAGACTAGACAGACAAGACTAGACAGACAAGACTAGACAGACAAGACTAGACAGACAAGACTAGACAGACAAGACTAGACAGACAAGACTAGACAGACAAGACTAGACAGACAAGACTAGACAGACAAGACTAGACAGACAAGACTAGACAGACAAGACTAGACAGACAAGACTAGACAGACAAGACTAGACAGACAAGACTAGACAGACAAGACTAGACAGACAAGACTAGACAGACAAGACTAGACAGACAAGACTAGACAGACAAGACTAGACAGACAAGACTAGACAGACAAGACTAGACAGACAAGACTAGACAGACAAGACTAGACAGACAAGACTAGACAGACAAGACTAGACAGACAAGACTAGACAGACAAGACTAGACAGACAAGACTAGACAGACAAGACTAGACAGACAAGACTAGACAGACAAGACTAGACAGACAAGACTAGACAGACAAGACTAGACAGACAAGACTAGACAGACAAGACTAGACAGACAAGACTAGACAGACAAGACTAGACAGACAAGACTAGACAGACAAGACTAGACAGACAAGACTAGACAGACAAGACTAGACAGACAAGACTAGACAGACAAGACTAGACAGACAAGACTAGACAGACAAGACTAGACAGACAAGACTAGACAGACAAGACTAGACAGACAAGACTAGACAGACAAGACTAGACAGACAAGACTAGACAGACAAGACTAGACAGACAAGACTAGACAGACAAGACTAGACAGACAAGACTAGACAGACAAGACTAGACAGACAAGACTAGACAGACAAGACTAGACAGACAAGACTAGACAGACAAGACTAGACAGACAAGACTAGACAGACAAGACTAGACAGACAAGACTAGACAGACAAGACTAGACAGACAAGACTTGACAGACAAGACTAGACAGACAAGACTAGACAGACAAGACTAGACAGACAAGACTAGACAGACAAGACTAGACAGACAAGACTAGACAGACAAGACTAGACAGACAAGACTAGACAGACAAGACTAGACAGACAAGACTAGACAGACAAGACTAGACAGACAAGACTAGACAGACAAGACTAGACAGACAAGACTAGACAGACAAGACTAGACAGACAAGACTAGACAGACAAGACTAGACAGACAAGACTAGACAGACAAGACTAGACAGACAAGACTAGACAGACAAGACTAGACAGACAAGACTAGACAGACAAGACTAGACAGACAAGACTCACCAAATCCCCTATTCCACCTTGGCTTTTAGTATGCGCCACCCCGGTATCGCATATATTGCATTCATTCAGGGTGGGCAGCCCGGACGGTTAATAAAAACCGCCCTAGTTGTCGCCTCCCCGACCAGGATTCGAACCCGGGTCTCCCGCATTGAAAGGCGGGTATGTTGTCAACTACACCACCGAGGAGGACAGACAGACAAGACTAGACAGACAAGACTAGACAGACAAGACTAGACAGACAAGACTAGACAGACAAGACTAGACAGACAAGACTAGACAGACAAGACTAGACAGACAAGACTAGACAGACAAGACTAGACAGACAAGACTAGACAGACAAGACTAGACAGACAAGACTAGACAGACAAGACTAGACAGACAAGACTAGACAGACAAGACTAGACAGACAAGACTAGACAGACAAGACTAGACAGACAAGACTAGACAGACAAGACTAGACAGACAAGACTAGACAGACAAGACTAGACAGACAAGACTAGACAGACAAGACTAGACAGACAAGACTAGACAGACAAGACTAGACAGACAAGACTAGACAGACAAGACTAGACAGACAAGACTAGACAGACAAGACTAGACAGACAAGACTAGACAGACAAGACTAGACAGACAAGACTAGACAGACAAGACTAGACAGACAAGACTAGACAGACAAGACTAGACAGACAAGACTAGACAGACAAGACTAGACAGACAAGACTAGACAGACAAGACTAGACAGACAAGACTAGACAGACAAGACTAGACAGACAAGACTAGACAGACAAGACTAGACAGACAAGACTAGACAGACAAGACTAGACAGACAAGACTAGACAGACAAGACTAGACAGACAAGACTAGACAGACAAGACTAGACAGACAAGACTAGACAGACAAGACTAGACAGACAAGACTAGACAGACAAGACTAGACAGACAAGACTAGACAGACAAGACTAGACAGACAAGACTAGACAGACAAGACTAGACAGACAAGACTAGACAGACAAGACTAGACAGACAAGACTAGACAGACAAGACTAGACAGACAAGACTAGACAGACAAGACTAGACAGACAAGACTAGACAGACAGGACTAGACAGACAAGACTAGACATACAAGACTAGACAGACAAGACTAGACAGACAAGACTAGACAGACAAGACTATATAGACAAGACTAGACAGACAAGACTAGACAGGCAAGATCACACAGGCAAGACTAGACAAACAAGACTAGACAGGCAAGACTAGACAGACTAGATAGACAAGACTAGACAGACAAGACTTCAGAGACAAGACTAGACAGAAAGACTAGACAGACTACACTCGACAGACAGGACTAGACAGACAAGACCAGACAGACAAGACCAGACAGACAAGACCATACAGACAAGACCAGACAGACAGGACCAGACAGACAAGACCAGACAGGCAAGACCTATTTTTGCAAGACCAGACAGACAAGACGAGACAGACAAGACAAGACAGACAATACCAGACAGACAAGGCCAGACAGACAAAACCAGACAGACAAGACCAGACAGACAAAACCAGACAGACAAGACCAGGCAGACAAGACCAGACAGACAAGACCAGACAAATAAGACCAGATTGACAAGACCAGACAGACACGACCAGACAGACAAGATCAGACAGACAAGATTAGACAGACAAGACCAGACAGACAAGACCAGACAGACAAGACCAGACATACAAGACTAGACAGACAAGACTAGACAAACAAGACTAGATGGACAAGACTAGACGGACAAGACTAGACAGACTAGACTAGACAGACAAGAATAGACCGACATAACTCGGCAGACAAGACTGGACAGACAAAACTAGACAAACAAGACTAGACAGACAAGAAAGGCAACACAAGAATAGACTGGCAAGACTAGATATCCTATCCTGTCTCTGGGATATTAGTCTCCCTAATCCAGTCTGTTTAGTATATTGTTTTTAAGTTAGTCCGTTTAGTTTAGTTTTGTCTGTTTGGACTTAAATCTAATCTTGTAAATATCGTCACGCCTCTTATGAAACATTCATGTTCAACAATGTTGAAACATTCATGTTGAAACATTCATATTCCGTTAATCTGAATTTTATTTTATTTTTTTTGTCTAAAATTTCTTCGTTAATGTCATGTCTAAATACATTTTACAATTAATTTTGAGTAAATAAATGATGATTTCTATTGGATATAAATTCAATTTTGGTTGTTTCTATTGCAATCGGGCCAGAATTGTTATCCAAATATGGCACGTTACATTTCCTTTCGGTGTTCCTGATTAGATCCGTATGCTGTATGGATTGGTGTCGGAGCTTCCTGGCCATCGTCAAACCAAATAATAGTATTCCAATAGATTCCGATAATGGAATAAACCCGGGTCCCCGCGTTGTCCTATCAATTATCGCAATTCGCACGCAATTAATAAATGAAACAAAGAGCTTATTATTTTTGAGCACAAAACGCGTCTAATCTGCCCAACAACTTCCTACACAGTGTAGTGGAATAACAGCCCCAGTTGGGAGTTGTTCTAGTTATATAGTCCGGACTCAATTATATAGAGATATGAACGGGGACGCGGCGGCAAGTCTAAACAAGAATGCTGATTCTACCCATCCCTCGATCTCGAGTAAATACACTATAGCTACCCTCATACATTCTCTGATGAATCACTCAGACCACTTGACATTAATTTCTTATCTAACAGACGACATTCTTACTACAAAATTTCTCTTTATTTGTCAAATTTTAACACAACATTTTTCACCAAAAAATACTAAGCAATATTAATATAAGCTAATTTATAACTTCAGAAAAGAAACTAAATTAACAAGCAGATGCTTTAACAGATGTCACAGTTTTAAATTATATCTATTTGACTCAAAGAAAAAATCTTTATGTCATCAAAGAATTCTAAATCAAGAGATTTTCTTTTAACAGTTATTCTTTCCCCGTCGGCAAGACGTCAGTTGAACTGACCTAAGGAATTCACAATCTACTACCAAAGCGATCCCTTACAACATGCCGAAATTTTAATATTGCGAAAAAGCTTCCGTTCTTTGTCGCTGCCTCGCTGGTGGCGCTTTTTCATTCACCGCCGCCATCGTGCAAGCCCCCAGGATTAAGATATCATTTCCAGGCTTCACGGCGTTGCACACTCATTTTTTCATCTCGTATTTATTTACCAAATTGATAAGTTTTATTCGCGCAACGAGCCCTAATTACGAGTCTAAATTTAATTAGAGTTATCCCATATTAATCTACAACCCCCGCGTTATGAAACGCACACAAAGGGGAGCGGTTTGTTCCCAGAGATTAATCTCGTAAACAGCACGGAATTTATTTGTTCTTAATTGTAGCTTCTTTATTATATGAAGTGATAATTCGCAAGAAAAACATTATGTGGATTGAAGAAATAACTTAGTTATTATTAATAATTAGTTATTAGGGATAAAGTGGAACATCTATATTTTTTTATTAGTGTTTGAAAAAGGTTTATTAAGTTAAAGGGTGATTTTCGTAAGATAGATATAATCTTAAGCATGCGGTTTGAAAGGCTGTTTCTGAATGTGCTGCCCTCTAATTTTGCATTTACAACATCAAAGCTTTGCCTAGGGTAAGGATATGCAAACTACTAAATGAAGCTTTTACCTAGATACTACAATGCATTATTTAAACTATACTTATTACGCCTTCAACCTCTAATTTATTAAACACTTCAGAAAAACCTTTTTCTGCGGAACAATAATAATGGAAAAATGGGAGGCAAATGATATGAACGTATTTTATATGGATTCTTGCGAGATTATGGATTTATTTTCAAATGAAAGGGCACGAATCCGAAGGTGCATTTGCCGAGGTAGTATAAAAGGGATCGAAGATCTTAAATTTATTTTGGACCTAACTCAAATAAATATTTTCTAATGGGATTTTATTTGCTTTACAATATTACAGCTATAGCTAATCAATTTTAGTAATTTCATTTCCGAACAATTACATAATTGCCATTATTATCCACGACCTTTCGTTCGTATCTTCTGTAAAATTTCAATTCCTCTGTTATAAAAATATGCTGCTTGCAACTACAATTAAAACTTGAATGTCATCTTCATTGAAAAAAAAAAATCGAAGGAATAATTAATATATAAATGGTGTCGAAAAATGAGATAAAATATTATTTTTGTAATGAAATGTATTTTTTATTTGAGCATTGATAATATTTTTGTTTTGTTTGAAAGCGGAAACGTGGAGGGTAGTGTGAAGCAAAAATCTGACAAATGGCGGCCTCGGCTGCGGCGGCACGTGTTCACTCTTTTGGTGAAATTTCCCATGACATGTTGAGATAATTGCTGGGAAATGTGAGCAATGTTGTGTAGAATTTCTTTCTTGAGATTCTCAGTGGTTTGCGGTTAATGTACATTTCATCCTTAAAATATAAACCCAAAGAAAGAAGTCTAACGATATCAAGTCACATGATCTGGCAGCCAATCACCTGGCTGGGAGACGGTACGATCATTAAAATAGCTGTATGGTTTCATTGACACTGTGACAAGTTGCACCGTCATGTAGAAAGAATATGCCTTCCACCTATATCTCATCAATTTCATACTATAAAAAGTTGGCAATTATCTCACAATAATAAATAACCTTATCGTTATATCGGCATTTCTCCCATAATTTTACTTCTCGTGTCGCTGGACTATAAAAATTTTATTTCTTAAGCCATATTAAAAAATGAATTATAGTTACAAATCTTGAACGGCAAACTATTAATTTAATCATTTAAAGTAAAGATTTTACACCCCGTTTCCGAATAATCACAACTTGAACATACTGAAATTCCTGACCGTCCCTATGTCGCAAATATGTTTTTAGACTTATCATTAAGGGTCCAAAGTTAACCTAAACTCATACTTACAATCTAACTTATGCTTATATCTAAAAATAAATAAAATCTTTAATAGACATAGATTTTTTTATGATATCCTATTATTTTATAGCAATAAAGTATGTCGACAAATTCTTCTTTCTGACCGTCCACCGACACAGTTAATGTAGTTCGAAAGCACCAGTAATGTTCCAGGCAGTAAAATTTGGTTTTGTGACGTGCACATCTGTGAGCTAAGCTAAGAAAACATGAGCAACGAATGTGTGCCTGTGTAGCGGCAAATTCTAGTGAAAATATTGTCTTCAAGGCCTTCCTTAGCATTATTAGACGTTTTAATATCATGTATTTAAGAGAAATTACGGTAATTTCTTTCCCATATTGTCTGTTTACGAAATATATCACCCCACTTTTGTTCCCGACCGTCCCTTTGTAAATTGCTTAAGCAGGGACGGTCATATAATTTTCAAAATTTTTGCGGTCGATTTTTTCCTTTATTTTTCCGTAAATATTATTTCCGTTATGATTTTTTCCATGTTAAATACGTGATCTGTTAGAAAAGTATCCGACCTTTAGCCGGTAAAAAAAAACTGACATACCTGGAGCTTTGGAAACCTAATCACCCTCAAAGTGGTCTTCTTGGGACTCCCCACACTTCTCCCAGCGATGCCGCCATTGTTGGAAGCATACCGAAAAAGCCTCTTTCGAAATCGACTTTAGCTCGACTGTCGTTGCAGCCATAATGTCCTCTCTTGTCTGAAATCGCGTTCCTTTCAATGGCCTCTTGACTTTGGGGAATAAAGAGAAGTCGTCGAATAGGGGCCATATCAGGAGAGTAAGGAGCCTGTCGGACCAGAGAAGGAGGTTTTTCGCCAAAAAAATGTGAACCAGTCGCCAATTTCCTGATGGCCACAACTCCAGTCGCAATTTCTCGGATAGTCACACAACGGTCCCGCATCACCACAGCGTTCACTTTGGCAATGACTTGGTCATTTCGGCATGTTGATGGCCGACCAGAGCGTGGTTTGCTTTCCACCGATGTGCGACCGTCTTTAAACCGGTTGTACCACTCCTTAATCTGTGTGATGCCCATAGCATCGTCACCGAAAGCCGTCTGAATATTTCGATTGGTTTCCACCTGATTGTCGCTCATTTTCTGGCAAAATTTTATGCAGTAGCGCTGCTCCAGTCCTTTCGTCATTTTACTTGAGAGCACTACACACTAAGTCACTCGAACACTGCTCGACAGCAACTGACGAGTTTAAAAAAAAATCCGAAAATTTACGCATGCGCACGAAGGTTCAAGGTCGACTCATGCAAGTTCGCTTGATTCAAATCCATCAGGTTTTCAAAATAAAAAATAAGGTCCGATACTTTTCTAACAGACCACGTATATCTTCAAAAAAGATGTTTAGAAAGATCTATTTTATTAACCTATCCACACTGATCCTGAACTTCCCTCTTTATTCAAGATCCTCCACGAGCGTCCCCTTGCAAAAAAGTTTTATTTTTCTGAGATCTAGCATTACATGACATATTTAATGCAAAGCAACCAAAGTAAATGCTATATACTGCTATATAATATTTACTTGCAAGTGTATTGTAATAATTCAGCTATTTCTAAACTCAGAAATTATGATTAAAATACATATTTTTATCAATTTACTATGTGCTTCCCGTTTATCATTGGATATTTTCTTTTTCGAGGCTAGGTAATTCCTTTTTTTGGGGGGCGCGGTTGTTACACCTACTCAAAAAAAATAAAATATGACCCAACACCATGTTTTCTAAGATTGAAATTGAAAGATTGTAAGTTTTATAAGGCCTAATATGGTTTATCGCCCTTAAAGTTTTACTTAACTTTTTCTAACTATATATCCTTTAATTATATATCCTTGAACCAGAAATAAACTACCAAATCTTGATTTTAGTTTTTTATATTTTTGTACATATGTTATTCGAAAAGGTAAAATTATGGGAGCAATCCATATAATAATATTTTTGTAGTTAGCGGCATTTCTATTTTCATTTTGGAAGAAATAAGGTTCAATCAATCACCTGGCTAAAATCCGCTACCGTTGAAGTAGCATAACCTTTAAATCACTTCTGGATTTTTGAGTTTCAAAATTCAACAAGCTTGTTTATTGACAAATACTTTACCGTTTACCGATGAAAATATGCTAGATGATTTTTCACCATTAACTTGTTGATTTTATTAAACCTAGTTTTCGAGCGCTCGACGATTTGATTTCGTGTCTACTGGACCTTATAAGCGTACAAATACAAATCTTTCGTCAAAATTAAAAAGAGGGCTTCTGGAAATGCCTAGATGTTGACTGCGTCTTTCTATAGAGTTTACAATTTAATAAAACGGATCTCCGTTCTTTGAAGGACCCTTAGATTTTAATTGATTTCTGAAGAAAATTTTTACCAATTTTCGTAAGTTGAAGATGCGTAACGAATTCGGCTTAGAGAAAAGTTAGAGAAATGGCTCAAAACAGCGAAAAACTATTAAAAAACAGAAAAATATCGCCAATATCTTGGTTAATTTGAATCCTTCATCAAAATGAAAAACTCGAAAAACGTGTTCAGCAGTTCGATTTCCTTCAAATAAACTGAAAATATCGTAATCATCAAACGTATTGGTCAAAAATCAGTGTTTCCGGTTATTTACAGTTTCCTCAAAAACTACAAATTGGAGCAAAATCATTTTTAGCACACTAAAACTATCCAATAAGATAAACAAATCGATGAGTAAATTATTAGAAAAAAGAAGATAGATAAAGAAATTTATCAATTTTCCATTGCGAAATTTTGGTGAATCCAAATTTTCGAATTCATAAATCAATATCTCGAGAACGGTTGCAGATAATTGTAATTATCTATATTATTGCAGGTCATTTCCCTATAGATGCATTTAGGTCAATGTAGTTTCTCAGTTCTCTGCCCGGGCGACAAAATTTCCACATTTCACTCGATTTTAACAATTTTATCGTATCTCGCGATCAGAAACACGGGCAGGAAACACTTTAAAATTTCCATTATTTTCTTTTTAGCCACTACCGTCAAAAAAGTTTTACTTCTACCGCGTGCAAAGGTTACATTTAAATTAAATGTAGTAATTAAATTCATAACGTTGTTACTAAGCTTAGCAAAATTTTAGGTTTTTGGTTGTGTTAAATCCTGTTCAAATCTAAAGTAATATAAGGACATATGTGTTCTGACGAAGATTAGTAATGTACTTAATCGTTTTGGAATTGTTTTGGTATTTTCAAAACAATAAATCTACAATCTGTTTTACAACATACCAGTTCAACCACAAAACACGTATCAGTAAAGACGAACCAAAGTCAATTTACTTATAAAACTGATAGCTTTATAAGTACTCTAACTAACTCTATTAATAGTCTTTGAGCTAAACTGCGGACAGACGAACGTACATATCGAAACTATAAGGGTTCCGTGTTGATAATTACGGAACCCTAAAAAGTTGGGAATTATCTCACGATATCGAATACTTTATCGTTATATAATACCTTTGCGGTTAACGGCATTTCTATTTTCATTTAGGAAGAAATAAGGTTCAATCACCTCTCCAAAATCAGCACCAAACCGGTAAAGATGCGTAGCCCTCAAATCTCTTTTGGATTTTTGGATTTCAAAAGTTGTTGACTGATTGATTGATTTTAAAGGATTTTCTTCAACAATTTCACTTACATCGGCTTTGATTTCATTCGAATTAGCAGAACCATCATTTTCTGGTAGAAGTAATACTTCTTTAAGCGCGACTTCGAAGTAACTAAGATCTTTTTTCAATCGGAAATAACGTTTACCTACTGACGGGAATAAGGTTAGGTGAAGTCATATATACAAAGATACCGTTAGTTAACAGTTCAAACATTTTGACATTTCTCAAAACTGGATAATTGAAGTTATTTTAGGCGCGATTTGAAAGTAACTTAGATCTTTCTTCTGACGGAAATAACGTTAAAGAAAGTACAGTTTATATTCTGCTTACTAGGTTTCCGTATATGACAATTTTAAATTTTGTTTTTGTTTGTAGATCAACGATATAAATGTGTTTTCATAAATGTCAATGTTTGAAGTAGATAATACTAAAACTTTTAAAATAAAACTAAAACTTCTTTTTCAATAACTTGATAAATAACGATTTTAGGTAAATACATTTTCTCGCTTCTTCCGCCGAATTCACAATACTGTAACATTAAAACAGCTTATTACAGAGACTTCTAGTCCACCAATCGATTCAGCAAACCAAAATTAGTCGGAGAACATATAACGCCTTTCTATAGAGCTCAGTGTAATAAATCGCATCGACCTAGCCATCCATTCTTTGAAATGATTCTTTGTTTCTGAAGAAACTTTTGACCGATTTTCGTAAGTTTAGTCTCAAAAGATGCGTAACGAACTCGGCTAAGTATATCCGAGGGAGTAACTTACACAGAGTTAGAGAAAACGGATCAAAACATCGCAAAACTGCAAAAAATAGAAAAATCCAAGTAAGTGTGTTAAATTAATTTTTAATTGTTAATTAAATAAAAGCAAGCTGCACTGATGAGAGGTAGACCTCGAAACGCGTCTGCAGATGGCTTAAGTCACCTAATTTATGTAGAAAGTGGTTTTTGTATGTTATTTAACTAGTGGTACTAGTAATAATAAACAAATGTCTATTGTGTAATTCAATATCCTGCGTGGTATTAGCCAGGGAAGTAGTTGTTTCAATATGACATTTTTAATGTCCTAATAGGACTTAATTAATTAATTAATTTAAAAAAAAAATTAAATAATTAATTTTTGTAGATTGGCGAACAGGTTGAATATTTTATATTCAGGCTATTTTTTCGTCTTATTATGTTTATTTAAATGTATCTACAAATAGTAAGGCCCCCCTTAATTTTTAATTTTCAATTAATTTGAATCCTTCATCAAAATCAAAAAAAAGTGTTTAGCACTTCGATTTCCTTCGGATAAACTGAAAAAAATGCCACAATATTTTCCAAGAAAATCGCCAAAACAACATCACTTTGGTAAAAAAAAACAGTGTTTTCGGTTATTTCCAGTTTCATCAAAAACTACCAATCGCAGCGAAATCATTTTTGGCACACTAAAACTAGCCAAAAGGTAAACAAATCGATGCGTAAATTATTAGGAAAACTCAAATTTCCATTGCGAAATTTGAAATCGAAATGTTTGCAATTTTCGAATTCATAAATCAATATCTCGAGAACTGTTGCAGATAATTGAAATTATCCATATCAGCGTTTCCCAAAGTGTGGGTCGCGATCCGGCACCGGGCCGTAGAAAAATTTTGCCGGGTCGCGAAAATAAAAATTGTGAAAAGACAACAAAAACTTTTTACTGATAAGAAAAAGCAATTGATTCATAATTTTGAAATTCTTAAATTAATAGGTGAGACTGGGTATCCTTATACTGCTGGAGATAAAATAATACTTCCCACTTTCAAAATTGTCGCAAATAATTTATGCGGAATAATATCGATAAACGGTAAAACCCATTAAAAGACTAAACCTACCAAACCCATTGATGGAGTTCCCAACGTAAAAATTAAATTAATCAACAAAAATTCCGCCGATCTACCAACCACCATCACTAAGAATTCAAGAATTCATGCACCTATGACAACATACGACTTTATAATCAATACTTACAGACATGAAATAAACGACCCTACCAACACCAAAAGAGATGAATTATTAAAGACACTACACCGCCGTTTCGCAACCGATTTTGAAATTACCACACAACCATTTTTCAACCCTCACCTTGTACCCGCCATACAACCTACCGACGACGTGACGCAAACAGTAATTTCGATAAACAGTGGCTAAATTAAACGTAATATACTCCAACCTAAACAGCTATTACAATAAAAAACACCTCATAGAATACACACTTAACAAACATTATATTGACTGCAGCATGTTTGTAGAGACGAAAACCCAGACGGACAAGGAAATAACTTTCAGGAACTGGAACACCGTACAGATTCATGGAAATCCAATCACCAACAAAGCCAGGGGGGTGCTCTAGTTCATCTACGCCCTGCTTATAAACTTGGTAAGGCCAACGCTCCCTTCCTACAAAATTCACTAAATGACTGCCTTCACTTCACTTTGCCCTTCCAAAATGACAAAATCCACATATTCTTGGTCTATATTCACCCTCATTCCAGTATTGAGCAAAATATCTTCGTCAAAGCCTCCTTGTATCACTATTCAATTATTATCGGTGACTTAAACATCAATCCTTCTAAAACTAAACTTCTCAACCATTTTCTCAAAAATTCAAATTTCATCAGAAGACCCACTCCTCCAACATTCATTATACCCAACAATCCCGACTCTACTCCTGACATATTTCTTCACACCTCTAACCTCTCACACTACATCAATAACATTCAACTTACATCGGACCTTGGATCCGATCACTTGGCAATAAAATTCTCTATCATAACCACTCTTCCTGCAAACACAT
Source organism: Phosphuga atrata (assembly GCA_944588485.1). Classification (NCBI taxonomy): domain Eukaryota; kingdom Metazoa; phylum Arthropoda; class Insecta; order Coleoptera; family Silphidae; genus Phosphuga; species Phosphuga atrata. The sequence goes on along the minus strand of OX155901.1, from coordinate 31,918,590 downwards.
CTCCTTGTAAACCGAGACCTAACATCAAAAAAACAAATATTGAGAATGTAAATTCAGACATGACATATTACCTAAATTCAATAAACGACAAAGACATTTCGATTCAACATATTGAGGATTTCCAAACACATATTTCAAACCTTATTACCCTTCACTCACCTCCTCTAACACCCAAACACCACACACTAAGTCTCCCTCCTTTCATAATCAGACTCGTCAAATACAAAAGACAGATATACAGGGAATATATACACAGAGACGAACCTTACCTGAAAAAATTATTCAACAAAGTTAATAAACAAATTAAAGTTCACATATTCCAACATAGAAGTCATTCCTGGCTTAATGTCTGCAAGGAGATTAAACGGGATTGCGGTAAAACTTATTGGGACAAAATTAAAAAATTAAGTAAATACAAAAAAAAATCAATCGCCACAAATCATAGACTCCAAATTTCCTCACTTCACCCCTTCAGACCTCCAAAAAGCCTCGCTTTTCGCAAAACACTTCGAAAAAGAGTTCACACCCACTCATAATTCCGACTTTGATGACGAAAATTTTAACTTAGTATCCAACTAGTCCAATACTTTTTATAAAAACAAAAATTTTCAGGCCCCTGTTGAAATCACAGACGACGAATACTTTTCAATCATTGCTTTGGGTAAAAACAGCGCCCCTGGTAGGGACAACATCTCGAAACTACTTATCAGACAGCTGAACGACCAAATTCACAAGCATATAATTAAATTATACAATTTTTGCCTATTACACAGCGTATTTATTTCCCCCTTCACAAGACACTTACAAAAAGTTATAGACCAATCACCCTACTTCCCGTTTAGGTAAAAATTTGGAACAAATTCTAAAAGCCCGTATTTGGACCTGTTTGGAAAATCAAATCCCCTGCTTCCAATTTGGTTTTAAACCTTCACTTTCTACTATACATCCACTTTTCATCCTCACGAACAATATACAAACCTCCCACCTTCTTAATCAACACTTTGCCGCTCTTTTTATTGACATAAATAAAGCCTTTGACACAGTTTGGCACGACGGACTGCTTTTCAAATTACACAATTTAAACATCCCCTCTTATCTTCTTTTTATGCTAAAAGACTTCCTTTATGACAGAAACTAATGCATTTAAGTCAACGACGCTCATTCTAACTTATTTACCACTCGCCAAGGTGTTCCGCAAGGTTCACCATTATCACCCATACTTTACAACACTTTCTGCCACGACATTTTTAATACAGGCCTCAACTTTCCCAATCTTATAAACATCCCTACATTCTCCAATACGCCGACAACACAGCCTTCATATCTCATGCACAACTCTTCCTAAAGCAATTAAAAAATTACAAATACTTACTAATCAAACAATTGATTGGTTCAACAAATGGAGATTAGGCCCAAACCCTTCCAAATGTCAGCTTCTTCTACCCTTTTACCGAATTTCTAATAACTCTCAACACATAAAGGTTGGCCTTACCACAGTTAACCCAACACCTACTATTAAATATTTGGGCATCACATTGGATGGAGCAACAGAATTTAACATTCACATAAAAGAACGCAAATGTGAAATCATAAAAAGAGCCAAACACTTTCGGTCCCTGACTTTCCGTGATCAGGGGATTTCCGTGAAGACCGATCTTCGACTATGGACATATTATTTGGACAAACACAAACAGGACGACTCGACATACATTAGAAATTGCCGAAAGAACCGCACTGAGAATAATAACAAAAATGCGACACCCAGACAAACCTATACATAATCCATCTAACGAACTGCTATACGTCAGAACCAAATTAACACCAATCCTTAAAAGACATGACATGCTGCGACAAAAATTTAAAGACCGAGGTAAAAACAGAGACATCATGGAACAAGTATGGAAAAAGCGGAACAACAGAACATATTCAAAAAAACATCCATCGTTACCTCTTGTGGAAGCTGTTTACGAATAATATGTTAGATTTATCTATTTTGTGCATTTATTTGCGCTTATATTTATGTTTGTTATAATTTTTTTTTCAACCACTGATGTAATTACCAGGGCCGAAAGACTTAGGGTCGATAGCCTTTTATACAAATTGTATAATAAAGATATTATTATTTATCGATAAGCGGAGAGTTGACGATTGTGCGAACAATTTAGAAGAACTAGTAGCTAAAGTAAAAACAGCCTTTTTTCCTATAACTCGGTTTTTTGTCATAGCGTGGGTCGCGAAAAAATTTAAAACCTCGTACCGGGCCACGGTCGAAAAAGTTTGTGAAACGCTGAGCTATATTATTACAGGTTATTTCTCTATAGATGCATTTAGATCTACTTGGAAAAAATATTGTTTCGCAGTTCTCTGCACGGGCGACAAAATTTCACCACAGTTCACTCGATTTTAACATTATTATCGTCTCCCTCCTGGTGTTTCTAATCTCGCAATTAGACACACCAGCAGGAAAATCACGTTCAAATTTCGATTATTTGCTTTTTGTTTTCAATTTTCTTTTAAATCTGCTACTACCACCAAAGAAGTTTTACTTCAACCGCGTGTAAAGGTTACATTTCACTTAAATGTATTCACTTTATATCACTTTGTTTCTAGTCTTAGCTAAAGCTTTACTATTTAGATCCGTCCGCTTTTTAGGCTGGTTTTTGATTGTGTTAAATCCTGCTGAAACTGAAGTAATGTAAGGATATATGTGTTCTTACGAAGATTGGTAGTGTGCCAAATCGTTACGGAATCGTTTGTTTTTTTCAAAACAATAAATCCACAATCTGTTTTACTACATACAAGTACAACAAATCACGTATCGGTGAAGACGAACTAAAGCAAATTTACTTATCAAACTGATAGCTTTATAAGTACTCATGATATGTTTGAAACTTAAAAAGTAAAGAACAAAAAACAAGAAAAAAATATTTTTTTAACCATATTTGGCTTCTTTTATAGCAGTATTGGATTGGAGCAGTAAGTTGTTGGTTTATATCAATTTATATTGCTTTATCTTATTAATTAAATTCACAGTTTTTCTATGTACAGTTATTTTATTCATAAACAATGGATACATTCTGGTTTTATTCATTAAAGTATGGCAAATATAATATTTCTTCTTATCATTTCGTGGCAGCATATCATCATTTTTGGTTGATAATCAATTTATATTTGTTATTTCTTTAATTTTAAAGTTTTCATTTGTTGTAGAAAGTATTGATCATTTTGTTGAGAAGCAATGTAGACGTATTGAAGTAGAGGATAAATTATATATTCCAGCTTTATTCATTAAAGTGGGGTTTGAAACCGCAAAGTACACGAGGATCTGCAGAGTGACTGAAATTTCATTAAACGTAAAGCGGACAAAAAATAAAATAACGCGAGTAAATTTAATCAGACTTTCACAGCGACGTTACATCAATAAATTAATTAGTTTTTCTTAAAATATATATTTTAAGATAAATAAGATTGTCATAAGATTACCTACAAACTCCATGAGTGCGGAAGTACCACAGTTTTAATGAGGGAAAAAAACGCTGCCTCATTATCTAAACACACCGAAACATCACCCGCGCTTTTCCTCCAGACGTTTTAATTTTTTTAATTTTATTAAAAAAAATCAATTTGTTATTTGGTTTTGCTTTACCAAAATCTTGTTATACATATTTTTCTTATTTTGCAGGAAGTATACCGGCAGTGGGTGTGTAGCTCCATGGTGCCTCATTTTACGGGTGCAGGGCAGCGAGTTCGGCCCTGTCTCAGTATCTGCCAAAGTGTGGAGCAAAAGTGTCCCTACATGCTTCCTGGGGATCGAGCACCAGCTCATCCCACACAGTATGCTGGAGAGCCTACATTCCTCTGTCTCGGTAATATAAACACTTTTTACACTACATAAACCCACACACAATAATATATTTTGTAACTAGGGCGTAAAGTTGTCAATTTCACGAGAGAGCGAAATTGGGCATTCGCACATTCGCTCGAGAGAGCAATTGACCATACCGCCCATATTACACACAATATTTTTATTACTCATGCTCGGAGATGTATCTTACAAGTTTGGGATCCAGGGGCCATAAAAAATGGAATCAAAAATGAACAATTTGCATTTTCAATTGTGTCCGGTGGTGTGGATTCGTCATAAGAACTATAATGAATATTTGCGTGCGTTACCCAGGTTATGTGGAAAGACAAAGCGAAGTGACATTTCTCGTATTAAAAAACGTGCGTCAGGAAGTACTTCCCGCGCACGAGTAATAAAAAATAAATATTCTACTTAATAAATTTATTTCAACTTGAAATAAAAGATTCAGCTAGAAATTTTGTTTTCTAGGTCCACAAAATCAATCTAGAATAATTTACAAAACTTATACAATTGTATTTAAAGTTATTCGAGTTATTTTTTCGTACTTATCAGAGGTTATTTATTTCAATCTAGACAATTTTCTTTTCATTTCGCTTGGTTTTATTTGGCAATTCTATACCTAAACTGATGTGTTATCTAGAAATAGATACATGAATATCTATCACGATTAATCTAAAATACATTAGAGATATTGATTTTATAGATCTTGCTTAATAATTCTTAATAACTAAGATGGATAAGTTTAACTTTCTACTATTCTACTTACACTTTCATATCGTTTCATTATGATCAAACAAACAAACTAAATGTTTGTCCAATTAAGAGCATTTTTTCTTAGAAAGTTTCTAAGAAAATTTTAGTTTAATTCATCCATAAATCTCAACAAAAGCATACAAGAAACTTGAAAATATAATCAATATCAGGAACATTTCGATCGAATTAAGAAAGCATTTGAATCTGCATATTTCCCTGTGTTAATGTTTAGGGGTGGGAGAAGAAATGACCCGCTTAATGTTGTTGATGTAACAAATTAGATATGTAAAAACTCTTTAAAACTTCCAGCACTTACAGATTAAGGGAAACCCGAGTTAAGGGAAGTTAATCAATAGAAGCGACGGATTTAAGCCCAACCCCTTTACATCTTGAATCTTAATATGTACGCGAAAACTATTCCGCATTTGATAATTGACTTCTTAAAAAAAGATTTACGTTTAACATTTTATGAAACATTTCGAATGAAATGTTTTATGAAATATTTTATATATTTTGGGTTGTATAGTCATTTAGGGGGTAGGCAAAAGAGTTCTGGAAATTAATTTTTGAAGAGACTGAAAGCAATATAAATTCGATATAAAGAGTGCAAAAGCACTTAGACGTCGGTTTATAAACGCTGCCTTTAAAATCCTTCAAAACATACGTACATGTATTATGCAACTTTCTTTCGGTAAAATAATAATATACCGAGTAAATTGAAAAACTAATTGATGATACGGCTTAATACGGATATAGTTTATCGATTTAAACTAGGGACTAATTTATTGTTTTGGCAAAAGCTAGTATAAATATCAAATAATTCGATATCTATAAAATACTGCACAGGCTAATTTAAACCAGGGGTGGCCGGGCCGCAGGTTGGCCTTGAACATTTTACCAGCCCGAGAAACTTTTACAAAATGTATTTATTTTATAATGGCCACAGTACTGAAAAATATTTGGTGCAGCATTACAGCAACCTTCCAATATTGTTAAGGCAAGCTAATTTATTTGTCTGACAAAGGTGCTTTCGAACCTAAGCCTATCTCGGCAAGCAGTGTGTCGTCGAATTAATGACATTGCAAATGAAAATATCTTAAAACTACGCGAAAGAATTCAAGATTTCAAATATTTTGACTTGCAATTTGACGAAAGCACAGAGATTTCAAACTCTGCTCGTAGTGTTCCTTCCTGGAGTAAATGAATCATGTCAAGTAACTGAAGAAATGTTAAATTTGATAAATTTAAAAGGTACAACAGGAGAATATGTTTTCCATGCTGAAAAACTGTTTATGGGAAAATAACTTTGATTCGGAAATACTTTCTGGAACATCAACTGGAGCACCGCTATGATAGGTAAAGTAGACGGAGCTATAAAATAACTAATCGATGAAATACAAACCAACAACAAAACTCGTATCTGCTCCAAAAGAGAGGATTTAATTATAATTCACTGTTTGATTCATCAACAAAATTTATGTGCCCAAGTATTATCGAATGATCTTGTTATGCAAGTAGTTATAAGAACCGTGAATTACATTCGATCACATGCACTTCCGTATCGACAAATCAGAGATTTCCTGAAAGAATCAAATTCTGAATATGGTGGCGCTGTATACTTCAGTCAAGTCAGATGGTAAAGTCGTAGAAGGTGTTTACAGCGGTTTTATGAGTTACGAGAAGACTTGATTCTGAATGACAAGGAAAGACATTTACCATAATTAAGAAACGATGAGTGGTTATTGGATTTATGCTTTTTAGTAGATTGTCGAAAAACTGAATCAATTAAATATATCATTGCAAGGAAAAGATAACCCGATAACCAAAGTATTTAATCACATCAAAGCATTTCAGAATAAATTGTTATTTGAAGCATAATTGAAAAGTAATAACTAATAACGCTCACCACTTTCCATTGTTGAAACAATTTAAGAAATCAAAATGTAACTATTACATCAAATATTCAAAAGAAGTAAGAAAACTTACAGCTGCTTTTGAAAGCCGAAACAGTAATTTAGAGTTGACAAATACAACAATTTTTTTTAAATATATTCATCTTCATTAAAATGCATTCCATGTTGAAATCGAGTCGGCCCACATTGGGACGGATTACGAATTTACGGCGAAAAAAATAGAATTTTACAATGTCTCACAATTAAGCAAAACCACTTAAAATGTACTGTTAGATAACCCATCCATAATACTATTCTATTGGTTGTGGGAACGTGTTAAACATCGCTCTTGTCCCTTAGGTACCAAAAAGGAATGAGTTGCGCTGGATTTTTAACAAAGTAACTACGTCTGTTTTGTGTTTGTGTTAAAAAATTGTGAACTTTTTAAATATGGAGAATATAGCTTTAAGTACGTATTTACATGTAATAATATCAAATTTGTAGAAAGTTTTAATCAATACGATTAAAAAAAAAGTTTTGTTAACGACTATCGTAAATTAATTTTTTTTAATAAACTGCAATAAAATGATTTTTAAAAAAAGTTCCGCATAGTTCCGTTAAATTAAATATTTTGTAAAACAAAACAAACATTTACAATTCTATAAAAGCAAAAATCCCGTCCACATCGTTCCACCTTACAGAGAATTACACCTTTTTTCCAGGTAGTCGTGATGACCACCATTTGCAAGAGAGAAGGTTGAATAAAAATGAACTATTTTTGGTATTAAGAGATAAAAGTTTTTATAAGTTTTCTTCGTTAAAGTGTGGAAAACTAATAATATCCACGTAAAACATGGACCAAACTAACAACTGTGTTGAAATTAGTTACAAGTGGGGTCTAGATGGCAGTGGAGGGCACAGTATATCTAAGTAAACTAATAATTTTTATGTGGACTCAAATATAATTTTATGTACAATTGTGCCTCTGGAATTATCCGAATTTATAAAAAATGTTGCACTTTTGTCATATAAAAAAAAAATTCCACTTAAATTTGCATTTTTGATAAAATTCGTGATTGACAGGTTTTATTTCCTTAAAAAATAGCCTTGATGAGTTCCACCTCACGCAGAACAATAAAATTGTACACATTTGTAAACAAGGCATCGTTCTATGAAATCACTCTGTTTATTTTGCAAAATATTTTATCTGGCGGCGGCCGTCCCCTCTTAAAGCCAAACCGGAAGAGAAAACAATAAATTCACATATCTATAGATTGATAGCTGTAACAGATTTTACAAAATACTTTCAGTTCTATATAGACCTATAGCGCCGCAAAAATCGCGCATCTTGCGATTCTGCTTACTCTATCATATACAACTTCACGTTCCACATATATCATGTGGCGCTGAAAGCGCCACAAGTGTCGCGCACCTGAATACTCATTATACAATTCCACCCTCATCAATTATTCCACCTTTAGCAACTATTCCATTCTTTTCTCTCGACTAAAAAAAACCTAACTCTTCCATCCACAAAAACTATTCTATTCCGAAAAATTCGATCCACATGTACTAGTATAGACTAATTTTATATTAGAATCATCAGAATGTCATCATAAGGTAATATGTGAGACAAAAAATGGAAATGAACTGAATTTTATTTTTGTAGCCGTAAATTCATAATCCGTCATCCGTCCCAGTGTGCGGCCCTAGAATATATTCAAAGGGATCTGGTTCACTTACAGCGCAATATTGAATAAAAATACATTTTTGAAAGATCAGAATAAGAAATAGATTTATGTAACACTTACGTCACTCAAGAAAAATTTTCCAATTTGATAAATCTAGCACAAAAAGTTTTTTGAGCTTTTGGTTCAACTTGCACCAACGAATCGATTTTTCCGAAAATGAAATTTGACCTAACACAAAACACGTTCAAAGATAACGGACTTTTTTAACAAAATCCTGTACAAATATTTGCCATATTTATATATTTCTTTCAATTACTTATTTATTATAAAACAATATAACAATATAAAACAATAAAACATATATATATATATATATATATATATATATATATATATATATATATATATTTAAATATATATATATATATACATATATATATATATATATATATATATATATATATATATATGTCACTATACATCCCGAATAGTTGCGCATGCTAGGTGGCGCTACTGTCATGCAGATAGCCAATATCTTAACAGTTTTTACGATTTTTTTTTTTAATTTCTATAACCTACGACACCAATTACGATGTGCAAATACCCAAATTAAGGTCGATTTGCAAAAAATAAGTGAAAGAGTGAAGAAACAAATATCGCACTACGAAAATAAATATTTTGTAATGATTTCATTTTTATTTCATTAATATTAATATATTTATCTACTCGCAAACCAAAATGAACACATTAAAAAGTATTGTATAATATAAGTAAGGTGGAGTGGGGTAAATGTGATAACGGGGCAATTGTGTTAGTCTCTTCCCTAAACTTTCAACAATGTTTGCAACAATCCATTCCAATAGCCATATATGTCAATTGGTGTGAAACATACCCGTTTACAACCTCACCACTTTAATTCGTCTATGCAGAACTTTTGCCACAGTTCGTTGCAGATCTTTGCTGATGAATGTGGCTTACTTTGATACCGAGTGTAAGGTTTTTTGCATCTAGTGCCATAAAACCATTATCTCAACGGGTGAATAAGAATTATTTAGCAGGGATAGTTTAAAAACTGTAAAGTATGTGGTGATATGTTCAATTTATCCGGATTTAAATATTTTCTGTTTGGAGCTGTTTTTGGAGCTGTAGCACATTTGCTCCTGAAAATATTATAATGTGGCAAATTTGTTATACAATGACCAGGAAAGTGTGTTTCATCACACTATGTCACTTTTGCCCCTTTATCTTTCCAACATTAATATTTTTCTAGTTGTTTCAGAAATTGTTGCCTTTATTTATCTTTTATATTATCTTTTAAGAATCGTTCTTTATTTTGCTTTTGCGTTCAGAAATTTAAAAAGTTTGTAACTTTTTCACACTTGCAGTTTTTTTTTATAAATAAAAAACCAATATGCACAGTTTTGTCTAAATTTGATGTCTTTGCCCCGTTATTTTATGCAGCAATTACGTATACCAATATATTCTCCATTATCACATTTGCCCCAAATCGAGGGGCAAATGTGATATACCGACCAGGTTTAAAAAAAATAATAATCTGCTAATTGGTTTTACGGTACAATATCGATTCACAACCCAGTAGCAATGCTATAAAAAAATGTAATTTCTTGTTAATAAGATTATAATTTTGGAACTCTACAAAGTTCACCTATTTAAAAACTATATCGCATTTACCCCACTCCACCTTATGTGAATTATTGTATGTGAAGGATGCCATTATTATAATCGTGTGTCAAAGTATCAAAATCGTGTCGGCCTCGTAGTCTACACAGCGTTAACTACAAATTTGGAGGTCCCGGGTTCGATCCCGGCAGCGAGTATTGGCCGCGTTTCTATCAGAAGACAAATGTGTAATTAATTAACGCCAATTTAAATAACACCTGGGTTTCGGGGCCTATGAAGTGAAAAATGTGGTCAAAATACAATAGGCCACTTCGCCACAGTGGCTGAAGTGTAATTAATAACCCGGTATCCACATTGGACTAAAAACTATCAAAATCGTTCGTAAAAGTCCAATGTAAATCAAATGGAGTTTCTTTAGTAAACGATTTCTGTTTGTTGTTACTATGCGAACAACTCACGTCACTAAACAAAAACCATAGACGTAGTGAAAATTAATTTTCTGAAGTTTTTTATTAATTATTTTTTCTTATTTAGAATCAAGAAGTCTCGGCCTCTCAGTCTGGATTTTTCTGCCTCTTATGTAACATAACCTAACCTAGATTAAATCTAGGTTAACCTACATTACATAGACAACGACCAAACAGTGTTCCCGTCATTGTGCGTTTTTTCTAGTTCGTAATTTTTGCCACGGAGGAGCTCAAAGTTCTAACCTCATTTTGTCAGTGATTTTGAAGTATTTTGTTCGTCCAAATTTAAATTTTTCAATATTTCTTTTTTTGTAGATTCAACAGTATTTTAACATGCTTCGTAGGTAAAATAATGTATGATACACGTGTGTAAAAGGCTTTTTTACACTCATTGCGATTAAAGCCCTTCTTCACGCACTTGTATGTGTAAAAAACTACTATTGTTATATCATTTTTAGTGTTATATATTTCTTTACAATTTACGTTTAGTATCATTATTATTATATTATCTATGTTTACTTGTAAGAATAATAGTTAACACAATAATAGTAACTCATTATGTTTAAATTTTTCATTCCTAAAAAATGTCTATAGTGGGTCTAAATCTAATATGTGGATATATAATTGTATATGCGGCCCGCGGATTTATGACACATTTCCAAAGTGGCCCGCAAGATGATTTGAGTTGGCAACCCCTGATTTAAACCATCGATTCTCGAATAATAAGGAATATGAAGCTTTCAGATGACGTAATATGAGTAGGAACAAAACGTCCTCCAACAATTTTGAATGTAAAAACATTAAGAGGAGCACAAAAAATCTGTTTGATCTTTTTTTTTAATAAATCCTGAATAAAACACCGTAAACCGCCTATTTTATCCGATAAATAGAAGCAATTAGAATGGGGGAGGTTAACATGTTGTCGGTTTTTAGCTACAGCCAACACCGCTCTACCTGAACCCCTCTCTCACTGACCCCTATGTACCCCATTTGTTTTATTGAAATATAATTACTACAAAACCATAACCAAAATTTAATTAATATGAAAGGAATTAAGGAAACTATGTTCTTTAGTTCACAAATTGACTAATAACATAAATAAAATAAAATTATTAGTACGGTGTGGCTCCTGCATTTTACTGCTAAGGCAGGCCACAAGGTCAACCAGAAAAAAAGCCATAACTTGATAAATGAAAATAATTATGAATATCCATAGAAGCGTTTCTGCCTTTTGGCTTCATCAGTATGGACTTATCATATAATCTCTAATTGATAATATGATATAATATGAAAATTCACATAATATTTTTTTCCTATTTTTTATAAAATTTAATTTTATTTACTAGAATTGTTATTTATATAGAGATGCATATCTTTATTTGAATCAATATATTGTTGAAACGTGGGTCTAGGGTATCTGCCACACTCGTAGAGCCAAAATCACCCTCTATACTTTGGTGTTGATTTTTAGGATCTCTTCTACTCTCAATGAAAAAACCTTTTCTATTTTTGAAAACTTCTTTTTGATTTTGGTATTGTTTTGTATCACTTTTGCTCTAAATTGTTAATATAAACAACCAGACTAAAACGAACTCTACTCATAATGCAAAACCAAAAATAAAATAACGTACGTAAATACGGTTAGGTTATTGGCTTTGTGCATGGCAGTAGCGTTATCTAGCATGTGCAACTATACGGGATTAACAGTGACATACATAATATGTTTTATTGTTATATAATAAATAAAGTAATTAAAAGAAAGATAGAAAGACGGCAAATCCTATTTTTAGAGGACTTTGTAAAAAACAATATATAGAAAATGGACGTTATTATAAAAACCGGTTATGAAAGTGTAAAACACTCAACAGAATATAAATTGTTGTTCATACAGTGGCTCTATCCCGCCAATAGACTAAATTAACAGTTGCAGAAGTTAAATTTTGTAAGATTGAATTCTTGAGATTGCGGTTCTATATATGTTACAGTCAAAGCGTTAATCCAGTCGGTGTATACGGTCACTGGTAAAAGCATACATTAACTGAATCATCAGACAAGGTATACGGGAATTAATTTATGAATAGTTTCATTAGAAACTGTATACACTCGCTTTTTAAAATTAGTTAAAGTATTCATAAGACTATTTTATTATAACATGTTTTAAGAGGAACTGAGGAAGAACTTGAAATGTTGTTGAATGAACATGAAATTGGGAATAGCTTCAAATTCAAGCCAAAATAATGAAGAATATTTTTCATTTATCATGCCCTGAAGCCAACTACAGCGGGAATGACTAACAATAAGAGTTAAAGTACCTGATGTTGATCAGGACAGGGGAAATGCTTAAGTAATTCAAACATCTATTTTGTCGATATCTTCCAAAACGTCTTGTTATACCAAATACTAAATACTAATTTGTGATTCTAAATCACAATTTAGTATTTGTCCAGAGAGGATTATTACAGAAGAATTTTCTGAGGGAAAATGACCTTTATGGTCAATTGCTAATAATGTAATAATGAAGGCTCTGGCCAAGGTTTTAAGAAATGCTTAATAAACATAAAAATCACCTATACTTGTATTAACAGAAACAATTTCTACAAAGCAGTGGTTGAATCTTATTTTAGATAGATTATAAAAACTACAATAGCATAAATGAATTAATCTAAAAGAATTAGTTTTTTCCTTAATTACAAGTTTAGAAAATTAAAAACACATTAAAACTTTAACTAATGCTTCGCCGTGAAAGTTTGCATTATCGCGGTATTCTATACTTAAACTAGATATAGTATGCATCTTATTTTTCAAACGATACTTTGTCAAAAAATATACGTAGAAGTATACATTGACTGGTGGATGTATAACTGTAACATATACATAACTGTAACATATACACCAAATAACACACTCAATGCTGTCACACCCAATGCTAACACACTCAATGTCAAGCCAGTTTTCATTTTCATTAAAAAAGTTAGAAGTCGGTCATTAATAGAAACTGTACATTTTTTCATAGTTAATCTTGTTCATATAAACTCGAAATTGCTTAATGACACACCAGCAAAATCTAGCAGTTCTTTATAAATTTTTATTGCTGAAATACCAACAAATTCTTGGCATTTTATTTCGATTGATTGATCCTCTTACGATTTTTGTCAGTGTAACAACTTTTATCTTTCTTTCTTGAATTATTTAGCGTTACAATTCTTGTACAAGTTGTTGTTATATCCACTTGGATTTCACTTGAATCTATTACAAATAAGGGTTTTAAAAATTTCCTTAAATTTGATTCAGAAAACACATTGACTTGACACCCTTGATCGACCACAAGAGCTTTTGAGTTTGATTTAATTCATTTCCTTCATTAATTCATACCTGATTTGATGTGGTATCTGAGACTTTGCTGGTTCTTTGTTTATCAGGCGTTTATATCTAGCTAGGACTTGCGAATCACTAACCTGCTTCTTTCGATATATTTTAGTGGATATCGTGGGTTCATAACTCAGACTTGCTTGAGCGTCTGATATTTTGCCTTCAATAAAATTCTCTCTACAAATTGTGTCGTACGGATTTGGAGATCACGGAGACCCATAAATTCTCGAATAATAGAGACAATAATTAGTTAATCTTCTTCTTCTTCTTATTCTTCTATGTAGGCACTATGTGCCTGTTTCTGTAAGTTTCTCCTCATTCCTTCGGCTCGTGCGATTTGGAAGTCCAGGAGTCTATCCATCTCTTCGGTGGTCTTCCAGGGGTCTCGTTCTGTTGCGTTTTTGTGTCATGGCCCAGTTAGCGATTCGGTGGGGAGCCATGCGTTCCACATGATCCCGCCAGTATCTTCGACGGGCTCTTGCCCAGCGCACGACGTCCTGGATTTGTAGGTCAGCTCTGATTGTAGAGCTCCTGACATGGTCTCTTAATGTGACTCCTCTTATTGCTCTCAGGGTCCGCATTTCGGTCGTTCTCAGCGCTTGTATGGTGGCTGATGTGACGGCCTTTGTTTCAGCCGCATATGTGAGTATTGGCCTTACAGCTGTCTTATATATTCGGATTTTACCTTCTTGTGATATGTGTTTGTTTCTCCAGATTATGTTATTTAGTTGCTGCTCGTACCTCTAGCCTGAGGTCTCTGTCGCTTGAGATCTCAACTCCAAAGTAGGTAAAGCACACCACCTGCTCTATCACCTTGTTGTCGAGTTCTAATTTGCATCTGGTTGCTGATCTGCTGGCTACCATGCACTTGGTTTTTGATGGAAGATACCAAGGTTGTATCTCTTTGCTGTTTTGGAGAATGTCTGTAGAAGTCGTTGTAAGTCGTTTTCATTGTCAGCTATTAATACAGCATCATCCGCGTAGCACAGTATGTTGAAGGACTGGTTTCCCATCCGGTATACTGCTTTGAGGTTTTTCACACTCGTTATTATGTTGTTATTTCTTCTTCTTCCTCCTTCAAATAGGCCAACTTTGGACCACGCTTGTTCAACTGTTGGGCTTTGACCTTTGCCCAGTATTGTCGCAACTTCTGCCGGTGTAACTCCTTTCTCTCTTCTGTCCAGGGGGTACCTTTCCTTCGAGGTTTTTCCTGAAATCCACGGACTTCCTTCAGGGTGCGGCTCACAGACTGTCTGTTTTTGAGATCAGTTATTCCCAGTTCTTTAATATACTTAATGTTGATATTTATTATTAATGTTATTCATTATTAGGTCGGGCTCATACTGTCGCCTTGTCTAATTCCACCGCTTACGCGTACGCTCTCTGCTGACTTTTTGTGTTTTTCAAGTTTGTTAGTTTTTCCCCCGCGCCTCGTTTTCCTAGTTCTTCAATCACATCGGCATTTCTGATCTTGTCGAATGCTTTACTTAGGTCAACAAAGCACATGTAGGCGGGCTTTGGGGACTCAATTGCTTTTTTGGATATTTGCCTGGTCGTAAATATTGCGTTTATTGTAGATCGATTCTGTCGAAATACTTGCTGTTCGTCGTTAACTGTTATTCGTTCGTTTATTTTTTGGGCCAGTATTTTTGTGAATAGTTTTGCCTCGGTAATTTGAGGCGGTCTGTTTTCTTGCCTTTTTTAAAGATTGGGATGGTAATAGTGCTTTTCTGGCTTATTGGCACTATTTCGGATTCTAGATTTTTTTAAATAGGGTGGATGTCTCAGCCACGAGTTTTTCGCCGCCGTATTTTAGGAGTTGGTTGGGAATGGTGTCTTCGTATGCGCCTTCTTGGTTTCAGGTTTTTGTTTTCGCGCCTTATTTCTTCTTGACTAATAAATCAGAGTGAGTCCTCAATTGTTGGTACTTACGCTGAGGTGGTGGTTCCTGTCTGGGCGGTGGTGATTCCTGTTTCGTATAATCCCTGAAAGTACTTGGCCCATTCTGCGGGTGTGATGCATTCTGTTTGGTGTTGTTCGTCCGATGGTTGTTTGAACTTCTGAGTAGTTTCCAAATCTTCTTTTGTCCGCCATATAGGTCGTGTTGTAGTTCGGTGCTGAAGTTTTCCCAGTACTGATCTTTTAGGTGTCGAACCTCTGTTTTGCACCTATTCCTTACAGCTTTGTAGTTGTGGTAGGCTTCCTTGGTTCTTGTGCCCATGTACTTCTTGTACGGTTTTGCCTTTAAGTTCCGGATTGTACCAGGGTTTGTAGTTATGTCGTGGAGAGTTTAGCCTCAAGTGAGCTCTTTGTGATGTGATTGTGATTTGCATTTCAGTTTCTTCCAGGCTTCGTCAATGGTGTCCTGGTCTTGTATGCTGTTGGATGTTATTTTCTCTGCCAGCCGGTTCTCAAATAGCAACTTGTGCTTTCTGTTGTTAGTGCCTCTAGATTAAACTTATGGCCTTTTGCCGGCTCTTTGTGCTTTTGTCTTGTCGCTTTGAAGCGGTATTTGCATACAACAAGTTGGTGTTCTGTGCCTATGTTAGCTGATGGGAATACCCTTACGTCTGTGTTCTTATTTGGGTGGACTTTTCTGTTGGTGATGATGTGGTCTATTATAGACGTTGGTATTATATATGTTGGTCTTTATGTTGGAAGTAGGTTTCATTAATTCCTAGTTGGTTTTGAACACACATGTCTATGAGTAGCATACCGTTGTCATTCGTTGTGGGTTCCCCAAATCTATTCATTACGCCTGGGATGATATTGTCTCCAATTCTTGCGTTTGTGTCTCCGATGATGATTATTTTGTCATTAGGGTTTATTTCATTGATTGTCTCGTATAATTTATTGTAGAATGTTTCTCTTTCATCTTGTGATTTCGAGCTATCCGGTGCGTATATGCCGATTATGTGTAGTTTTTCTTTCCTAAAATTTAGTGTTATTAGTATTATGTCATGATCTATGTACTTAGTTGTTTCGATATTATCTTATTATTATTATTATCTTATTATTAATTAATTAATATCACATAAAATATAGCGCAAATAATGATTGATTTATTAATATCGTAATTTAAAGTTATATCGCTTACTTTTTCCTTTTTACAGCAATTATCCATTTATTTCTTTGATCTAATTTCCAGGCCACTGTAGGAAAAATATAGAATTTAAAGCGACTATTTGTGCAGTTATATTTTCAGTTCACAACACAACATCAATTATGACCCATTTAAAAATATAAACAAATTGACTCTCCCGAATCGTTGCGGATTTCTGCCACGGCATTCGATATGATCGCTTTACTTTACTTCCACCGTGCACTTCGCACATAGCGATTAGCTTATAGCAGGTTACACTGACAAGAAAATAAGTTATAAAGAAGTAACATTTCAGTTTTTTTGCTCGCAACATAGAAAGGAGTAAATTTAAAAATCAAACTGTCAAAAAATATAAGTTTTTTGTTAAAATATGTGTAATAAAATGCGCTATTATTCAAAGTGTTTTAAAAATTATGTAGATATATTTAAGAAAGCTCTTGTCCATGTACAAACAGAGTGAAAACCCAAAAAACAACGTTTTGATACCTTTTATAGTTTAGGAGAAATAGGTTAGGTTAGGTCTCTCTAGTCGTTTACTTCATGGCTGAAGTGTCGTGATCCGATGCTGGCGTATTATTATTTCAGGAATTAGCGATCTTCCTCAATTTACCTTCCTCCCCTGTCTGCCAGCGTTCTTATGTTTTCTTGTAGTGGTGTCCCAGTGATCTCTTGCACCTGGTCGATCCAGCGTTTTGGAGAGCGTCCCCAAGGTCGCTTACCTTCAATTTTCCCTTGGATAATCCAAAATTGGACGTATCCAAAATATTTAATTATTCGTCGAATGCTAACGGTTGTTCTTATGTCAATGTCAAGTTCTTTTAGTATAGATACATTAGTTCTATGCGCTGTCTAAGGGATCCTTAGTGGCCTTCTCCACGTTCACATCTCCAAAGTGTCTATTTTCTGCCGATTTACTGCTTTCAGAGTCCATGCCTCGGCTCCGTATAGTGCAATTGGAAACACCAGTGTGTTGACGAGCCTTCGTTTTGTTTCTTTTGTGATGTGGTGGTTTCGCAAGAGTTATGCGTCTTCTAATTTCTGTGGACGTATTGCCGTCACTATTTATGCAGGAGCCTAGATAAATTATGTTGTCTACGTTTTATACGTTCATTATATTGGGTCTATTTTCTCTCCTGCTGCTACGATCTACTACCATCAGCTTTGATTTTTAGTGATTTAGCTTAAGTCCGAATATGTAGCTTTCTCTCTCGACTCTTCCTAGAAGTTCGGTCATTTCTTCTTCATTTTGTGCGATGATTGGTATCCTCGGCAAACCGTAAGTTGTTTATTTTCCTACCGCTAATGATTATTACGCCTTCCCAGTTCTCCAGAGCTCCTCTTAGTATAAACTCACCGTATATGTTGAATAGTAGGTAAGGGGGTGATAGGACGCATCCTTTCCGAACTCCTCGTCCTATTCTAAAGGGTCTTGAGTTTCTTCCCACGATCTTGATGATTCCTTTGCTGTTGTCATATAAAGTTTTTAGCAGAAAGACAAGGTGGGGAGGGGTTCCCATATCTAAGAGGGCATAATTGGTGCCAGTTTATATAGTCAAACGCTTTGCTGTAGTCGAGGAAGCATAGATATGTGGGCTTTGGGAATTCTCTGGCTTTTTCAATAATTTGCCGTACATTCATGATCTGCACTCGAGTGCCTTTACCAGTCACGAATCCAGCTTGTTCCTGTGGAATATGTCAGCCTAAGAAGCTTCTGAGTCGTTGTAGCAAAATTCTGAGCATGACATTGTTTTGGTGATTAATGCGATAGTTCTGTAATTACTGCATTTCTGGCTTGAACCTTTTTTGTGCAGTGGAATGAAGATAGATGTATTCCAGTCAGTTGGCGATTTCCCTGAGTGCCATAACTTGTTGCAGTACTGCCGCCATACCTCTACTACGTCGTCGATATTGGTTATGTTATATCTTTCCCATCCTTGTTTTCTATTTTCCACGTTCATGGTTTGAACTCTCTCCTGGTTTATTTGTTTCCTTGAAATAGATCGCGTGTTTCATTCCTGTTTACCAATCCTTCATGCAAAAGAGGTACTTCAATGGTAAATGCTTTTGGAAGTGCTCCCCTTAATATTAACCCCAAATTTAAACTTTTTTACATGGAAATCCATCAAAATCTTTATTTTTCAAAAATGGATGCACGAAAACTAAAAAACCAGGAGCTTCTAAATTTGATTGTTTCGGACAATTTTTACATAAGAATGTAAAGAAGTGAAGATTTTTTCAGTAGTTTAGTTTAAGATTCTGAACAAGCAATACTATGGTCTATTTCATTGATTAACATATTGGTTAACGTGGTTTAACGTATTGGATGTTGCATTTTTTATTACTACTAAATTGTGTTCTAATTCTGCATAACATAACATAAAAAACCCAATGTTTCCGGATTCTAAGAATATTATTTCAGCAATCGTCAAGCTTTAACCCTAATATTACAATCTATATTATTAATACTTATAATTTCCTAATTTCCTAATCGATTCAACCTTACTATATAACAGTTAAGTAACTAAATCTCGCTGTTATAATATTGGATGTAAATTATAATAATCTACATGAAGTAGGAATAGATAACATTTTATGACTTACACGGATAATTCTATATTGTTGGACGTTATCCAAGAGAAGTAAACTTTGACGCTATTCCTCCATTAACTTTATAGTTGCGTAATTTAGTACCGTCACGTTAACACTTTCTAAGAGATTCCAGCAGTTATGAAAATTAAACCGACTAGAATGTTTAGAAATAAGTAGAGATAAAAGGAAGAATTTACAAAATAAGTTTAGTTTTAATATAATTAGTAATATTTTAGTAGGAAATAATTCTAAATCAAGCAAAAAACTTAAAAACTAGTAATATAATAATAATGTTTCAACTAGAAATTTTCCTTAATTTTTATCCAAAACAAAGCTTTCTGTAGCGCTCTTTTTGGTCTTGATTTTGCCATTTAAAAAATGAAACTAATTTCGAGTGAGGCAATTTCAAGAAACACGAAACTAAAATTACAAAGAAACTATCCCCAAGATCGATTATGATTGATACATGTATACCAACTGTCAACCAATTGACCACAGGCTCGCCAACAAACGTTACAATAAAGGCTAAATGAAACATATCAATTTCCATCAAATTCTATTCGAAAAAAACATGAAATTAAATTATTGCAATGATTAAAATGAATCAATTATCTATCAATTGAATTTTTTAATTATTTTATTTTATTCAATTACCTTACACATACCATTATTGATCAATTTTGATATTTTGTAATATTTGATTTTAATATAATATGCTTTTCGTGTTGTAGGGGGAACAAAAAGGATCCATTGAATAGAACAAATTGCACTTTATTTCGATTGGAAATTAATATTTAGGATGTTCCGATTATCTCTCGATCGTTTATTTATTTACACGGATCGCTCGGCTTTCATTCACAACACTAATGTCACAATTGTTCAACTCGTTCTGGCCACCCTACCCCGATACAATCACCCATTATCACGCTAGTCTACTATATTGAAAACTAAATTTCTAGGCAAAACAAATAATGAGATAAATTTAATAGACGAAATTAACTAACAAACAAGTTTATTGAGAAAGTTGGGCAAACAATTAAGTGAGAAATGTAATTAATGAATGAAAATAAACATCAATTTAAGCATTATAATAGATTACAATCACAATTAAGACAAGGGGTTCCCAACTATTTTGCTCAAACAACTTCTTAGTCGTTATGCAAGATTCCTATAGACCTTTGGTTGGAGTTGGGTTTAACTTTTCATAGAATGTTCAAAGTATAGAAAAATTTTCAAAAATTTGATTCACATTTTGTAAATTTTCTTTGATTTTTTAAAATAAACCTTAAGTCGTTTTGAGCTTTCATGCACCATTAGTTGGAGTGAGGGTTAAATATAATAACATCCATTTTTTTTTTCTCAAATTTAAAAAAAGTTTTTATAAAGTTTCAACGTTTCAAGTTTTGTTCGAATATATAGGATGTCCCAAAATTCCCACAAGATTTGAATTTCGTCCCATTTGTACGGTTATGCGTTGTTGTTGAAAAAAATTATACAGGGTGACAGCTGACAGTTTAGGGTTATTAAAAATGGAGCACTACGCGAAAGAACAAAGTGTTCTCTTCATTGAGCAATATTTAAGAAATAATGAAAGTTTGGCAGCTACCGTTCGCAATTTTCGTACAAAATATGGTCGGAATAATGATTTAAGTTCATCAACTATGGAGAGATTAATTAAAAAATAAGAGAGACTGGACCAATTAATGATTTTAAACACTCTGGCCATCTTTCAACAAGTCGTTCAACACAAAACGTCGAAGCAGTTTGTGAGAGTGTAGTTATGTACCCAGACACATCAATTCATCACCGTAGTCGAGAATTGGACATTTTGAAAAGCTCTCTACAACATCTTATGAAAGATTTGAATCTTCATGTTTTCAAACTTCAATTGACTCAAGAACTGAAGTCTACTGACCACGGGCGGCGAAGAGAGTTTGTTGCATGGATTATGGAACAACAAATCGATACTGATTTTTTCAACAAAATCATCTTGAGATGAGACTCATTTTCATCTGGATGGCTTCGTTAATCGTTAAAATTCTCCAATTAGGTGTCGAGTTTGTTCCATTTATTTCTTTGATCTAATTACCAACTGTAGGAAATATATAGAATTTAAAGCGACTATTTGTTTATTTTTACAGTTCACAACACAACAACAATTATGACCTATTGCAATATATAAACAAATTAATTCTTCGTTAGGTTGGAGACATTTTAGGCTGGAGGCATTATCGAACCATTCTTCTTCGAAAACGTATATTAATTATATTAATCACGTTTTTTGTGCCTTAATTGAATGATACGAATGTAGACGATGCGGATGGTTTCAACAAGACAGTGCCACATGCCAAACAGCATACTGCTAGAGTCATTTCCTGGTCGTTTAATTTCATGTTTTGGTGATCATAATTGGGCGCCCAGATTAAGCGATTTATCGCTGTTGTACTTTTTTCTTTATATATATATATATATATATATATATATATATAGATAGATATATATAGATATATATATATATATATATATATATATATCCTTGTTACTCCTTTGAGAGAGTCTCGACAAACATCCGCCATCGAGCCCGGTTCTTCGCCAGAGCCTTTACCTCCACCCAGGTTTTCTTCTGAGTCGCAATCTCATCTAGTACTGTTCTTTTCCATGTTTGCGCTGGTCTCCCTCTATTCCTATTTTCGTGGGGGTACCAGTCGAGAGCGATTTTGGTGATGTTGTGGATGTCTTGGCGTATAGTATGCCCGATCCAGCCTAGTGATATCTACGGCCATCTTCTTTTGATGTATTACTCGCAACAGTTCTTGGTTGGAGATCTTGTCAGGCCAGTAGACACCTATGATTCTGTGCAAGAATTTGTTAACTGCCACCTGCAGTTTCTCTTCAAGATATTTCGACATTTTCCAGGTATCGCATCTATGAAGATTTGACAATTAATTGGAAGAGACGGATATTAGAAGTTTTCGAGTACTGATTGGATTGATTGGAGTCCTATATCGGTTTTAATTGTCAAATTGCTTGCTGGGCTTTCCTAATTCTCATCTGAATATCGCATTATGTACCACCGGCTTCAGTTATCAAGCTCCCTAGATAGGTATACGCTTGCACGTTCACAACTGGACAATCGTTAATCGTAAATACCATATTCTTCTTTGTATTTATCTGCATGGACTTTGTTTTAACAATGGTTTTCTGCTTGTGTTGAAAGTTCCGAGAGATTTTCTTGGACGTCCTGGTAGTTATAGCAGGCATATATCGTCCGCATACTATTAGTCAATCCGCATACTTTCAAGTCTCTGAGCTGTGAGTTTAGTCCAACGTATACCTTTAAAATTATTAATTTTCTCCAGGACGTGGTCTAGAGCTATGTTGAAAAGCAAGGACAATAGCACGCATCCCAGTTTTATTCCTGTTTTTATGATGAGACTTTCACTGTCTCTCCCTTCATGAGATACACAACAGTTTGCTTGTTTGCACAGAGCCTTTGTCATTGCGATTAGGTCTTGGGGGACGTCTTTGGTTTCTAGGACCTCCCATAACGCATCATACGATATACTGTCAAAAGCTCTATCAAAATCGACAAAGATAACTCTGATCGTGTTGATGTGGTTTATTTTTTTATTTCTGTTTAGAAGAGTCTTGCACGACTTTGCTGTTGTAAAACCAGCTTGGTTGAGCCTTAGGTCTATTTTCTTTGACATATTAGTTTGAGTAATGCCTGCTAGGATTTTGTTCAGCGCGTTTACTATTGTTATGCCACTCCAGTTATCACAGATTATTACATCGCCCTTCTTGGGAAGTTGGATGATTTTTCCCTCTTTTAGACCTTCCGGAAGTTTTTTAGTCGCCCATATGTCCCGTATTCTGGGACCTAGCAGATCATCGATGCGTTGCGGATCGTCTTTAAGAAGTTCTGCGGGCACAGAGTCTGTTCCCGCCGCCTTGTTGGATTTGAGTGTATTAATTGCGCCACTCTCTCCGCTTCTGTTGGAACATTTTTCGATTCCGCGGGGTCGGTCTTCGTGCTTGTGATGTTGCGCATTGGTTCTGGGCTGCTATCTCTCCTGTTACTCAACAGTTCGACAAAATGTTCCTTCTTCTTCTTTTTCTTTACGTGCCATATCCTCCGAGGACGTCGGCGATCATCATAATGATTTTTATTTTATCAGCAGCGGCATGAAACAGGCTAGTAGAACTGACATTATACCACTCTCTCAGGTTTTTCAGTCAGGACGTTCGTCTTCTTCCTGGACCTCTTCTACCTTGGATTTTGCCTTTCATGATATTCTGCAAGATACGGTACTTTTCCACTCTCGTAACGTGTCGAAAGTATTCCAGCTTGCGTGTTTTTTATGGTAAACATTACTTCTAGTTGCTTCTGGAGATGGGCAAAAACCTCGGTGTTTCGGACTCTGTCTACCTATGTTATTCGCAGCAGGCGGCGGTAGCACCACATCTCGAACCCTTCCAGTTGGTCACACATTGCCTTTGTTAAAGTCCATCCTTCCAATCCATAGTACAAAATTGGAAATACATAGCACCGTAGTAATCGAATACGCAGAGGTATTGCAGAGGTATTCTTCATATTGCTAAATACTGCTCTAGCCTGCTCGATGCGGGACCTCATTTTCTGCTTGTTATCCCACTCACTCCTCAACAAGCATCCCAGATATCTGAAGCTCGAGATTTTCTGGATCTGTTGGTAGCCTGTACTCAGGTTTGCTAGACGCTCTCCATTTTTGCTAATAACCATAGCTTTGGTCTTGCTAATATTTAACTTGAGCCCTCTTTCTCCCTCGCTTGAGCCCTCGCTTTTAGCCGCTACCCTATCCAGTAGCGCCTGCAACTCATCAGCACTTCCTACCAGTAGCACTGTATCGTCCGCATAACGCAAGTTATTTATTACATATCCGTTGACAACAATTCCTTCCCGTGCTTTGTCCAATGCTTCGGCGACGATTTGCTCAGAGTGTATGTTAAAGAGCAGTGGAGAAAGGACACACCCTTGCCTCACACCTCGCTGAATGGGAACGTCCTCAGTGGTCATGTCAACTCATGTCATGTCAACTTTGACAGCAGCGAAAATGTTCCTTCCATTGATATATTTGGCTGTTTTTTTGATCTAACTAGATAGAATCTGCGATTTGATTTGTTTGTTAGCCTTTGCGTGAGCTGATAGAGGTCTCTTGTTTTATTTTGGGTTGCTGCTAACTCAACTTGCGTTGTAAAATCCTAAGACCATGCCCTTTTGATCATCAAATTTATTTTGCGTAATCGTATTTGGTTACCTGCTTTTGCTCTTCAGTTCTTGCCTGCAGTAGTTCAATGTTTTTAACTTCACGTTTTTTAATTAGAGCCCAAATGCTGTCAGAGAACTAATCTTTGCGTTTTGACTCGTTTCTCGAGCTTATCATTTGCTATTTCTATGAGGTCCTTGGCGATTGATTCCCTATTTTTCATACTTTGGTGTCCAGTTCTGTTTGCTAGCTCTTCTCGGAAAATTTGCTTTACCCTAGGTGATTTGAGTCTATCCGTATTTTATTTAGTGTTCGTCGGTCTTGTGTCTTTGTTCATTGTATTTTTCGCTACCATGAACCGGATACTTGCCGCGAGAATGTATTGGTCGCTCGCCACATCGGCTCCTCATTGATTTCGAATGTCTAATAGGGAAGTTTTCCATTATCTTGAGATCATAATGTAGTCAATTTGATTTACTCTGGTTTTTTCTGGATTTACTCTGGTGTATTGATTTGTGGGGGAATATGGTTCCTCCAATGACTAAGTTGTGTGTTGCACAAAAGTGGAATAATCTTTCCCCGTTATCATTCATTTTACCCGGTGCATGTTTGCCCATTGTACTTTCAAGGTTTGTATTGTCTGCACCTACATGTGCATTAAAATCCCCCACAACAATTAGTATGTCCCCTGCGCTTACCTTCCTTGACACTTATTCTAGTTGTTCATAGAAAATATCTTTGTCATTGTCCGTGGCCGCATTTGTAGGGGCATAGCATTATAAGGGCATAACATAGGGGCATAACATGACTGTAATGTTTCTTTGGTATTTGGTGTAGAATTTGGCTGTTATCATTTACTGGGGCCCATGTCATTAGGCTAGCCTTGAGTTGTTTACTTAGCAACAGGCCTTTCGTGCTTGCCATTTTCTTTGCCACTATACAGAAGTACTTCGCCTGTTGGGGGTCTGGTGTTCTTCCGTTTCTCGTCATCTTACTTCCGAGAGTTCTACAAACTGTAGTTTATATCTACTTAGTTCTCTTACCGCCTCCGCTAGTTTAATTCTCTCATGGAGCGTCTTTACATTCCAGGTTCCAAACAGAGTTTTAACCTTTGGTGAAGCTAAAGTCGTCAACGTGTGGTCAGTCCGGTTTGTGTTGGTTGAGGTTTCAGTGATAATGTGGCGGTTCTACAGGGCACGGTATTTACGCTGTGCCGATTTTTAGGATATACAGCCTATACTCGGTCGCCAGGGCCTCGTTAGTCGGAGAGAAGGGTGCATCACATGAAGTTGAGGTTGGCAATTCGGGGCGAGAGGCTGTATGTTCGCATCAGTACCCGCTTACACCCCACTTTTTTGAGGTTTTTTAAAGCCAAAGGTTTATTAAAGGTTTAAGGAGGAAATTGAGCACTGTACCAGCGAAATTCAGCTACATGTCGACAAATGAGTGCGTATGAAATGGTTTTGCATAAATAATCCTTTACTGCAATCATGATGAATGAATAAAAAATTGTTTTTTTAATTAAATATCTGTGTTTCTAGCAAAATTAACTAAAATTAACAGGCGCGAATTTTGTTACATCTAGTACTTGGTTTAGCGATTTAAATTTGTATAGCTTAATAGGATTATTGGGATTAAGGAGTATTGCCTCTCAGGTTTTCAAACTTCCAAAAGTTTCAGCTCAAATTTTCAAAATTTGTAATCAAATTTTCAAAAGTCTTGATCACGGGTTTTAAAAGTATTGATCAAATCAATTGAGAAAGTAAATAAGACTGTTACAATGTCGGAGAAGTATCTAAATGTAACACATCGGTTAAATTAGATCTAAAATTTCTAGAAGGTCTAAAAGAGTTTACTAATATTTTATTTATTTATCAAAATATTACAAAAAATATTGCAAAAGTTCATTGTTATGTAATTAGTAACAATCTTGCAGATTCAACTTTAACGATAACTCAGATTTTAGCATCTGAGTGCAAACTTAGGTTTTGAGTTTTTCATTTGAAAACAGTTTTGCCAAGTTTATCGACAAATAAATGACAAATTAAAAAATTCTAGATTTGCATTCAAATTGTATTTTTATATTGATTAACATAATTTTATGAAAATTTAAAAATTCATTAGTACTAGTATTAAAAACAATTTTCAAAATAACAATATATAAACAGCATTATCAATAAATCAATTTTTTAAAATCATAGAATTAAAGAGAGGATAAAGAGAGAACAAATGGCAAACGTTGAATTCTAGCAATCAAACAGAAATCGTCCCTGAACGACACTTTTAATAAAATTGCTAATTCGTCAGAAAAAAAAAATCCGTTTCATCGATTCAGTTTCAAATTATTACCTGCAAATCCTAATAATTACAGAAATTAATTTCATTACATCCGCGTAACGCGGAATGTATTGCCGTGTGTGGTATGTGGTTTTGCGGTTTTATCTGCATTTAGAGCACGGTGGGGATGGTGGCTGGTTCTGCCTTGAAGCGTTTAAAGCCGGTAGAGCCCATCTGAACGAACCTTTGAATTATTGATTGCTCTTGAAGCGATTAGGGTCCCGGAGGACGCAAGACGGCTGCCCAAGTGACAGACGTGACCCAGCGCGCTCCTTCAGGTATATTACTTGCCAATCACAATTACAACAAGCCATCATATTGGATTGCAGTTCACTTCAATCATTGACCAGAATAGTAAACCGGCGGCATTACCCCTCGCGAAGCTATTGTATTACGAGCGCGCGCTCCCCCTTTTCAATTCCAATTTAATTTCTATCAAAATCGATCTATGATGAGGGATAATGGATATCAAGATAACAAGGAAAAACTTTATCTCAACATTGGAAAATTTTTAATCGTATTTTAATTATCCACTCTATTATTTTATATCAAATTTCACAAATACAGTTGTTTTTTCAAAAGTAATACAGTTGTAATACCAGATGTGACTTTATAACAAATGGTAACAAATTCTTGATTTGTCATATATTCCATTTTTTTTTTGTTAAAAAAGAACAAATTGTAGTTACATTTTTGTTATATTATTCGTCTGTTAGAAATGTTTTTCCGATGTGGAAATTTGATAAAAATGCAATGAGGTAAAACGAATCTTAAAAATATGGAAAATTGCGAGAATTTGCACCGAACGCGCAAAATATCTTATTCCAAAGATATGAAGAAAAAAAGAGTGTCTAATTTGACTGTCAAATTCTACATACCCCGGAAGGAGATATTCCCTGCGAAAAAAAAGTTAAGAGAAAACTTTAAGCACGAATATTTCCAACAAGGCGAACATTTCACATTTTCTCCCTTGTAATATAAAGAACAAAATAACAATTCGCAAAAAAAATGTTTGTTATATTAAATATTATTTTTGCAAAAATAGAATATATCCATATTTTTTATATTCAAAAGTAATTGAAATAAATAATTGTTACAGGAAATAAATTACTGAACTGTATTACTAGCGCAATATCTAGCTGACCCAGATGTTTGTAGCGAAACGTTTAGCGCCGCAGCAGCATTCTTTTCGTCCGCTATTAAAATTTCAGTGGCATTTGGGGTAGAAATTGTTTCGGTGAAAAATAAATTCTGTGACTCCCACTAGAAAAAGGTGTGTTATAGAAATGCTCGCAGAAATGTTAGGACTGAACAACAGATACATCGAATAC
Organism: Phosphuga atrata; assembly: GCA_944588485.1. Lineage (NCBI taxonomy): Eukaryota > Metazoa > Arthropoda > Insecta > Coleoptera > Silphidae > Phosphuga > Phosphuga atrata. The sequence goes on along the minus strand of OX155901.1, from coordinate 31,890,306 downwards.
AAATAGAACGGGGATATATATCTTCGAAATGGAGCTATATACATAAAAAGGGTTAGAAAGAAATATATTCTGTACAATAAAGGGTGTAATAAAAAATAGATTTTTTGTGACACCCTGGTTTAAAAAAGAAAACGGAATTAGATTTCTTTTTTCTACATTAAATGATTTTCAATATAAAATATTAAAATTAAACATGTTCTTAGCCTTATTAAACCCTTTATTAATAAGTAAGAAATTAGTAACTCTAAGTATTTCAAATGGCTTGAAATGGATTGTTTAATATAAAATATTCGGAATTCTTTCCCAAATCGGCAACGCCTTGTTTCTCCTCGTCGACTCCGCCATAAAAGTCAGTGATTTAAAAATTATTTGAAATCGATTTTAATAAAATTTTATTATCTTTAAAAGACTTGTGGCATTTGTAATAAAGTTTATATTTGGAGAAATTTATTATTATTTTTCAAGTTTTTTATTGCTTTTATTATAACAAAATGAAATACCATATGTCTTGACTGTCCTATTTTCTAGTCTCAATTTTAAAATGTTGAAAGTTGCTCAACCAAAGCTTATAAAGTAAGAATGAGCCTTCAAGATAAGGCAGAAAGGAATAGTCAGATAAGATTAGGCAGAGATGACTAGATAGATAAGACTAGAAAGACAAGACTAGACAGACAGACAAGACTAGACAGACAAGACATTTTTTGAGGGGGGCGTAGCTGGCGGTAACCTAACCTAACCAGGCAACTGGCCCCCTTGGAACGAATCCGTACACTCTGGACCCGCTTGTCGCATAACCTCGGAGTGACGGATGACTTATAAAATTATAATACATTTTTTTTTTGGGCTTGGATCTCGTCATTTTCTTTTTCCGTCTATATTGTATGAATTAGTCCCTGAATGGTGTTCTAGTTTGCTTTTCCCTGTAGCAAATATGGAATTATTGTTCTGGGGCCAATAGGTTCTTCCATGATCCTTTCAGCTTCCTCTCTTTCCGTCTGCCATCTCCAACAGTGGAAGATGGTGTGACTGACGCTGTCTGTTTCTCCACAGTATACACACAAGTCGTCCGTTGCTCTGCCAATGTTGTGGAGGTAATCCCTGAAGCAACCATGGCCGGTTAGTACCTGGGTAATATGGTAACTAGCCTCCCCATATTTTCTATTTATCCAGGAGAATATGTCCGGTACTAGCAATTGGGTCCACTGTCCTTTTTCACTTAGCAGCCATCTTCTTTGTCATTCCTCAATGAGTTCTTCCCTGTCAAGTTGTTTTTCTTTCTTGCTATAATTAGAGTCGTGCTGCTTTTTATGCTCCTTTGCGAGCAGGTCTATTGGGGGTATTCACGGGATAACTTGAGCGGCCTCTCCTGAAACCGTACGGTAAGCGCTGCATGCACACAGAGCCATTTTCCTCTGGACGGCTACGAATTTGTGAAGATTTCGTTCTTTCTGTAGTTCTTTAGCCCACAATGGAGGGTCATACAACATAACGGACTGAACTAAAATGCTGAGTACTCTACGTGAGCTGTTCTTTTGCAACCCCCACACCTCCCTCCCCCCTACGTTTGGCATTAGTTGTTGTATGCATGCCATTGTCCTCATTCCTTCTTCTGCCGCTTCATTCATATGCGCCTTAAAGGACAATCCTTTGTCTATAACTATCCCGAGGTATTTGATGGTTTCCTTCGGTATTATTATCACCTCTTCCACTTTAAATTGTACGGGCCTAAGTTGTCTTTGGCCTGTGAGAAGGACCGCTTAAGTTTTTTCAGGAGACAAGCTCAGGCTCTTCGATTTCATCTACGCATTGATCTGTTCTATTGCATAGTTTGCTGTTTTCATCAGGTCTAGTTCTGTTCTCGCTGATACGATTGGTGCAATATCATTCGCGAAACCGATTATGGTAGCCCCCAAAGGTAGCTTCATTGTTAATACTCCGTCGTGAAGCACATTCCACAGGGTAGGTCCTACAATTGAGCCCTGAGGACCGCTACCAATTTGTCATTCTTCTATTTTCCGGTCTTATAGTAGTAGTATGCTTCTACTGCTGACGTAGCTTCTTATTATTCTTAGTAGGTAAGGAGATATGCCCCTTGTCAAACTGTCCGTAATATGTTTCCAGGACGCACTATCAAAGGCATTCCTAATATTAGATATAGATATAGAGCACACATATGCCTAGTCATCTGCGTACCACTTTTGGCCTTTTCTGCAATCTCCAATACGGCGCTTAGGATATTGATAGTGGATCTCCCCTCTAAACCCATATTGTTTTTTCCGACAGTCCGACTCTCGCCTCGAGTTCTCTCTTTAATCGAGATAGCAAGAGTTGCTCCAAAAGTTTGCAGGACACATACAATAGGTAGATAGGCCTATATGATGTTGGATTTCCTAATGGTTTATCTTAAAAAAACCTTCCATCTATCTGGGAAGGTTCCAGCAGTTAATACACCATTCATTACATTTAGAACAAATTTAGATGGGTGGCTAGCGGTTATCTTCACGCTCTCAGGTGGTATTCCATCGGAGCCTGGTGTTCTGCCATTTTTTTATACGCTTGCTCGCAGTCAATAGTTCCTCTGCCGTAAAAGGAGGCGTGGTTTCTACTTAGTCGAAAGGTGGATCTTTTACCTGGCTACCTTTCCATTGTCATTGGGAAATTTTTCGACTGAAATTTCAGGTTCCTTCTTATAATTTGGAACGCATGTGTCTTTATTTAGGTCCGCGCATAGCTTTTTTCGGTAATTTTGTTTGGATTTGTTTATGAGTTGAAGTAGCTTCTTTTTTGCTCGCTTATATTTTTGATTTAGCAGTTTGATTTTTTCTTCGCATACTTGTTTTGCTCTTTGGCGTTGGTAATTTCTTCTGGCGGCAACGCAGTGACACTCTCGTGTCAGCAATTTCGTCAGTCCACAAGTATACTGACTTGTTACTTTTATGACTTTTCTTGGTCAGGGTAGCATCACATACTTTTTTCATCACTTGAACCAGGGTATCGGCATTTTCTGTGTTGATATTTTCTAGTTCCTTTGCTAGGCATTCCTTAGTATTTTCTTCATGCAGAAATTTCAGGGTCCAGCCACAGGGTCCAGCAGAGTGTGCCGTTTTTTTTTGTCGTACATTATCCCTTACGTTATAGAGGATGTAACGGTGGTCGCTAAGGGTTTCCTTATCAAGTACTCTCCAGCCTAGGAGCCTAGCACCTAGAGGGTTTGTGGAGAAGATAAAGTCTATGATTGAACCCGAGTTTCCCCTCACGAAAGTGTGAGTGTCACCATTGACACCAGACAGACAAGACTAGACAGATATGACTAGACAGACAAGACTAGACAGACAAGACTAGAGACACAAGACTAGACATGCAAGACTAGACATAGAAGACTAGATAGACTAAATTACACTGAGTTGACTAGGCATACAATACTAAACAGACAAGACTATACAGACAGGACCAGACAGACACGACTAGACAGACAAGACTAGACAGACAAGATAAGACAGACAATATTAGAGAGTCAAGACTAGACAGACAAGACTAGACCAAGAAGACTAGACATACTAAATTACACTGAGTAGACTAGACATACAATACTAAACAAACAAGGCTAGATAGACTAGACTAGACAAACAAGACTATACAGACAAGACTTCACAGACAAGGCAAGACAAATAAGACTAGACAGACAAGACTAAAGAGTCAACACTAGAGAAACAAAACTAGACGAACAAGAATAGACAGAAAAGACTAGACAGACAGAAGATACGTGTTGACCAAACATCAAGACTTTATTGTCATTTACTATATAATACTGCTCATGGCTATTCTAGACTCATATAACAGTTATTTTAAATTTTAAATCTTTGTCATCTTAAATTTTACAAATTTTTGAAGTGTCATATTAAAGTTGCTAAGATTTCTAGAGAAAAACTGTATTTTAGACTATCTTTTTATGGGGCTTCGTTTTCTAAATATTGTAACAGTTATATAAAGATAGGAAAATTAGGTAATAGTTTGTTCACTGAAATGCTAATGAATTGATGACATTTCTTTTAGATTATATAAGTAGTAAGTATTAAACATAAAACTATTCCCATGAGAGAGTGGAAAGTGTTTGGAAAGCATTGGAAATGGTTGAAGAAATTGGCAACGCCTAGTTTGTTTACCGTCGCCTGCTCTATAAAAGTCAGTGATTTAAAAGCGATTGGAAATCGATTTTAATAAGGTTTTAGTATGTATCTAGGAAAGGACATGTTGCATTCGGTAATAAAAAAATGGTCCAGATTGAAACTGGAGCGTAGTAGGCTGTAAATAAATGAGATGGTGTGTTTGATGATAGTTGTGAATGTTTCAGATCCAAATATACCGGAAACGGGAGAACAGAGGATGAAGTCATCAGTAGGAGACGAAGACTGTTGTTACACACATTGCGGGACACCGGGACGGGGATGGGAAAGTGTAAACATCAGTGTAAACTGCCCGGGTAGACCTTCGAACGACACCCCAGAGCCGGTTACGTGTGCGGCAGGACTCGGTTCGAGCACCTCGAGCTGCAGACTCGGCGCATCTTCCAGCGCATCAAGAACTCTAAACAAAGTGTTACCTTTGTGGACCGCATGGATTATATTAATACAAATAAATACTTTAAATAACATATTACAATGTTTGTTGGTAATGTGCGCGACCAGTGTGCGGACATCGTTGACGCGGATAAAGACCAAGTGGAGACCGTGGTCATAGAATTAGGAGAGTTAGGCGATATGTGTTCTGTTCATTCAGTACTTTCGGATCTATTTGAAATCTTACCTGATATTATTAAAATTTAAAAGTAAAATAAATAGAATGATTAAAATGAATTGAATTGGGAATTGGGGTGGATTTCCGATCGATCAGAATTACAAATGAACTCTTTTAGAAGAAAAAAAATAAATAAACAAAAAATATCTTCATGCACATAGATATGTCTAGGACTGCAATGCAAATGTGGAGTCAGAAATACCGATATACATTATGATAAACGTCAATTATAATTTCGGTATGGCAGCAGCAAGACCTTGCAGCATTCATTGAAAACACTTTGTATACCATTGTTTAAATATAACACGTTTGTTATTTAATAGTAATGACGATATTTTTTAAATGTGTAAATTAAATACGACGAATTGGTATTAACTGACTCGCATTTTAAATAAATGGCTGTTGCGAAGTATATAAAAAATGAAGACTATTTGAAAAAAATATATTGTTGATGTTGAAGATATATTATAATTTTTATTAACATTATTTTGATACTGAACAACTTTGTTGCAATATTTTATTGAACGCGCAAATAATAATTTTGATGAACACCTATACGTGTAAGTCAAAAAAAAACATTTAAAAAAAATAAACGTATAGCGAGAAAAAAAAACACAGCCAAAATGCACCCCACAAATATATACTTTTATATTATCAATAAAAAGAAAACGATATCAGTACACAAACTGCAGGCCCTATCGTCTCTCCCAACATTGTAAAGGCGATAGCGTATGCTTAATTTTAAATTCATTTATATTAAAAACAAATCAGCCAACCGTTCGTACAAATTGTTAAATAAGGACTGAATTGTATAATATACTTGCTAAGCAGCCAGAAACGCAGTCAAAATATATAGATGCGATTCCTTCATTGATTCCTTTATATTTTGTTATTAGTTAAAAGATTATTATATTTAAAAAAAATGAAAAATAAAAATAAAATACGACGTATGGCAATTTAGACGTATATGCAGAGGAAAGAGGTTATAAAATATTGTTAAATGTGAGATCCCGTAGTTGGAAAGTAGCCAGTACGAACTGATACAGTACAGTAGCAGTTATATCTTCAATAGAACACCATACTTTTAGTTCAGTGCAAGAATATTTCCCGACTGCCATCATTATATTTCACGAGTGCTTAGTGATATATACCATTTAGTGTTATTTTAAAAGAAAAATATATAATATAATATTTAAAAAATATTAAAAAAAGACCCAGACGTCAACGACAAAAAAAGGCACAACTTCTTCATATCAACAGATGACATTCCCTGTGTCGCATCGCAAGATATATTAAAAAAAATCCAACATTTCGACCGTTCTTTCCGAGATTTTACAGCACACACACATACGCACAGAACTTTGTAAAATATTATTATATGAATAAGGACCCAATGATTGTTTATACAGGTCTCAACTAAATGGTATAAGAATCGTTCGCTGCTGTTCAATCGCCCCAAACTCCCTTTTTAATCAGTTATTTTACAAACCCCTAAATATACGCAGCTAGTAGCTCTCTGATATCCAACAAACACATTTTATTATTCGCATTCCATATCAGATGTAATAGTGTGCGCTGTAAAATTATTTTAAACACTTTGTAATTTTTAAGTGAATGTGAAATGTATGAGGTGCAAAAATTTAATAAAAAAATAATTAAATAAAATTAAAATTTATAAAAAAAAAATACGGTAGGGTAGCTTCGATTTTGTATAATAATTTTAATCAGGGTAAAAACAAGCATAAAAAAACTAAGTGTATTTGTATTTTTAACTTATTAAAGTAAATTTTAATATTATGAATTAATGTATAAAAAAGACAAAAATTTAAAAAATCTTTAAAAAATAAATTTGTTGCCTGCATATTTTCACAGTCACTTAAAAAACGATTACCAAAATTGGCTCAAATTGTGTAAAATTGTAATTATTTGGGTATTTTTTCAAATATTTCATTATTTTATTTTTAAATTCAAAACAATATTTTAAAAAAATGTCTAAGAAAACTTTCACAAACTGCACAATAATATAAGTTTTTTTTTTAATTTTCATGTTAATTTTAATGAAAATGTGATTGTCAATAATGAAATACTTGAAACCCCCCAAAAAAAAATTAGGGTTAGTGCACACGTAAGACAAGCAGTTAAATGACTATTTCGTCGTTGAAACAAAGATCGTAAACATTTGCTCATTCACAATTGTTTATAAATATTTGCTCGAAAACATATATTTTTAAGACTCTTATTCATATGGATATTTGTTAGGTATACTTGTTCGTAAGATATTTGTTAGTATAATACGTTTGTATTGCTTATATAAATAAATTTCATATAATATGAATTAAAAAACTGCATTCTTAATTTCTCGAATACTATTTTGGGAACAAAATTTATCAAAAAGAAATGTGAAATTCTTTTTGATAAATTTTGTTCCCAAAATAGAATTCGAGAAATTAAGTATGCAATTTTTTAATTCATATTATATGAAATTTTCATTTAAATAGTATATTCAGTTTCTAAGAAAAAAATCTTAAATTTTATATAAACATTAATAATCTTATACTTAATTAAATTAATTAATTAATAGTCTATAAATGATTATACATTAACAGTCATAAATAAATTATCATACGAATGAAAGTCTTACTAACAATTATTACAACAAACAAAAGTCTTTGGGTTTGTTGAGTTTCAAGATGTAATAACTAATAATTGAAATACTTATTATCTGAAACTGTTCTTCAAAAGTTATATTTTGATATACGTATGTATATAATATACGTATGTATACATTTCGTTAACAAAGTTATCATCAGTAAAACTGGATGATGTTGTTACTGATGTTCTGCTGATGATTTTGATATTGTCAACGAAATGTATAGATGTATTATAAAAATATAACTTTTGAAGAAAAGATTCAGATTACGTAGAATCTGAAGTATTTCAATTTCAATTAAATACGAAGTATTTCAATTATTAGTTATTATATCTTGAAACTCAACAAACCCAAATACTTTTATTTGTTGTGAAAATTGTTCATAAGACTTTTATTCGTATTCGTAAGTATATCATTTCTTAGAAATAAAATCTTACGAACAATTGTTTTCGAACAAAATCGACAACGTAAGACTGAAAAAAATAATATCTAAATCGTTCTATTTTTAATTAATTTTATTTACAATATTCTGAATAATATTTTGTATAAAAATAATTATTTTCTTATCAATTAACCCAAAAAAAATGCAAGTTATAATCTATTCATATAAACTGTTCGTTGACACTATTAAGACATTAAAAATTGCTAGAACCGGTTCTTATATATTACTTCATACGACTTTTGTTAGTAAAATATTTCTTCGTGCGATGCGTTAGTACTCATTATTTATGTTCTAAAGCATCGTTATGTTATTTATGTTTATAGTTATGTGTTATGTTAAATTTTTTAGTTAAATGCTAGCGAAATAATCCTTCATTCAAAAGAGTAGCTTCGTTCAAAAGTTGAAAACACTAATTATTTGTTTATTTTCAGTAAGATATATCGTATTTTGTCCTCGAAAATTCTTCTTAAGCCAATAACTTCTCTTAAAATGCTGCATTTAAGTCTTACAAGCAAAGAATCTTACGAACAAAAGTTTTACGAAGAACTATTGCTACGAACAATTGTTTACGAACAAATGTTTACAAATAAAATTCCTGTAAAAGCACATGAACTGAACTGTCGTATCAAATGAATATTTGTATGTAAGCGTTGTATTCGTATGAATATTTCTTCGTACTTTCATTAGTAAATTATCTGTACATACGATGCTTACTGATTATATCTTGTATTCCTTATCAATTAATCAAGAGGTCAATTAATCAGAAAATAATTATTTTTATACATAATATGAATCAGAAAATTGCAAAGAACATTAATTAAATTAATTAAAAACAGAACGATATAGATATTAATTTTTCAGTTAAAAATTTCTTAGGTTTGCGATTTTTTTTTAATTTTTTTCTTATACTATTAGGAAAATTCTCCAGAAGCACTAAATGCAAAAAAAAATTACAAACTATTTTACGAACATATAAAATTGTGTAAATGTATTTAAGCTCATGGACTGAACGCATCGTATCTCTCAGACGAAAAGTTGTCTAACAATTTAGTCTTACGTGTGCTGCCTTACAAATTGCTGCTGTTTATATATTTTATATTTTAAAACAAAGAGAGCTAAAAAATAATAAGGTAAAAAGCCATTAAAACTCTATATAAGTATTATGAAAAAATACGTTCAGTTCAGTAAAAAAAAGTAAATACGTCAGGTCCACGTTGTATTATTAAGAAAAAAATGTGAAAATGTTTGTGTGCGTATGTTTTAGTACAGAAATCAAAAATATAAATATATATAAAAAAACTATACTTTTTTGGGAACGATTCTACGTAGAGTTTCTAGATTCGTCCGCAAGCACGAGTGTCGCTAGTGGTCAAAGTGTTACTAGCTGTGTTCGTTAGAGATCTCTGCAAATGCTATGATGTAACAAAGACGTCTCCGCACAAGTGCAATTACGCTGATTACGTTAATTCTTCCACTGCGTACATTATTACCCGGTTACTCCACCATTTTTCGACATATGCAAAAAAGATGTTTTGTGCACAGAACTTTCTAAAAAAAAGAAAAAAAGGGCAACGTGGCCAAGCCTTAATACGCAATACACAAAAATATATAATATATTTTTAGATATAACGATTTGTTTTTTATAATTAATACGGAATAATGCGCTATGTAGATATATATGAAACATATTGTAACGTCTTCTTGTGTGAAATATAAGTGAGTTATAATATTGCACAAAAAAATCGAATTCGCATTGTGGGGAATTCAGTTTAAAAAACTACTGGGATTTTAAGGCAGCGTAGCTTAATAATTAAAAAAAAATGTATTTAAAGAGAGAGAAAAACAACAATAAACGATAATAATTGTGTGTTCGGATTCATTTAATTCTTAAAAACTAAACAAGCAAAGAAAGTTTTTAAAATAAAAAGCTGTAATTAAAAAGAAATGATTAAAATAGATTTTTCAAATCTTAGACTATTATAAAAAAAAGAACTTTGTAAATGTGAAAAAAATCTTAGATAATGCCTTAGGTGTAAGATGAAATTGAATTTCCCCTATATAAATGTTGTATTTACTATACCTATGATAAAACGTTTCTTTAAATAAAAATAAAACCCCAAAAAAATAAATTTATAAAACATTTAAAGACAAAATTGCGGCTTGTGCGGAAACGTCTTTGTTCGCCGTTATTTTTAAATTGTAAATTTTGCAAAAGAAAAAAAACGTTTCCAACAAAAATAATTATACCAAAAAATAACTTGCATATTTTAAATGTAAAAAACTAGATAGCATTTATTAGCAAAAAAAAGTGTTGACTCGTAATATAATGTTGGTTTTAATAATAATTACCTTTTTCCTATACAATTTGTATAACTTTATTTTATAATTTACTTAGTTTTTAACATTATATATTACATTTGTATTGTGCCAAATAGATTGTAAATCGTTGCAAATATCTGACTCAAACTCATTTATATTATACGCCATTGTTATTGTATAATATATTTAAAAAAAAAGTAAGAATAAAATATATTAAAAATATATTTAAAAAAAAACGAACAATTTTACATTGCTATAATCTATATACAAAATGCATCATTCTAATTTACCTCTTACTATTCATCTCCACAACAGCCTAATGTTTAATAAAACAAAAAAAAACAAGCAAAAATAAGTAAAAGTGGAACAACGAATATTTTTACCACTTTTTTATTAAAATAATATACATTTAATTTATATTTCGTTATTTCATTTAAGATTTTTCACCAAAAAGAAAACAAAAAGCATAGAATATAATGCAGAAAATTCTAGAATTACTTAAACATTGAAAGAGATTTATTCGCCAATAAATAAAATATTTTGTTGTCAGAATTTTTTAATTTCACCATTGTACCACAATTATACTCACAAACCACCGTGTCGGTTTAATTCGCCGTTAATAACAACATTGTTGAGCAGATGACTATTGTAAATGGCGTCAGTAATAACAATAATAAAAACTATTTTTTTCTCAGAGATTTTTATGCTATGGTTGAGACCAACTGATACACACAGACCAAGGTGTCGATTTAAGCCGGCAATTATAACCACACTGTTGACGCTCGTAATCAGCGTCAATGATTCGCGGACGTCGATTACAGTCGACGTAAATAAAAAAAGTGTTTCGCGAATAATAAATATAAGTGGCGTTAGAAAAAACATGAAAATGTTTCGAATAGATGGAAAATTTCGGTTATTAATTTTAAGTTAGAATTACTCTATGTAAATCTTAATAGATTATGCATTGATGTAGATATTAAGATAGCAATTTATTAATCTGTAAATCTATATAAAAATATAGATTGATAGAATTTTGTTTTGTTTTGGATAGATATGGAAAGTTTTTCCATAAGTAGAAAATGGTGAAACATAAATATTTTATTTGGTTTTGAAAACAGCACAAAGTAAACTTGTAAATGTTCAATGTTTAGACTATGAATAATCGCAATCAACACTGTAATTATAGACACGGAAAACAATTTAATTACTCAATAAAACATTTGCAATTGGGTGTTTTTTGCGTTAGGGGCTGTGCAAGAAATTGAAAAAAAAAACTAAATGATGCATTTTATCGTATCAAACGATGATAAATGAAATATAGGCAGAAAATATATACAAAGCCCCAAAGAAAAAATAAACTAGTTTGTCTGGATTTGTTTGTAACGTATAATTTTGATTAAGATTGCGAAACTGGATGAATATATTCTGCAGAAGTTTCCAGTTTCCAAAAAGAAATCTATGTTCACTCTATAAATATATTAAGAAAAAATGTGGCTCAAGTAATTTTTTAAATAAATGTATGCCTTCAACAATGCAAAATGAATTCTACACTTTGAAACCGCCGTTTGAAAATCCGCAAATGTTTCTTTTAAAACAAGATAAAAACTAGTCATTAATATTAGGTGTTTCCTATGGAATCTTTCTTTTAGAGTTTAAATGTGATGAAAAACAAAGCACAATTACTGTATCCGCCAAAAAAAAATATTTGCGGAAAGATTTTGTAGGAATTATGCAAAAAAATAAACCGTAAATGCTCTGCTTTGCATTGTTGTATTGTTGTTAATGTTACAAAAATATATAATATATGAACTTATTGTTGCTAGTGCTAGCGTTGTTGATGTTACATTCAGATAGATATATTTTTAGTTCAATTTAACAAAACAAAAACTTTTCTTACATAGACGAATGTGCAAATGCGTTTTTTGATAGGAGTTTTTTTCTTTTCCACGCCAAAATAGAAATATTTAAATAAAAATAACCTCTCTAAATTTACATTCAACACAAGAAATCAAATCTTGAGCGAGTGATTAGTAGAAATTCGTGGAAAAATATACGCAAAAAAGTGTGTATAAAAATAATGAAATTAATTTGATGTGGATGAGATTGTATGTGTGTGTGTTTATATAAATATTTACTAATGTTGTTAATTAATGTATATAATATCTATATAGACAACTTTAGATTTTAAGATAACTAAGGATATTGACTGGGATTGACCAGATTTTTTATGGAAAAATACTAATAAAACTTAATAAAAGACATTCATTATGTAAATATAACAAATATTACATGAATGTATATTATTTCTATATAAAAGAAAACGATGTAAAGAAAGCGTTAACTTGTAATTGCCGCATTATTACAGTTCCAAATTTAATTTGAAAAAAAAACGAGTAATATGCAATAGTAAGTTCCTATTTTATAGGGCCTATGTTTATTTTAATTTAAACACATAAATGAACACCAAGCAAAACAAAGCTGGTTTAAATTGTACTGACGAGGATAATTGAGCTGTAATAATTCGCCAATAAATAAAAAAAATAACTATTTCACTGTCAAAACACCAAGTATGATCAAACCTGACAATTAATACTGAAGAACAAATTGATTTTGAAACTGAGTCAGATATTTGCGAAGTCGTTGGAAGACCATGTGTTTGTTTGATTTTTGTTGGTATTTTAGTTCTAAGATATTGTTTTAGTTAATATGCCTATTTGTCCTTCCATCGAAAACAAAAAAAAAATCATAATAAAAAAATGAGAAAAAAAAGTATTTTTGTTGTGGAAACGTTGTATGTATAGTAATTAAGTTAAGAGTTGCAGGAATTAAAAAGAAAATAAAAAATTATCTAATAAGTCCCATGAATATTGAGTTAAGGTTGACAAGTTTTTTTATTAGTGAAAAGTATTATAATATTGAAAAACGATTAAATAAAAAATTCAAACTAGCCCTGAACCATGTTGTTGATAGTACAGTTGACAATAAAGAGCATTTCGGGATACTTTTTTTTCCTTTAACTATTTATTTCTATTTTATTCTATACATAATTCGTCTTACTTTATCTCCGCCACAAATCATTTACCATTCGTCTTCCGAATTAAGAAGACAAACGCTAAATGTCATTAATACCGCCTATAACAAAACTAACTAAAAATCTTATTCCCGAACAGCGCTTTATGCCTACTACCCCTCAATATTTCATCCACACTACTCAATTCCCTAAAACTATCTAATTAAAATTATTCGAAATTAAAAAAAAAACAATTTTATTGTATTTCATATTGAATTTTTGTACAAAATGTGACCAATCTACAATGAACAAAAAATTAGTTGATATTATGTTTGCGTTATCAGGTCAATTTTGTTGTCTTTTCTTTTGACTATTATTAATAATGTAATTCAATTAGTTGAACTAGTTTATAAAAGTTTAAAACTCGTAAAATAAAGTATAAAATCAGAAAAAAAATTGTTAGGTCATTTTTCACATCCAGATTTCAATGAAATTTATTTTTTGTTAGTTGCAATAAAAAGTCCAAACTTTAAGAAATACAAAACAAGTATCATACAAAGTTTCAACATCAACAGAATTATATCAAAATTAAGCTTTTTGCGAAAATTAACTTTTGAAATAATTTGCCAAATGCTAATAATACCTTTACAAAATTAAAATTGTATTTTAAAGATGCAGATAACTTTGGGGTTTTTAACAACCTTTTCTGGTGTAAGGGTCTTTACACACATATAAGCTTTGTATAGACAAATTTGCTCTTTGCCTACAATAAAATTTCTTCTAGTTTTATTTATTTGTTCTTTCCATTTAATTTAATAAAAATACTTTTTATTAGAGAGACTCGAATATAAGACTACACCTCTACATCAAGTAAATTTAAATTAGATAAATAAGTTTAATACAGCTTTGATAAATATTTATATGGGAAAATAAATTTTGAGTTACAGGTAGTTGGAAGTTGAAAATTTTGCCACTGAAAAATTTTGCCACAGAAATTACCACTGCGTTGCCATCAATAGTAAACGGTAAAATTATTGCCGATTTGCAATAGGACGAAATCTTCAAGAACTTTTGGTTTTGGAATATTGTATTTAGAAAAATAAAACATATATGAAAAATTAAATCTAAAACTCATTTAATCACCTACACTTTTTAAATATTAAATTCAGATTTATCTGTGGATATCCTAATCCATTATGTTCCTTTGTTCAATTTTAACTAAACTTGTGATCTGATTGTATTGTCAATTTATTTTCAGGAAATTATTTAAAAAATGTATCAAAATCTAATCAATATCTAAAGCACATTTATTTATTTTACGTTCCTACAGATAAAAAATACAAACAAATTACTTATTACAGCAAAAAAAATCGCAATCGTAATTCTTTTGCCAGAATATATTATATTAATTAGTACACAAGCTTACAATGTCTTTTATAATTTTGATTTTCCAATATTAACTGTTTAACCTTACTATTTAACCTTAATTTCTGCCAGCGCAAACCCTGCCTCCTACAAAATTCCAACAATTTCTTCTCCAACTTCCATAACTTCCTTTAAACCTTGAGTTTCTGCGGAAGTTCTGCACTACCTAACCCTAGGTTTAGGAATAACAACCTCCCCATCACTAACAAACGAACCTCCTTTATTGTTATGTCTGTTTTTAGCAACTTCATTGAACGATAAGACAGGAAAAACGTAGGCGCCTGTTCCTTGAAAGATCTTCGGCCATTCATCTCCGGTTTTCTCCAAGAATTTCGCTTGGAAAAGCTTTTCACCTTCATCAAAATCAAACTGATTCTCAATTTTTAAACCTTTCAACAATTCTTCGTAGAACTTGAATTCTATAACGCCTACACTCAAATATTTCAATAGTTTCGTAGACTTCGTAGAAAAGAACTCCCGAGTCCAAGACGATTTTACCACGCTCGTTGTCACAAAAAGGTAAGTTCTGTGATCTATAAATCAAGCTGCCTAAGTAAGCTGTACCTTCAACTATATTGCTATCAATAACTTGACTTAATACCTTTCCAGATATTGATCTCTCGTATAAAGCCATGATGATTTTTACGGAACACATACTCTGCCACCGCCAGAATCCGCCGCTATATTCACAGGACACAACGGTTCATCATCGTTCCTACGACAAATTGATAACAAACCACTCAGAGCTAAACAAACCATTTATGTCGTGTTCTGCTCGTTTTGAGTATGGGTCACATTGTCCAAAACCTGGTAGTTTAGCATAAATTAATCCAGAATTTTCTTTAAGAAGAACCGCTCTAACCGGTTCTACCTTAATGGGGTGAGGTGCCTTAGGGGTCAAGTTACTTTCCTGCAGTCTTCGTCTCACGTCTCTCTCTCACAGTGAACAGCGTTAATCCTTTGGGTACATTTGACGAATGAGAGTCGTCATCTGCTTACTTGGGCGAAGTTACAGTGGACGAGTCTGACTCGTCATCTGAATTTAAGAAGCAGGTGTTGATTTTTGCGGTACCCCCTTCCGTGGATCTTAATCGCAAATAATTGCCTGACGTTTGTTTATGACATCTTACAGTTGCAAATAAGATGAATTCCACCTATCTTTATTATTATCCCTGTTTTTTGATAGGAACCTAAGAGGTCTGAAAAAAGAATATTTTGTGACAGCGAAAATGATAGTTCCAATGAAGTAGAATTAGAGCTTTACCATAACAGTGATTACAATGAATTATATAGTGAAAATGATGAAAACTATAATGAATTGGAAAGTGATAGTGAAGTAATACCAGTACGTCGATAATGCACGCGGTTTTTATCGAGTAATAGTGAATATTCTATCAAACAATTGCAAGAACAATAGATTTGGGACGAAAAAGAAAACCTTTCTGAAAAAAAACTATTTCAAGAAAAAGCTGGAATCAGTGTTTTGTGCAGCGCAGATTAGCTGATAATTAATTAGGTGATAATTCCCAAGCATTAAGTAGGGAAGAAGTAGAATATACGCTAAAGAAAATGAAAAATGGGAAGGCAGTAGATCCAGACCAAATCCCAACAGAAGCCTGGAGAAGCCTGGGAGCCCGGGGTATTGATATCCTCTGGGATTTAATGAAGAAGATTTGGAACGGAGAAACAATGCCACATGGGTGGAGAAGTAGTATTCTTTTCCCCATATACAAAGGGAAAGATGATATCCAAAATTGTGGCAACTATAGAGGTATAAAGCTGGTGTCTCATATAAGGATCATTGAGACAAGGTTGCGTCGGGAAACTGAAGTATGAGAAGAACAGTTTGGATATATGCCAGGAAGATTAACAACTGACGCAATATTTGCACTAAGGCAACTGATTGAGAGACACAGGGAGGTTCAGGTTGATTTACACATGACCTTCGTTGATCTGGAGGAGGGATATGACAGAGTGCCCAGACAAGAGATATGGAGATGTATGAGAAGTAAAGGTGTACCAGAAAAGTATGTGAGACTGGTGAAAGAAATATACGAAGGTGTGATGACACAAGTTAAGAGCAGTGTGGGTACAACAACGGAATTTCCAATGAGAGTAGATCTGCTCTCAGCCCATATCTCTTTACCCTGGTAATGGATGTGCTAGTCAAGGATGTGAGGAAAGCAGCCTCATAGAGCATGATGTTTGCCGACGACGTTGTACTCTGTAAACCAACCCGAGAGAAACTTCAATAGAGGCTCGAAGAGTGCAGGAAAGCCCTACGGGAAAGATGAATGAGGATCAGCAGGATGAAACCTGAATATATGTGTATGAAGGAAGCCATGATCTATGTGTTAGTCTGCAGGAAGAAAAACTGCCACCGACCAAGAAGTTTAAATATTTAGAAAGGAAAGCTCTACAAATCTGTGGTGAGGCCCGCTATGGCATTTAGGCTCTATTGTGTGGAAACTTGGCCAATTACAAAATCACATGAGAGAAATATGGAAGTGGCAGAAATGAGAATGTTGAGGTGGATGAGCTGGTAACAAGAAAGGATAGAATAAGGAATGATCACATCAGAGGAACAGTGAAAGCGGGACCCATATGAAAAAGGTCCAAGAAAGCAAACAGGTGATTTGGACATGTTCACAGAAGAGAGGAGGACTATGTGGGAAAAAGAGTTGAAAAGCTGGAAATAGGAGGTCAAGGAAGAGAGGAAGACGAAATATGAGATGGAAAGACAATGTAGCAAGGGATTTGAGACAAAAGGGTTGGAAGAGTAATGACGCATTGGATAGACATCTATGGAGAAGAAGAAATAAGAGAAGAAGAAACGTTATTATTAGTGTTGTTTATTCTCCTTCTTGACACATTTCATTTAGTTTCTTGTATTTTTCACAATGTAACTTATTTAAGAAATAAATATATATTTGATTTGATTTGAATCAAATCAAAATTAGATTTTGATTTGAATGAAAGTAACGGTCGGCGTTACGTCTACGTGATATATGAAAAGACAAAGAAAAAGAAGAAGAAGATTAGGTGATAATTCTACACAATTGAGAGTGCTAGACCAAGTACTTACTAATTTTTTTGGAAACTGATAGAAGAAACGAATAGATGGTAGTCAAATAATCGAGAAAGAAGGCTGTGCAAATAAAAGAAACCTAAACTGCTTGCCAGTAACTGTGGATGAAATGAAAGGATATGTTGCATTATGTAGTTTTATGTCTCAACTAAAAAAATCTAAATTGATTTCGTATGGATCAAAAGAAGTTTTATAAATACTCCAATTTTTGCGGCCACTATGCCACGGGATAGATTTTTGATATCTCAAGATTCCATCACTTCACAGACAACGAAAAGTTGGATAAAATGATAGAATTAGAAAGAACAGAAATATAGTTGATTATCTGAACAATACATTCGACAATCTTTATACTTCACAGAGCGCAGTATCACTTGATGAATCTCTCATGAAGTTCAAAGGACGTTTGAATTAGATTCAGTTCATCGAAACGAGCGCGATGTGGAACAAAAAACTATAAACTTTGCGAATCTTCATCAGGTTATTGCATTCGTTTGAAAATCTACGTTGGCGCAGATAAAATACAGGGAACTGATATTCCGGCGGAGAGTGCCGCTCTAGAAGTGGCGCAACTAATTTTGAAAAAAGCTACACACTATACATGGACAGTATTCGTCTCCATGCGTTGATAAACAGGACCAATTGCTAGTGTGTTTTCTTCCTGTAATACGAAAATGTTCTACATAGTAATGTGAATTGTGGAACCAAAACAGGCATTGTCCAATTTCGTTCGGAAATCACTGAAGAATTGTTGGCGCAAGTGGTTCTGCCAAGTTATAATAACCGCGGGTGTCCTTCAAGTAGCGATGCGCCACATCGTTTGCAAGCGAAAAATTGGGAACATTTTTCGGAGAATATTCCGGCAACAGAATTAGCATAGGGTAAGAAACACCCTACAAAACGGTGCCGTGTATGTTATAAACATAAAATAAGAAAAGAAACCGCTTGGCAATGAAAACAATGCCAGGTACCTTTGCATTTACCGATATGTTTTGAAAAATATCTCACGCTACAAAATTATTAGACTTTAAGTTGGTTCTAGTTATATTTTACAATTGAAATGTTGTTTCATATATATATTTTTAATACGCATTCGGGTTAAATACTATCTTGGCTCCCGGTTTTTAGTGCGACAAATGGCTGTTTGTCAAATCAATTATTTCCACATAACAATTGACATGTTACCACCGTAGTTGCACAATATACTATTATATCACCAATATAAGTACATTCCAAATAAAATGTATTACTTTTACATATTAATCCATATAGAAACAAATTAAATCCTTAATATATATGCATAAAAATCTTCAAATAATTCAGTACTCAAGGAGTTAAGGTGGCGATTTTTTTAATAATGTTGACACAATAAAGCGGTCATCCCGAGCTGTTGTAATATCTCCTTCTGCTTGTACCAGGTCGTCTATGCAAGGGTCCAGTCTCCCCATAACGATGGAACACTCTTCAAACCGCGGCGCGTGTCATATCCAGTTCTTGAGCAACAGCTCGCTGGCTAAGTCCATTTTCGATTAAAACAAAAACTTGGGCGGCTTTTTGCGGTGTAATATGCATTAAAATAACATTCTTGAAAACCAATCAAAGTATCTAAAAGGAATAATGTGCAAATTTCAATTGCAAAGGCAATAACTAAAATCTCTCACACATCAACTCTCACGTGTTTGTTCACCATATAACCACCACATAAATATGTTCGTTTTTGTTTATCGGTTGCTACATTTATAAACCATAAGTATTCTTGATTGATAAGTTCAAACACATATTAAAGCATATCAAACTGTCTTTCAAACGGCATATTTCTTTGTTTCTTCTCATAAATAGCCAAATCGAAGAGAGCTTTGCTAGGAATAACTCCAGAGATTTCTATGGAACCTTTTTTTCAACCAACTTTTTCTTCACTTCAGAAACTCACAAGGCAAACTGGCTTTTAACGACAAGGGCAACTGCCACCTTCTAGCTCAGTACTTTAAAAATCTACACAACTGTGATCCACCCAGCGAAGACTTCGACCATAAACAAACTAGACCAAACCCGGACTCGCTGCCCCCTTCATTGGAAGAAGTTGGCCAGATCATTCAACTTCTTAAGAATAACAAGGCAGCTGGAGAGGACTCTATCGTTGCTGAACTGTGGAAAGGTGCTGGAGCAATGCCGTAGGCGAGCTAACCGAGATTATCCAGGACATCTGGGAAACAGAAATTACCACCCGATTGGAAATCGGCTCTGAACCATCCGCTTCACAAAAAGGGAGATTTTGCTGATCTAAACAACTACCATGGCATTTATCTCGTCCCGTAACATAGAAAATCTCCAAGCCGTTGCAAACAAGGGCAGAAAATCAGCTGGATAGTCAACTGGGATAATATCAGAGAGGCTTCAGGAAGACCCGATCCTCAATCTTAAAACTGTACTTGCATACTCTAAGATGAGAAACCGGAAGGTGGTCGTCACCTTTGTTGATTTTAGGAAGGCTTGCGATTCCATTTATAGACAAACGCTTAACAAAGTACTCCAGAAACTAGGGCTAGACAACAAACCGCAGACTCATCCTAGAAACCTTGACCAACACCCATTCCAAGGTTAAATTTAGAGGCGAGATGGCCTTTCCTCACATCTTTTCAACTGTGTCCTTAAAAAGGTTATGAGAGAATGGCGCAAGGAACTGATCAACTTGGGTGTTCAGAGGGGTATCTACCTGGGACGTAAGAACTATGGACTGGTTGTAGGTTTCCAGGCCCTTGCAGATGACATGGCACTTATTGCTGATTCTCTTGAGATGGCAACAATGCAGGTTAATTGCCTCAGAAAACAGGTTGCCACTGTGGGTCTTAAAGTGTCGCTGGAGAAAACAGAATTCTTTACCAACATCAAAGAAGCAAACAGAGAGATGTTACTAGAGCAGGAGAACTGAGAAATTTAAGTATCCCGGCGAATGGATTGAATCCAACTTATCAGAAAGAGCATCATTATCCAATAAGTTATAACTAGCCTATCGACTGACTAAGAACATCTACAGCAAGAAATGAATGACATGCAACCGGAAACTTAAGCACTACGCATCAGTCTTACGACCAGAAGCCCTGTATGCCATGGAATGTCTTTCCTTGTACCGGAGAGGTCTGGTAGAGAAATTGGAAATAACAGAAAGAGGATAATCCTCGTTAAGATCCTAGGCCCGGTAAAGGAAGATGGGGAATTCCGAAGGCGATATAACTCTAAGCTCTACGAACATATTGAGAAGCTCTATGACTGTGCAAGGAAGAGAAGGGTAGCTTTCTATAGTCACGTTGCAAGATTGCTTCCAAACTAACTAACCAACCGTCTGTTCACCTTCTGGCAACACAAGAAGATTTGCACAACTTGGTTAACAGAAACCGGGAAGGATATTAAAGAACTGGGAATAACAGATCTCCAAAACAGAGAGTCTGTGAGACGCATCCTGAAGGAAGTCCGTGGATTTCAGAAAAAAACCCCGAAGGAATGGTACTCCCTGGACAGAAGAGAGAAAGGAATTACACCGGCAGAAGATGCGACAATACTGGGCAAAGATCCAACAAAAGTCCAACAGTTGAACAAGCGTGGTCCAAAGTAGGCTTATTCGAAACAAGAAGAAGATATATTCTATTAATTTTTACAGAAAAATACAATTTCTTTTACAATTTTAATTTTCCAACATTAACTACTCCCTTATCACTGAGCTCTTTAATCTCTGCCAGCCCAAATCCTGCCTCCTTCAAAATACCTACAGTTACTTCTCCAACTTCCTTAAACTTCTTTAAACCTTGAGTTTCAGCGGGAGTTCTGCTCAATCTCACTCCAGGTTTAGGTATAACAACCTTCCCATCACTAACAAACGAACCTCTTTCCTTGTTATGTCTGTTTTTAGCAACTTCGTCCAATGATAAGACAGGAAAAACACAGGCGTCTGTTTCTTCAAAGATCTTCGTCCATTCATCTCGGGTTTTCTCTAAGAACTTCGCTTGGAAAATTTTTTTACCTTCTTCAAAATCAAACTGATTTAAATTCTCGATTTCTAAACCTTTCAACAAATTTTCGTAGAATTGAGGTTCTATAGCGCCTACACTCATATATTTTCCGTCTTTAGTCTGGTATACTTCGTAGAAATGAGCTCCCGAGTCCAAGATATTTTTGCCGCGCTCGTTGCCCCAAAATGGTAAGTTCTGCGATCTATAAATCCAGCTGCCTAAGTAAGCTGCTCCTTCAACCATATTGCTATCAATAACTTGACCCTTTCTAGTTATTGATCTCTCGTATAAAGCCATGAGGATTCCTAAGGAACACATTAAACCTCCACCGCCAGAATCCGCGGCTATATTTACAGGACACAACGGTTTATCACCGTTCCTACGAAAAATTGATAACAATCCACTCAGAGCTAAACAATTTATCTCGTGTCCTGCTCGTTTTGAGTATGGGCCACTTTGTCCAAAACCTGTTAGTCTAGCATAAATCAATCCAGGATTTTCTTTACAGAGAACTTGAGGACCTAAACCTAACTTTTCCATAATTCCCGGCCTAAACGGTTCTACGACAATGTCAGCATTCTTCGATAGTTTCATAACTATTTCGATTCCTTCTTTGGATTTCAAATTAACAAACAACGTTCTCTTCCCGTTAGTTAACACGTCCAAAGACTCCTTTTGAGTGATCTAAAATAAAGTATTGAAATTAAAATATATAAATAAATATTGCTGGTATTTTACCTTATCGATTTTGATAACATCTGCACCAAAATCTGCAAGAATCATACCACAAAATGGCACAGGTGCCAATCCTGCGAATTCTAAAACTTTTAATTGCCGTAGAGCCATTACAAATTTGTCTCAAATTAAGTCGGTCGTCTGCATTCAACGATGATTCATTACGAAGCATTTTCAATATCTTATATTTGAACTTGATCTGTTTAAAAAAAATGTTTTATCGCTTTCAGATTATTTTTTTGCATTTATCAGAGTTTCGATATAATTTGCAAGAAAATATATCCACTATTTGAAACTTGTTTCGCCAGTTATTTTTTGTAAATCCAAAACTATTTTTAGAAATAAAAACAATGTCTTTGTATCAACTCGGCGTATATATTAAAAAAACCTTCTAGTATGTCTACTAGTTCTTTAATTATAATTCGAAAAATTATATATTTATAAAAATATATAATTTGACATATGACAATAACATTTATAAAAATATTATACCCTTTATATATATTATGTTGTGTTAATATCTGATCTGTTGGAGAAAATGTCTTGAATCTACATTGTATAATTTTAAAAACTTGAAACGTTTATTGGCTGAAAAATTAAAATAAAAAATAATATATGACAATTTTCAATTATACATTGAAATTAATCATAATCCTTTATATAATATATATTGCATTAATTATTTTTATTTTAATATTTACTACTAAAAACAATTACTTTTACAATTTGATTTTCCAACATTAACTACTCCCTTATCACTGAGCTCTTTAATTTCTGCCACCCCAAAACCTGCCTCCTTCAAAATGCCCACAGTTTCTTCTCCAACTTCCGTAAACTTCTTTAAACCTTGAGTTTCAGCGGGAGTTCTGCTCAATGCCACTCCAGGTTTAGGTTTTACCTTCACATCACTAACAAACGAACCTCTTTCATTATTATGTCTGTTTTTAGCAACTTCGTCGAACGATAATACAGAAAATACGCAAGCGTCGGTTCTTAAAAGATCTTCGTCCATTCAGCACGGGTTTTCTCCAAGAACTTTGCTGCAAAAACCTTTTTACCTTCGTCAAAATCAAATTGATTAAGTTCTCAATTTCTAAACTTTTCAACAATTGAGGTTCTATGAAAAATTCTATGAAAAAAAAATACACTCATATATTTTCCGTCTTTAGTTTCGTATACTTCGTAGAAATGAGCTCCTGACTCCAAGACCCAAAAAGGTAAGTTCTTCTTCTTCTTTGCGTGCCTTATCCCTTCGGGATGTTGGCGATTAACATAGCAATTTCCTTGCGGAACCAGCTGCAGTAAGCGGTATTTCTAGTTTCTCATTATATGGCCAAGATAGCCAGTTTTTATCTTCTTGATTGTGCTCAGAACTTGCCTCTGCGTGCCTATTCTTTGCATTAACACCTCATTCGTAATGTGATCCCGCCAGGATATGCGGAGCAGCTTTCTATATGCCCAGAACTCGAACACTTCTATCTTCCTTTCTGTTGCTTCCGTTAGCGTCCATGCTTCTGCGCCGTACAACAGAACAGAGAAAACGAACACCTGACCATTCGAACCTTTAGTTGTAATGTCAGGTCGCTCCTGCATAGCATTGTTTTGAGTTTATTAAATGCAGCTCTAGCCTTCTCTATTCTGCAGTGCAACTCTACGGAATGCTCCCAGTTGTCGTTGACAATAGTTCCCAGGTAAGGGTATTTCTCTACTCGTTCGATAATCTCTCCATCTAACATCAATACGCTGGGATCTGAAACATTTCGGCTTATTAGCATGTGTTTTGTTTTGCCTTTGTTGAGCTTGAGGCCATATTCCGATCTAGTGCTGTGAATCTTGGTCATTAGTTCTTGTAAGCCTTCCCAAACTGCTAGAAAGTACGCTGGTATCGTCGGCGTATCGGATGTTGTTTATAAGCTCCCCATTCATCTTGATGCCTTCGCTGGTGTCTTTGAGCGCTGCTTTGAAGATTTTCTACGAATACAGGTTGAATAGAGTCGGAGATAATACACATCCCTGTCGTACGCCTCTGCGGATGTTAATTTTCGCGGAGTTGTTGTCATCTACCTTTACAGACGCTGTCTGATTCCAATACATGTTGGCTATTATTCTGATGTCTTTTGTATCTATGCCTGTTTCCTGAAATATCTCGATCATTTTATCGTGCTGTACATTATCGAAGGCTTTGGAGAAATCTATGAAACAGGCATGGATATCACGGCCCATATCTCTGCATCTCTGAATCAGAACCTGGACTGTAAAAATAGCCTCTCTTGTTCCCAGTGCGTTCCTGAAGCCGAATTGATTTTCACCTAGATATTCTTCGCATTTTTGATAGATTCTAGCATGTATGATTTAAGAAAGGTTTTAACTATGTGCTTCATTAGGCTTATTAATCTGTGTTCGTCGCAGTTCTTTGCAGTTGGTTTCTTGGGTATCGTGACGAATATGGAGTGCAACCAGTCCTCTGGCATGTTTCCGGTGTTATAGATATTATTAAAGAGAGCAGTTAGGATGTCTAGATAATCGTTCCCAGTGTTCGCATTGCACATTACCTTTAACATTTCGGTGTTGACGTTGTCTGGACCTGCGGATTTATTATTCTTTGCTAGTTCTATGGCTTTCCTTACTTCGTCTTTCGTGATTTCTGGACCGCTTTCTGTCGTGTTGTTATTGTCATTGGGGTGCTCTGAACGAGAAGTGTTGTTAAATAGGGTTTCAATGTATTCCTGCCATATCTCTAGTTTGTGCGAGGTTTCCGTGACCAGTTTACTGTTCTTATCAGCCAGACTCGTTGTTGTTGTTGTTTTTGTGTTATTTTTCGTTCCTACCATTTCCTTAATTTTCCGATGTACGTGTGTACGAAGTGATCGTGGATGCGGTCTAGCTTTTCTATTTCGTCGCATTTGGCCAATAGCCAGCCTTCTTTGGCTTCTCTGATTTTGGTCCTTATATCTTTGTTTATTTCACGGTAACTGGTACCGTCTGTTTGTTTCACATTCCTTCTTTGTTCCATTAGGTTCAGAATATCTTGTGTCATCCACTCTTGTTTGGATATCTTTACTTATTTTAGATATCTTTGAGAGGCGTTTCAAATTAGTTTTTTTATTGCGTTCCATTTTCCTTCCGATTCCGATATTTCTTTTATAGTATTTACGCCTTCATCGAAGCATTTCTGTAATCTTTCTTTAACTGTGTCATCATTTATTCTTCTCATGTCCAACCTTGGTGTACGTGTAATTTTGCATACTTTCTTTAGTTTTAGTTTACATATTAAAGGGTTGTGATCAAAATTTACGTCTGCTCCAGGATATGTTTTTATGGATTTGACGGAATTACGGTATCTCTTTTTAATCGTGATGTAGTCGATTTGGTTCCTTACTATCTTGGTATGTGTGTCGGCTGGCGACTTCCATGTATATAGTCTCCTAGGTGCTAGTTTGTAGAAGGTGTTGGTAAGTATAAGATCATTTTCTTTGCAGAATTCTATAAGTGGGTCACCTTTCTCGTTCCTTGTTCCCAGTCCGTGCTGGCCAACGATGCGGTCCACTTTTCCTTGCCCGACCTTTGCGTTGAAATCACCTATTACAATCGTCAGTTCGTTGATTTTTGTGTACTTCATGACGGATGTAATTTGACCATAAAAGTCTTCGATTACTTCAACCGTCTTATCTGCTGTTGGGGCGTAGACCTGTATAATGTTTACATCTACTGGGCTTGCTTTTAGCTGTAGCAGCATGACTCTGTCTGAGTGAGATACAAAGTTCTTCACTGACATATTTACTTCCTTTGTTAGAAAGATTCCAACGCCGTTTCTGTGGTGTTTGCCGGTGTTGCCTGAATAATATATTGTATGGTCACCAAATCTACACTTCCCAGTTCCTATCCATCGCGTCTCACTTACTTGCCCAAGTAAGCTGCTCCTTCAACCATATTGCTTGACCCTTGACTTGACCCTTATATTGATCTCTCGTATAAAGCCCTGAGGATTCCTACAGAATACATTAAACCTCCACCGCCAGAATCCGCCGCTATATTTACAGGAGTCAACGGTTTATCACCTTACCTACGAAAAATTGATAATAAGCCACTCAGAGCTACACAATGTATGTCGTGTCCTGCTCGTTTTGATAATGGGCCACTTTGTCTAAAACCTGTTATTCAAGCATAAATTAATCCATTTTCTTTACAGAGAACGTGAGGACCCAAACCTAACTTTTCCATAATTCCGGGTCTAAACGGTTCTACGACAAAATCAGAATTCTTCGATAGTTTCTTAACTATTTCGATTCCTTCTTTGGATTTCAAATTAACAAACAAGGTTCTTTTCCCATTAGTTAACACGTCTAAAGACACCTTTCGAGTGATCTAAAATAACATATTGATATTAAAACATATTAATAAATATTGCTGGTATTTTACCTTATCGATTCGGTCATCACATCTGCACCAAAATGTGCAGGAATCATACCACAAAATGGAACTGGCGCCAATACTGCGAATTATAAAACTTTTAATTGTCGAAGAGCCATTAGACAGATGTCTGTAATTAAGTCGGTTGTCTGTTATTCAACGAAAATTCATTACGAAGCAATTTCAGTATCTTATATTTGAACTTGGTCTGTTTTTTGAAAATCTGAAAATGTTTTTTCGCTATTGCGTCAAATGTGTATTGCGTAAAATTACTTTTTGGCATTTATCAGAGTTTCGATATAATTTGCAAGGCAATAAAGCCAATATTTGATACTTGTTTCGGCAGTTATTTTTGTAAATTCAAAACTATTTGTACAGAAATTTGTATAAACAAAAACTATTTCTTGGTATAAATTCGGCAAATATATTAGAAAACGTTCTAGTAAGTCTACTAGTTTTTTAATTATAATTTAAAAAATTATATATAAGAAAATAACATTTATGAAATTCTAAATTAAAAAATAATATACCTTGAAATACTTTACACATTGAATACTTTATATATTTTATTTCTACTTGTACTTATTGTATTTCTACATTGAATACTTCACATTACATTAATAATTACATACATTATAAACTTGAAAAGTTTATTGGCTGAAAAATTAAATCAAAAATAGTATAAGAGTCTTCTTAATCTTATAACAATCTTCAACAGACCATTTCCGCCATGTTTTCGGGCATTTTTTTGACGTAAAACCAGTGAAAACAACAAAATGTGCCCGAAACTTTCATATTCCCGCGTTTTAAACATGAAGGAAGTACATGCACATAACTAACCGTAAAAGGTCTATTACACATTGAAATTAATCATAATCCTTTATATAATGCATTAATTATTACAGAAAAATACAATTAGTTTACAATTTTGATTTTCCAATATTAAATCTTCCTTACTCCCTTATCACTGAGCTTTTTAATTTCTGCCACCCCAAAACTTGCCTCCTTTAAAATGACAACAGTTTCTTCTCCAACTTCCTCAAACTTTTTTAAACCTTGATTTTCAGCGGGAGATCTGCTCAATCCCACTCCAAGTTTAGGTAAAACAACCTTTTCAAACAAACGAACCCCTTTCCGTGTTATGTCTGTTTTTAGCAACTTCGTGGAACGATAAGACAGGAAATACGCAGGCGTCTGTTCTTCAAAGATCTTCGTCCATTCACTTCGAATTTTCTCCAAGAACTTTGCATCGAAAATTTTTTACCTTCGTCAAAATGAAACTGATTTAAAATTAGTAAAACCATACAACATTATAGACAATCAAATATAAATGTCGGAACACAGCCTGAATATATAAATATATTCAACCTTTCCGGAGCTCTATAACACTAATGAGTCTTTTTAGGACTACCAAAAACAAATCTCACGTGATATTTGTCAGTTATTTTATAGCTTTCAGTCCACCTTCCTGGCAC
Source organism: Phosphuga atrata (assembly GCA_944588485.1). Classification (NCBI taxonomy): domain Eukaryota; kingdom Metazoa; phylum Arthropoda; class Insecta; order Coleoptera; family Silphidae; genus Phosphuga; species Phosphuga atrata. Next base: position 31,861,954 of record OX155901.1, on the reverse strand, counting down.
TCAACAAAAACCAGAAAAATAACATTGTTTTTTAAGATCATGTCTTTCCGATAATTTAAGTGGTTTAAGATAAAGCCATCTGTAGACGCGTTTCGAGATTTATCTCTCAGCACAGCTTTGCTTTTATGAACAACAATTTGTAAACCAAGATTAAGATCGCGACGCCATAAAAATCTACTTTTTTGGACGTCCAGGAAAACTCGCACAGAATCGCCAACTAAAACTATACGATAACGATTTTACGCGATTCCCGCAGAGAATTGAACGTTCTATTGTTTAGTGAAAGCGGCATCGCGCTGAGTCTTTTGCGGCAGTCGCGACGCCCGTGAAAACTCACTTCACTGCAAAAAACAAATTATGAAATTAAGACGTACATATTTTGGCAACCATCTGCTGAATGTTCTGGATTCTGCAGTGGATTGTAGAACGATCTTCTGCTTTTCCGCAAAAACAATTGGGCGTCGTAGAATCGCGTTGCGACGCCGAGTTATAACAGTTAATCTGCACAGATAGAAATTTTATCGTCGATTTAGAACAACAGGATGTCGTGTTTTTCACATTCCAATATAACCGCCACGTGGACCCCGTCAAGACGCATATTTTGTAACAGGCGCACAGTGGTCTGAATCTGAAAAAAGTTCGCCAAAAATCGAAAAAAAGATAGTCACCAAATGAGTTTATTTCTAAAGAATCTTGTAGGTATACTAGTTCTTTAATTATAATTCCAAAAACTATGTTAAGTAGTTTATTGACTGAAAAATTAAAATAAACTTTTACAATTTTGATTTTACCATATTAATTATTCCCTTATCACTGAGCTCTTTAATTTCTGCCACCCCAAAACCTGCCTCCTTCAAAATGCCAATAGTTTCTTCTCCAACTCCCTCAGACTTCTTTAAACCTTGAGTTTCAGCGGGAGTTCTGCTCAATCCCACCCCAGGTTTAGGTATAACAACCTTCCCATCACTAACAAACGAACCTCTTTCTTTGTTATGTCTGTTTTTAGCAACTTCGTCGAACGATAAGACAGGAAAAACGCACGCGTCTGTTTCTTCAAAAATCTTCGTCCATTCATCTCGGGTTTTCTCCAAGAATTTCGCTTTGAAAACCTTTTTACCTTCTTCAAAATCAAACTGATTTAAATTCTCAATTTCTAAACCTTTCAACAATTTTTCGTAGAATTGTGGTTCTATAGCGCCTACACTCATATATTTTCCGTCTTTAGTTTCGTATACTTCGTAGAAATGAGCTCCTGAGTCTAAGACGTTTTTACCGCGCTCATTGCCCCAAATAGGTAATTTTTGGGATCTGTAAATCCAGCTGCCCAAGTAAGCAGCCCCTTCAACCATGTTGCTATCAATAACTTGACCCTTTCCAGAAATTGATCTCTCATATAATGCCATGAGTATTCCTAAAGCGCACATTAAACCTCCACCGCCAAAATCTGCGGCTAAATTTGAAGGAAACAACGGTTTATCACCAACCCTACCAAATACTGATAACAAACCGCTTAGAGCTAAATAATTTATGTCATGTCCAGCTCGTTTTGAGTAAGGACCCCATTGTCCAAAACCTGTTAGTCTAGCGTAAATTAATCTTGGATTTTCTTTAAGAAGGACGTCTGGACCTATACCCAACTTCTCCATAACTCCCGCTCTAAATGGTTCTAATACCACATCTGAATTTTTCGATAGTTCCTTGATTATCTGTATACCCCTTTTGGATTTTAAATTTATTGGTAAACATCTCTTTCCGTTGGATAAAATGTCCATCGTTTCGCTTGAATTGACCTAAAATAATATATTGACCTACAATTACGTAAATGGATGCACGAATTTTACCTTATCGATTTTGATAACGTTTGCACCAAAATCTGCTAGAACCATCCCACAGAATGGCGCAGGAGCCAATCCTGCAAATTCTAAGACCCTCAAGTTTCGCAAAGCCATTAGAAAGTTGTTCACTATTAAGTTGCAAAAAAAAAATAAAAAGTCATTGAATAATTTTTCAGAATTGAACTTTGAACTTACCACGATTTTCAAATAACTTAGGCAAATAAACATATGTGCAAGACAGGTTGTATAATACAATATATATATATATATATATAGAATGATTTGTTGACTCAAAATAAGTTTTTTTTTAACGTTTTATTGCAGATGGAATTTAAATAACTTTGTACCTTCCACATTTTATCACTTTGTAGAAGACAACGAACTTGTACCGACCGAACATAAATTACGGTGTCCGCATGAAACATCAACGTAACAAAGTAATACACGTTAAAATATCACGTCGAAATTATCACAACGAGAGATAATATCACAACAAGTAATGCTTGCTCCACATTCTTGCGAAGTAGCACAAAGTTCAGCCCACTGAAATATATACTACGGCCATTTTTCCTTAAAAATATAACAATATTTTACCTAAAATATAACAGTATTTTTGAAAACAACTTTCACTAAAATATATAAACTTCGGTTTATAATATGCTCACCGATTGAACGATCTCACTCTCTCTCGATACAACTCAATACAACTAGCTTTTCGCTCTGATTGTATCACATCCTCCCACTCTCGACTAAACTGTTGGCTAGACAAGGATGAAGGGATCCCCTTGGGAACTCTACCACGGCCCGCACAAGCTTAGAGGCCAGCGCTCGTTCCAGGTAGTATATATTTCAGTGGCTCAGCCAGACACGAGAGTGTCGATAGGTTAGTTTACTCGAGATACCTAGTGTTTAGGGCTGCCAGCTTTCTTTTTTGCAACTGGTTATTAAGGCCGAGGCCGCATACCTCTCGAGAAACACACAGTACGCTATGGGAAAAATCAGTCGCGGTAAAAAACCGGTAAAAAGTGAGGCCGTTTGTATTAGCTTACTTGAGTCACAAAATCACGTGATTAAAAACCGCGGCGGTTTAGCCGTAAGGCGGCCTAGGACTTAGGCCTAGGCCGCAATACTAAACCGCCACGGTTTTTAATCGCGTGATTTTGTGACTCAAGTTCTCCAATTAGCAATTACGCTTTTGCAGATTTAAATTTTCTATTATGCTCTTTAAATTTATATTTCCAAGTTTAAATAACCAGTTTGCGCTATTAAAATTAAACCCTTTATTTAGGTACTCTAAGGCTTTGTCAATAAATAAATAAAAAATCCGGTGAATTTCTTTAGTCAGTTCCGGTGAAGACGTTTTTGCTCTGCCTTCGACATTTGACGGGTGGATTGAGTAGCCTGTTGAGGTCGTTGACGGTCCCAAGCCCGGGTAAAAGGGAAGGGTTGGCGGAACGGGTTAGCAGCCTACCAGCCGGAAAATTAATTGTAACCTCCTAGAACCAGAGAACAGCCTCGGAATCGGACGGATTAGATAACGACGAAAACTGCGTGAAAACGGAAAAAGCGAGAATGGAGTAAAAAAGTGATCAGGATAGGATGCTGGAATGTACGATCTTGGAACAAGAAACAACAGGAAGTGATGTTGCTGTTGGATAGAAACAATATAGTATATGTTGAATTTCGGAGACAACAAGGAAAGGCAAAGGAGTAATACCATATGAAGACTACACCATAATCTACAGCGGTGTAGGAAATGAAGGAGTTGGAGTTTTACTTAAGAGAAAATACGAATCATCAATTGACGATGTAGCATATTTATCCGAAAGAATAGTAGCAGTGACCCTAAAAAAGAATAACGGCATATTGTATGTAATAAGTGTTTGTATGATAAAATTAATAATTATTGTATGTAATAATGCCCCAGAGGACTCAAAAACCAAGCAGGAAATGAACACACTGAAGATTTCTACGAAAAATTGTAGGAATACATGAATTTAATACCAAACGGACAATCGGTCTTATTGGTGGGTGGCCTAAATGCGAGGATAGGAAATGATATAATTCAAGGAGTAAAACAGAGATTCAACGAGCAAACGAAAAATAACAACGGCGATTGCTTAATTAACTAATGCGCGGATAACAATCTAAGAATCATCAATACATATTTTAACCACCAAATGAACTACAAGTATACATGGCAAAACAGTAGAGGGAGTAAGTCAATTATTGATTACATAATTTCAAATGAACAAATACATCCCAAATACTGGATGTCAGAACATTAAATGTAGCAAAAATAGATAGTGACCATAAGTTAGTGTTAGGTAAAATATGATTAGAAATACAGAAAGCTAAAAGAAAAACGTCCGAATACGTAGAGAAGCTCAAAATAGAGCTACTAGAGGATCCAAGTGTATAGGGATTATATCAGAGACGTCTAGAGCAATATAAATATACTACAGAACAAGATACAGGAAGAGGACGAAGTAGACAAAGCGTGGAATAAATTAAAGACAAATATATCGCAAGCTGCAAAGGAAGCATTAGGCTTCAAAAAACCCAATAAGGACAAATAATCCAAAGTCAAAAAAACATAGTTTTGCAAAGAAGTTAAAGAATTAGCGGAGAAGAAAAGAGCAGCATTTAGAAAATATAAGTATATATAACACAAACGGATGAAGAATGCGAAAACTATAAAAGGGTACAAAATGAAATCAACTCCAACATAAGAGAAATAAAATAGAATTACTGGGAAAAGTATACAAGCGATCTCCAAAGAGACTTTTACGGCCCACAAAAACAAATATGGAGAATGATACGTACACACAAGAAAGAAATGAAAGATTTTTTTTTATTCCAAACCTTAGTTTACCGTTAGGTGTTAAAGAAAAGTGAAAGATTATATTGAAACAAATAAAATAAAAGAGGATATAAATTGAAAAGAGGATATGGGTGGAATACTTTAAAAACTCTTTAAAATCTCTACGCAGAAAACACGAGAGAGGGAGGTAGGGTTCCGGGAGTCTCCCGGAATACCCGGGAGACTCCGGGAATAATGTTCAACCTCCCGAGCTCCCGGTCCGTAATAATTTCTCCGGATTTTTTTATAATAAAATTAATATTAAAAAAGTAATCCCTTCCCGCCGCGTCCTGTGCTAGGTACATATAAGTTCGCAGGTATAAACCCGTTCGTCTCCCGTCTCCCGCTCGCTCCCCCGCGATACTCGCTTTGTCTCTCTTGCTCAACGACAATATCAATCAATTTTATAGTCAATCTTCTATGGATTTATTAAAGCATTGAAGAACCTCAAAAGACAAACTTTAGAAATGATGCCACTTTTTGCCAAGTTTTTTACGTCTTGTTTAAACTATTTTCAAAGGTGGTATAAGTTTGAAGATCCGGAATATCAAGCAATGAAAATTTTGTCTTTTAAAGAACCAATAGCATCGGCAGGCATTAATTACTACACTACAAGGAATTTTAAAAATGGACTGAGATCTTGACATATTGTACGATGAGGTAGGAATTTTACTTGTAATGCAACCACATCTCATTGAAGAGAATCGAGTTGATTTACGCTGGGTTGACTCATTTGCGAAATCGAAAGATAGAAATCCCTGCCCTGAATTCAAAAAGCTTGTCACGTTTGTTCTCTCCATTCCTGTCTCCAGTGCTACTTGCGAGCGCGTATTTAGCATGATGGAACAAGTGTGGAGCAAGGAAAGGCACAGGATGAACTTATTGTTAGTAAAAGCAGAATTAAAAGTAGAAAACCAAACTTCAATTTTTCATGTAAAACTTTTTATGATTGTGTGCTAAAAAACCGTGAAATATTAAATGCTTCTCGAAAACAATTTAAATATAAATAAGATATATTAAAATCTCCCGGGTTGGATCTTTCGAGAGTTGGTAACCCTAGATGGAGGGCAGGACGTCGAAAGAATGAGGACAGTACGCACCAGACTCGAAGTTGACGAGGAACAAATATTAAGAGCTTTACGAAAATTAAGAAATAGGGAATCTCATGGCGAGGATGATATAACAAACGAAATGTTGAAATATGGACGTCCTGCACTCTCACAAGAATTAGTTAAGATGATGCAGACCGTATTCCAAAAAGCAACAATCCCACACAGCTGGAGAACTGGTATAATATTTAAAAAGGGACAAAAACCAATTCCTAATAATTACAGAGGCATAAATCTATTACAAAGTGCACTAAAACTTCTAACAAAAATTGTAACACAAAAACTATCAGAAATTATAGAGCTTAGGGATGAACAACACAGATTCAGGGTTGGAAGATCATGCAACGACGCCATATTTGTTATTAGGCCAATAGCTGAAAAGGCATTAGAATTTAATACGCCTGCTTTCCTTTGCTTTATGAATGACCATAGCTGAGTTAGAACAATTTGTAAATTATCCGAAAAAAAACCAGTAAACAAGGGCATTAGGTAAGGAGATTCATTAAGTCCGATAATATTTAACATGATAATGATTGAAATAATTTAAGATATCAAAAATAGGCAAGGCTACCGAATGGGAGATGATGAAATTAGAATAATATGTTACGCCGACGATGCAGCGCTAGCTGCTGACAACCTAGAGATACTATTATCTAATTTCTCAAATAGCTGTAAGAGATTCGGATTAAACGTTGCCACTAACAAAACCAAATGCCTAACAGTAAGTAGAGAACGTCTCTGATGTAAACTAGAACTAGACAGGCAAATAATAGAACAAGTACACAACATCAACTACCTAGGGACAGAAATAACGAGTGAAAGAAGAATGAATGACGAAGTGCAAAGACAAGACAATAAAGCCTTGAGAATATATGGATTCCTGAACGATTACATATGGCGAAATATGTACTTAAAACCAGAACTGAAAGTAAGAGTATACAAGTCAATAGTAAGACCAGTACTGACATATGCCTCGGAAACACGTGCGGATACAGTTAAAACAAGATGTTGGAAACTGTGGAAATGAAGACACTTCGAAAAATGACAAATAAATCCTCAGAGATCATATCCGAAGCGAATACATTAGACAAGAATGTAATATACAAAAGATTGGAGAATGGGTAGAACAGCGCAGGGATGAATGGAATCAGCACATATCCAGAATGAACGAGGTCAGACAAGTTAGGATAGACCACGCGGAAGCGCAGCCCCGGAAGACCAAAAATAGGTGGAAAGATAATCTGGAATGAACAAGCTATTAGCTTAATAATAATAAGACGAAGATGAATGTTTTTTGCTTGTTTTTGCATAGCCAAATAAGATATCTAGTTTCTTTTTATTTGTGCTAATCCATCTCTGAGATTAACCATAATCTCATAAATATCTAAAATTGTTATGCAATTGCCTTCTAGACATTTTACGGATTTATTAAATAAATTTAACATGTGGCTACAAAAATGGAAATAAATTTCAAATCATATCACTTTCAGTGTTGTTGCGCATCAATAAATGTTGTAAAACAATTGGACAGTTGTCTAAACTTACAAAATAACTTCTAATAGGTGACCAATTTAATAATAATGTATCCAATTTGACCAATTGACCAATTTAATATCAATGCATGGCAAAAGAGAAACATCTTGACCCCACTGGCGTTTTACTTCATTAAAGTCTCCATTTACCGATGCTAAAATTTTTTTCAGCTCCACTCTTCTTACAGCATGTGAAAAATGAGCATATATTGTCAAAATCACATTTTCTATATTATATGATAAAAAGCCCATGACATGTCTCATGCAATTAAGGTGTAATGTGTGCATGACAATTTCCTTTCAGCAAATCTGGCACCAAATCTATTATATTCGTAAACAAAGGATGGTTCACACCAAAATTAGCATTTGTATTGCCAACACCTACCCCAGATACATTATAAAAAAAATTGTGTTGCTCTAATGCCTTTTGAATTACTTCAAACATACCATCTGCAGATTCGTTGCTATTTTCATATAATAATTTGTTATGTATGTCATTTTTGGCCATAAAATATTGCATCACTAATGGGAACAGTTTTATATTTTTTTTTTGTTAGAAGCATCTGTTTGTAAGCAGTAATATAAATTATCTGTATTAATATCATCTAATATATTAATAGCACCTACAAATGAGCATAACAGAAAGAACCCAGAAGAAGTTCAAGACTTCTGGGAAGACGTGGAAGAGGTAACCAACAATATAGCAGAAAGGCATGTTAAAATTTGAATGGGGGACTTTAATGCGCAATTAGGTAAGGAGAGAAAATAAAGACAAATCGCAGTCCCTTATACAGCTCACTATCGCACAAAAACAAAAATGGGGAACACCTCATAAAATATTGTCCAAATTTTTATCTCAAAATTATGTCGACACAATTTCTAAAGCTAAGACGAAAACTTACCACATGGAAAGCACCTAACACCGCATGGGAAGATTTCCAGATTGATGGCCATTTCTAACAAAAATTCGCTGGAAATTTTAAATGTCAGAACGCGTAAAGGGTTCTTCTCGAGTCAGATCGTGATACGTGATTTGTTGTCATTTGTTAAGATTAGACCAATTCCAAGATAAAAAAAGACAGTAAAAAACAGTCATACAGACACAGAATAGACACAGACACAGAATAGTCAAGCCTGATCCAGAATATTTGCGGATAAACAGGGATAAAATCGTTGAATAAATTAATAGGCATCCAACAGACACTTGGACAGATATTGCGACCACAGCTCAGAAGGCAAAGCGTTGAGCACAACCTCCTAGAAAAAGCAAAGATAGGTGGTGAAACGCAGCTTGTGATCAAGCCATTGAGAAAAGAACACAGGCATGGATGAAGTTCATTAGTAACAGAACATCCGAAACATGGAAGGAATTTCACGAAGTTCAGAAACAATCATCAAAGGAAAGCATACGACAACAACAGGCTAAAAGAAAATGAAGACGATTTTAAGAGGAATAACATAAGAAATTTTTACAGAACATTCAAAGAAAATATTAAGGGTTATCAACCTACTAGCCTCTTTTTTAGAAGAACAGATAGGTCTCTGGAAACGAACACGAAAGAAAACTGTACAATTCTCCAACAATACTTTAATACTCTTCTCAATTGTAAAGAACCCACGCAAAAATTGACCTTCCAAAAAACAACATCCAATCCTGATTCTACTCCACCTATAATACGGGAGATAGAGAAAATCATACAACAAATGAAAAATAGCAGAGGGACAAGAGAAGATGGCATTATTGCTGAAGTGTGGAAGTGTGGTTGGACCTCATTAATATCGCTGAGTGGTCAATCAGTACCACTATATAAAAGGAACCCAAGCCAATATTAATTCAAATTATTGTATGATGTTATATTAATAAATCAAGTATTAATAATCGCGGTGTATAAATTGACCGACCCGTATTCAAGGCATTACAGAAGCTTCAAGATAAAAACTTGATGATGTTTTTATCTTGAAGCTTCCATATTTCAGCAATAATGCCATCTTCTCCTGCTGCTCTGTTATTTTTCATTTGTTGTATGATCTCCTGTATTGTAGGTGGAGGAGAATCAGAGAACAATTCATAAGATCACTACAGACATTGGGATCAAAGAGAAAATGCCGGAAGAATGGAAATGTGCCTTGATCTACCCATTACATAAAAAGGGTGATAAGTCTGAAAAAAATAACAGTTTTTGCAGTACTGCAAGAATATGGCATTGACAAAAAAACAGGGCACTTATACAACAAACGCTCACGGACACCACCAAGAACTAGTTCATTGGTGAAATTTCAGAACCCTTTCAGATCATAAAGACGATGCCGTTGCTATACCCAGCAAAAACACACAGGAGGCAAAGGAAGCACTGGAGCGATTACATGAAATAGCTGCTAAAACAGGTTTACAGATATCTTATGAGAAGACCTAATACATGGAACGACATACCAACAATGTACGTACCATACATACGATATATGAATCTATACAAACAGTTGAAAATTTTAAATAGGAGAATATATACAAATAGGAGAATCTGATGATGTCTAACATAGAACGAACGGAGAAACTCCAGAAAGCATACAAACTTACATGGTCTCATTATAATAAGAAAAGCATATCTAGGCAGGCCAAACTCAGACACTACAAAGCAGTTGTATTGATTCAAGCATTGTATGCGTCTGAAACGACTACAATTGGAGCATCTAGCATCATAGAAACAGAAAAAATTGGATGCAAAATTCTCAGAAAAATATTTGGAGCAGTACACAGAGATGGGATATGGATGAAAAGATCTACCAAAGAGCTATATGAACACACAGACAGACTCACAGACAGACACAGATTAGAAAATGCAGACTAGAATGAACAATAAACGACTTACAAAGAAAGTCTTTGATGTGGCAAACAGTTCAAGTAGGAAAACAAATCGGTTAAAATTTATTGATCCAATATTCGATTACAAGTATACAAAACTCAACATACAATAAATAGATGAAGTTCTACAATAAATAGCTGGATATATACAAAATAAATTAATCAATCCAAAATTCGGTTACTTCGTACAAAATAAATTACTTCATCCAAAAAAAGGTTAATTCATCCAAAATAAAATGTAATCATCCAATAATTGCTTTTTTCGTACAAACTATGATTTTTTCTGACAATAATCGATTTAAACATAAAATCAATTCACCCAAAAAAGGTTTACTTGTGCATAAAAAGGTAGTTTGTTGCTTGATATAAAATTTGAACTAGAATCAAATTACTATTAGCTATAATCTATTGTATGTAATATATTATGTTTTATTTTATATTATATGCTATATAACATGTAATAAGAGTAGCACATGACCGATCAGATATTTTAGTGATTGCTAAGAAACGAAATGATGCTATTATCATTGAAATTGGTATAACAAGCCAGGAACAGCTGCAAACTCTTGAGACAACGAAACTGCATAAGTACGACATGCACGACATTCTAGCGAGTGAAATATCAATGCTTCACAAGTGTAAAACCAAGATTATGTGATGACATGACTTAGGACGGGGTGGTTACAAAAAGCCACAGCAGATATAACCAGCAGATTGGAATAACACTAAACGTCAAAGCTTACATCCAAACTAGAGTGCTGAAGAGTACACTTAAGACTGTGTCGTTTGAGACACGCAGGGGCATACTTGATGCACCTGGCGAGGGCGAAACACTCTAAGCAGCAGTTGAGAGGTTGATGAGAAGAAGCGATACGGTGGCCAATGCTAGTATATAACAATATTAATTCCTAAAAACTACTTCTTAAATAAATTTTATAAATATATAACATGTAATATGTTTAATTTATAATGTGTGGGTTAATTTTTTATATATTTTATATTATAACTTTATTGACGGACTAATGCTGGCTTAGTTTTTGAAGGTCGTCCACGTTTTCGCTTCTGCCAGAATGGAATTTGTTTAAGTATCAAGAACTTTGTACAGTATCAAGAGAATTCCCATTCCAATACTGTTCTTACATATGGAATTCTTCATAAACCACATATATGAACAGGAAGCTTCTTCCCATTTAGTAATGTTCAGAGTCACTTTCCACATTGAAATTTGATATGATTTGTACTCTACAAAACTATTCCACTTTTTCAGGTTTTCTTTTGTTTTGTACTCTGGAATATTGATTTCTGACTATCTGATCTTTTGACTGTTTGGACCATTCAATTCTTCTTTTACAACGGTTGGTGATGATTTAATCCAATGATAGGCTTTTTTGGAAATTTTATTCGTTTATTGGAAGAAATAATTGTATTTTGTTTAAAAAAAAATTGTTTGTAAAGAGCAATCAAATTTTGGATGGATCAACCTTTTTTGTACAGTTAAACCTTTTTTGGGTGAATTTATTTTATTTTGTACAATTCCATCAATTATTGTACTAAACCATTATTATTTGTAAGAATAAATAGATTATTGGCTGTTTATGTTATATTTTGGACGAATTAACCTTTTTTTGATGAAGAAATCGCTTTTTGTATGAATAAACCGAATTTTGTATTTTCTAGTTATTTTTTGTAAAAAAAACATGTATTTATTCTACGCAAAAAAATCAAGCCTTTTATTTTGGACGAAGTAACCTTTTTTTTCGATGAAGTAATAATCGCTTTTGGTATAAATAAACCGAATTTTGTATTTTTCCAGCTATTTTTTGTAAAAAAAAAACATTTATTGTACGCAAAAAATCCAAGCCAAAACAAATTGGTTTCATGAAATAGAAGATGACTTAAAGCAATTAGAGATCAATCAGCAAATGATAGGAGACAGAAAAAAAAATCAGAAACAAAATTAAGAATGCCAAATTTTTAGTAAGCGAAAGGAAGAAGATAGGAACGTTGAGGACAGAACAAAGGAAACAGGAGCACAGTCAAAGCATGAAGAGATTTTGGGAAGAGAAGAAAGTGAAGGGAAAGAACTGAAAGTTGTATCATCATGAGATATTTAAATTCAAACTCAAAATAATTTATTTCAAAATAAGGGTAACAATGATGTAATAATAATAATATAATCTATTACACTTTGTATAGCATTTGGGTCCAACACAACTGTAAGTAGTGCTTCCATTTTTGTTCTATATAGATACTAGATCTTGTACTGAATCCCAGAGAAATCAAATCATGCGAAATAAAGTATTTTCGCGTACTTTATTGTTCTCATAAAGAGAGTGTTCTCATAAAGATCATAGAGTATAATTACTAGAAATAGCGTACAATACTTCAGTATAAAGTACGGGTAGAAACCCTACTTGTGCTTCCTCGTCTCGCCTTGTCTAACTTCGTTTCAAAAGCGTTTTATCGTACCCGAATCAAAGGGACACGATGCACAAGTACGATACACAAATAGCTACAGCATCAACTACTCTACCTGTGAACATTTGATATTTGTCTCTGGCACTGAGGTTCTCGCGAAGTAAGGCCAGAGTTTGGATGCGAGTTCCTTGCCTCGAACTACTTTCGCGGGGATACTCACCGAATTTACTCCGGAGAATGAGGAGCAGGTATAATCACAGTATAAGACTACAAAAATATCGAATGAATTTTAACGAATATTGATTCATATTCTTTTACTGTATTGGAATAACGGGTTAAAACATTTTTAACAAATTAAAAATATTTTTTTTTGTTTCGATATAATATTTACGTAGTCTAGTCTTTTCGTAGTGTGGTATTATTTTGCAGTGATATTTTCAACGTGATGTAATAGCTCATAGATGCCATAGATCTAAAAATTACGAAATGTTCAACCAACCAACATTTGTTCTCAAATAATAAAAATTTCATAAACAAAATGGTATATTTTGTAACTAGGGCGGTAGGTTGTCAATTTGACACGAGAGCGAAATTGGGCGCACGAACGAAGTGGAGGGGGGCACATTCGCCCGTGTTACAAACAATATTTTTTATTACCCATACGAGGGGATGTATCTTTATATATCTTTATTTATCTAACTTTATGTATCTTTATATATCTATCTTGTTTGGGATCCTGGTGCCATCCAAAAAAAAAATAGAAGCAAAAATAAAGAATTTGCTTTTTCAATTGTCTCCGGTGGTGTGGATTCGTCATAAGAACTCTCCGGTATCACCATAGAATTTACACTCATTTTAAAACGTTTTTTATAATTTTTATTTTGTATTGAAAAAAATTGCTGTCACTTTCACGTCACTTTTTTAATGTTGAGGTTTTGATTGTGTCTATTTTATTTATTTAATTGTTTTTTTTAATGTAACCTAGCGATATTGAATAATTGCGTGCGTTACCAAAGTTACGTGGAAATACAACGAAAAGCGGCATTTCTCGTACTAAAAAACGTACGCCAGATAATACTTTTAACGCATGAGTAATAAAAAGAAATAAACAATAGTTATATATACAAAATTATATAAAAATGTATTATTTATTCCCAACCATTTTACGAATTTCATTCAACAAATCCGAATTATACAATCCCAATTTGACAACATCTTTATTGCAAACAAATAATTCCAAAACTTCTCCAATTCTCGCCAAATCAAACCCAGCGTGATTTTGCCCAACAAAGAATCCTAAACTCTCAACTCTACTACCACCTTTCAACTGCTTCATTCTTTTCCACCCAATGTACTCTATAAATTCCAAAAACCCACTGAAATCTAATCCATATGAAGCTTTTAAGACAACCTGACTCTGTTGCAAAAACCCCTCCATTTCCTTACAATCATCAATTTCTTTCTTAACAGAATTCAAATTCTCAACAATATTAAACCACATGCTTTTAATATTACAACCGTTAACCCAATTATGGTTAATTGAAATAGTATCTAGGAGATTTGTAACTTGGTGGTACCATCCGGAAGGTACAAATATTGCATCCCCTTCATTTTGGATAATTTCAAAATATTTCACTTTGTCTTTAACTGGATTTATATCCCAAGGCAAATTGCCTAAAGCATCTTTAAGTTTGTTTTCTTCACCTGGAGGTAAAACAATCCACTGCTTTCTACCGAATATATTCACAGACCAACTAAATGAAGTAAAAACATCAGCATGAAACGGTGTCCTAAAATATAAATTAAACAATGTGAAAAATGTTTTGTAAGTTGCTGCAAATTTTACCATGTGTTTTTGGGACCCATATAAACAAACCTATAATCATCTTCATTGTTTTCAACTAAATATTCGTTAAGCCAATCTGAAGCGAAATAAACTGGGATTTCATAAAACTTATCATTGGGGTTTGTATTTTGTAAGTGCCAGTCTTTTAAGTAGTGTAAGGGGAAGGTATTGGAGTATTTGCTTTTAATGTATGATTCCCAATAAACTAGGTAGTGCATGAATTGGATGGATTTGTTTTCTTGTGAGTTAAAATACTTTTTGTTGCAATTGTAAACAGTGACAGGGTTTGAGCCATAGTTTGCGTATAGGTAGTCGTAGTTGAGAGAGTTGTTTCTGATCCAGTTTTTAGTAGAAAGCCAATTATTTGAAATATTTTTGATTAGGCAAAGTTGGTTTTTTAATAAATACTCTTGGAAGAATTCATTGTAAGAGATATTTGATTCTAGAATTGGGGTGTTATCCGGATAGTCAGCTTCTGTGGGGTTTGTTGGAATTTTTTCAATTTCAATTTCCATATTTATAAAATATTATGAAATCATAATTACAGCATCAAAATATTGTGTTTGATTAAGATAATTATTGGTTAAGATATTTTTTTATTGTAACATGTTGCCATATCTGTCAAAACATCGATCTTTAAGGTCAGTTTTCAATAAAATTACGTATTTTCCAACAATATAATTAGTCAGAATGGTGTTGAGCTTAACGATACATCTATAATTCAAGGTCTTCACTAAGCGTTAATACCAATTATCACTTTTTAAATTTTCCATGTACTAGGCAACATCGCTTTACGAACATTTTTTTGACGTTTGATTGCGGTGTAAATGTAATATTTATTTAAAATACATAGTTTTAGTACAAAAGATAAGAATCTGATCTGGTATTGATGACGTTTTTACCGCAAAAACACGCCTAAAGCAAGAAAAAATGAAACCGGTGCAAAACTATATTTTACTCCTCCTCTTCACCACATTAGAAGCCTCTAACAACATAATCTCATGGAACAAGTCACTAATACACCAAAAACACAAAAGGGAAACATACAGAACGATAATAGATGATCCACAGTGTGCGGAAGTCAGGAGATTATGTCCGGGGCTTAGTGAAAATGAAGATATTTTGGTGCTCGAATGCCTCCAATCTTTGGAACCAAACATAGTCCAAACACTGGCTGATGATTGTCAAAACATAGTTTGGAATCATTTACGGTCTATAATCACTGATGAAAATGTTAAGGATTACCTCTTATCGGATTGCCGAGCCGACTTATCCCGATTAAACTGTGAAGTAGCAGATGGCCAAACTGGATCATATTTAAAATGTATTATAAATAACAAAGAGGATGTAACCAGTAGAGATTGTTTAAATAAGATTATCCGCCTTGAAAATGTAGCATTTTACGATTATAGATGGATAGAAAAATTTATTACTCACTGTGATAACGATATAACTAGGCTATCTTGTGGCAGGATGAACTTCGATCGTCTAACACAAGGTGAAACTATAGTATGTCTACAAAACAATTTCTCTGAAATCAAAGACCAATGCAAGAAAGAAATCTTAAAACTGTCAGAAATACAATCAGATAGTATCAAGTTGGACAGACAACTCTATGCTGCCTGTGCCGAGGACCAAATGAGGTATTGCCGACAATTTACACCAGGAAGTGGAAGGGTTTTCAAATGTTTGTTACAACACCGTCAAGAAAAACTCACTCAACAATGTCAAACTCACTTATTAAGGCGACAAAAGCTGATATCACAAGATTACAGAATCAGCAAAGGATTAATGAGGTCCTGCAAGGATGACATCAAGAAATCACATTGCCGCCGACAAACTTCAGATGATAAATCCATTAGGCTCGCACAAGTATTATTATGTTTAGAAAATGTCATTAGGAATGGAACAAGGATCATGCCAGATTGTGAAGCAGAAATTATCGACCACCGAAAAATTTTGATGGAGGATTACAGGTTGTCACCGGAAATTGTGGATGGGTGTGCTTTGGAGATCAAGAAGTATTGTGGTGAGTTGGAAGTTGGAGGGAAGACGATTCACTGTTTGATGGAACATGCAAGGTTTAAAAATAACAAGAAGCGGATTGGGGATATTTGCCAAAGAGCAGTAAGTATAGGAACTTATTATCATTAATTCATTTAAATTAGTTTAATTAGAGGTGGTGGTGGCGTAGTAGGTAAGACATCAGATTACTAAGCCATAAGTCCCAAATTCAATCCCTGGGTACAATAATGATATAAGCCACCGTTCTCCTGTGCATGGATCTGGCAAAGCCATCACAGTAAAAATCTCCCTAAAAAAAAATAGCAGCTCGCCATCCACTATTAAAACTGTAAGGGCCTGATACCCGAAAGGGTACACAAGAGATAGTGCACAGTATAATCTCGATAATCCGACACATATGGGACTAGAGAACTGCCAGATTATAAAAAAGAGTGGTGGGAGGATCGCGCGAGCAATCTCCAGACCGCCGGATTACTGGACGTGTCGTCCGATTAACCAACGGCCGAATTACCGAGATTATACTGTATTTTAATTAACAGATGTTCAACATAAAATCAAATTTCAAATAATTTAGGGATTTTTTAAACATCAGTTGTTATTAGCTAGGAATCAGTGTCCAATTTGAAATAAATAATAAATTGAAATGAATCAATTATGATAAATATTTTTTTATTCACAATTTCAAAGTGAGTATTGATTGTTTTCATATTATTATTGATTATTTGCAATTCATTATTGATTATTCACAAGTTTACACTCATTATTCACAATTTCATGTTGATTACTCATAATATTTTGTTTACTATTTTCTCTAATTATTTATCATTTATCCATGAAACTCTATTTTATCATCATATCCAAAAAAATAAACAAGTTTTAGTTAAAAAAAAATCGGAAAATAAAAATTAAATAAAAAAGTATTTTACATCTTGATAATCAGACACATATGGGACTAGACAACCGCCGGATTATCAACAAATTCCGGATTATCAGGATTAAAACAAAACAATAACAATTTTACATATTTTATGTACAATTGTATTTCAGAAAGAATAAAGTATGTATCTATATAGGTATACGTGCACATACAAAAAATATCTACAAACTTTTAGTACAGATATAGAACAGATAGTAAGACAAATTCCAGGTCGAACA
The DNA here is from genome assembly GCA_944588485.1 of Phosphuga atrata. Taxonomy (NCBI): domain Eukaryota; kingdom Metazoa; phylum Arthropoda; class Insecta; order Coleoptera; family Silphidae; genus Phosphuga; species Phosphuga atrata. The sequence goes on along the minus strand of OX155901.1, from coordinate 31,844,311 downwards.
TGGTACGACTGGGAAGTGCGGAACGTAAAGCAAAGGTTTCGAGAAGCTATGAGAGAAAGGGAGAAGGGGTCAAAGTGCACGTGGATGGAAGCGAAAACAGAACTGCAAAAAGTAGAGAAGAAGGGAGGATAAGGAGAAGCAGCGGGTACGGGAAATTAAGTCGGAAGCTGAGCTTTGGAAATACGTGAGAGAGAATAGGGGAAGAAAGGAAGAATACCCAAGAGCATTGCGATAGTGGAGTGGCAGAACCACTTCATGATGATGCTAGGAGAGGTGGAGAAGTGGTCAGGAAGAGAAGACAATTCAGGAGATCGACAAAGAAAGCAGGAAGAGCTCGCCCGAGAATATAACAGTGTCGGAGGTGGAGGAAGTTATTAATTCCCTAAAGCCAAGAAAATCGGAAGGATTGGATGGGCTCAGAAATGAAGCGTGAAAATTAGCACCTGGAATCTGTAAGGAGAAGTTAACTGAGGAATTGAGAAGGATAGGGAGGGGAGACAAAAGGACACCAGTCATCTGGAAAGTGGGGATAATTCAATCTGTGTTTAAGAGTGGAACAATGGACGCGCCAGCAAATTATAGAGGGATAACGTTGATGAACTCCTCATACAAAATATTTGTTAAAATCCTTGATTGTCGCTTGAGGAAGGAAATCAATGAAAGGAATCTTTTGCCTGAAATTCAAGCAGGGTTCATAGAAGGAAGGAGCATGGTGGAGCACTTTGTGACCTTAAGAGTCATCATTGACAAGGAAATCAGAAAGGGATGCCTGTTTGCACTTTTCACAGATTTGAAAGCTGCATATGACTCAGTGAATAGAATGACATTGGATGAGTGTTTGGAAAAGTTAAGGATCTCAGAGAGTGTAAGAAGGAACGTCTGAGATTTGTAAGAGGAAAACTGTATGTAATGTAGTAGTGAACGATTGGGAATCTGACTATTTTGAGGTGAGGAAGGGCCTGAGACAAGGCTGCCCTTTGAGTCCCACACTCTTCAATATGTATGTGGCGGATATGGAGAAGGTTCTACAGTCTGGTCAAGCTGGAGGAGTGCTGATTGCAAAAAAGAAGGTGTGGAGCTTGGCATATGCGGATGACATGGTGGTATTTGCAAAGTCGGCGAGTGAGATGAAGGACGTGATTTAAAGGCTCTGTAGGTATTTAGAAAAGAGGGATTTAATGGTGAATGTTCGAAAAACAAAATGGCGATATAGGAGAGAAAGGTTTGAATGGCAGGGTACTGAAATAGAGGAAAAAGTGAGTAAATTTAAGTATTTGGGGTATGTCTTTGGGACTGGATTAAGTAATAAAGAGCACATAGAGTATGTTACAGTGAAACTTGTCTAAGACGGAACCCGTAAAAGACGGAAACCTGCATTAAACGGAATTTTTTTGCCAATCGTTCATTTTCCCATTTAAAACAACCCGTCTAAAACGGAAAATAATTCTTCTAAGACGGAAACGGATTTTGTCATATATAATGGTAGTGGTAGGCAATTACCAATGCTGGAAGATTTGTCTACCAATAAGGAAGTAAGGGGTATGAGTTCTCGTAGTCTGATTGGTGTTTTTGCGTCGGTATCATCTGAGGCATCTGAGCAAACAAATCAGCGATAACCTAATAAACATTCTAAACCGTTTTCCCGACAGAATTCCCGAAAGAAGATACCAACAGCTAGTGTAAACGAAATTTTGATATTAAATTTTGCCCAGTTTGTGAGGAAAGCGCGGGTGTCAGCAAACAGTCTAGGATTAGAAAAAAAATCGTAATAGAAATTGAGGGATATAAGCCTAAGGAAATAGCAAACGCATTTTCAAAGATGAAATGGCGCTTTTTATCGTGCTTTGCTATTAAAACTTTGCACTAAAAAATGAGAACTGTGTCGGTGGTAAGCATTCAAAAGTGGCTCATTAACGAGTCACGTTATTTTTTTGTGCTTTTGCTGATAGAAAATTCAAGAAATTCAAGAACATTTGGTTATTTGGCAAATCTTGAAATTTAAGCACCTGAAACTCAGGTGCTTAAATCAACTGATTATAAATGATTTACCTATTGAATGGCATGCAAATAAGATTTGGAAGGCTGACAGTATACTGTTAAGTTAGCTCAAGGATTTCAATTTAAGAATGGAAAGAAAAAACTAAATTTTAATAAACCAAATGTACTACATACATGCCCATACATTAAAAATTGAGAATAAAAGAAAAAAATTATTAACCCGTGTAAGACGGAAACCTGTTTATGATGGAAATATTTCCCAGTCTCTTGAGGTTCTGTCTTAGACAAGTTTCACTTTTACAAAGAAAGCATGGGTGGTGGCGGGTCGTATCTGGGAGGTTTGGAAAAGAAACTTTGACGGTACCTTTAGAGCAGCAAAGACGATATGGAAGGTATGTGTGCGAAGCGTATTACTGTATGGATGTAAGGTCTGGGGAACAAAAGAGGAAGACAAGATCAAAAAGGTGCAGCTAAAGTTTTACAAGAAAGTATTGAAACTTGATAGGTCGAAGCCTGGTCACATTGTCCTTCAGGAAGTGAGTGCGTGTAAGGTGGCGGTAATTGCTGCGGAAAGAGTGATCAAGTTCGAATATAGGGTGGATTGGTTACGAGATGAAAGGATAATAAAGGAAATCTTTCGAGTGATGAATAAAGAGGGGTTCAGTGGTAGAAGCATGGGCGTAGCCGGGGGGGGTTTTAGGGGTTCAAAACCCCCCGAAATATGCAAAATATAATATAAATATACTCCGCTTGGGACAGCTGTCGGAAAACACACAAGGACGAACCAAGCTAAGAAAACGGACAACGATATGCGGTACATGGAATATACAGGGCCTCTCCAATAAAATAAACGAAGTTGCCAACGAATTGAATAATCTCCAAGTAGACATCGCAGTTTTAACAGAGCCGAAAAAGTTACGACCACTTCTACAGCGGAGTACCCAAGGAAAGCAGAGCTAAGCAGGGAGTATCCATACTAACCCACAGGAGAATGAGAAAGTATATCTCCACATGGGAACTGATTAATGAAAGGATGATAAAGATGAATCTAAAAATATTAGGATATAATGTGACTATACTGGGAATATATGCCATTAATGATGACAAACTAGTCCACAATAAAGACTCATTCTATGAAAAACTAAATGAGGAAATAGGAAAAATAGGAACGTCAAGAGAAATAATATTTCTAGGAGACCTGAATGGGAGAATAGGAAGAAAGGAAAAGGACCTGGTAGTGGGAAAGTATGGAGAAGAAGTCGTTAACGATAATGGAAGATGGTTAATAGAAATATGCGAACAAAATCAGTTGACCATTCTTAATGGACATTTTCAACACCGCCAAATCCATAAATACACATGGACACAGCCAACAAGGGATCTAAAAAGCGTTATCGACTACATAATAATAAAACAAAAATCGAGACTGAAGTTCCTGACTGAAGACATGAAAGTACAAAAATACTATACTCTAGACTTGACAACAAAATTCAGAATACAGTATTCAGAAACATAGAGGAAGAATACGAATAAAGAGGGTCATACACTCAGCGGCATAGGAAGCATTGGGTTAAGAAGAAAAACGAGGAAAACAGAAAAAGCCATACTGGTGGGACGAAGAAATTGAATACGAAATAGAAGAAAAAAGAAAAAGGTACCATGTATATTTAAGTTCAAAAACTATGGAAGACAAGATAAAATACAAAGAATCACAAAAGAGAGTACGGAAGAAAATATGTGAAAAGAAGAACAATCATTAGGAAAGGACGTGTTCAAGACTCAATACATACATTGGAGGAAGAAAGAGTACAGAAAGTTGGAGGCTCCTCAAAAGTATGAGAGGAGGCCGAACAAAGGACATAATCTCACCTATAACACCTCAAAAATGGAATCAATACTTTGAAGATATGCTGACAGAAGACAGACCTCAATTTAAAGACATCCAAAACGAAAATCAGGGCATATTTATACAAGGATCCCCAATTAGAATTACTGTGCCAGAGGTTAAAGAAGTCTGTAAAAACTTAAAAAACGGAAGAGCCCCAGGACTGGGTAATATTACTAATGAATTTTTAAAATATGGCACAGATAAACTATACGGACGGGGTATTAAGAAATTTATTCCAAAGGTGCCTCAACAGACCCGAAGTACCCATAGAATGGAAGACATCATACCTATCGACGATATACAAAAAAGCCGATAAGAGTAACTGCGACAACTATCGTGGAATAGCCGTTACAAGCACTATAAGTAGAGTTTATGGAAAGATCTTAAAGAACAGAATAGTAAAAGAATATGCCGATATGGAGGCAGTAGAAAAAGCAGGCTTCAGTGCAGGAAAATCCACAGTCGACCATCTGTTTACGCTAACTCAAATTTTAGAAAAGAAAACAGCACGAAATCAAGAAGTACATCTCGTACGTAGTCTTGTACGTAGATCTGAAAAAGGCCTACGACAGTATACCTTTAGTAAAACTTTGGGAGGCTCTCCAACATAGCAATATAAACACAGAAATAATAAAAGCTGTGAAATCTTTATATGCAGGCTCTACATCCAGAGATCCAAAAACCAACGAAGGATTAACATCTGAATTCACAGTAACCAAAGGTCTTAAACAGGGTTGCTGTATGTATATCTCCGACACTGTTCAAAATCTACTTGGAACACGCGCTGAAGACATGGAAACGGAAATGCAATGGCATGGGAATGCCAGTGGATGACGACACGACAGTATATACCCTCTCTTTTGCGGATGACCAAGTAGTTATCGCACAAGATATAGATGACATATCTTAATATATGAGCCGAAAGCTCATCGAGGAGTATGGAAAATGGGGTCTGGATGTCAACATTACAGAAACGGAGTATATGTGCATAGGAGGACAGCAAGAAGACTTACATCTAGCAACGGGACAGATCATCAAACAATGCAATATATACAAATACCTAGGAATGAAAATATCTAAGGAAGGGACACTAGACGAAGCAATATCGGACAGAAACGTACAGGGAAGAAGAGCTACTTCCATGCTGAACAGTATTCTTTGGGACAAAACCATTACAAAAGAAAATAAAAAAAGCATTTACAACTCCATCGTGAAAAGCATAATAACATATAGCTCGGAGGTATGGCCGATAAAAGAAAAAACAAAAAAAAGCTAAAAGCCACAGAAATGGACTTCTGGAGAAGAGTGGTGGGAAAATCCAGGAGAGATAGAGTCCCAAATAAAACCATTAGACAAGAAATGGGAATACAACACGACATTATTGATGACATTACAACTAAACAACTAACATGGTATGGACACGTCCAAAGAATGTGAGAACAGAGAATCGCCCAGAGAAAACCCCCAAGGAAACCGAAAACGAGGAAGACCGCGCAGAAGCTGGAGAGACTGAGTGGACAAGGAAATTCGAGGGACGGATCTGGAAGAAGGGCTGTGGATGAACAGAGGAGTGGCGATTAGGAATCGGAAGACGTAAAACGTTATAACTCGATATGCATATATAATATATATTATATTGAAATAAGAAGAGACGATGAGAGACGTCTCTCTTCAAGAGGGCATGGTAGATGTAGAGTTTAGGAACCCTATTGTGTCAGTTTTAGAAAGTAAATTGGTGCATTTCTGTTATTGTATTTTCTTATACCACCCCGAATTACTGAACGTGTCCTATTAACCAACCGCCACATTATAAAGATTATACTGTATTATAAATGAATTTAAATATAACTTCTCCTGGGCGATTTCAATGCACAGATCGGCAGAGAAAAAAAGGCACAGGAAAACAGTAGGATATTATCCTGCACATAAATTCACAAACAAAAACAGCACATGGCTCATAGAACTTTGCCAGTAGCACAACTTCAAGCACATGTCGACATCTCTCAGAAAACACCCCACAAAACAGAAAATCTGGCTTTCACCAGTCCAGCAGTTCCAAATTTTCCATGTTCCAAATTGACCATGTAGCAATCTCATACCCAGTACAGAAAGAGATCCATGACACAGGTACGCAGGGGAGCCAACATTGACTTTGACAACTACCTTACAAGCGTCAAAGTCAAGTTCCATGAGAACTTTCTGTAAGAAAACTCCTCTACTGAAATGATCACTGACTTTCGAGTGAAAGAAGCTTGGGAAAAAGATCCTACAAATGGCTGGCAAAATTTCCTTCCGAAAAATCACAGAAAAAGCACAAGCCCTCATTCCTCGGAAGAAGAACACCAAGCACCCATGGTGTCATCACATGTGTCATCAGGAATTTGGCTTACCAGAAATACAGTAACAAGTCCCCAGAAAATTTACAGGTGTTCAACGAAACAAGAAAGATAACAGCGAAAATTATCAGACAATCCAAGAAGAAATACTTGAAGTAACAGCTGGACTCTGTAAGAGGACAACTTCCGCAGCTACAATGCAAGAGACTTCTACAGGACGTTTGCAGGGCACATCCGAGTATACACCACCAAACCTTTGCTTCAGAAAAAGTGATGCAAAATTTGCAAATTTTGCAATTTGCAACGAATAAGGAGAACTACATCGTGCAGGCACAATACATCTCAGAACTTCACAACTGCTCAGAAGCCACAGAAAGATTCCCAGATGAAGAATCTACAGATAGACACACAGACTCACCTCCCCAGACACAAGAGGTAGTTCACAGACACATCTGCAGAATCAAAAACAATAGGACATCTAGAGAAGGCAGCAGACAAACCAGATGACTGGAAATGTGCACTGATCACTTGTACACTCTATGCATTCATTGTGCACTCTGCACAAAAAGGGCGACCCCACAGATGTAAACAATTACAGGGGCATCTCACTAATATAAGTCTCATACCAGATATTCTCAGCGTGCATACTCCAAAGGACACAGGACCAGCTGGAGCAAAAGATCGGCGAATACCAGGCAGGCTTCAGCCCTGGTCGTTCCTGTGCTGAACAAATCTTCAGTCTGAGGACTACCCTGAAAATCAAAGACCTCAGACAAAGAACCTACAGACAGGCACATAGACTTACCAGCCTCAACACAAGAGGAAGTTCATAGACACATCCTCAGACTCAAAAACAACAGGACATCTGGCGCAGGCGGCAGACAAACCAGACGACTGGAAATGTGCACTAATCCTCTGCACAAAAAGGGCGACCCCACAGATGTAAACAATTACAGGAGCATGTCACTAATACAAGTCACATACAAAATATTCTCAGTGTGCATACTCCAAAGGACACAGGACCAGCTGGAGCACAAGATCAGCGAATACCAAGCAGGCTTCAGCCCTGGTCACTCCTGTGCAGAACAAATCTTCAGTGTGAAGACTACCCTGAAAATCAAAGCCCTCAGGAACAATCCAGTCATATACACCTTCGTTGGCTTCAAGAAAGCATATGACTCCTTCGACCACCAGTCATTGTTCAACATTTTACATGAACAAGGTTTGGACGACAAGACACTGACATACACAATATCTAAGGTGAATGTTATCAAGGAATATGAGGAGGAGCTGAAAATACAAGGTCACTGGAAGCCACTGCTACTTGGACGACCCAAGGACAAGCTGGAGGTCGACTGTCTAGCCTTCGCGGACGATCTGGCAGTACTCACAGAAAACGAAACTACAGCAATCAGTCAGATAGAAGTACTCAAACAGTGCGCAAAACAAGTAGGGCTACAGATCTCCTGAGTTCTTCTGCACAAAAGTAAACATACTAAATTTGAACACAAAATATTGCAAGATCATCAGGGTCACACACTTTAAGTAACTAAGTGAAGTGATTGAACCAACAGGAAAAGAGAAAATCACGCAGAACACTAGGTTATGGAAAATGAAGAGAGCCTTATACAAAACACAGGGTATCTACAACAAGAAATGTCTGTCCACCTTCACCAAAATTCGTCACTACAACACAGTAATCAAACCTGAGGTGCTATACGCCAGTGAAACACTGATGTTACACACAAAGACCGACCTTGAGAACACCCTCACACAGGAAAGAAAAATCATTAGAAAAATTATTGGACCAAAACTCACGAAGGCGATAGGCTTCACTCCTGGAGTACCACAGAGAAGTTACCACATCAGCAGACTTCCACAGACCAGACTCACCAACAGAGTCCTCAGGTTCATCCAGAGCCTCGAGACCACTACGCCTTGCATGACACAAGTCAAAATTGATCTGGAAAGAGCACAGATAGACTCAGTGGATATCATAGACAAAGGCGTATTTAGGCACAAGGTATACAAGTGGGAAGTGATATCAGAGAAAACAGCACCTAAAGCCCAAATGCCAAAGTGGACTGAAGAAAGGAAGGGAGCCTTTAGTGAAAGAATGTAGGAGTACTGGAAGAACAAGTAGTCATGAATGTTTTGCGGGGTCTGACAAAAGACCTGTAACGTGTGTAATAATAATAATAATAATAAATGAATTCAGAATTTTAAACGTTTATAGACAAAAAAATAATAGATATAGATAAAAAAAAAATTATACCCTCTTGCGAAATGTGCGGCGTGAGTGTCCTTTCCTTCCCCTATGTTTGGGTCTACGCTTTCCTCTCCTCTTACCTTCACGAAAACCAGTTGCCTTTTATCGAATTAATCAGTATAGCAAAGTTTACAAAAACTCGGATTATTTTTATACATTATGTATGATTATTTCGGATATAAAAATATGCAATAGCTTTAAAAAGAAAATATTCAAATTTTATACACACGAATCAAATTTACGTTTCTTTGGCGCTTTTATTGAAATTTTTCTGCAGAAAATTGGCTTCAAAATTCAGCTCCGATCTTAGCCCTCTTTGGTCTTTTGAACAAAAAAAAAGAATATTAACTATAGGCTTACGTTTATTCAAAATTAACAAATATCAAATATTTCTGATTCGATTCAATTTGATTTTAGCTTGAATCGCTAGTTAAAGAAACAGATATAGGAGAAGACTGGAGGGTGGACCCAGTCCTGCACGAAGCCTGCAACCCAGTGGCCCAAGTGGCTTGCCGTGGGCTCCGAGGGGGAGACGCACGAGTAATGTCTTGCTTAATGAACAACATCGGCGAAGAACACATGACCGAAGAATGTGAAGACGCCTTGATACAAATTCAATACTTCGTCGCTAGAGACTTCAAACTCGACCCGCAACTTTATCGAGCCTGCCGAGAAGATGCCAACAAACTTTGCCACGCCAGCAAAGACTGGGAAGATAAAAATCGATATGATATTGATAATGGACCATTGGTTTTACCTTGCCTATATAGGTAAATATTGTATATTTTCTTTAATTTCTTTATTGAAAATTGTATTTTAAGATATGCTTACCATGAAGACAAAGGGATGCAGTTGACGGAGCAATGTTTCGATCAGATTAAACGAGTCATGCGGCAAAGGGCAATCAGTGTAGACTTGCTACCTCACATAGAAGATAACTGTTTAGATGATTTGGCCCTTTATTGTTCAGACAAGACAGCAAAGGGCGAAGAAATGGTTTGTCTACAAGAAAATTTAGACAAACTCACTGATAAATGCCAAGAAGCCATCACAAAGTACACAGAAGAAGAAGCTCAAAACACAGAATTAAACCCTTATGTAATGAACAATTGCCGCAAAATAATCAACACTTTATGCACTCCGGAATTCAAAACCGACGAAGGCAACATGATGGAGTGTTTGATAACGCATAAAAACGATGCTCTAGTAAAAGCCAATAACAAATGCAGAATAAGCATTGAGCATTTCCAACTAATTTCACTGAAGGATTACCGGTTTTCTTACAAATTCAAAATGGCCTGCAAGCCGTATGTCATCAGGTTTTGTCATTCGGCGAAAACAAAAGCAGCGGTTGTTTCCTGTTTAAGCGAGAAAGTTACTAACGACACGATCGCCGGCATCAAGAGCGATGTCCAGAAGGAGTGCAGGCAACAACTAAAAGCACAGCTATTCCAGCAGAGGGAGAATATCAAGTTTGATCCGAAGCTTTTTGATGCTTGCCAGAAGGATATTTTGGAACATTGTAGCGAGATCGAACGAGGATCAGGACGGGTAAGGATTTGTTATTGTTTATATGAAACTTCTACGTACACACGGTGTAGAAAACTAGCGTATAGTCCCGGTATAGTTTGACTATAGCTGTGTAACTGCTTCGTATAGTCAAAAACTATTCATTTAGTGAAACATACTAAGCGGTCACTCAGCTATAGTCAAACAATAGCAAGACTATACGCTAATTTTCTATGCCGTGTGTACGTAGCTTTAAAGTACAATAAGTAGTTTTTTTTCTATTTTGCGTCTATAATTAAGTCATTAAAGCACTCATATGGGTTCGTTAATGGCTTGCCGAGTGCGATACAATTTTCTCAATATGTATCGGCGATTTTTTTATTTTAGTAATGACATAAAAGGGCGCAAAATAGAAATAATAGCATAAAAAACTCGTTCACAAGTCGTTTTTCGCACCATTGTCGATTGTTCGAAAACATGGACTAAACATCTAAACATGGACGCGTGCGGAAAAATCGCGCTTATTGAACTCGTTCTTTAATATACTATTAAACCGAATTTGTACGGATAAGTTTGTACTAATGCGAGTGGCGTTTCTCACACTTTCACCTTTCAACTGATATAAATTTCTGTTTAGGTGTTGGAATGTTTGCAAAGTACAGCAGAGAAAAAATTATCAGAGGCTTGTCAAGTGGAGCTGTTCAAAGTCAAAAAGCAAGAAGTTTCAGACAATACTGTCGACTACGCCTTGATGACAATGTGCGCGGACAGTATCAAAATGTTTTGCACAAACACCGAGCAGAACCACATCCTCGACTGCCTCAAAAAACACCGAGAAAATGAGGGCTTCGACAAAAAGTGTCTAATGATTGTAAAACATCGAATAGTTGAACAAAACACCGACTACCGCTTAAACCCGACCCTACAAGAAAATTGCAAGCTTGACATTAAAAAGTTTTGTTTTAACATCGCGATGCAAGCAAAACCCGAGCGCCAGCTCAACGGCGAAGTCATCGGCTGCCTCAAGGACTCCTTTAAACATTCCAAGCTCTCCCACCGATGCGAAAAGGAAATGTCTACCATTCTCCGAGATCAAGCCCTTGATCTCCAACTGAACCCTCTGCTCCGCGCCGTCTGCAAAAACGAATTGGAAACCATCTGCAAACTAGAAAACGAAGAGGAAAATCCCAACGCTGAAGAATGTCTAAAGCAAGCCTTGATTAATAAGAAAATTCCGACGCGGGCTTGTCAAAACGAAGTCGCTAATTTAATTGGGGAATCTCAAGCTGATATTCATGTTGATCCATTGCTGCAACAGGCTTGTTCTTTGGATTTGTTGAAATATTGCAGTGATGTTGAACAAGGGAATGGAAGACGTAAGGTTGTTTTTTTTGGGAAAGATTGTTAGTTCATGTTGGTATTTTTACAGATATTAAGTGTTTAAAGATTATTATGGCGGACAAAAGTAAGCAGCTAAGTCCGGAATGTAAGAGCATGTTGTCGAAAAGGTTGGATATGTATAGGAATGCAGGAGAGGTTTGTAAATTTCTTCCAAATCTCTTTGGATCGTGAATTATCTAGCATTTTATTGCTTTTTCTAGTTGGAACCTCCAGAAAATTTGCAGCAACTGTATGTACAAGTGGTGGAATCTCCGGCAAAAGATCATATATTCCTTATGATTCTATTGGTGATTGGATCAATGTTTGTGATAGGAATCTTTTGTGGCAGAGTGACAAAGCGCCATATGCTAATCAAGAATAAATGAAACGAAAATCTAGGAACGTTAAATAGTTTATATTATAAGAAAAGAACGAAAACTTGCAAAAAAAAGTTAAGAAATTATGTGATAGAGTTTGTTGATTTACAGCTTTTATTCTTATTTTTTAAAAGAAATTATTCGTTTTTGTCCTTAAGTTATTTAAAAAAAAACATTGTATGTGGGTAAAGGTTAAAATTACATCCAAGCGATCCCAAATTTATCCGGGCCACTATAAAGTATAACGTTACTACTGTGGGGGTTGATTTACCCCCGATTCCTCATAATTCGTTTGGAACACCCGTGTTAAATGTATTAAAATATTTGTTTTTAATTTTATTTTCAAAGTTGCACATCGTGTATATATTCTAAAATAAGAAGTAAATTAAATGAATTTAGTATTTTGATAAATATTTATAAGCTGATAAACATAAATTGGTTCGCCAAGGCAAGAAATCACTGATAATCTATTTTTATTATTACAAAACAGAAACATCCACATAAGTTTAATAAGTTTTTAGCTGTTGATTTGTGTAATATACAAATAAATAATTTCCATTTAAAAATACTTTCTTCATTCTAGACTACACCAGGAACATACTAAACTGAAATGTAACTTTACAATCAAAAACAAATAATTAAAAATTCTAGTCTTCTCCATTTAGTTTTACTCGTCTGGTCTTGTCCGTTTAGTCTTGTATGGCTTGTCTGTCTAGTCTTTTAGTTTATTTCATTATTTAAGTTAACATATGAACAGTTTTTAAATTTCAAATAACTTAATTTTTTTTTTGTTTTTGCTTGTTTGCCTGTAATTTAGTACAGATCAGAGATGTCCGATAAATGGAATGTGTCCCTTAGTCTTTATTCTTGGTATGATTTTATCCATTATAAAATTCCTGTAAGGACAATACGGTCGACTACGCCTTGATGACAATCTGTGTGGACAGTATCAAAATGTTTTGCACAAACGCAGAGCAAAATCACATCCTCGACAGCCTCAAAAGACATCGAGAAAAAGAGGGACAATAAACTCACGGAGAACTGCCAAGAAGCCATCACAAATTACACAGAAGAAGAAGCTTAAAACACTGAATTAAACCCTGAATTTATTATTGTATCACGAATCTTCGTGACATGTAGTAATGTCAAATATGCTCAGTAAGGTTTGCCATATCACCATGAATACACTAACAAACGATCAACGCTACTATCTAGTAGCTACTATCCAGTAGCCCCTTAATAGGTCTGGAACCCTTTTACGGCATGAGTGTGAACACCATCCACAAAAGTTTAGATGAAGAAACAAGAGAACATAGGATGAAAACCTGGAAAGAACTTCCAGGGCTAAAGCAGTCCAAAGTAATGCTGGGATCTTTTAACCAGAAAAAAACAAAAGCTTGCCTGAAATTAAGCAGGAACAAGCTTAGAATTCTAACAGAAGTCCTGACGGGACACTGCAGACTTAGGAAACATCTCAAGGCCCTAGGCCTAGAGGAGGATGACAGATGCAGATTGTGGGGTTCAGCAGAGAAAACCCCCATACATCTGCTCAAAGACTGCGGAGCACTACTCCACAAGAGACAGATGTACCTCGGGGCTCACTGCTTGAACCCAGAGGAGCTGCAGGCCTTGAATCCCACCCAGATCCTGAAATTCCTAAAGGAATCAGGATTAGAGGAGGCGCTCTAAATGGGTAAGTACACCAACGCTTGGAGGAGGAGGCTGGGGTACAATAGATCTATAAAGGTCTCAGTACAATTCGTCACCACCATATCTACAACGAGCAACGCTTGCAAATCATTGAATTTTATTATCAAAATTCGTTTTGTGAGAAATGTGTATGCACCACGTCGACACACCGATCAGGCTATTCAAGCTGTTGTGACCAAATTTCGCACCAGTTTCACTTTATTGGACATTATTCCACCAACCCGTATGCGAAGAGTGCGTACCGAGGAAAATATTGCTACTGTATCAGCCAGTGTCAATGAAGATCGCAATTCGTCGCCGTTGTCAACAATTGGGCTCGTGTTATTCGACCACCTGGAATATTTTACGTGAGGACCTAGGTATGAAAACAGACAAAATACAGCTGCTGCAAGAACTGAAGCCAAGAGATGTTCCAGAACGTCGTTTATTTGATGAGTCGTTTGTTTGGAGCCGTTGTCAACAATTGGGCTTGTGTTATTCGACCACCTGGAAGATTTTACGTAAGGACCTAGGTATAAAACCATACAAAATACAGCTGCTGCAAGAACTGAAGTCAGGGGATGTTCCACACCGTCGTTTGTTTGGTTTAATGTGCCTTAGGAAAGTTGGATGAAGATCAATTTTTCTATCGAAAACTTGTCTTCAGCGACCAAGCTCATTTTTTTCTCAATGGGTACGTCAACAAACACAATTGCCTAATTTGATGCGAAGAGCAGCCAGAGGTAGTTCAAGTTTGTGGTGCGGTTTGTGGGCCGGCGGCATTATTGGACCGTACTTTTTCAAAAACGATGAAAATCGCAACTTTACAGTCAATGGAGCAAGGTACCGTGCGATGATTACCGACTTTTTTAAAGAAAATGGAAGAATTGGACTTGGTTGACATGTGGTTTCAGCTAGACAGTGCCACATACCACACGATACTCGATACCATGAACCTATTGAGAGGCGAGTTTGGTGAGCAATTATAATCTCACGGTTTGGAGCAGTCCATTGGCCGCCAAGATCATGCGATTTGGCCCCACTAGACTATTTTTTGTGGGGTTACGTAAAGTCTCTAGTGTACAGGCACAAGTCAGCCACAAGTCCAACCCTGGAACATTACAACTGCCATAGGAGATACCGGCCGAAATGCTCGAAAAAGTAGGCCAAAATTGGACCACCTACGGTGTAGCCGCGATCAACATTTGCATGAAATAATCTTTAAAAAGTTTATGTCTCCTTTTCAGGCAGGCATTCATTTATTGGCCCAAATAAATGTTTTATTCACTTTTGCTAATTTTCTGTATTTTATTTTTCAATTTTCAAAGCCCAAACGGCTAAAAAATCACCCATTACAATCGGCAGTAAATTAACCATACAAATAAATGTCTTGACAACGTGTTAAATAGTACCATGTTACTTTGCGGCGGTATATTTTCTGTCATCTCTATAAGTTTTCTATATTTATACTATAATTATATTATAATTTTATATATTCTATATTTTCATATTGTTCCTAGTAAACTGAAAAGTGCTACACTTAAGCCTTCTTCGTCTGTAAACGTGGGTCACCCGTGTTCCGGTCAAAATTGTTTCAAAAGAAAGAATGCCCTCGCTATCTCCAAATAAAAAAAGTTGTGTAGGGACAGAAACCGACTGCCAAGTCGCTCTTGAACAGATGCAGTGCGCAGTTGAAATTTGGAGAGACCACGTGTTGTCTATATTTGAAAGCAAAACACAGTGTGGAAAGGTTTTAACGTGTTGAAAGCAAAAAAAACAGGCAAGGCAACAGAGACAATAGATCATAATTAATAACCACTTAAAGCACAGCTCCGTGTCATATACGGGTGGCGCTTACTTGCAGAAATGCACAACTCTGTCACATACACGGGCAGTGCGCTGTTATGTTAATTCAAATATTACATCTCCATGTATGTCACGGGCAATGTTAAAATTTCTTTATTCAATTATTTTATGTTCCGTACGATGTTATATTATCTATGCTCACCCCCTTCACTCCCAACGCAACCGACATTTTGAAGGTCAGTATTATTGTGAATTTGTTCAGGAGTACACCTGTGTTATTTTCTGCTAATATCTCTGAATTGTAGTGAAGTTTCAACAGTAATTGAAATGGAATTTCTATCGATATTCATTGGCAATCATTCATTGGTATCATTTCTCCATAAATATGAGTGAATCAGAGAATTCCGACTATGTAAATTTATTGGAAAGCAGAAGCAACAGTAGCGATCTAGAGTCGGAAGAGAGTGAGGATGCTTATAAAATATCTGATTCCTGGCAACAGATAAGTATAGATGTGCGGAATGCCCCCACGTTTTCAATTTTCGAGTGTCGCTATATCTGCATTCAACGCGGACAATTTCAACGCATTAGATTATTTTGAATTATTTTTTGACAATAGGGAATATGCATGAAATTTAAATTTGGTTCAAATATTTTTTTTCGAATCTTATCTTTAAACCATTATTTTTGTAATTAATATCTTTTTAAATACTTAAAATTAAAAATAAAAGCGCAAATTAAGCGAGGGAAATTCAAATTTGTAAAACGCAACACCATTGGGTAAAACGAAAGTGACGTAACATACCATATAAACAAGTCCGTATTTTTTACATTTGTGTGTCAAACGTCAAAAACGTTAAATTAAAAATGAATACAGCTGTACTAAACAATGGACTAAACTGTCAGTGGTAATTGACGTCATCAATAGACCACGCGAAAATTTTTATCAATTTTAAATATTTTTTTAAACTTAATTACAGAATTTTTAAGCAGTATTTATACTTTTTACTATGTTATAACGGTGTAAACAGTGGCATAATTCAATTAATTTTTTAATTGCAGAATCATACAATTACAATTTTAATTGCAACTAAATCAATTGCAATTAATTTAATTCAATTAAGTGTTCAATTGTGAGTTGCAATTGAAATCAATTGCAATTAAATTAATTAATTGTGGTTTACAATTAATTTAATTGTAATTAAAATTTTAATTGTTAGTTACAATTAACTTAATCATCAATTGTTTATTATAACAATTAAAACTATTTTATGAATGTAAAAACAGTCGGAAAAGATGGTCGTTCTGGACCCTCCAGCTCCACTTCCGGCCCCCACCACGCCCCCACTTCCGGTTTCCACCCCACTTCCGGTTCCCGCCCGCTTCTGGTTCCCACTCCTACTTCCGGTTCCCACCCCATTGCCTACGCCAACTTCCGGTTCCCACCCTCACTTCCGTTTCCGGAACCGGAAGTGGGTAAATTTTTGGAATCAGAATTTGGGGTGGGAACCGGAAGTGGGGTGGGAACTCGGGAATGGATGACCGGTGGATGACCCCACTTCTGGTTAGGTTCCGGTATTAAATCTGGCAATTTAATTGTTAGTTGTTAATTGTTTTCACAATTAATTTTTGCCCAACTATAGGTGTAAACAGTGAATTAAAAATATAAAAAATACATGCATATTCCCTATTACTTTATAAATTTATCAGTCACTGAAACTAATCGGTACGCAGAACAACAACCAAGAAAATCATCCGTTATTTTTTTTACACGTGACAGTAGATCAGGGGTTCCCAAAGAGCGGACCGCGGGCCAAATGGGCCCGCAAAGCACGAGAATGCGGCCCGCGATATCGATACGATATATTATATTTTTATTAAAAAAAATAATAATAATTAGTAAAATAAATAGTAAATATTACAAATAAGATATAATAAAATATTTTCATATTTTAAAAAAATTCTTACAGAGCTTTAACCATAAGCGTTTGTATTAATAAAATATTGTTTAGTTCATGTTTAAAAAAATATTTTAGTATGTCTAGTCTAGTTATTACACATTTGTACAGAAATATAATATAGTAGTCTCATATAGATACAGAACTGTTAATCATTTGAGACATGCAATTTGAATTGATAGAATTACAGGAAAATATTGATGCTAAGAATTCTTATCGGAACAATTCCTTAATTGATTTTTATAAATAATTATCATGCGTGAATTATCGGAATTAGGAAAACATGCTCAACAAATGTTTCCATTATTTGAGAGCACATATATTTGTGAAAAAACTTTTTTCTACTGATATATGTGAAAATGGCATTTTTTACACGGCTTACCCTACATGAAAGTGACATTTTTTCATTCTAGAGATGAAAATATTTTCACATCTAGAGGCGAAAATGAGCATTTTAAATTTATAATTTTCTCTAAAAAAACACTAAACTAACCAACTTTGCATGGACTTTCTTATTAATTACATGAATTTCAATGAAATATTTTATGTACAAACGTAAAACGAGCCTGAAACTTAAAAAAACCGAAATAAAATTAGAACATTTGACTTGAAAAGTATATCACCTTCTATCAGAATGCAATATGTTACCATGGAAACGACCAAACCAACAATTAAATTTGTATTGACAGTTCTGACAGTTCGCTTCGAATTGGATTTATTAAAGTCGAATTATGGATTCTACAACCGAAATCAGTAAAAAAAATTGCATTTACTACTCAGTGTGTCACTGCATCAGTTCAGTGTGATTGCTAACTCGCTAGCGCTCGTGAGCAAACTCCCACCTCACAAAAAAAACGCTTTCATCTCTTGCTGTAAAATATACTATTTCTAATAAAAAAAATAAGAGTTAAATGTATTTAAAAAAAAATCGTGGTTTTGATTTTATACCGTTTTTTTTGGCTCGGGAAAAAAATCGGTAATATTAAATTGGCCTGCCTAAGAAAAACTTTAGATGATATGCAAATATTTTTTTCTACTGATATATTTTTTCCACGGCTTACCCTACATGAAAGTGACATTTTTTCATTCTAGAGATGAAAATATTTTCACATCTACAGACGAAAATGAGCATTTTAAATTTATGATTTTCTCGACTAAAACACTAAACTAACTAAATTTGCATGGACTTTCTAATTAATTACATCAATTTCAATTAAATGTTTTATGTACAAACGTAAAACGAGCCTGAAACTATTTAAAAAACCGAAATAAAATTAGGATATTTGACTTGAAAAGTATCACCTTCTATGAGAATGCAATGTTACCATGGAAACGACCAAACCATCAATTAAATTTGTATTGACAGTTCTGACAGTTCCCTTCGAATTGGATTTATTAAGTCGAATTATGAATTCTACAACCGAAATCAGTAGAAAAAATTGAATTTACTACTCGAGATGAAAGTTTTTTTTTTGATTCGGTGTGATTGCTAACTCGCTGACGCGCGTGAGCAAACTCCCACCTCACCAAAAAAAAAACGCCAATATTATTCCAGGAATTATCGAAAAACCTAATGAAAGGATATATTGGACGACAAACGATGAGTTTACGTCGGTATTTTTACATGACAAAGAATTTGCACCTTTCCAATAGTGAAGAATTTGATCCACATAATCATGATCAGAATCTGAATAAGATTTGGCCAATTTAAGATGACAGTTTTCTTCTTTATACATACCCGAAAGAGAAATAAGTGTGGATGAACGCTTGCTTTTGTAGAAAGGTCGATGGGTATGGATACAAATAAACTAGCTCCCTTGAAACTAGCTCGTTTCGGAATAAAATTTTACATGCTATGTGAAGCGAAAACTGGGTATTTTATATTCATTTATAATATATACAGGCAAAGGAACTATAATATCTCTAAAATATAAAGATATGCCCATGACATCGCAGGTACTGTTATCGTTGGTGGATTCTTTATTAGACATGAATTATTGATTCACTGCTGATAATTAATAGTCTTCGCCACAATTAGCCGATTTTCTTATATCGAAAAAACCGATCTCTATGGAACGATCCGATGAAATAGGAAAGCTTTGCCAAAGCAATTTTCAAAGACAAAAATTAAAAGAGGAGAATCGATAGCATTTCAAAGGCCAAAAGTGATAGTAATGAAATGGCATGACAAAAAAGTAACAAATTTGCTTTCGACAATACATAATCCGGAAAAAGTACCAACTACTAAAAAAAATAAAGAAGGAAATGTAATAAAGAAACCAAAATTAGTTGTGGATTACAATAATACGATGAGAGGAGTAGATCGCTTGGATCAGCATCTACACGACTATCAGATCGTAAAAAAACGCGAGTGCAATGTTGAACTATGTGAAGTGCCTTGTTTTAAATTATTTCATACACAATTAATAGTATTTTGTGCACCAAGAGCGGTAAATTGTCAATTGCTCACGAGAGCGATATTTTCCAATTGACAATACCGCACGATTTGCAGATAATATTTTTTATTACTCAGGCGACGGGACGTATCTTACAAGTTTGGGGTCCAGAGACCATAAAAAAATAGAACTAAAAACGAACAATTTGCTTTTTCAATTGTCTCCGGTGGTGTGGATTCGTCATAAGAACTCTCAACAGTCTCACCATAGAATTTAATTTTTATTTTGTAATGAAACAAAATGTCTGTCACTTCACGTCACTTTTTTAATATTGAGGTCTTGATTTGTGTTTATTTTATTTATTTAATTGTTTTTATTATGTAACTTAGCGATATTGAATATTTGCGTACGTTCCCCAAGTTATGTGGTAATACAACGAAAAAAGGCATTTTTCTCACTAAAAAACGTGCGCCCAGGTAGCACTTTTAACGCATGAATTAAATTTTAACGCATGAGATTATTTATATTTATCAATACAAGGAAAATTTGTAATAAATTTCATATGAGTATATAATTTTTTTTTTAATTTTCAGAATAGTTGATTTTGCTGGAAGCAATAACTATTCACCTGTTGATTTGGTTATTAATTAGTCGCAACATTAAAAACTATTTCTTAAAACAAAAACATATTGATACATTTATTTAAAAAAGAAATCAGAAACGACTTACTTAGAGATTCTAGAAAATACTGACTAAACAGCGGGTTCCAAATGCTGACCCACCACTTGTAGCTGCATGATCTCTGTCACTTGAACTCCCGACTTGCATATTTAATACAAATTATTCATTTTGCGTCCGACTTTTAACGAAAACACAAACAAAGCGACACAATCAAAACATTGCTGTGTAGGATCGGAGCTCAAGAAAATATATTTATTGTCACTTTATTTTAAATTCCAAACTTTATTAGAACTGTTACGTATTACAGACCGACAACCTCACAAAACAAACGACGCATGCAGCGATTCGAATTGCTTATTTTGTACCGGCGAATACTTAAGTTTAGTTTCCGAAAACTAAACACCGCTCTTTGCCATTCCTTGCCTTAAAACCTTTAAATTTTAAGAATTTTCCCCATATAGTCAAAAATAATTAAATTATATGAATTAAATTAATTTAATAAAAATAAGAATTAGGTTATTAATGTATGCTATGGTGTGCTTTTCAAAACTGATTGAATTGTATGACATAACAACGCGCGATTATACAACGCGTCAAATACTTCAAAGTGACATATCATTGCACTACCAAAACAAGATGCTACGAAAACATCACACACACTTTACATTACCTGGGTAAAAAATAAAAGAAGACCAAATACACGTCGAATATATATATATATATATATATATATATATATATATATATATATATATCACAGGAAGATAATAATACGTCGAAAATATAATACTAGGATAATATCACATCCTAATCGTTATTATCACTACATATTTAGCTTGTGATATTTTTGTATCGCGTTGTTATGTCGCTGTGATATTTTTGTCACGTTTAGTCACGCTGTTTAGTTATACAGTGTTGCCAAGTTGGGACTTTTATCAACACATTTAGATGAAAAAAATGAAAATAGGGGATGTTATAGGGGGAATTGTTTTAGGGTAACTTAAAATTTTTCTGCTTAGTATTTTTTAGCCTAACCTTATGAACTAAACGGTGTCATGTTATCCTGTTTAATAAAAATCGTTTTGACTGACTGGAACTATAATCTACAGCGCCCCTGTCAAAAAATAGACATTACAAATGTAAACAAACGCTAATTTAATTATTAATTCCTGCAACTGCCACTGAAGGGGGCTATTTGTTCCAGTTTGTACCAAAATGCTAAAAATAGATGGGGTTCTAGGAGTTATTTAGCTGAAGCTAAATTTTGGGGATGAATTGGAATCAATAAATTGGGGATTGAATTTTAGCCAGAATTTAGTGGGTTTTTAAATAGCTTTGGTGGGAAAGGTTGAGAATGATTGGCGACACTGGTTTTATTAGGACATCTTTCAAAACAATAATATACATATAACCTAAAAATGAGTAGTGCAAGCAAAGTAAGTTGTTATTTCTATATTTCTTACCACTATTTCTACATAATTTTGCCATTTTAAGGTTGGAGAAATATTCACTGCTGCTGGTACTGCCTTTAATAAATTAGGGGATCTCACGATGCAGCTGCATCCAAATGCAGAATCACCTGCTGGGTAAATTAAATAATTCTATCTTACAATTTGCAGGATAAAGTAAAAGTTCTATTAACTGGAATTGTATTAAAGGTAAAAGTGCATTATCCAACATGTAAAGGACACATGCATTTCATGTGATGTAAATTATTTAAATTGTTTTGGATTGTGGTGTCTTGCTGCCATGGTCTAGATTTATTTTCAGGCCTAACCTAAGTTGAATGATTGAAATACTGTGTTTTATCAATTTAGCTATGACTTACACATTCACTTCTCCTTGTGATTGGTATTAAGAATTACAAAAACACTAAGTGTAGTATACAGTTAGGCTCCTTCTGTAGAGTTCCTTCTGTTCTAGAATTGAGATGGACAAAATCATAATCTCTTCATTTATATTTTTGAGCGACAAACTGGTTAATGTTTCTTGAAGCTTCTACTTCTTAATTCATTTTTCACTTTGGAGAACGAGCATTCCCCATTGCAGTTATTTACCATCATGATTAAAAGGAATCGCAATTTGATTTATACATTTGGAAATGAGTTCAATTTTGTTTTCATTAAAAAGATGATATATTTCCAAAATACCTTCATTTTCACTATGAACAGATTTCAAGTATTCTGTTAAATGCAGACATTCCATTTCCAACTCTTTCTCATTAATGTCTTCATAACAGATTTCAGCAAATTCTTTGCAACTTTGTCTCAATTCCCCTCAGAATTCAGAGTTTTCAAGCTTAAACATGAACTAAAACGTTGACTAATGTTATTATACAAATACTATTGCTGTTTTAGATGGGTAAGGAGGAGGACACTCACGGTATCAATTATGGGAAGAAAACCTCTATTTTCAATTTCTCTTGCATAGCCACAAAAAAAAAACTGGGATGAGCTTCTAGGTCTTGTTTTTTGAGATAAGTCCTTGTAGCCAGATTCAGGATTTCTTTCTTTTGGTGGACGATTCGAAGTAATCACATTTATCTCAGAGGTTAATAATAAAATCATCAAGTGAAGTAAACTAATTAGTTGCAAGATCCAGTGTTATTGTTTTTTCTGAAGATAATTACTTATTTTGTTTATTCTTTCTTACATAGAGCTTGAAATTTCCGTTAGTGTAGTGTCTAGTTTCTGTGCCTGTTCTGTATCTTTTACGATAGACATCAAAGCTTCTATAATTTGTTTATGACCTTCATTGAAGGAGCTTACTGCAGCAGCTTGGGCTGACCATCTGGTTTGTGAAAGACTTTTAACAACTTTTCTTGAACCTAAATGTTGTGTCAATATATTCCATTAGTGGGTAGAGCCTGAAAAGAACTTGTACACTTTCTGAACCAATTCAAAAACTGATACACACCCAACAGCATGGGCATATACCAAGTTTAGTGAATGTCCCTCACATGACAAAAAGGTGGAAAATTCACAATTCTCCTTGATTATTGATTGTAGACCAGTATACTTCCTGACATTTGAAGCATTGTTGTAGCTGATTTGCTTCGTTCGCTTGTAACCTGACAGGAACTAGGGGGGCCCTATAGATTGTGGGGCCCTGGGCACGTGCCCTGAGTGCCCAGTGGGAAAGAGGGGCCTGTATATAATGTATCAATACATAGTTCATCAAACCAACTGTTTTATTCTAAATAGATTTTGACTTTGTTGTTTATTATATGTCTCTTATTAATTAGGTTTAATTAACTTAGTTAAGTCATGGTTATAGATTTTTATTTGTCCAATTTTGAACTTATTTCTCAAAAATTATTTAATAGTGCAGAGGACTAATAATGAATGGAATGTGGGACATACTTCTATTTTTTTTTTATAATGAACAACTTGTTCATTGTGTTTGATGAATTTCTTTGGTCTAATGTTTTGTGACTCATTACAAAGTGTTAGTGTATGAATATTGTCCACATGATTTGCTGTTTTTATTCAACTTATCTTATTTTATTTATTATATGATAATAATACATTATTTATTTATTTACATGAATTGGCCAACTAAGGATCGTGTTACAAATTCTATATCATATTTCGTTTTTTCTTTCACTTTTCTAAGGCTGTTCTTCTTCCTGCTGCCATTTTCGTCAGATGTTGGTTTCCTGTTGGTCTTAGTTTTTGAAGCCTCCTGAAAAACCTCAAATTTATTTATTGCCTTTCTGTACTTATCCCTGTTCATTGAGTTAATTTCTGTAAGTTTAAGTTCTGTGAGGTCTTTCTTTATTCTTTCCAACCAAGAGTTGGGTGTCTTCGTTTGTTGACTTTTGTTGAAGATTTTTTTCATTAATCTGCTCTCGTCCATTCTCATCAGATGACCAAAGAACATCAGCCTTCTCTTTCTCATTTCTGTTAAGACTGGTTTAATAAATTGGTAGATCTTTTCATTGCTCATCTTTACCATTTTCGCCTATTTATAGTTGAGAAGGTCTTCGAAATAATTTTCTAAAAGGTTGCAGTTTTCTTGGGCATTTGTATCCATTTTCCCTGATTTGTCATAAAAATTGAAACTGTCTTTTGAAGGATTGGTAATAGTCTCTGGATTTGTTTTGAGCAAAGTGCACTTGTATTTGTTGGAGGGATAGTTTTTCATATAGTCTCTTTTTGTTCCTGATTGTATAAGATGCTGTTTTTCTACCTTCTCTGAACCTTTCTCAGTTGATTTGTGTTGGGTTTGATTTGAATATATTAAATTTTTGCCAAAGCTTTTGTCTGTTTTCCAGCGCTTCCTTGCACTTGTCATTCCACCAGACATTCTTCTTTTAATTTTAGTTGGAAGAGATTCTTCTGCAGCTTTCATTATTTGACACTTCATTTCTTCCCCTGTCTCGCCTTGCAAGTTAGATTTGAAGATGCTTTGAGTATCTGCTTCAATATTCTTAGTTTCAAAATGCTTGCACTTAGGTTTCTTATTATTTTTATAGGAATTTAGGACGAATTTTATTTTAGCTTTAACAAGGTAATGATCCGAATCTAATTTGGTCCCTTTCTGAACCTTAATATTTTGAATTGCCTTAAATTCTCTTCTAGAAATGGTTATGTGGTCAATTTGGAACTATCCAAGGAGCTGATTTTGGCGCTTTCCAGGTCTTCATTTTCTTGGGATATTTCTTGAAGTGTGTGGTCATAATTTTGAGGTTGAAGAGTTAACAAAGTTCCACAAGTCTTATTCCATTGTTGTTCGTCCTCTTATGTACTGGATATTCTCTATTTATGTTTCTGTATTTCTTCTCCTTGCCAATGTGTGCATTAAAATCCCCAAGCATGATGATGACATTATCCTTTGGAATTTTATTAATTGTGTCTTCTAGTTCATCCCAGAAAGTGCTTTGGCTAGATTTTTTTTATTGTCAATATTTGTTGGAGCATGAGCATTCACCAGAGTGTACATTCTGTTTTTACATTTCATCATCAGGGTTGAGAGCCTGTTGGATGTAGGAGTTGAAGTTTGTTATAGACTCCGCTACATTTTTTTTACAATAAAAGCTGTGCTTAATAAGGTGCATTTTCCAAAGATGTACAAATAATACATTATATTTTAGCAAGGTGTAATAGGTATCTTCCATTCATCCTTTAGTTATTTAATTAGCTGTGAGGTTCTAATTACACTTTCACAAATTAATAGTATATTAAAGGACGAGTTCAGTAAGCGCGATTTTACAGCACGCGTCCAAGTTTGGAAAACTACGAGCGTAGCGAGGATTTTTCTAATGGACAAGTGCTGAAAAACGCCTTACGAACGAGTTATTTAGTATTTTTCTATTAGTATTTTTTCTATTTTGCGCCCTTTTATGCCATTTCTAAATAAAAAAAATCGCCGATATACATTGAGGAAATTGTATCGTACTCGGCGAGTCATAACTGCACGCATATGAGTGCTGTTATGAGTCCATTGCAGACGTAAAATAGAAATATATCTTTATTCTTTTCAAATATCATTCTTTCATGCAGTTTATTCATCATTTTTCTTTTTTATTAGGATTCCTACACATGCACAGTTGTCATTGTGTTTAAGGGGTTATGCCTGTAGTCCTTTTTTTTAAGAATGCAGTAACTAGAATCCTGATTTACACTATGACAAATGTCAACAAAACTATGTTCTTTTGTAAAAAAGTCATTTATGCTGAAGAATCTGAATATAGAGGTTGTTAAATAAAAAACATACACGCTTTTTGGAATATTTATTTATTAAAAAGGAAACAATTTCCGTCAAGATATTTTGATTTAAAATTTTTGGACTTATGCCTTTTTCGAAATGATCAAGAATTGATCATTTTTTTGGTATTCCTTGTTTGCTGAAGTTGTTGGCCATGCAAAAACCTCTTCATAGAAACTTTGGTACTCTGCTGGGATATATTTTTCAGGTTTCAGCTTTTAGACCAAAAGCATTTTCGGCAAGATCACGATCCTCCATTTCCGTAACTATTAAAGTGATGTTACGTCATATCTGACAGATGCGTTTCGTTTCACTTGAAAGGGACATAAGTCCAGGACTGGTGCCCTTTTCATTGCTTTCAAGTTGACTTGTGGTGTATACACATGTGCTATTTTCACATGGAATATGTAAAACGCTTCAATGTATAAAAAAGTAATATTTCAAAAAAGTGTGACTCATGCCTTTTTCGAAATGACGAGTTCAATTGTGAATTGACACGGCAGCCATAGACAACTAACAGCTGTATGTGAAAAGATAGACAGAAAGAGGATGAGATGGAGAAGTAAATATCGGCAGTGTGAACTTCTCCTCGATTTAAGCCAATCAGAGAACAAGGTCAAATAAGCCCTATCTTCCCTGTACTGCATTCTTAACAAAATGGACTATAGTTATAATTTAACAAAAATCGATTTTTTGTTTCTGCATTTTTCGAATGTACTTATATTTAAGTATATTCTCTGAAAATTTGAAGTTGATCCGGCTAATATTTTCGGAGATATGAGCACATTTGTTGCCACGTCACCAAGCGCTCGAAATTTGGGCGTACAAACCGGAGTAGCAACTGCTTCTCTTATCTTGTGTCTCTGCCTTTAATGGTTCTGCGTATTATAAGGGCAAGATAAAAGGTCTATTTTATATCTGAGAGTGAAATTTTATGTACAGTACAGGCAGGGGCAGGCGCGTTTTTAAGCTATTCAGAGGCTCGGTGCAAGCTTTTGGCGGGGCCCGCTTTCAGAGGTGGGAAACGTACATAGAAGAACCATCACCTAGAGGTCTGTTGGACAATTTCTTGGCGCACATTGTGGCGTCACGCTGCTAGTTCTGTACACTCCAAAATCAGATGGCGTTATAAAGCGTTATATAATAACCACGCATTGCAAAGTAACAAATTTAACAAAAGGCATTTATTCAAACAAAAGGCATCGGGGTGAGAACTCATTTGTAATACAACTTGGAGCTTGCCAAACTCCTTAATGTTCAACTGCTCATTACCTTGCCTCCATACGGAAACACTTGCGTTCAAACGTTCAAATGCTCCCATAAAGATGCTTCTTCTATAGATTACTCTCATCTTTGCGCCTGACTCCGTAGTGGAGTGACCTAGTCAGTAAAGCTATTAAAAATACAGCAAATAATTCACAAACAAAATTCACTGAAAATTTATTTTTCTTTTATGTAAACAAAAGTACGCAATACAGCATAGACAAAATCAACAAAGGTTTAAAAAGATGTTTATGTGCGAACGCCTCGCCTTACTTTAGCCGATATATTTTCTTTTTTATAATTTACGCTAAATTTTGATTATTGAGTGCACGGGCGTAGCCAGGGTTTAGTTTCGGGAGTGGTTTTGAAAAAAATACAATAACAGAAATGCGCCAATTTACTTTCTAAAACTGACACGCGAGGGTTCCAAACTCCACAACTATACCATACTACTACCATGCTAGATAGTCGTCTCTCTTATTTCAATAAAAAATAGGGTGGGGGGGGGGGGGGTGATTCTTAGTGGTGCAAGTTTATCTTTAGTTTTTGTCATGCACGAAACGACTTGAAATAAATCAATGTCTTTTTTTCTGCAATATTTTTGATATAACATCGATAGTTTGCAGAACATCATCCCAAAAATTAAAATCATCAAATGTGAAACTATTTAAAAGTCCTGAGGCCGTAGTCACTTTATCGTGGTTGTGCCTTATCTCTACAATTGTTTCTAGAAAACTGATTGACTGAAAAATAATTGATTTAAAATTTTGTAATAAAGCACTTGTTGCCTTTGCTCTTGCAGACCACCTTGTGTTGGACAGATCTTTAAGTGTGCGTTGTTTTTCCTTTCTTGAAAATACTTCATCTTCTTCATTTTCTGAGGGAAAATTCGTTTTTTAAAGTTTCCTCCTCGTCTTCCTCCGTACTATTGGTTCCTCCCTCACTAATTTCAGTGTTTTCTGTTTTTGTAGTAAACTTATTTAAAGATTCGAAAGCCTCGAACTAAGCGCTAGGTGTAGAATTCAACGATGGTGTAGGTGCGAGAAAAACAGGCAAACATTCATTTTCTGACCCTGTATTTTGTAAACCAAGTGTTTTATTGTACATGTGTATTGTAAAGTATTGTCACAGGGGCCCGCCCCATTGGGGCCCGTCGGTGCTACGCTCCGATTGCACCTACGTTAAATAAGCCTCTGGGCAGGGGTATAGCCAACTGGTCAATAAACAGTATCTGGTTTGGCTATCAGGAGACACTGTGATTCAGTTGAAAACATGTATAATGCCATATGGGCAACATATTATCATTATTGCTCAACTGATGATAATCCTCAACACGAAATGTCCAGTTGGAGAAGACTCGTGGTGTTCTTGGCAGAAAGCGCGAGCCTTGGGCACATTATCAACTTATAAACAAGATTATCAGTCCTTACCACCTGAAGTTGCTACAGCTCTACATCTCTACTTTATTTTATGAGAGCACTGGGACTACCACTTGGATATAATGCCCATGCCTACGTCGGAAAAGAGGATGCAGAGCGCATCGCGATCTCCGACTCCAGAGCGCAGAGGAGCACACGCGACAACAACAATTGGCAATTTTAGAAGCTAACGTCGACGCAGTTGGTTCATCTTATGGTCCTGGAATAGATGACTCCTTTTAAGTGTTTTGACATATTTTTTAACTAAGTGTATATGCTGGATATTCTTTATTGATGTTTCTGTATTTCTTCTCCTTGCCGAGGTGTGCATTAAAATACCCAAGCAGAATGATGACATTATCCTTTTGGAACCTTATTAATTGTGTCTTCTAGTTTCTTTCTAGTCTTCCCAGAAAGTACTTTTATTTTTTTTATTGTCGATATTTGTTGGAGCATGATAATCTATTCAAACTCTAAACGCGTTTATCTCGAAACGATGTTTTCAGAGTCGGTGAGCAAATTTTTGCTGAAAGGGTGTGGACCAATCGTATTGAAATTTACTCACAACTTTCTTGGATATATTTCTCAGGTAATGAACGAAGGAATAAGATTTTTGACAAAAATTTCCATTTTTTCAAGCCACTTTTAAGTGAGAATTTTGTCGAAAAACACGATTTTTTTTTGAGACGGCGCCATTTTGTCAAAAATTGAAATTTGGCTATTCCTTCATTCATTACCTGTATTTATATATCGAGAAAATACATTCGTTTTGTTTTTTGATGTCAGATTGAACCAGATATATCTTGCTCACCGCCGGACACTTTTTTGCGGAGTACTTTCAGGAGATCATCTATAGGAGCAGGGGAACTAAATATTAAAAAAAATAATAGCGGGGTCTTTAAGTTTAAGTACATTAAATTCTCTAAATGCACATGTTTTTGATGTATTTATATAATAAAATGCCAAAAATTCCGGAAAATTCACATTATTTTAGACAACTAGGCATAACCCCTATGTACAAGACTACAACCTGAAACTCTCAGGTTTCAGGTTGTAGTCTTCTCATCTGGTCAGGTCTGTTTAGTATAGTCTGGTCTGTCTAGTCTAGCTTTATATATACATATATATATATATATATATATATATATATATATATATATATATATATATATAAATGAATATATATATATATATAAATGAATATATATATATATATATATATATATATATATATATATATATATATATATATATACTTCATGTTATTGTGTTAAAATTAATTACAATTACATGATTCTGATTGTATATATTGTATTATGTTTACGTAGAAAATGGACAGATGAAGAAATTGAGATGTTGCGAACAGTAGTCAAAAACTTTTCAGATGGCTTAAATGAAATCAGTGAGCACATTAAATCGCGTACTGTGTAAGTGCAAAATCGCAATTTCTTCATTACTCAACAAGCGTATTTACCACCACATTAATTTGCAGATCACAGATTAGGACGGCGCTAAAGAAGAAAGCTTTTGAGGATGCCGGATTACCTGTACGGCAAATAAATGCAGTGCAGACACAACAAATAGCTCAACAACAGATAATTAAGCAACCTAGCGAAGTCACTTTGAATATGTTAAATGCAGCAGAGTCCGAGGTTGATGTTGAGGGATTACATGAAGAAGTGAAATTAGAGTTTGATGCATCAGCAGAAGAAGTAACACCATAGTTATAACATTTTAAAATAATGATATTTAATATTTAAATATCTTTTTTTATATTTAAGGAAAGAAAAACTCTAGCTTCTATTTGGAAGTAAGTTAATTGATTTGAAAGAAAATTGTGTTTGGTAAAATACTGATGGACAAGTTGTGAATAATTTTTTATTTATCAACTGTTAAAATATAATAGTTTTCTTCCCCATTCTGTCCTTGTAGACTCTCCAATTTTTCTCTTTCCAGTTTGAAGAATAATGCTTTGAATTTCATCCTCAACATCGTTTCTCAACTTGAGATTTTTATATTCATTAGAAACTTCTGTGCAACCCTTCAACCGCTTCAAAGCTGATTTGTAACACTTCCAAGGTTGTGGTTCAATTATTAATAATTTACTAATGGTACATATATCATTTAAAAATTGTTTCAATCCCGAATCTCCATTATTTAGGTGAATCCACATTGTTGTTGAAAAGCAGAATAAGGCATCAAACTGGGTTTTATTCATTTTTTGTAGGTAATTGTTTAAAATTTTGTTTCTTTGATTTGTGTTCATGAAATCCAAGTGTTGGAATGTTATTTCGTCAGAGTCATTTTTTTCTGTAGCTCTTTCTATTAGAGTTGGATCAATGTCCACACCTAGAGTTGAGCAATTGGTGTCTGTAGATGATTTTAGAAAATCATGTAAGGTGATTGTTAGATCCTGAAAAAAAAAAAAATATTTTATAGTAGGATGAAGTGGAGTTTTTTAGAATATGTAACTTTTAAGAATAAATTTCATCATATTTTTTTTGGGGAATTGAAGGAAATTCGCAACAATATAATGTATATTAAATAATATTTTTAAGGCAAATTTAAATTCTCAAATAATATTACTCCTGCATTGCAGCCAATGTCTATGGAGACAAAGTTTTCTTCTCCAGTTTTCCATATATCTGTTGGTAGTAATTGAATTCGGTTTTCAGGAGGATGGAATTGGTAATAATTGATGAAATTTCCGTGTTTTACGGCTCCTGGATTTCCCAATTGAAATTTTAATTCATCTTTGCTCATTTTATATACTTTCTAGGTTAAACGCGATTTAGGTTATATTCCTACAACAGCAGGAATGTATCGACTAAGTAAAAACATTCTATAATTGTAAAATAAATGGTATAATAATTCGTTTTTAATTATACAGTGAAACTTAGGTTTTTATTCAATAAATTACGACCACAAAAGTTTTTCAACTTTTTAGGTTAAACGCGATTTAGGTTATATTCCTGCAACAGCAGGAATGTATCGACTAAGTAAAAACATTTTATAATTATAAACTAATTGTATAATAATTCGTTTTTGATTAACAGTGAAACTTAGGTTTTCATTCAATAAATTACGATCACAAAAGTTTTTCAACCATCTATCATACAATCAGTAGCGTCGCTAGCGTCGGGCGAGCGCCCGGGGCCCACGGGCTAGGGGGCGCCCCCACAGAGGTTGTAGTCCCTAAAATGGGGGGGGGGGGGCTCATTTTGCTGAAATTAAAGCAAGGAAAATAAAGTTCAATTTTGTTTTTCTTTTATATTAATATATTATATTTCTTCTATACATATGTTCCTTTTTTGAATGTATAAAAAATTTAAGAATTTATTTGTTTATTCACTTTTTTTATTTACCTGGGGCCCCACATCAATATATATGCCCGGGGCCTCAAAATCCAAACGACGGCGCTGCATACAATCAACAACCATGATTGATTGACCATGTTTCAATAAAAACTTTTCTCGATTTAATAGGTTGTTGCGAATTACTTGCCATTTTAAAAGTACATGTTTCGTAAAGGTGTAAATGCTTGTCTCTTACCTAGAAACAATGTTTGTCATTGATTTCAATATGGACATTTTTATAACTGTTTTGTGCAAGTTTTGTTTCAAAATTTTCTTCGGTCGTGTAATAATAAAAAAAAATACAAATGAGCGAGATGAAAAATTGAATTATTTGGTATCGGAGTATTATTAGCTGTTTCTAGGTAAATTTTCGGTGTAATATAAAAAATAACCGTTAGATTTGATCCATCAGATCTTCTTCAACTCTTGGTGGGTTTTGGCTTTCTCAACAATTTTCCTCCATTCTGATCTATCATCGGCTAAAAGTTTCCAATTGTTGACATTTATCATTTTGTCTTATTCGACGCCAACTATCCATTTTTTGATTCTTGGTCTTCCTACTGACCGGTTTCCATATGGCAGTGTTTTCCAAACTGGGAGGCGCGGACTAGTTTAAGGGGAGGCGCGAATATTAGTCACAGTGAGAAATTTTCCAAATGAATGCTAAAGTCTTATCTGTAAGAAATTGAATAATAAATGAAAACATATTTTTATTGACGACTTACGCTTAATTGGGTTGTTTTATTATTGCTTAATTGGGCACCCTTTTGACGTCACAAACAAATTATCCCGCGTTTGGAGTAACGTGATTATTTTCAAAATTTTATCTTTTAACTTTTTATATTTAATTCTAATTATTTATAATAAGGTTTTAAAATACATTAAAAAAATCGATAATTTTTGAATGTATTTTAAAACCTTATTATAAATAATTCGGATGTGTGATGTGAAAATGTTTAAAAAAAAATCATTTTTTTATTTTTAACCAGAAATATACAGAGTTATATTTACATATACCAAAATATACAAAATAAACTCTAAGACTATAGAGGTAATCAAATACCTGTACATAGTTCTGGAATTCTTATATCTTATTAAGATAGGTTTTAAAGTAATCTTATCATTAAGAACACTTTATCCCGTTTATCACCATAATGGATTTAAATGTGTATATGTAATTAACAAAAAAAGTGTAACAATCTTAGAATTTTTATATTCATAACACACGAAATTATATAAATATTATATTCTTTGTCCTTATCCACTTTATCACTTTGTTCTTAATGGATTTCATAGATAAGTTGATATTCTTCAATTCAAGAGGCAGTTGGTTGAAATATTTCACAGCAATGTACTCGCTATTTCTTGTGGACAAGGTCTTGTAGATTCTTGGAAGCATTATGATTTTATTTCTTGTTTTACTGTTCGATTGTAGAAATTTAGTTTTCAAGTCATTGTAATTGTGTATAACTGACTCAATAATGAAACATTCTGTAATGTTTAAAGGCACTGATGTGCTTTGTTTATTGTTTTTGAGAATAATTTTAAACATTCTCTTCTATAACGAGATCAAGGGATTAATCACATCACCATAAGCGCCACCCCACGCTATAATGCCATATGTAGCGATACTATGAAATTGAGCATAATAGATTGCTATTAATTGTTTGGTATCCATTAAATAACTTACTTTCTTAAAAATAAACAGCAGATACCTGACCCTGCTCTTCAGATTTTGTACATGATGTTTCCATTTTAATCTACTGTCAATTATTACTCCTAAATATTTGTTTTTTTCGACTCTATCAATAGTTTGTTCATTTATACGAACATCAATGGCATTAGGAACACTATCACAATACGCTCCAAAAGTTATACAAACAGTCTTTTTAGTATTCAAAGCAAGCTTGTTGGTTGATAGCCACTTACTTATTTTTTCGAAATAGTTATTCATTTTTGCTTGGGCTGAAGCCCAGCTCAGGCCATTGCTAATAACTACAGTATCATCCGCGTAGGATATGATATTACTCTCTGGGATGATCTTCAATGCATCATTCATATAAACTAGGAAAAGTAGTGGTCCCAGTATTGTTCCTTGTGGGACTTCAGTTGTTATTCGTAATTCATTACTTTTGCAGTCCAAGAATTTTACCATTTGTCTTCTATCTGCTAAATAATCTTTCAATAGTTTCAACGCGTCACCTCTTATTCTTATCTTTATTTCTTTGATTATGCTTATCAACTATTCAACTATTGTATCATGCACGCTATGATAGATGTTTGTAAGTATTTCCTCTTGAGCCTTTTCTTTCTCATTAAATTTTATTTGAGCAATGATTCCAAATACTTGCTTCTAAGTTTAACACGCTTTCATCACGCATTAAGGTTATGTCAAAATCTCTATGTTCAGGGCATATTATTACGATATCACTCACTTTTGTGGTTCACTTTAATTTTTTAAAATCAGCAACATGATAAACGTTTTCACATATAACGCACAGTTTGAAAGGAACTTTGTATTTTGGGGTGACATTTATAAAATTTCGTTTCACTGCCACGTGGCGGAGGCTCCTCATCCTCCGCCATCTTGAAAACTGAACTGAATTAATTATAAACAATTTAAAAGTGATAAAATTTTGAAAATAATCATGTTACCCCAAACGCGCCATAATTTGTTTGTGACGTCAAAAGGGTGAAACTTCATTCTAACATTCAAACATAAACATTCTTTATAAAATCGTTGTTTTAGGATTTTTTCAGCGCTCTGTTTAAAACCATTGGTTTCGACATATTGGACATGTCTACTACAGCTACTGTATCAACAAAGTCAGGCGCGGGTAGAAATTTCCCATTTTACGTCACAACGCGACCGGCCTCTTTTCGGTACCGAGTTTAAAAATATATTTTCAATTTGTTATAATTATTAACTAATTATATAACTTTTTAATTACAACGAAAAAAAGAAGAAAAAAGAGTTTTGTTATAAAACTTATATATGAGCTTTCGATTTATGATAAATAAAAAAATTGATTCAAATACCCAATTATCAAAAAGAGTAAATATTTGTTTCTAAAATTAGCTTTGTGAAGCTAATATGGGACCTAATTACACCTCACTTCTGTACTATTGTGAAGTGCGCTGGCTATCTCGCGCAAAAGTGATTGCAAGGGCACTTGAACTCAAAGAAGAAATTGCAATTTTTCTCGATGAAAATCATAATGAAGACGGAAATATGTTGAAACTTACATATTTGGTTGACATTTGTAGAAAATTGAGTGTTTTTAATAAACTAATGCAAGGACCAATGGACAAATGCATTTGCTTATACAACAAGACAAAGTGAACGTGTTTATTAAAAAAGTGGAGCTATGGAAATCAAAATTTCAAGAAAATAAGATTGACATGTTTCCACTTTTAAATTTATGTGCCCGAGATAATATAGAAACAAACAAAAATCTATTTATTGAACACGATTTGTTGATTCAGTTTGCGTGGATTCAGAATCCATTTATCTACGAAGAAGATGATGAATTTGGATTGACAAGTATTGAAAAAGAAAACTTGATTCAATTATCTTGTGATACTACAGTAAAACATAAATTTCAGACTGTATCTTTGGTTCAATTTTGATTGAATCTTCATACAGAATATAATAATTTGTAAAACAAAGCTTTGAAAGTACTGCTACCGTTTGCAACATCATATTTATGCGAAACTGGATTTTTTGCCTTACAATTAGATGCAATGAAATAAAAATATCGAGCTCGTTTAGTTGTAGAAAAAGAACTACGAGTAGCTATCTCGTCACTAACACTAATCTAACAATCCATCTCATTAAAAAACAATAATAAAATATCGTTATTATTTTGTTTTGTTTTCCATTGGTTTGTATTAATACATTTTTGGGAGTAATTTTCTGTTAAATTATTTTATGAAATGGAGGAGCGGCGCCAAATGATTAGATATTTTACGGGACGTGTAGTAACATTAAGTTTGGAAACCGCTACCATATGGTGATCTTTTTTGTGTTTCTATCATCAATAGGGTTTGCAATCCTGTGTCATTTTCAATCCGGCCGGATCCGGCCGAATTTCCACCGATCCGGCCGGATCTAACATAACATAATCAAATCTAACATAACCAAATCTAACATAATAAACTTTACTTAAGCTACTGATAACAACAGTTAGGTATTTGAGCATGCTAACAAATCTTATTCTTATATTTATGACAGACTACAAGATGAATCTGTCTAATGAAATATAATATCTATTTAAATGTCTACAAATATTTAGTTTAATCAACTTACTATAAATACCGAATTTGCCGGTGCATAAGGCGCACCCTAAAATTCAACCTACTTTTTGTGTGCCTATAACGCGGACCTATGTTTTAGAGCTCATCTTCATTGATCTGTCGCTGTCTTATTTAAAAAAATAGTAACAAAACGGTTTAAGATTTTCAAAATTTGGTCTTGTTGGAGAAATTCGAGGTTATTAGATTTTCAAAATTCCTCCAAACAGTCTCACAGTAGAGAAAATAGCGAGAGTCTATGAATGTTAATTTAGTCAAATCTTAACCTCGTCTTCATTAATATGTTGCTGCCTTAGTTCTCAAAATATTTACAAAACGGTTTCAGATTTTTAAAATTAAAATTTCAAAAATTTGTGGTTTTTAGATTTGCAAAATTCTTCCAAATAGTCGCGCAGTGGGGAAACTAGTGAGAGCCTACAAATGTTGATTTTGTAAAATCTCAACCTCATCTGCATTGATCTGGCGCTGCCTTATTTTTCAAAATATCAACAAAACGATTTCAGATTTTCAAATATTTTTTGGAGAAATTTGTGGTTTTTATATTTCCAAAATTCCTCCAATTAGTCACAAAGTAAAGAAACTAGTGAGAGTCTACAAATGTTAATTTTGTAAAATTTCATTGATATGCCGTTGCCTTATTTTTCAAAATATTAACAAATTGGTTTTAGATTTAAAAAATTTTTTGCAAAAACTTGTGGTTTTTATATTTCCAAAATTCCTCCAATAGTCGCACAGTGAAGAAAATAATTAGAGTCAACAAATGTTAATTTTGTAAAATTTCAACCTCATCTTCATTGATCTGTCGCTGCCGTATTTCTCAAAATACTAACAAATAGGGATTGCAATCCGATGTCATTTTCAATCCGGCCGGATGGAATTAAATCTAACATAATAAACTTTACTTAAGCTACTGAGATCACAATTAGGTATTTGAGCATGCTAACAAGTCTTATTCTTATGTTTATGACAAACATCATGATGAATCTGTCTAATTAAACTTACTAAGGCGCACCCTAAGATTCAACCCTACTTTTTGAGCTCTTATAACGAGACCTATGTTCTAGAGGCAATTTTTTTTGAAAAAAGGTGCGCGTTATACACCAGAAAATACGCTATTAATTTTAAGTATATATTATTTATCACAAAATCAATTTTG
Organism: Phosphuga atrata; assembly: GCA_944588485.1. NCBI lineage: Eukaryota > Metazoa > Arthropoda > Insecta > Coleoptera > Silphidae > Phosphuga > Phosphuga atrata. The sequence goes on along the minus strand of OX155901.1, from coordinate 31,806,808 downwards.
GTTTCGATAAAACCATGTGGCGCCATGTGCACCAAACATTTAAAGTACCTACTCATGCAACAGAGCGATTATTTTTAACAAAAATTAGCATCACCGGATCCGGTAAACGTTTAGTGATGCCGGATCCGACGGATTACTGGATCCGGTTTTCCGGATTACACTCTCTAATCATCATCCGGTATACGTGGCCTTGTCATCGTATTGTATGCGGTTTGATAAACCTTACTATATTCTTATTCAGTAGGATCCATCTTGTTCCCTTTTCGGGGCATATAGTTTTCTAGTATCGATCACTCAAATTCTTTTAAGTTTTCTTCTTCGCTTTCTCTTGAACTTCATTTGTCACAATAGGTTTGGTCTGGTGTAAGTATATTCTTAGTTTTGTTTTATGCGACAATATCTTGGAGCGTAGGAGGTTTTTTGTTATTAGCATAGTACGCGCTACTTGCGCTAGAAATTCTTTCCTTTCTCCTCACCGACTGTATTGTTTTCATTTAGGGATGATCCTAGGCATTTGAAGTTCTATACTTGTTCAAAGTCATAGTTATTTATTCGAGGTATATAAATCCCTCAGATCTAGTATTTAAGATCCATTTTTAAAGCTGATTTTAATACGGATTTAAAGTCGTTTGTGACTATTTTTGCATATTAAACTGGAAAATATGAGAAGAATCAATTAGCATATTATCTAACTTTTGATCAAACGTGGATTGTGAAAAAAAAATGGGTTTTGATTCCAATTAGAGTATGTGCTCCCCATGTATTGATTTTAGGACCAGTATTATTCACAATCTATATCACTGATATACCAACATTACAGCAGACGGAACCACGGCAACCCTATTTGCTGACGATACCGCAATATATAACCATAGCTATCACATAGACACGTATCTCAGCACGTGATGCATTCGTATTTTAGCATTTTTTTTTAATGGAAAATTTTATACAAGAAAATTGCAGAAAAAAAAAGAAATAAATCTCATTTACGAAAAATTATAGATTTATAAATATTATTAATGTTTGTTATGTTTATATATTAATTTATTATATAATATTCTTTAAAAAGAACATATTATAATATAATAATCTTTAAAAAAATATAAAAAGTGAAAAAGAATCAGTTAAAATCAGAACTTAAAAAATGAAAAGAGCGTAAGTAAATGAAAATGAGAAATCTGTACAATAAAACGTGATTCTCTAAAGATGTTTAATTAAGGCATTATAATACAGTTGTAAAATCAGAAGTCCTCTATGGTTCAGAATCACTACTTTTAACCGGATTCAAAATGGCATTGGAAGATTTGGAAAAGATGGAAAGAAGAATTCTACGAAAAATATTAGGTCCAATCAAAAACAAAGATGGCAATTTGGCAACTTTTTCCAGCACACCGTTGAATAGTAATGGTGACAAACCGTCTCCTTGTCGGACTCCTGAAAGTAACTCACCAACAAATTTAAAAACCAAATATGGCAACATCAAGAAAACTGACAACTTTAAATATCTGGGTGAAAATATAAACATAAAAAGTGAAAAAGAAGCAGTTAAAATCAGAGCTGAAAAAATGGAAAGCGCATACATGAAAATAAAAAATCTGTAAAAAAAAAATGTTTTTTTTAAAGATGTTAAATTAAGGCATTATAATACAGTTGTAAAACCAAAAGTCCTCTATGGGTCGGAAACACAACTTTTAACCGCATGCAAAATGGCATTGGAAGATTTGGAAAAGATGTAAAGAATAAATCTACGAAAAATATTTGGTCCAATTAAAAACAAAGATGGCAATTGGGTTTTTATACCAAATAAGGAAATGCACTAAATCTGCCCAAAAACAGACGAGATCAGGAAAAGACGTGTTACATTCTATGAACATCTAGAGAGAATGGAAGGGGACAGATTGACAATGAAGTTCCACACGTTCCTCCAGAACACGAAAACAGACAAAGAAAATGGATGGGGAGACAAGTCAAAAAAGGACTAAGAAGAAATGCAGATTAAACAGGAGACCTTGCTGAAAAGAGACAAATAGAGGCAAGAAGTCAAGAAATACAGAAGTTTCAATGAAACTAAAACAAACAGAGAAACAACAGGTGTCAAATGATCAGATGAGAGGAAGAAAGCTCATTCTGAGAAAATGAAAGAGTGTTGGAGGAAGAGGAAGGAAAAAATAAATAAATGTTTCTTGTTACTCCTTGGAGGAGCATAGAGCCTCAACAAACAACCGCCATCGAGTCCAGTTCTTCGCCAGCGCCTTTAGCAATAGCAGCGCCGAGTCGCAATCTCATCCAGAACTGTTCTTTTCCATGCTTGCGCTGGTCTGCCATTATTCCTCTTCCAGATAGTTCTTAGTGCGGTTCTTTCGGCAATTTCTATGGCACGGCAAGTCGATTTGTTTGTGTTCGTCCAAATAATGTGTCCATAGTCCAAGATCGATCTGCAAATGGTCTTATAATTTGTCGTCGCAGCCTTCGTTGAAATTTCCTGATTAGAAAGGTCAGAACGATATTGTTTTGATCTTTTGATTATTTCGTGTTTGCGATCTTTTAATGAGTGTTAAATTTTAATGCTCCGTCGAATGTGAATGAATATTTGATTGTATTAGGTGTGTGGGATAAAAGGAGTTGACATTTGGAAGGGTTAGGGCTTAGTCTCCATATGTTGAAGCAATTGATATATCATTGGTAAGTGATTGTAAGTTAATGATTGATTTTGGAAGAGATTTTTCATGTGTCGTCGGCGTATTGGTGAAGGTAGATTGGTTTATAAGTTTGGAGGAGTTGAGGTCCATATTAAAGATGTCGCGACAGAACGAATTGTAAAGTAGGGGTGATCCTTGGGGAACACCTTGAAGAGGGGTAAAAAAATGGAGTGTGCTTCATTGACATTAATACATAACTTTTTGTACGTAGGAAGTCTTTTATCATGAAAAGATGATATGTTGGGACGTTTAATTTGTGTAGTTTGAAAAGCGGTTCGTCGTGCCAAACTGTGTCAAAAGCTTTGTTTATATCGAGGAAAAGGGCGCTGAAACAGACAATGTGTTGATTCAGAAGGAGAGAGTTTTGTATATTTTTTGAGGATGAAAAGTGGATGTATAGGGGAAGGGGAATGTTTAAAGCCAAATTGGGTGCAACGAATCTGATTTTTCAAATAAGTTCATATGCAGCCTTTAAGGATTTACTAATATATATTAATAACCAGTAATGTATATCAAATAATAATAATAATTTTATTCACTCAGTTACATAAAATGGGTACAACCCATTGTGGATGTGATTGTAAAAATTACATAATTTACAAAATATTACAATAAATACAATAACATAATAAATATAGTATCACAGTATATAGTATATACTGTATCTGCAATAGATTTACGTAATATCACAAACAAATATATTATATATAGTAATCAATATATCAATAAATACAGTAATACAATATATGCAATAAATTGCATATGGACAAAGCCAAATAGTGGCTTAACTATGGAAGACAGCTGACAAAAATGCAATTACATCCCTTCAATGTGTTTTCAATAAAATCTGGAAAGAAGAAGAAACTGTCAGAGAATGGAGAACAGCTCTCATCCACCCTATCCACAAGAAAAGCTTGGAGACAGACCCCAACAATTATAGAGGAATATCCCTGCTGGATATAACATACAAGATCCTTTCTAAAGTCCTTTTGAACAGGACAGAACCACAATTGGACCCGCAAATCGGGGAATGCCAGGGAGGTTTTAGAAAGGGTAGGTCATGCTCGGAACAAATAAACCTCAAAAACACCATGGCATATCAAAAATCAAGGGCAAAGACGTACGTAATCTCCTTCATTGATTTCAAAAAAGCATATGATTCGATTGATAGGGAATCTCTGTTATCAGTCCTGGAAGAAATGGGTTTGGATAAGAAAACAACTAATATAATAAAAACGACCCTTACAAATACATCTTCGAAAGTTAAATGCATGGGTGAACTATCGGAAACCTTCGATCTAAAAACGGGGGTGCGACAGGGGGATGGAGTTTCACCGTCGCTGTTGCACTTGTCGCTGTGCACTTGAGAAAGTCAGAGAATGGAAATGGAACACAAATGATATGGATAAGAGTGCATATGATATGGCCCTGTTTGCTGAAACAATGGAAGAAGCACATTAGCAAATCCTTGAACTAAAGAAAGAAACAGTTAAAATTGGTCTTCAAAAAAAATTTCCTTCGAGAAAACTAAGATCATGACAAACATCAAACACTCAGTCACACGTCAAACACACGTAAATATCTCAATGTCCAAGAACAACAGATTGAAATAGTAAAAGAATTCAATTATCTCGGAGAATGGATTAGTTGGAATGCTGGGGAAAGCAAAGCGATGGAATCCAGAAAAAAACTTGAACTGGTCTTCTAACTAACTAAAGATACATACAACAAAAAATCCCTTTCATGGGGGTCTAAAACTACTCGTACAAGCCAGCGATAAGGCAGTGACAAAACAGTGTTGGTATACATAAAAAAAGAAACTTTGTACAAAAGAATTGAAAAACTTTCAGATACTATGCGAAAAAGGAGGATACATTTTTATGGTAATTTTCTCAGAATGAACCCAAACAGATTAACCAAACAAATTTCTGACTTTTTCCGTAATCGGAAAACGAAACCCAACTGGTTTAAAGAAGCTGAGAAAGACCTAGTAGAATTAAATATTAAAAAAAAATCACTAATCGATCGAACAGCTAAAATAAATTAACACTAAAGATGAAAACATAAGGTTCCGAGAGAAATCCACACAAAAACCTAAACCCATCATTTCGGAAGAAGATCAGAAAGAATGAAGAAACACTGGGCTCTAAGAAGAGAATAACACACAAAGAAATTATTGATTCAACGTACCCCAAAGAGGGTGGAATGAAAGAAAAAAAAATATGCAATAATATATTTGATAATACAAGATATAATTAGAGATACATTTTCGGCAAATCATAGAACAGTTGAGATACAATATACACATACACATATTACGCTTCTAAAATTCGGATATTGAATAATAAGCACCCTGTACTAGGATGTGCAACATTACGTTTAAACTGCGCGAAATCCTTTCTTTTGACATATCTTTTTTACATAACTTAAATAAAATTATTGAATTAAATAAATAATTATTTAATAATAATTATTTAATTAATTAAATAATTTAATACCTTTGTAGCTAAAAGATTTTTTATACAATTCAGTGTTATGCTTAGGACATAATAACAGGGTGCCGTATCTTGTATGATGGTTGTATCCGCTAGGGTTTCAAACTATCTTATTCTTCTTCTTTCGAATTGGCCTACTTTGGACCACGCTTGTTCAACTGTTGGGCTTTGATCTTTGCCCAGTATTGTCGCATCTTCTACCGGTGTAACTCCTTTCTCTCTTCTGTCCAAGGGGTATCTTTCCTTCGGGTTTTTTTCCTGAAATCCACGTACTTCCTTCAGGGTGCGTCTCACAGACTGTCTGTTTTGAGGATCTGTTATTCCCAGTTCTTTAATATCCTTCTCCGTTTCTGTCAACCAAGTGGTACGAACCTTCTTGTTTCGCCAGAAGGTTAACAGACGGTTTGTTAGTCGGTTTGGAGGCAATCTTGCAACTTGGCCATAGAAAGCTACCCTTCTTTTCCGTGCACGGTCAGAGAGCATATCAATATGTTCGTAGAGCTCAAAGTTATGCCGCCTTCGGAATTCCCCATCTTCCTTTACCGGGCGTAGGATCTTCCTGAGGTTTCTCCTCTCTCTGATTTCCAATTTCTCTACCAGACCTCTTCGGTTCAAGGAAAGACACTCCATGACATACAGGGATTCTGATCGTAAGACTGATGTGTAGTGCTTAAGTTTCAGGTTGCGTGACAGGCATTTCTTGTTGTAAGTGTTCTTAGTCAGTCGATTCAGTTCAGGCTAGTTCTAACTTGTTGACTCTCTTGAATAATGATGCTCTTTCTGATAAGTTGGGTTTAATCCATTCGCCGAGTTACTTGAATTTCTCAGTCCTCTTTCCCTGCTCTAGTAACATCTCTATTTCTGATGTTGGTGAAGAATTGTGTTTTCTCCAGTGACACTTGAAGACCCACTTTGGCAGCCTGTTTTCTGAGGCTATTTACCTGCATTGTTGCCATCTCAAGAGAGTCAGCAAACAGTGACACTCTGAAAGGCCAGGCAATCTACAACCAGTCCATCGTTCTTACGTCCCAGGTAGATACCACTCTAGCAAACTATCTTATATTAAGTTTTATATAAATTAACACTTTTTACATATAATATATTGATTGCAATATGTACGTTGTTATCTTTAAAACACTCTCTACAACTTTGTCCAAATGTTAAGCCAAATTATTCTTTTTTGCATGATAAAACATCTGTTGACAGTAGAGGCTTGTTCCCAGATCAAAACGTGGAAAAAAAGATGTGAATAAACCAAGGAATAGTACAAACTTATTACTTACTGCTTCTTTGTCCAATTATTATTTTAATTGGAGAATGGCGAAGTATGCATTTGGCAGTTTTTTTTCCTACATGGTCGACGTGATATGACCAGGGTGGAGTCTATCCGCATCCAAAAAAAAATATAGTAGATGTTGCTAGATTGTGACTTTTGTCGTCAATAACAAGTTGAAAATGCCTTGGTAATTTCCTCGGCTTTGCAAAATAAATACAGGTGTCTTATCCGCATTCAGGATAAGATTGTTGATTCAGCAACAATCATTCACTTTACTAACAACTGTCGCAAACTTGGCTTCTGATCGTTCTTGTAAAGGTTTTTGCTTTGTCGAAAAAAAGCTAGAAAAAAAGTTTAAAAGATCGAAATTGGCAATCAAAGGGCGAATTGGCAATCAAACAAAATGAACATTATAGGAAAAATGATATGAAAAGTCCTCTTTTCTATGGAAAAATCGAAGAACAAAACACACGGTTGTTGTACATTTTGTCCAACTAGAATAGAATTTAATGTATGTATTTAATATTAATTCAATTACTAACTTATAGATATTCTATTTTTTATAAATATATTTCCTTTGTGTATTGAGAAATCTTTAGAAACATTGATCTAGATAAGAATTATAAACTGCATAAAATATTTCGTGAGTTGTGTACATTTGCAACAAGAACAAATAAAATCGACAGTTAGTCAACAGATTAAATTTATTTAATAAATTCTATTTAATAAACGCAAATATTGATATAATTATATCTTATTTGCAGTTAATATATTTAATTAGGTTACAGCGTTACAACACGTATCACTGGGGCAAGTCTTAGAAAAACTCTAAATGTGCTCCGATCTTATAATTAGAAATATTTTCTCGATATTACGCTTGCATTTCGTTAATCACATTTTAATATTGAAATATGTATTCATTGCATTTATATTATTATTAGTTCAACTCTTGCAATTCATTTATCAATTGTACTTAGCACATATAAAAATCAATTATAAATAATGGAAATCTACTGAAATAAATATAAGCACATATTTAGGTTTAGCGGAGGAAGAAACCCACAACCTAGCAAGACTGGACAGACAAGGTTAAACGTACAAGAATAAACAGAAGGGACAAACAAGACTAGACAGAAAGACTAGATACACGAGACTAGACAGAGAAGAATAAACATACAACACAGGACCGACAAGACAAGACAGACACGAATAGACAAATAAGACTAGACAGGCAAGACAAGACAGACAAGACTAGTCAGATAAGACTAGACAGACAAGACTAAACAGATAAGACTAGACAGACAAGACTAGACAGATGAAACTAGACAGACAAGACTAAACAGACAAGAATAGACAGACAAAACTAGACAGAGAAAACTAGACAGACAAGACTAGACAGACAAGACTAGACAGACAAGACTAGACAGACAAGACTAGACAGACAAGACTAGACAGACAAAACTAGACAGACAAGACTAGACAGACAAGACTAGACAGACAAGACTAGACAGACAAGACTAGACAGACAAGACTAGACAGACAAGACTAGACAGACAAGACTAGACAGACAAGACTAGACAGACAAGACTAGACAGACAAGACTAGACAGACAAGACTAGACAGACAAGACTAGACAGACAAGACTAGACAGACAAGACTAGACAGACAAGACTAGACAGACAAGACTAGACAGACAAGACTAGACAGACAAGACTAGACAGACAAGACTAGACAGACAAGACTAGACAGACAAGACTAGACAGACAAGACTAGACAGACAAGACTAGACAGACAAGACTAGACAGACAAGACTAGACAGACAAGACTAGACAGACAAGACTAGACAGACAAGACTAGACAGACAAGACTAGACAGACAAGACTAGACAGACAAGACTAGACAGACAAGACTAGACAGACAAGACTAGACAGACAAGACTAGACAGACAAGACTAGACAGACAAGACTAGACAGACAAGACTAGACAGACAAGACTAGACAGACAAGACTAGACAGACAAGACTAGACAGACAAGACTAGACAGACAAGACTAGACAGACAAGACTAGACAGACAAGACTAGACAGACAAGACTAGACAGACAAGACTAGACAGACAAGACTAGACAGACAAGACTAGACAGACAAGACTAGACAGACAAGACTAGACAGACAAGACTAGACAGACAAGACTAGACAGACAAGACTAGACAGACAAGACTAGACAGACAAGACTAGACAGACAAGACTAGACAGACAAGACTAGACAGACAAGACTAGACAGACAAGACTAGACAGACAAGACTAGACAGACAAGACTAGACAGACAAGACTAGACAGACAAGACTAGACAGACAAGACTAGACAGACAAGACTAGACAGACAAGACTAGACAGACAAGACTAGACAGACAAGACTAGACAGACAAGACTAGACAGACAAGACTAGACAGACAAGACTAGACAGACAAGACTAGACAGACAAGACTAGACAGACAAGACTAGACAGACAAGACTAGACAGACAAGACTAGACAGACAAGACTAGACAGACAAGACTAGACAGACAAGACTAGACAGACAAGACTAGACAGACAAGACTAGACAGACAAGACTAGACAGACAAGACTAGACAGACAAGACTAGACAGACAAGACTAGACAGACAAGACTAGACAGACAAGACTAGACAGACAAGACTAGACAGACAAGACTAGACAGACAAGACTAGACAGACAAGACTAGACAGACAAGACTAGACAGACAAGACTAGACAGACAAGACTAGACAGACAAGACTAGACAGACAAGACTAGACAGACAAGACTAGACAGACAAGACTAGACAGACAAGACTAGACAGACAAGACTAGACAGACAAGACTAGACAGACAAGACTAGACAGACAAGACTAGACAGACAAGACTAGACAGACAAGACTAGACAGACAAGACTAGACAGACAAGACTAGACAGACAAGACTAGACAGACAAGACTAGACAGACAAGACTAGACAGACAAGACTAGACAGACAAGACTAGACAGACAAGACTAGACAGACAAGACTAGACAGACAAGACTAGACAGACAAGACTAGACAGACAAGACTAGACAGACAAGACTAGACAGACAAGACTAGACAGACAAGACTAGACAGACAAGACTAGACAGACAAGACTAGACAGACAAGACTAGACAGACAAGACTAGACAGACAAGACTAGACAGACAAGACTAGACAGACAAGACTAGACAGACAAGACTAGACAGACAAGACTAGACAGACAAGACTAGACAGACAAGACTAGACAGACAAGACTAGACAGACAAGACTAGACAGACAAGACTAGACAGACAAGACTAGACAGACAAGACTAGACAGACAAGACTAGACAGACAAGACTAGACAGACAAGACTAGACAGACAAGACTAGACAGACAAGACTAGACAGACAAGACTAGACAGACAAGACTAGACAGACAAGACTAGACAGACAAGACTAGACAGACAAGACTAGACAGACAAGACTAGACAGACAAGACTAGACAGACAAGACTAGACAGACAAGACTAGACAGACAAGACTAGACAGACAAGACTAGACAGACAAGACTAGACAGACAAGACTAGACAGACAAGACTAGACAGACAAGACTAGACAGACAAGACTAGACAGACAAGACTAGACAGACAAGACTAGACAGACAAGACTAGACAGACAAGACTAGACAGACAAGACTAGACAGACAAGACTAGACAGACAAGACTAGACAGACAAGACTAGACAGACAAGACTAGACAGACAAGACTAGACAGACAAGACTAGACAGACAAGACTAGACAGACAAGACTAGACAGACAAGACTAGACAGACAAGACTAGACAGACGAGACTAGACAGACAAGACTAGACAGACAAGACTAGACAGACAAGACTAGACAGACAAGAATAGACAGACAAGACTAGACAGACGAGACTAGACAGACAAGACTAGACAGACAAGACTAGACAGACAAGACTAGACAGACAAGAATAGACAGACAAGACTAGACAGACAAGACTAGACAGACAAGACTAGACAGACAAGACTAGACAGACAAGACTAGACAGACAAGACTAGACAGACAAGACTAGAGAGACAAGACTAGACAGACAACACTAGACAGACAAGACTAGACAGACAAAACTAGACAGACAAGACTAGACAGACAAGACTAGACAGAAGAGACTAGACAGACAAGACTAGACAGACAAGACTAGACAGACAAGACTAGACAGACAAGACTAGACAGACAAGACTAGACAGACAAGACTAGACAGACAAGACTAGACAGACAAGACTAGACAGACAAGACTAGACAGACAAGACTAGACAGACAAGACTAGACAGACAAGACTAGACAGACAAGACTAGACAGTCAAGACTAGACAGACAAGACTAGACAGACAAGACTAGACAGACAAGACTAGACAGACAAGACTAGACAGACAAGACTAGACAGACAAGAACAGACAGACAAGACTAGACAGACAAGACTAGACAGACAAGACTAGACAGACAAGACTAGACCGACAAGACTAGACAGATAAGACTAGACAGACGAGACTAGACAGGCAAGACTAGACAGACAAGACTAGACAGACAAGACTAGACAGACAAGACTAGACAGACAAGACTAGACAGACAAGACTAGACAGACAAGACTAGACAGACAAGACTAGACAGACAAGACTAGACAGACAAGACTAGACAGACAAGACTAGACAGACAAGACTAGACAGACAAGACTAGACAGACAAGACTAGACAGACAAGACTAGACAGACAAGACTAGACAGACAAGACTAGACAGACAAGACTAGACAGACAAGACTAGACAGACAAGACTAGACAGACAAGACTAGACAGACAAGACTAGACAGACAAGACTAGACAGACAAGACTAGACAGACAAGACTAGACAGACAAGACTAGACAGACAAGACTAGACAGACAAGACTAGACAGACAAGACTAGACAGACAAGACTAGACAGACAAGACTAGACAGACAAGACTAGACAGACAAGACTAGACAGACAAGACTAGACAGACAAGACTAGACAGACAAGACTAGACAGACAAGACTAGACAGACAAGACTAGACAGACAAGACTAGACAGACAAGACTAGACAGACAAGACTAGACAGACAAGACTAGACAGACAAGACTAGACAGACAAGACTAGACAGACAAGACTAGACAGACAAGACTAGACAGACAAGACTAGACAGACAAGACTAGACAGACAAGACTAGACAGACAAGACTAGACAGACAAGACTAGACAGACAAGACTAGACAGACAAGACTAGACAGACAAGACTAGACAGACAAGACTAGACAGACAAGACTAGACAGACAAGACTAGACAGACAAGACTAGACAGACAAGACTAGACAGACAAGACTAGACAGACAAGACTAGACAGACAAGACTAGACAGACAAGACTAGACAGACAAGACTAGACAGACAAGACTAGACAGACAAGACTAGACAGACAAGACTAGACAGACAAGACTAGACAGACAAGACTAGACAGACAAGACTAGACAGACAAGACTAGACAGACAAGACTAGACAGACAAGACTAGACAGACAAGACTAGACAGACAAGACTAGACAGACAAGACTAGACAGACAAGACTAGACAGACAAGACTAGACAGACAAGACTAGACAGACAAGACTAGACAGACAAGACTAGACAGACAAGACTAGACAGACCAGACTAGACAGACAAGACTAGACAGACAAGACTAGACAGACAAGACTAGACAGACAAGACTAGACAGACAAGACTAGACAGACAAGACTAGACAGACACGACTAGACAGACAAGACTAGACAGACAAGACTAGACAGACAAGACTAGACAGACAAGACTAGACGGACAAGACTAGACGGACAAGACTAGACGGACAAGACTAGACAGACAAGACTAGACAGACAATACTAGACAGACAAGACTAGACAGACAAGACTAGACAGACAAGACTAGACAGACAAGACTAGACAGACAAGACTAGACAGACAAGACTAGACAGACAAGACTAGACAGACAAGACTAGACAGACAAGACTAGACAGACAAGACTAGACAGACAAGACTAGACAGACAAGACTAGACAGACAAGACTAGACAGACAAGACTAGACAGACAAGACTAGACAGACAAGACTAGACAGACAAGACTAGACAGAAAATATTAGATAGACAGGACTAGGCAGACAAGACTAGACAGACAAGACTAGACAGATAAGACTAGACAGAGAAGACTAGACAGACAAGACTAGACAAACGAGACTAGACAAATCAGACCTGACAGACAAGACTAGACACACTAGACCATACAAACAAGACCGGACAAACAAGACGAGATAGACAAGACTAGACAGACAAGACTAGACAGACAAGACTAGACACACAAGAGTAGACAGACAAGACTAGACAGACGAGACTAAACAGACGAGTCTAGACAGACAAGACTAGAAAGACAAGACTTGTTAGACAAGACAAGACAGACAAGACCGGAAAAATTAGACGTGACAGATAAGACGAGACAGACAAGACTAGACAGACAAGACTTCGGAGACGACACTAGACAGACAAGACTAAACAGAAGAGACAAAAGAAAAAGAACGAATCTACAGTAAATTCTTTTGCTTATAATAATTTTACATCAAACATTATTTTATTTTTTGTAGTGCGCTGACATTGATTATCTCACACACACCTTAAACACATTCTTCCCACGCTTCTAAGATTTTTGCAGTATAATTTTCTAGGGTGTCGACCTTCTAACTGTAATATTAAAAAAAGGAAAAAAACTAATCGATCCATTCACACTTCCATTGCCCTTTCTACTTTAGTTGTCCATAATTAATGTCCAGAAATGTTGTTGATTAAATAGTTTATAATTGTCTGGATAGTAAGATATGGTGTAAACTAGATGTGAATTTTCAATTCAAAATAGAGGAAAAGACGATTTTGCGACTTAAAACAAATTATAAAAAAAGGATGGTTAAAACCTATAAGGAGATTGAATTGGATGTTTCAGTTTCAAGAGAAATTTCAATTTACGCTGTGAAACTCATTTCAAAGATTTTTATAATAAATTTATTAATTTTGTAAAAAATATTCGATGAAAGCTTACACTATACATTATTTAATTAATAGAAACTGTTTTCTATTCAGCTTTGCCGCATTTAAATATATAAGAATTATTTATCAAATAAAAAAAATTGTTTCTATTCTAACAATGACATTTTTTATATATACTTATAATAAGAAATAGGTCAGTTTCTTAATTAAAATAATCATTATAATAATATTAAAAATAGTTTAAAAACACTATTTTCCTTTGTTTCGCGACAAATCAAAGAAACAAAAAAATCATTTTTAACCCATTCAGTGTATAATTAACTGTATATGTAATAAACCATTAGCATAGACTTTATAATTTTTTGCATTTTGCCAATATAGGATAGGCATAATATATCAAACCGGCGGCTACGTGCAGAAATCGTTTACTGTTTTAATGTGAAATCATGCAATTTCTGCGAGAAATAAACGCAGAAGATTAAAAACAATTGATAAAACGTTTAATTACATATCTTTAAGCACCATTACAATACCCAGCCACTTGACAGAGTTGCAATTACGATGTTACGAATCTCCACGATTCGCGGAGATTTGTCCCCGACCCAATTTTCGCCGCAGGACCTTGTTATTGATGCACTCATATATAGTGATACACCTAACCCAGTTATACTTGACCTAAGTTAACCGAATTGCACATGCACATATTTATTTGAACTTAGCAATACAACCTTTTCAATTCGATCATTTTTCACGTATTTATTATTAAAATATTTACACACACACTTTAGCATAAACGCACACCTATTTGAAGACCCTGATCTATTTCATATCGAAGTATTTTTCATTCAGCACTTGTTTTCGCAAGAGTAATTTGCAATGAGATCATTCGGTACATATGTTTTACATAAAATTATTGAAATGTTATTTCAATGAATTCATTGAAATGACAAGAACGTTATTGTATTTTGGAAATTTTGAGAAAACTAGAGATAAAAGAATATTTATTGCACTAGAGCAGTGGTGCGCAAACCGTGGGTTGCGCATTTGCAAACCCCTCGGGGGGTCGCGAGTGAAATTTTGGGGGTCGCCTAATTCAATGATATTTATTTACCAGTAAAATAGTGAAATTAAATTATTTTATTTATAATGCATAACAATGCTTTTGGCGCTCTTGGGAAACATTTAAAGTAGATATTTATAAAATAAATTAACGAAATCTACTTCTGTAATTTAGGAATTAATTTTATTACGAGTAAATTCTGAATCACAAATTAAAATTTATGAAAAACCTACAATTATTATTATAAACTATTTTACAACCGCGTTCGTAAACTTGATGTGATGCCAATCATTTTTTTTATTACTCATCCGCGAAAAGTACTTCTCGATGCACGTTTTTCAATACGAGGAATGCTACTTTTCGTTGTTTCGTTGTATATTTCCATATAGCCTGGGTAACACAAACAAATATTCAATATCGCTAGGTTACATTTAAAAAAAAAACACAATCAAGACCTCAATATTAAAAAAGTGACGTGAAAGTGTCAGAAATTTTTTTCATTACAAAATAATAATAGAAACTAAAGAAAAAGTTATAAAATGAGTGTAAATTCTATCGTGATACCGGAGACTGAGGAGAGTTCTTATGACGAATCCACACCACCAGAGACAATTGAGAAAGTAAATTCTTCATTTTTTATTCCATTTTTTGGATCCCAACATTGTAAGATACATCCCCTCGCATGAATAATAAAAAATATTGTTTGTAACACGGGCGGTATTGTCAATTGCCCTCTCGAGCGAATGTGCCCTCAAAACCCACTTCGTTCGTGCGCCTAATTTTGCTCTCGCGTCAAATTGACAACTTACCGCCTTAGTTACAAAATATACTATTTTCTCAGTATCGTAGCAGGCAGCACTTGCATAAAGGTCTCCGCACACCAATGCGTCAGAGCTTTCGTCGGTTCTTTGTCATTCGTGCGAGCGTAAAGATATGTACTGCACATATGGGGTTGGTTTCGAGGAACATTTTACTAGGATTACTTTGCCCGAGCCATCTACAGGAGAACGGTGGCTTATTTCTCACAATGTCCAGGATTTGAAACCGGGGCCTGCGGCTAAGAATCCCTACCCTATTCGAGTAACACTTCTAAATTTTGATGGGAGAACAGAAAACTGTCATATACTTGCTAATACATGCAATGCATGATATAGCAGCACATAACTAATCACCCTTTTCAAATTTGGTGCTAAATTTCAGATTCGAAATTTTATGTCAAAATAATATTTGTTGTACTAAAAAAAAATTAAAAGTAAACAAGCGAGGGTTTGTAAGAACGGTCATCTAAAAGGTAAGTGCTAATTTTCATTAAAATAAAACGTCAGCGTCTGTTTAAAATAAAACAAAATTTTGAACACATTCATGCACTCATTCATCATAATTTTCTCCAAATATGGGTAATGTTTGGTATGGGAGTTTGTGTTTCAGTGTGATTGGTGTGCTGTGGGCTCTAATTTTCCGAAGTCTGACACCTTGACTATTAGGTCACCACCACCTCAAGAGTGCTGTGCGTGACACTTTTCCAGCAAGGAAATGTTTCATAAATGCTGTCCCGTGGTGGACACCAGAGCTTACTGCCCTGCGCAAGGAGACTAACAGGCTACGGCGGAAGTACCAAAAAAGTAGAGGTGAACTTAGGTTATCTAATAAATTAGTCTAGCACTTGGAATCGAAGAAACTAAAGTATAGAGATTTCTGTACACAGTCTTCAATTGGAAATCCATGGGGTCCCGTTTTCAAAATACTAAAGGGGAAAAAAACCTCCACAAGCCACCTGAGTAGCCTTAAGGTTGAGGGTAGATCGTAGGATATTTTTGATACCTCTCGACAACTCCAGACATTCTTTCCAGAGGACGATGAAGACGACTCTGAATTACACACTCGGGTCAGAGCACAGACGGAAGTCGAAAAAGGTGGACCTTATGAGACGCAGTTCACGTTTTCTGAAATAGAACGCGTCATACGCGGAATGAGCTCGAAGAAGGCGCCTGGTCTGAGCGGCATCTCATCGGATATAGTGTTGGCTGCCTTTTATTCGGCACCAAACCCATTCATTACTCTGTACAGCGAGTGTCTAAAAAAGTCTATATTCCCATCTTGTTGGAAAGAGCAGCTCATCAAGATCATCCCGAAAACCGGCACTATCCTCGATGGACTTCAGACTCATAAGTTTACTTCCTGCTGCCGGAAAGGTGCAAGATTCTTTACTCATCTCGAGAATGGAACATCACTTCCACCGGCACAACCTGATAAACCAAAATCAATTTGGCTTTAGAAAAGGGGCTGGAACAGTTCAAGCTATTTCTGAAGCGGTTAGGTAACCATACGTGGGTCGGTAAGATCTAAGTATTATTGTTCTGTTATAGCCTTAGATATTAGTGGGGCATTCGATAACGCCTGTTGGCCGCTAATTACTTGCAGGCTAATAGAGAAAGGTTGTCCCGACAGTCTCATCAAATTAGCCAGGAGCTACTTTTCAGAACGCAAGGCCATTATAAGCGAACCAGGTTAGTACGTCGAGAATAGAATTAGTAAAGGATGTCCACAGGGTTCTAAATCAGGTCCAGGTTTTTAAAATATTTTGTATGGAAACATCTTTGAAAGAAATAACATCTTTGAAAGAAATCTGCCTGAAGAGTGTGAGATCATAGCTTATGCCGATGATACTCTTCTGCTTTGTAAAAGCAGAACTATTGTTGGTCTGATAGAGACCACTGATCGTGCTCTAGAAAATTTTCGCCAGTGGGAAACTCAAACTAGGCTCAGTTTCAATACCCAAAATATTGTAGCCCTCCTCTTTAGCAGATCCTCAAGTCAAAGGAGTCCCGTTTTCACTCTAAGAAACGAAAAAATTAAATGCCAACAGCATCTTCGATATCTAGGAGTTACTATAGACAGACTCTTGAATTTTAAGGAACACATAAAGCAGGCATGTAGAAAAGTGAAACAACTAAGTATAAAATTAGGTATCGCTGCAAAGAAGGAACAAAAAGGTCTAGGAAGAACAGGGCTCTCTGAAATCTATCGCGGCGCGGTAGAACCCGCATTTTTATATGGAGGTCCAATCTGGCAGAAGTTATGTGGCTTGAAAGGAAACCTCAAGCTCTCGGGCATATAGCGCCTCAGCACCACCCGCGCTGCGAAAGCCTATCGTACAGTATCCACAGTGGCAGCTTGTGTGATTACAGGTCTCCTTCCAGTAGACAACCGCCTCAAGCACGATACGTTAATTAAAGACATCATATGCTTACCAAATACTTTGAACAATATTGAACTGAACGTTAACATACAAGAACACATTCACCCTTCAAAGTTATTATTGGTTAGGTACTATTTGACACTGTCAAATCTTTTTCAACTTCGGGTATACACGGACGGTTCGAAATCGAGCAAAGGCACAGGACCTTCATTCGTTGTCTATTACAACGGCGAAGAGGTTCACTACAAACGCATTAGGTTGGAACACTACTGCTCAATATTCCAAGCAGAGCTCATCGCCATACTACATGCCTTGCAATATGTTGAGAATGACAGCAATAGCTCATGCTCGATAATATGTGACAGCCGATATGTCTTCGATGCACTGAAAAGTTTGAAAGGAGCCACTGAACTGTTGATGGAGACATGGACGACAGCTGCAAGCGTTTCAAGGAAAAATATTATCCGATGGCATTAGATTAAAGCCCATACTAGAGTCGAAGGCAATGAGCGAGCAGATTGGCTCGCAAGACTTGCAGCAAGCAATGGTCATCTGCCAATAGACCTTTTTACGGTTAGTTAAGCGCGTGCGCATCCGCCAACTTTGAAAGGCAGGAATATGAAAGTTTCGTGCAAATTCACTGGTTATACGTCAAAAAGTTCGGGCAATTTTTGACGTATAACATGGCGGAAATTGACACATGCGCACAAAAAAAATTTTAACTATGGAAAGGTCTATTGCATACGACAAATTTCCTAAACAAGCGCTGAAATCTGGTTCCAGGGGACATTTCGAGAAACAATGGCAGGACAGATGGAATGCAGCTACAACAGGCTTGTGGACTAAGCTGTTTATCAGTCTATCCCACCATGCAATCCAAATTATAACAGGCTATGGCAACTTTAAGGCGTATCTCCATAGATTTGGGAAAAAAGATTCTCCCCTCTGCGAGTGTGGGGAAAACGACGACGCGGCACACGTTTTATTTTTCTGTCCAGATACAGCACTATGGAGACGATCCTTAGTGCCTGAAATGCAACGGAATGGACTGAGCTAGCCCGACAATGAGGATGACTTAAGTACAGTAGAAAAACCCAAAAAGTGGTGGTACATATTCGATAAACACACCAAGAAATTGCCCAGATTGGACCACGACAGTCAGTTTAGGTGTTAACAATTTGGGTCAAGAGACGATCCTGTAAATATTCAGTAGAAATCGTTGCAGCCAGCATAGTGTCGTATTTGACGGAATGCTGGCTTTCATATGCCTGCATATGAAAACACAACAAAATAGGCTGTCTAGTCTTGTCTGTCTGTTCTAGTTTTGTCTGGTCTTGCTTGTCTGATCTTCTCCGTCTGATCCTGTCTGTCTGGACTTGTCTGTCTGGTCTTACTATCTGGTCTTGTCAGTCTGTTCTTGTCTGTCGGGTCTTGTCTGTCTGGTCTTGTATCTCTGGTCTTGTCTGTCTGGTCTTGTTCAACGACACTTCATTTTTACCACGGCCCTCATTCGGGAAAGTGGATACCAAATACAAAAAGTTTGTGAAGTCATGATATACATCAGTTCAATGAAAATCACAATTGAGGAGATTAACAATTAATCATCTAAATCTGTTATATTTACATTTAGCAATTGCTGATAATTAATAAATAGTTTTAGGCCAAAATCCTTCACTTTTATAGCGATTACGCCACCATGAAAATAAAAATGTTAGTGCAAAAGAGATCATACAATTTTGTAAAGGCAAAAAATGTTGTAATAACATATTGCGTTAACCTTCTAAAATCGTTCTGATTCAAACATAAATGTGTAATGACATATTACAATATAAGGAACATGTCCACATCGACAAGAACAATAAATAATATTACTTAATAATTAACAATTATAATTGGTATTGATTGTTACAATTGCTAATCATGTGCAAATATTATGCGTAAAAAACAGTTTCATAAAATATATAATAATCGTTTTAATGTCACATCTTTATTGTTTCATTGAAGTTAATTTATATTATGTAAAAGCATGTACTGAATGATCTCACTGCGGTTATGAAATAATTATGTGCGAAATTTGAATTCGTTTATTTGTTTTATACCGTTTAGTTACCAAGATCAAACCTGATGGAGTTAAAGTTGATGTATCTATACTCGGACCGGCGAGAGAATGCATCTAGTATCTAGTCTCAACAAGTTTAACATTGTTCTGTGCCTACCCCCACTTTATTTCGAGTGCGCGGTGTTTAGCTGTCCGTATTTGAAGAACTGACCCAAATTTCTTAACTCAAAATAATCTGCGCGTACCTCGGCGTGTCCCATCCCCTTATACCTCGGCGCAGTACAGACCGAGTATAGTTACTATTTGCTGAGAACTAGAACAATTGAAGTTTGAACAATACGAGCATTGTTTTTCTATAAGAATGCAAGTTTTCTTAGAAGAATTAGTTAATCTTGTAGATTCAGATTTAATCGTCGCAGTAACTAAACTAAATAGATTAGCCGAATTTGTTATGCTATTAGTCAAATGAATTAACTAATAAGTAATGAAAACTAGAGTATTCTACCAAGAATAAGTTCGTTTTTTAACAAAATATTTAGAATTCAGTTATCATCAGTTTGAGTGTTTAGTGCTCAACGACTAGTTACAATGATTGGTCGAGGTATGGTTGACATATCTAGTTTCTTTTGGCCGAAAAATAAAATATTCTATCTAGAATCGTTAGAAAGTTACAGCTGTTTAACTAGAAGCTTTCAAGTTTTTCTTGGAAGAATTATCTAATCTTGTTGACTTAGACATAATTGTGAAGAACTCATTAACTGAACTAGCTAAATTAACAATATCTCATTCAGTTTTAATCAGATTAATTAGCTAATACATTGTTTTCTAGCTAAAATATTCAGTTAGTTGTCAAGATTTTTACAAAGTAATTAGAATTTAGTTAACTTGAGTTTGTGTATTTATTGCTTAGCTACTATTCTAGTTAAAAAGATGAAACTTAATGGAGTTATAGATGATATATCTAGTTGCCATTTAGTAAAAAAATTGTGAAGCCTTCAATGTCGTTTTGTAAGAATTGGCTTATCTTATTGACTTAGATTAGTTGCTAGATCTTAATACAGATTAAATACACCAAATGGCAACAATAGTAATAAAATATAAACAAATAAATGAAGAAAAACGCAAAAAATCTAAATGATTCAAATCAAACAGATCAGATGACAAATTTTTTTTTTAGAAGAAGAAGAATTTATTTATTCAAAAATAGGTTGCCCTAATATATACATTCATTTTAACTGAAAAAAAATTAACATTTAAATATAAATCATAAATAATACCATCTTAACTAAAATATATAAGCCTAAAAATAATATATCATAAAATTAAAAATATTAAAACAAATTATATACCATAGAAATTAATTAAAAAAAAGAAAATTCATTATCATTAAGAATACATATATACATACACACACATACATAGAAGTTAGCTTTATATAATAATATGTGAAATTACATGTGAAATATGTACTGTATAATATCGTATAATTTTTACTTTTAACATTATTACTGGTGAAGATATTTTATAATTTCCTTTTTGAATATTGTTAGAGTTTCACTACATTTGGTATTATTTGAGAGTGCGTTGTAATCATTAAAACCTTTGAAAAACAACGATTTCATTGAATTTTGTTTGTTTGTTTTTCTTATAAATATATTTGCATATTTTTTTTATTATATTGATGTACCTCAGAATTTAATGTAATGTACTCATAGAAATAGGAAGAAGTAAGATTATTAAGTATTTTATATATAAATATCATGGTGAGATATACAAATCTTTTTCTTACAGAAAGCCATTGTAGGGACTTTAACATTGAATCAATAGGCGTATATCGATTTGACATTAAGATTATTCGCATCCCTCGGTTTTGGATTTTTTGTAATTGAGACAATTTATTCAAGTTGAACAGATATAATACAGAGGAGCAGTAATCAAAATGGGTTTGGATAATTGTTCTGTATGCAGTGATTTTTGTTTTCATTGATAGGTTACTAGAGATTCTTGAGAGAAAATATAACTTTTTAGTTATTTTTTTCTAAAGATAATCAAAATGATTTTCAAAAGTCAACAGATTGTCCAATTGGAATCCTAGATATTTAATATTATTCACAAATTCAATTTGTACATCATCAATTGAGAGTTTCAAGTTATTTTGGTTTATATTATTGAATTTATATTTTGTTGTTATCAGCAAGGCTTTAGTTTTTAAAACATTCAATTTCAATTTATTACGTTTCATATATTTGTCAACTTCTGCAAGTACCACATTCATATTACTGAGGGCTGTATCCAGATTTGTATCGCTACATGCAAGTAAGGTATCATCTGCAAATAGATTTATGAATTCACAGTCTACTTGTAAGTTGATGTCATTCAAATACAATATAAACAGAAGAGGTAATACACTCCCCTGTGGAACACCATGAAGGGTTTCTTGTTCAGTCGAGGTTACGTTCCTCACTCTTACTTTTTGCTTACGGTTTTGTAAATAATCTACCAACCAATCATAAACCTTACCCTCAATACCATATCTTTTCAATTTAAACAATAATAATTTTCTATCGATAGTTTCGAATGCCCTCTATAAATCAAGAAAGACAACCACCACATGTTTGTCATCATCTAATTCTGATTTAAATTTACATAAAGAAAGTTGTAATGCAGCTTCACACGAATACTTTCTTCAGAATCCTGATTTGTTGTTTATAAGTATATCATTTATGTTAACATGTTCAATAATTTGATTGTAGGCTGCTTTCTCTAATACTTTTTCAATAGGTGGTAGTGTATTTATAGGGCGAAAAGTTCACTAGCTTTTATTGTATTTCTAATTTTAGGAATAGGTATAATAGTACTTATCTTCAATGATTCTGGGATTTTCCCATACTCTAGTGATGTATTTATAAAGTTTAACATTACATGTCCTATGGATTCAAAGAAATTTTTTAAAACTTAAGAACTTATTATTTCAAAGGCACTACTTTTATTTTCTAGTGTATTGATTATTTTTCTTAAGTCTCCCAGTGATAATAGTTTGAAATTTGAGAAGCTGTGATACACATTATAGTTTAAATTGAAATAAGGTTCCATTTCATCAATACTTTCCACTATATTGCTTATGCTATTTATAAAATACGAATTTAAATTTTCGACTATGTCAATATCTTCTCGCATGATTATTTTTTTATCCAAGTAATCAAATTGAATGCTGTTTGGTAAGTCTTGTGAGTTTACATCAACCAATTCTTTAAGGGTTTTCCACATAAGCTGTGGGTTATTTTTATTCCTATCTATTTTATCAAAATAATATTGGGCTTTTTCCATTTTCCATTTCTTTTTCTTCATTAAGTTTACCACTTCATTCCTGTACTTTTTATAAGTTTCCCATTTTTCTGTCCTATCCATTCCTGTACAATTTTTGAAACACCGATAACTCTTGTCTCTTTTTCCTATCTCATTTAGTACATCAATATCAAACCACGGTGCATTACATCTATATTTACAAGTTTGTAATGGTGCAACTCTACCAATCACAATTTCACAGTTTTTCAACAAATTATCATAGAGTTCATTTACATCAACAGAGTCAAATAACCAATCACAACATATCAAATCCATTTTAATTGTAAGGATATTATGATCACTAAAGTTTCTATACTTTTTTACTGTCATAATATTTCCTCTTTCCTTGTACGGAAAGTTAATTGATATAATTAAATGATAGGTTATCTTAGGACTACAATGAACATTAGCTGTTAAATTACTACAGTTTGAAAGAACATAATCAATTAAAGTTTTACTCGTATCAGTTATCCTAGTAGGCGCAGATATTAATTGATTTATGCCATAAATAGACAACATCCTTCTCATTTTTCTTGTATAGAAGCAATCACCAAGAAAATTCATATTAAAGTCGCCAACAAGAATACATTTCAGATTTGACGCAAATACATTGTCAAACATTTCTTCAAGTTTGTCTAAAAACACAGCATCAGAACTGGATGGTGAGTAATAAAGACATCCTATAATCCATTTTGAAGAACCAAGTTCCACTTTCAGAAACTTACACCAATAGTTTCCTTGAAGCACAAATTTTCTAAATACGATAAAATTGAGTTCATTTTTTATGTAAATCAAGATCCCTCCTGTGTGTCGGTTTGTAGAATCACAACGTATGACATTATATCCTCTATTTTGATTTCATTGTCTTCGATGTCTTTGGTTGTCCTAGATTCACTAATCATAATCATTTTAGGATGATAAGTAACCAAGCTTCCTTGTTTTTGATCTTTATTTTCAGTACACTTTGAATATTCAAATATATTATATCTGAATTCAGTATTATATGAGGGTGATTATTCACTAGTTTTTTTCCAGGTATCACTTTTACTTACTATTGTGGGTTTATTATTGATATATTTAATTGTTTTTGTTTCATCACCACTCTCAATTAGTTCCTCCAGTTTAGCCTTAACTTTCAGGTAATATTCACGTTGTGCCTTTGTTTGATCTGACACAATTTTAATTCCTGGAAATTTGTTGTTTTTATTTTTAAGAACACATCTAGCATCCTCCTGAGAGTGTAAAATTACCCTGATGGGCCGAATCTTATTCGACATAAATTTTCCCAATCTGAAAATTTTTGGATTTGTTTTATTTATGACATAGTCCATAAGGATGTCAATCACAGTTTTCTTATCATCTGAATTACGTTCTACCTGTGTATTTTTAGATGATTCATTAACGTTAAAGATAATCAGGTTTGAGGGTCGGTTTTGTCTGTCCATCATTTCAGAGATGATATCTTCTTTTTCATAAATACTGCTTGTTTCTTGACAAGGAACTCTGGCAGCGTCGGTATTGTTTTGGTACTGGATAAGTTTGTTCAAACTTTCCTTAAGTTCAGCTACTTCTTTAACAAGTGTAGGTACTTTGTAAAAACCTTCTTCACATGTTTCACAAAAAAACTTCAATTTTCGTTTTGTTCTTAACTGCAGGCATTTCACTTCAGACGCTGTTAGATTTCCACATTCCGTACTTAAAAATCTTTTGCAACTGTCACATGGGAACATTTGTGCAACATCAAATTGTTTTTTGCAATTTATACATTTATCCATCATCAATTTGAATTTTATTTTCTACGCCACTGGAGACAGCAGACAAGTTTCTCAAAGTTTCTCTTCAGTGTCAAATGTGACTTGACCATAGAACTTATACTAATGGAATAGGAATACCGTATAACTTACGTGTACCGAAACTGTGTCCAACATCTGTGCGACAAGGAAAGATTCTTTTGTTCGCTATGCGCATGCTCCAAATGAAATAAACATTTATTTTCTAACCTTAATTTTAAACATAAATATGGTTGAACTTTAATTTAAAAATATTTTTATTGTTACTGATACAGTTTTTATAACATTAGGTGCTTTTTATTTTTTAGGTGGTGTATTATTTAGTTCTATAATTTGTATCTGTTAAAAATATATTTAAGAAAAATTTAAAAAAGTTAGTGTTTATTTTGTAATAGAAAAATATTTTAGTTTACATAAAAAATAAGAGATTTTTCAAGAGATTAAATAAGAAATTAATTATTTAAATTTTTTTTTTTATTAGTATAAGTACTAGTATAGTACGATTTAATAACATTACAACTTGACACTGTAACAAGAAAACTACTTCTCTTATTTTATTTAATATTTATATATATGTAATATATATTTAATATATATTACAACTTTTACAAAATAAAAATAAATCTACTGTAAACTTAATAAAGTCGGAACACAGCCTGAATATATAAATATATTCAACGTTTCCAGAGTTCTATAACACTAATGAGTCTTTTTAGGACTACCAAAAACAAATCTCATGCGAAATTGTCAGTTATTCTTTAGCTTTCAGGCCACCTTTGTGACACTCAACAAAAACCAGAAAAATAACATTGTTTTTTAAGATCATGTCATTCCGATACCTTGTTGATACATGATCTTGTTAAGACGTTTATAAGTTACCAAATAGGATGAGATATTTTCTGGTTTTGATATGTTTGTTAAACAATGTTATTTTTCTGGTTTTTGTTGAGTGCCACGAAGGTGGACTGAAAGCTATAAAAAATAACTGACAAATTTCACATTATATTTGTTTTTGGTAGTCCTAAAAAGACTAATTAGTGTTATAGAGCTCCAGAAAGGTTGAATATATTTATATATTCTGACCGTGTTCCGACTTTATTAAGTTTATAATAATAATAATAAAGGCCTTTATTCGTAATAAACACAAAATATCAATAAAACATGCAATCCATTGGGCGAGGCGAGGTTCAGTTCGCCCTGTCTACAATAATAGTAGACAAAACGTATGTTCAACTAACCCAAATAATTAAAATAAAAATAGCCAAAACAATGAAAATAATAACATTTGAAAGTTTGTGTCAGAGAAAATGCTAACCAAGCCAAATAATTACTACAACTTTCCTGAATTTCCGAAACGGTTTTATTACGAATACCGTATTGCCAGCAATATACACCCATTTTGTTGATTAGCGATATTTATATTATCAAAAAAAAAGTAATAAACTTAATAAACTGGATTAATAACATGCATCTAACAAGATGGCAACTGTAAACAACATCGAAAAATACGTGTAGGTCGCGCATGAGCATTTCGACCCAAAGAAATAGAATGAGACTTTGCATCTCACTTCTTGGACACAATTTTATGATTTGTATTCCTGTTCCATAAGTAAATGTTCTAAGGACTTGACACGGCAGCCATTGACAACTAACAGCGCAACATGCATTGGCGTACGAAACAAATATACTTGGTGTTAATTAATTTTTTCATCTTTAAATTTAAAATGAAATATGAAACATTATTGTATAATATAGTACCTATTATCCGCAGTATAATTTAACGTTCTATTATATTTATAAATTATTCGAAGTCTTATATTCATTTAATTACATATCGCCAAATTCTACGCCAGTGACTACAAATGTATGTGAAAGAGAGAGATGGAGAAGTAAATATCGTCGGTGTAAACTTCTCCTCGATTTAAGCCAATCAGAGAGCAAGGTCAAATAAGCCCTACCTTCCCTGTACTGCATTTAAAAAAAAAATGAACTATAGTCTAGTTATTAAGGTGAGACTTGGTGGAGTTATAGATGATATATTTCATAAAAATAAAATATTCTATCGAGAATAGTTACGAAACTTCAGCTGTTGTACTAGAGGCATGTTCTTGCAAAAATTAAAAAAAAAATTAAATCAACTACATCTCAGTAATTAGCGGGTCTAATTATGTATGAAGTTTATTAATACTTTTAACTAAATCAGTTACAAAGTTTGTTCTGCCTAGTCTAGATTTCAGTATTACACCATTTACTAACAAATATTCGAATTTGCAATTATTCCTGGCTCACCTTCTTTTATTTTGTTGATGTATTTTTTAGTGATTTGTAATTATATTATTAAAATCTATCTAAAAGTTAGTTTCGCCTTAGTTGTGGCTATTAACTGAGAATTATAATTACGTCTTTGAGGAAAACATCTGAACCGGATGGGATTTCGCTTCAGACTACCTGTCATTTGCGGTTAAATACCTCTTAAATTATACCGAAATCCAAGATATTTGCACAAAAGGAGAATTGTAAAAGTGTAATTTTAGAAAATATAAAAGTTTTTTAAGACCGAGCAGAAAAATTTTTTACTCAAACTATTAAATCACAAACAGTATAAAAATGTAACGGATCAAACCTGTATTAAATTATCTTATGTGATTTCATTTGTTATTAATCATAATTCCATTTTGATTACCTATGTCATTAATCGTTTTTTGTCGAACAATAAAAGAAAGAAATTGGTTAAATGGTGCATTCAGGACATGACCATTTCAACCTTAAATGAAATAAATATCGTATCTACCTAGCTTATCAATTCACCACAAATCATGAACTAATAAACCTAATACATATACTAAATGCTTGATTGTACTTGATCCAATTATTACTTCAATAAACCATCAGATAATACATCATAAACAGAACACATTGAGTGGACAAATAGAAGCTATAATTTCCAGTGTAATAAATCCAAAAAAAGTAAACTTAACAACGGTAGGATTAGCATAACAAATTAAATATGATTAATATTGTAATATCAAATCATAATATCAGAGATTGTCCATTAGCTGCCACCTTCAACTCTATAACAATTGACTTAATATTATTCAAAGCAAGTCATTCATATACTAAATGTTTGTACTTGATCCAATTAGTATTTCAATAAACTATTAGCTAATAAACAATAAGCAGAAGGCATTGATAGGAGAAATAGAAAAAGGAAAATTTAATTAACAGTGCAATGAATTTAAAAACAAATAATAGTAAACTTAACAAGGCTAAGATTAGCATAACAAATTAGATATGATTAGTATTGTAAAATCAAACCATAATACCAGAGATTATCTGTAAGCTGCCACCTTCAACTTTATAACAATTTACTCAATATTATCCAAAGCAAATCGCTTAAGGCGAAGTAATAAAATCTCAACCTCTAAGAAACAGGTGTAACTTACACTAACAACAATCGCATATTTGCATTCATTCAACGTTTCAAGTACTCCCAATTCACACATTTAAACTAACGACAATGTCCGTCAAGTGGTTTCTGTTTGTTATGGCCCTATACATTTTTTTTTCTTTTGCAATTTCAATTATTGGTAAATTCTGAAAATTTTACTTCCATCAGTTTCGGTTTTGTAAAGAAATGGATGTAGTTTATAGTAAGGTAGTTTTTCGAATAGCTATTGTTAGGGTTTGGTTTCTTTAACGGTTCATTTATGGCGAAGAAGAAGCTAAAAATTGTTTTGTACTTATTAGATTTAAAATGAGTTATGGTGTAATGTGTTTATGGACATTTGGATATAATTAAGTGAGAAATAGTCTGTTTTCTTTTTCATATTGAGTTATTGCTAGAGTAAAATTGGTCTAGGTTTGCTGCACACCTGTTCAAAATGTTTCACTTTATTACGTTGTAAATATTTATTGGCTCGTATTTATATTTTTTTATTTTCTCACGTTTATCATCGAACAAGTCATCTCAACTTTTTCAAGTGATGCCTGTCGTAGGCTGTACGCCACACGTGCCTTAGACTATCAGAACACAAGCCAACTCTCCCTAGCATGTATTTTACAAAGTATATTAAACTGAAAAAATAGTGTGTATACTATATACAGGGTATTTATGATCTTGTGATCTTATTTTTAAAGGATGACTAAACATCTCAAGCTCATTAATGTAAAAATGTCTTGCCAAAAGTTGCATAACAAGTGAGATAGTACTGTTTTAATTTTTTTATGGTTTTTTTAAGTGACGATTAAGCATATTTTGTTTTACTTACTTTAAACTACTAGTTCTAGTTATCGCTGTGTCGTTGAACGCAAAGTCTCACTCGACTTATCAATACAGTGAAATTAATAACTAACTAGTACAACTTAACTAAAATAAATATACTTTTCTAAAACAAATTATCCACCAAAATCCTTAAACTTAAGCTCCGTTAATTAGACTCATTTTTACATAATAATAAAACTTAATATTCTTCTTCTTCATATGTCGTCTTCCTTAAGGGGTTACATGGGTTTACTCGTCGGAAGAAAGGTCTATTTTCAACAATTTTTTTTGTATATAAAAAACAAAACATTTTTTTCAAAGTTTTTATTGTCATAAAGATTTATATTTGAAAAGGAATTTCTGAAGTTTTCAAAGGAAAATATTAAAAACTCCGCCATTGTTACTCATTTCCCGTGACCCCTCAGGAAAAAGGTGCTTCCGCGTTGACAGTAGAACTCATGACAGGATCATGTCAAGTGAAAAAAAATCGCCTTTTAGTTAAGACCCTAAACTAGAACTTGGACGAAGGAAAAAAGAAAAAAGTGAAAATTGGATTTTTGGCAGACTTTTTTACAAAAAAATGCAAATTTTGGTACAATTTGCTGAACATTTTTTTTTAGTAGTTGCGAAAAAAAGAAATCCTTCGTCCAAGTCCTCGTGAATTGTATCTCGAAGACCTGTGTAAAATTTCATCAAGATCGGTTGAGTAGTTTTCGAGAACTTTTGACAACCGTCTTTGAAAATATAGTTTCGAGAAAAACGCGTAACAATAAAACTGGAATTTTATTTTTTTTGTAACTTATATTGAATCGTCGATTCCTGGGCCATAAAGTAAAGAACCTGCAGCAGCTGCAATGTCCAGGGCATCATTTTGCTCCTGTCTATGACGAATCCTGGCTTCGCGAGTCTCGCTCGATGATTTTTGTTCAGCTGCGTACACACGGTTTTCATCTGAAATTCAGGCATATTCGTGGAAATTTCGACCAAGTTTTAAATCCATACCGTGCATAAATAATAATAAAGCTGATGTTCCTTCATTAAAAGTGCAAGCAGCGACCAATGCAGCAATATTAACGATCTTTGAACCAGCAGGAAATATTTTTGGAGTAACCTTCCAGATTAACAGCTTCAAGCTTTAATTATTATTTTGTGTGAAATCACCAACACACCGCTCCAGAAGCTCATCTTTACTGAGATCTTCATAGATAGGTTTCATTGCAGTCAAAACATCATTTGGTAATGGAGTATAATCCATTTATAATCCAATTTGATAATGGAGAATAATGTTTGAATGATGAAAGAGTGTTCGTAGATGATGCTCGCTGCCAAGCGCACCAGGAGTCTGGACCTTTCGGGCAATTTCCGTGCTGAGGATTTTTGTCAGTTGAGCGGTAGTGATAATACGTAGCCCATATAGCGTCTTTCATTCGAAGTTCCCGAAACTTTAGGCATTTTTTAATAAATTTTACAACAGACACTATTGATAATCTCAAATAAACCTCGTGATTCAAGAAGTAATCACCAACTGAAGTATTTCAAAGTAGTTGCCCTTAGAAAGTGGAAGTAATGTACAATAAACACAGACAAACAATAGACGAGCAGCTGCTTCGATACATCTGCGGAGCGCTGAGCCTATCTGACTTTGAGCACGCACCTTCCCAGGGTTGTATCTCCAAAACTTTTATTCGTATCGACTTGAAAATTTAGGATATTCTTAGGAATTAATAAGGAATTAATAGGAAGGAATGATCTTTAGGAATACTCTCGAGATGTTGTAGAAATTAATAAGACAATAAAAAAAAATCGATATTTTGAAGCTGTGAAACCCATGTAACCCCTTAACGAAGGTTGGCGATCACTTCACGATTCCCTATCTCTTGCAACGTGAAATATTTGTTCAACATTGAGGTTACTACCCTCTCTGATATTCCTTAGCCAAGATTTCTTTTTTCTTCCTATGCATTTTCTTCCCTGCATGATTACTTATAGGAGGAAGTATTTGTCATTACGAAGTATGTGGCCAAGATATGCTGTTTTTTTTTCTTATTTTGACGATTGTCATCAGTTTGCTGCCGTGTCCAATTCTTCTTAGAACTTCTTCATTTGTGGTTCTAGTAGTCCATGGAATTTTAAGTATCCGTTTGTAGAGCCACATTTAAAATGCCCCCGATCTTTTTATGTGCAAGTTTCTACCCCATATAACAGCTGAGCTAAATGCCATCATTATGGCTAAACTTAATTTATTATGTGTGCACATTGACCTGTATTTTATAAATCCTTTCCGGGCTATTTCTATTCTAACTTTTATCTCCTCATCTTGGTCCAATTGGGAATTTATGGCTGCTCCCAGGTATTTATACTTGTCGATCCTCTCTAACTGTTTACCCTCCATTGTAAGTTGATGTTGTCGATTGGAGTATTTGAGAAGACGATGTATTTGGTTTTACTTATGTTCATTGAAAGCCCCATTTTTTTGCTTTCCCTATTAATGATATCTAAAAGGATTTGTAGGTCTTCTATACTCTCTGCCATTGTTGCGGTATCGTCTGCAAATCTTAAGTTAATAATGATTGTCCCTACAATGCTTACACCTTCCGTTCTTTCCCATAGTGCTTTCTGAAATATTTGCTGTGAATACACTTTGAACAATTGTGGTGACAGCACGCAGCCTTGTCTGACTGCTCTTTGAATTTGTATCTGGTTTGTTTCATTGTCATCTACCCTTATAACAGCTGTATAGTTGTAGTATAGATTTTTTATTAGAGTAATATCTTTGGGGTCTAGATTTATGTTTTTTAGTGCTTGTATATGCTTACCGTGTTGAACTGGATCGAACGCTTTTTGGTAATCTATGTAACATATGAACTCGCTTTTTTTTACCCGCGGACAGGCCAACAAGGACCACGCAAATATCATTTCTTTGTAGGTCTAGTTTCCTTCTTTCTCTTCCAGAAGTCTTTCATCCTGGTCGACTGAGCAGCTCTTCTTTTAGCAGTCCATTCTCCTCTGTTGAGATTCTTCTTCTCCCCGACAAGAATTTTGAGGCCAACAATTTTTTTTTCTATACTCTATTCGGTTTAGACAATCTTCTTCAGTAATTTTGAATTGTTGAAGTTCTTCCTTCATTTGTTTTACATAGCCCCTTGCCTTTTATAGTTCCAGATTTTATCAAAAATTTGTTTATTTAACCTTGAGCAATCCATGCGGACCATATGTCCGTAGAACTGAAGTCGCCGTTTTCTGATCATCACTTCAAGGTTGTTAATTTTACTATACATTTCTGCATTGGATCTCAATCTATAACCTTCCTGTGTTTTTTTCCGAGGTCCATAAATTCTTCTTTCTATCTTCAGCAAATTCTCCATTCCGGTTATATTTGTAGTTTCCATGCCGTACAAGATGACTGGTCTAACAGCTGTATTAAAATGTCGTAATTTTGCATTGATAGACAAGTTCTTTTTATTGTATATATTTTTTGTACAAAAATCTTTCCAATTTCCCTTTTTGTTCTCAATTGCCTATTTATCTGTCCCATTGCTACTAATTATTCCTCCAAGATATTTAAATCGGTCAGTGGCCCTGATGCTCCCATAATTTGTTTTTATCATTTTCTTAGTATATTTATGATCACTTATCATCTCTGTTTTTACCAACGAAATCTGTAAGCCCGCTTTTTCTGCCGTTTCTTTTAACTGATCAATTTGGTTAATAGCTTCTTGTTCTGATTCAGCAAACAGCGCTATGTCGTCAGCAAATGCTAAACCTGAACTCGCTTTTATTACATTTCCTGCATTTTTTTGTAATAATACCGTCATTGCAAACAACGTATCTTTAGTCCCCATTCCGCTTCTAAATCCGAACTTGTATGCTGTCTAACTGCTCTTCACATTTTTTATATATACGCTGTTGGATAACTTTTAGAACTTAAAATTACTAACTCAAAAATCAATTTAAAAACTACAAACAAATTAAATTATTAAACGCAAAAATTATCTCAAGAGAATAAATGAAAGACTGCTCTTAAAATGCTACTGATAACAATGCCGCACAAAAAAGATAAACCAAACGCTTCTTGACCCGAGATCAATTCAAGCGATGCCCGACCACATTTGTTCGAATAAATCAAATGTGATTACTAACGTACCACAACTTTACAGAGAGACAAACTTAGACAGACGACACAAATATTTCAAACCTAACAATGATAGGGGATTATGTAATCTTTGGGACCATTTCATAAACATTGAAAAGGGGAGGTAGCAACTGTCAACAACCTAGTATTGGTGCCATATTAATGGGGCAGTAATGGTATCAAAAAGATTAGGGGCGGTGACTAGGGGGAAAGTAATCTTCCAAACTTATCATTAGAAATGATAATGGGCAAGATTACTTTGAACCATCATTGCAAAGAGAGAAAGCAACTGTCGTACTTCTCATACACCCTCTCTGTAAAGGAACAACCATCCAATGGATGAATTATCAAAAATGTGAACAGCCCCGAATAGCCTAAATAGAAATAGCCCCCATATCCATATTGGGGGAGAAAAGAAAAACCAAATGCTAGTAACATTTTGCGCAAAAAAGATCTGCGTGCACGAGTGGGGGTGCATTCTTGCACTCTTAACTTTTTTTATCATACAAGGTCTAGTTCTGTTAATATATATATATATATATATATATATATATATATATATATATATATATATATTTATATATATATATATATATATATACGTTGTTGATCCATGTATAGTTGTTTTATATACCTCTTCACTGGACACCTACTTGTCCCCCTCAATACCTAATATTATCCATGAATTGGCATAATTTACTAAGCCTTGGTCTTGCTGTCCATTTGTCGCCGCACCTCAACTAGGTTACGTACCATAGTCTTCATAACGCGCCATATATAGAAATCAAGGGGGTTAAGGTCGGGAGACCGGGGATGCCATGGAACAGGACCACCTCCGACTAATCCACTTATTTTCAAACACATTATATAAATGTTGGCGAACTAAACGATTAAAATGCGGCGGTGCACCATCTTGAAGAAGCCACATTTGTCGACGTACATTCAAAGGAACTTTTTCCAATAGTTCTATCAACTGATTTTGCAAGAAGAAGATATGATCATTTCCAGTCAAACGATTTGACAGCACATGGGGGTATAGTCCGGTCCAAATCTTTATCAAAAATATGTGCTGGAAATGATTACGACGATCAGCATGTGGATTTTCTACAGCCCAAATGACTAGTATGTCATGTAAGTTGTAAAGCCTGTACTTTTTGTACATGCAACGCAATTGAGTATCGCGCAGTGTTGGCCAGATAATTCGATTTGAGACATATACTTGTTGAGATATTTGTCGAGTACCAGTAGAAGGATCTACTTCGACAAGATTTAAGATTTCTTCTTCGGCATGCAAAATTCGTTGGTGTCGGCTAGGTCCACCATGCCGACCTCGACGTGTTTGCAGTACACCAGTTTCTCGTGCACGGATTACTAAATCGGTGAATTTTTGTGTAATAGGGGTTGGTCTCTTAGGAAATCGCTCAGCGTACAATCGACTTGCAGCGGCAGAATTCTGGAATACTTCTCCGTGAATTAACATGTCAACGTATTCACTGCTGGTGCGTTGCACTTTTTCTTCCCTTACGATATTAGGATTTATTCGGAAGAATTTATTTCAAATCACAGTGCAGTAAGAACCTAGGAAACAGCTTAACAGATGGGAAAAGTTACAATCATCAGCCTACTTATTGTTTGTAAAAAAAATCACCTATACTTTATCGTTTCAATTTTAAAAGTAATATCTCTCTTATTAGGCAACTTTTGTTAATACATTTTAAGATTAAAGACCTTTTAAGATGTTTAATCACCTCTTGAAAATAAAATCACAACACTGTAAACTCCTTGTATTCCAATAACTAACAGCTAATCTACTAAACTAGTTGTTTATCAAATTTAACAAATATCAAGTCTGGTACTAACTCAATTTGAATCAAGTTTGAACGGTTTTCTTGGAAAAAACTGATATATTTTGTACAATTTTTAAAACATTATCTAATAGTTAAAGTATGTCGGCATCCTAACCTAGAGGTTAGAACGTTTTCGTTTATGCCATCTACAAAACTGGGAAGTCTGATCAGAATCCTTCTGGTTATAGATCAGCCATCTCAGTACGCTTGCAAAATTAACAAAAAAGTTTTCTAATGTATGGTTACAAAACATCTAACTAAATACAAGATCATCAATTTGGATTTAAAAGTAGTCACGATAGATGGAGAATAGAATCCATTTTAACAGAAACAATGTAACAGCAATGACATTATTAGACCTTCAAAAGGCATTTGATAAAGTTTGGTTAGACGGACTAACATACAAGTTAGCCAAGTTCAAATTCTCACCAATACTGACAAAATTTATGCATAACTATCTAACGAATAGGTATTTCAAAGTAAACATTAACGGGGCAGACTCTAATAAAACATCGATTAGGGCAGGTGTTCCACAGTGCTCAATTCTGCGATAAATTTTATTATTGACAACCTACTCTAACACAAACGAATACGGTGCAAAAGAATATGAAGCAATGCGAAACCTTTATTCTCTGTTAGCAAGAAATGGTAAGAAAAAGAAATTTAAGACCCATTATGACTTATGCTTCCCCTGTGTCGTGTAACTTTTAGCTCGCACCAATTTTAAACCATTACAAGTTTTTCAGAATAAATGCCTCAGAATGGCTCTGAATCTTGACAGATACACAAGAAACACGGACTTGCATAATCTGCCGAGCAATCCTATTGTTGCTGATAAGGGGAGAGTTGGGTAATGGCAGCTAGCGTAGGGTGACCACACGTCCCGATTTTGGCGGGACAGTCCCGCCTTTTGAAGGCCTGTCCCGCGTCCCGCCGATTTTTATAAATGTCCCGCTTTTTAGAAAATATCTGTATTTCTTATTTTTAATGTACTGTAATATATAATATAATATTTTTCCACATATTCCCATAAAATCTCCTTTTTAAATGTCATCCAATGAAAATATTGAATATCCTCCAATTGAAATATCCATTCTTGAAAATATTCCAAGCAGTTATTATAAAAATTTCTGACTTCTTT
Source organism: Phosphuga atrata (assembly GCA_944588485.1). Taxonomy (NCBI): domain Eukaryota; kingdom Metazoa; phylum Arthropoda; class Insecta; order Coleoptera; family Silphidae; genus Phosphuga; species Phosphuga atrata. The sequence continues at coordinate 31,770,373 of OX155901.1, read as the reverse complement.
CAGAAAATCCGTCGTTTAATGGCACCTTGTTCTGAAATTTTCATTGGGTGACATTAACAAAGGAGATTTTATGGGAATATGTGGAAAAATCTTTTGAATATATTAGTAAACATTTTCCGAAGATTAATATTTGCGAAAATGATCTTTTTGATAAGGAGTTATTAGTAAAGTTACGTTACTGATGAAAAAGTTATGTTGGTTTATGTTATGTTGGTTGTCTGCAAATGTGGAAACAGACAAAAAGTGGACGGAGTTATTCCTTCATTTTAAACAGAATAATATTATCAAAATATTTTGATAAGGAATATTATTCGCTTTAAAATGAGAATTTGAATTTGTTGTAAAATGAGAGAGATTTTTGTAGTATCAATAAAATATAGAAAAACACAGTTGAACATTAAACTGTAAAATCTATATTATGCGTAAAAAATAATTTCACCAATAATGAGAAATTTCACGACATTTTATTAAATGATCCGAATCTATTGCAGTATTCACTAGGAAAAAAAATATGACTGTGAAAGAAAAACATATTTTTTTTAATAAAAAAATTTTAATTAATTAAAAACCATAATGTTCATTCACTCGTGACTATAAAATAAATAAATATAATTACAGGTACAATTTGGTTTCCTGCACTTTCGTTCGATAAGTCCATATTGATGAAGCCAAAAGGCAGAAAGAAGCGCATGTTCATTATTATTATTTATCAGGTTATATTTATCATAGTATTTTTTAGCAACCCGCATGGTTTCTCGCAGCACAAGGAAAAGTAGTGTAGGAAACCAAATCGTACTTGTAATTATATTTATTTTTTTTATAAGTCATGAGTGAATTAGAGAACATGTTAATTTCTTAATTATTTTTTTATTATATCATAGTATTTTTTTCCAAATTTTATATTCAAATTATTCATTATATATTATCATCCCATCCCATTTGTCCCGCCCCGCTTTGTCTCATTGAAAATGTGGTCACTTTAAGCTAGCGGGTAATAGGATTCACTATCCACTACAATTTGAACATACATGAACGTACAAGTCGCTCGAAGATGATAAGAATGGCTTCGGTAACATTTGGTTATATCACGAGATCGCCGCTGGCCAGCTCAGTTGCATGGCAATGACAAAAGCAGGTAAGTTTCGTTAATCGTAATAAAAAATTTCCAAATCTCGCAACCGAAGTAGTTACCTAATCTTTTATTATTCTGTTGTATTTTGTCTATTATATGCAATATTCCATATTTACGATAAAAGTGGAAGATAAATTATTTAACGATGTTTTCTTAGTTTAGTTTTATTATCTAGAGATGGTTACCATTCGGGTAATAGGAGCTACTCACGCTCCCATTGGTCGCCCCCCCGCAATGGCTTCTATTACCCCCTTCGAGATGTGGAATACTAATCTAATGGAATAATAATAATGAAATAGCTACAGTTATTACTTTATAATCAGTGACCTCTTAAGGGCCACTGCAAATGTCCAGCAATCAACCAAAAATGTAAAATTTATGGAAAAGGTGATTTTAATTAACAAAGAGTATATTTTTTAAATATTTGTAAGTAATTACTGAAAGACAGATAAGTAACAGACTAATTAGTGTCCAAAGAACTAAATGATTGTAACCTAAAGCAGTATTTCCCAAACTTTCTATCCACGTGTACCCCTTTCAAATATTTTTTAACACTTCGCACCCCTTCGAAAATTTCTGAGATATACTATTAAAAAGAAAAACTGTACTCGTCTTTTCTAAGTAATATATAGTCTCCAGATTGGGTTTTAAAAGATAAAAATATTGTTAATTACCTGCGAGTGTAATACAAACTTTTATTTAATTTTGCTTCACATTTAACAACTTAAATTTCAAGAAAAGTTCCATTTTCTGTGTTTTATTTAAGAGCAGCATGTCGTCGGCCCATTATTGTATTGTTCTAATGACAACGATAAAATTGTTGATTCGTACGTCAAAATTTTGTTTAGAAGTTGTGTTTAATTAAATTGTGTTTTATTAATCATACATGGTTATATCCCAAGAATTATTGTTAGATGGTAACGCAATTGCCGAAAGATTACTTCCGCAGAAATCAATAAATTTATACAAATAATGTACCTATAATAAGTTTTGTGATTGGAGATCAAAAAAGAACATCAGCGAAGTCAACATATAGGGTCATGTTTACGGAGCCCATAAGTGAGTTATTTGCAATATGCGTTGCTATGTATACTTATATTTCACTAGTGAAATAAAATTCTAATTTCACTAGTGAATAAACCATTGTTTTATTGATCCGTATCCAATTAATTAAACATGACATTATATGGCAAAATCCAATAAAAAATATTACAAATCTTAGAAAAAATGTTATTCTTTTAGTGTTCTCTTATATCTCTATGTGAGCAGTTAGTAAAATAAACTATTGGTTACTTTAAAAATATAAATGTAACAAAATCATTTAAAAACGGAATTTATCACAAGTTAGTTTTGATTTGTATTGTATTAATTAATTACCAAAGATAATGAAGATGAACTGTTTGCAGATTCAGGGCTAATTCATAAGATTCAAACACTTTATAAATTGTAATGTTTGATGCACTATTTTTGATATCATTTAAATATTGTTATTTTTCTTCTTATATCCACTTTTGCACACACAAAAAATGAATATTTTGGAACATAATTTCGTACCCCTTGCAAACCATTCGCGTACCTTTTGGCCCATCGCCTATATCCAAGTTACGAATTTTATTCCAGTTAAAGTTTCCACACTGTATTTTGTTTAACGTTTTGGTTTACGCCAGCGTGCTTACTATTATAATTGATCGTAAGCCTACTATAGCCAGGAATCTCTGTCTTTAATTTTCTAATTAGTATATAATTTTGTGTATGGATTTTTCTATTTTTATCTAGTAAATATGTAAATAAAGGGCTTTTAATTTGAAATTTGAATTAGCATTAGCTTTTGAATCTGGGGTACCGCATTTGTTCGAATAAAACGAATGGGGTCACAACTAACGAACTACTTTTACAGAAAGGGCATGATAAACTTAGACAGACGACAGAAATATTTAGAACCTGACAATAATGGGGAGCATGTAATCTTTGGTACCATATCATGGACAATGAAAAAGGAGGAAGTAAGCTTTGACAATCTAGCACAAGCAATGATAATGAGCATTATAATACTTGTACTGGTACCATATGAATGATAGAAGGCAGTATCAGTAGACCGTATCAAAGATTAGGGGCGGAGCAATCCTAGTACTGATACCATATCATAAAGCTGTGACTAGGAGGGGAAAAAAATCTTCTCAACCTATCATGGGACAAATGGGGCAAGATACTTTCTGAACCAGCATAGCAAAGGGGGAACTGTCGTACATCTCAAACCTCTCTCTGTATAAGAACAACATCCGATGGATGAATATCGAAAATGTGAAAAAATGCAATAGGCCACATGGCCGCAGCGTTTGAAGGGCTGTAAATCCCCCGATATCCACAATGGGAGAGAAAAAATAGTTAATTTAGTGAACTAGTTATTTGCCAATTTTTATAGATCTGCGGTAACTAGTGCTCGAATTATTGAAGATTTAAACAGATAAATACAATAAACATAATAAGACCAAAAATAGCTTGAATATAAAATATTCAACCTGTTCGTTAATCTACAAAAATTAAGTCCTACTAGGACTTTGACAAATGTCATATTGAAACAACTACTTCCCTGGCTAATACCACGCAGGATATTGAATTACACAATAGACATTTGTTTGTTATTACTAGTACTACTAGTTAAATGACATTAAGATTTCTTTCTACATAAATTAGGTGACTTAGCCATCTGCAGACGCGTTTAGAGGTAAATGTAACTACTTAAATGTAACTACAAATAGGCCCCCTTAATTTTCAAGATAAATACAAGTCTGTTACTAGTCTAATTTGGCTGAAGTTTGAAATTTTTATAAAAAATTTAAATTTGATAATTTAAACAAATAACTAATCTAGTACACTAGATATTTACCAAATTTTATCTAACTCATTTGGTTTACGAGTTATTAAGGAAAATGTAAAAAGTTATAAATAAGTGTGTTATTTTTGTAGCATTTTGATCCACATTGCATATTTTTTTATAAAAAAACTGAAAGGTTTTGATAAAGTTTGAAAGATCCAGTAATAGCTCATATAGTAATCTAGTTATTTATTAAATTTGATCATTCTACTTCAACTAGTTTTCAAATTATAAATGACTGTGAAATAATGCTGATATGTTGTTTGTTTCATTTTTGGCTATCTATTTGCATTGAATCCGCATCACGCAGCAGGAAATCTGAACAGATTTGACTATGTAGAGCTCTATATTAGCGATTTGTTTAGGTAGAGTTGGCGCGAATTGAGTTAACGAGTTTTAACGTATTCCAATAAGTGTTTTCCCTAATTGCTTCAAAATGCAATCATTTCTAAAATCAGGAAAACTCGGAAATTCCGCAGATAAAGCTGGTCCATCGACATCAAGTAAACCAGTAAAGAAAACACGATCTGTACCGTGGGTTGAAAAATAGTGAGTCAAACATAACCTTTTCAAAATAACTCCACCAAGTTTAATGAAAATTTTGATATTTCAGTCGTCCACGTACTGTGGCGGACGTTGTAGAGCAAAGCGAAGCTGTAACTGTCTTAGAACAATGCATTTCTGGAGCTGACTTGCCAAACTTATTGTTTTATGGCCCTCCAGGTACTGGTAAAACCAGTACCATCTTGGCTGCGGCCCGACAACTATTTGGAGACATTTACAAAAACAGAATACTCGAACTCAATGCTTCTGATGAAAGGGGCATTCAGGTCATTCGAGATAAAGTTAAAACTTTCTCACAGTTAACAGCAAGTGCAACAAGACCTGAGTAAAAAACAGAATACACAAAATTGATACATTTCTTATATTATTGATGTTGTGAATTTTAGTGGGAAGCCTTGTCCACCTTTTAAAATTGTTATTTTGGATGAGGCTGATTCTATGACACATGCAGCTCAAGCAGCTTTGCGTAGGACCATGGAAAAAGAAACCAAAAGTACAAGGTTTTGTTTGATTTGTAATTATGTGTCACGTATAATCGAGCCTTTGACATCTCGTTGCACTAAATTCCGATTTAAACCTTTGAATGAGTCCATGATATATGAAAGGTAAGATAAAATTATAGTATTCTATAGATCAATAATCGGCAAACTCTGGCTCTTCAAGAGTTCTATTGTAGTTCAACTATGATAAAAAATAATTGATATTTTTTTAAATTTCTGATACTTCTAAATATATTAGATTCGCAGAAGGTGATTCATGCGATTCAGTTCAACCCACAAAAGTTTAACCTTCTATGATATATAGAGTTTTCAAGTTATTACTGAAAATGTAAACTGTTATAAATAAGTCATTTTTTAACATTATAAATAAGTCTGTTATCGTACAATTTTGATATGAACAATTTGTACAATTTCAATAAGTCATAGTTATAAATAAGTCTGTTATTTGTACAAAATCTTCTAAAATTGAGTTTTATCTCAATATTGAAAAAATATTATTGTTACAATCTTTTATCAATAATCAAATCAATTTCATGTTACAATTTCATCATAAAATCTGAAACCGTAAGAGATGTTTTTAATTTGTGTGGAACATCACACAAGTAAAAGGACTATACCAAATAGGCCATTGAATACAAAACAGAGGGATTTTCGGATAGTTAAAGAAGAATTCTCAAAAAATGCTCAGACACGTCAACTTTGTTTGTGAGGGGGGACACCTTTTACAAGAAAATTTGTGGGCAAATCACTTAACCCCTTTTGCAGTTGGACCACAACCCCTGAAATTTTAAATGGCATGGTGGTGTAAGTTATACCTCAGTTGAAAGCCCATGTAGCCTTGAATACTAAATGGCTAACATTTTCTAAATCTACGAATTTGTTTTTGAGATTATTTAATTTTAAGTTATGAAAGCATTTTCGGTGTATGTCCTTGAAAGGAAGTTCATTTGTTCAATCTGATCTTACTGGGAAAAGTAAAAAAAAACACCACGTTTCAACACCAGAAAAGATTTTTATTACTTCAACAAATACTCAAATTGATTATTTTTAAGACATGTACCTACACATGTTTTCATCTATTAAACAGTGGGTTTTATTCTGTTATCGGAATATTACAGATAATTTTTTATTCTACTCTTTATTAATCCCTTACCACCTAATAGATCCCATTCGACCTCCATTTAAGCTGCTTTTTGTTGTCGTGTTTCAAAATAAACATTGGTTGTGCAAAAAGTGGTTTACTCTATCGTGGAGAAGGTCGAAATGATCGCCTAGTTTTTCAAAAAATGGTGAGAACGGCAATCATACGGCAGATTTATGTAATCAAGAGGGTCCGGATAAACTCGTAAGCTGAAAATACGTGTTGGAGTTGGCCACGAAATTTCAAGAAACAGGTTCAGTAGCCAATAAAAAACGGGACCCTTAACGTGAACTTTCGGTGAGAAAAGTTACTGCAAACCCAACTCTGAGTAGGAGGTAACCACCATAATGATGACAATTTATTCGTCGAATCCTACAAACAATATAAATTTCATCTATATAAAATTCATTTAGTACATGAACTGAATGATGAAGATTTGGATAGGCGACAGGAGTTTTGCGAAGTGATGTCTGAAAGAATAGGTGCGGACATTTGTTTTTCTGACGAGTGTACATTTTTCCTAAACTCTACTGCAATTCGCCATAATTGAGGGGTCATCCTCATGCAATTCGCAACTGACAACAGCTTAACAATTGTGAACACCCTGTTTCAAAATCATGCCTGACGCCTATCTACTTGGACATCTCCTGATAAGAAGACCAAAAGTCAGATTGACTACCTACTAGTAGATAAGAGGTGGAGATCATCATTCCGAATCGTGAAAACCAAGCCGAGTGACCACAGACTATTAATTGCAGACTTTGGAGTAAATCTACAAAGACTCATCAAACCAGATAGGAAGAGGAAAGTAAATGCGCAGGAACCAACGACCTTTCAGCAAGCCCTATTTGAACTACCACATCCGGTCAATCACAATAACGCAAACCAACTATGGGAAGAAACAAAAAGATGGATTGAACTGGCCGCAGCGATATTTCTAAAACAAGAGCCCAAACAAAAAAGGAAACATTGGATGATGGATGAAACACTGGAACTGCTAGAACAGCGAAGAAATAGTAAGCTCTCTAACATGGACCCAATAGAGAAAGCTATAAAAACTCGGCAACTCAACAGACAAATAAAAACAGTCATGCAGGGACAAAAACCAATACATACACAATATATGCATGGAAATAGAAAACCATGCGATCCAGAACAATACGCATGACCTATACAACAGAGTGAAATATCTATCTCGTGATTTCAAGCCAAAAACGCAAATAATCCAGGATGACCAGGGAAACATTATAACGAACCTAAAGGGAATAGTGGAAGTATGGGTAAATTACTGCACCAAATTATACGATGATAACCCCACAACATATGTGGAATCGGAGAACAGACAGTATGAAATGGAGCCAGGTATTCTTAAGACCGAGGTAGAGAAAGCTATAAGGAAACTTGGAGATAGAAAGGCAACGGGACCAGACAACATAAATGCTGAAACAATTAAAGCAATGGGAGAAGCAGGAATAGACAGTATGCATACTATTCGCCATAGCATATGGACATCTGGGAAATGGCCAGAAGAGGCAAAATCTCTGCTAATACCCATATACAAAAAAAGTTGCAGACTCTGCTAACTATAGAACCATAGTGCTGGTATCACATGCCAGCAAGATTATGCTACACATACTTAATGCCAGACTAAAATACATCCTGTTGCCTGAGATTGCAGTTGAACAATCAGGATTTATCCCAGAAAAGGGTACACGGGAGCAGATCTTAAATGTAAGGCAAAAAATAGAAAAGGCCAGAGAATTCCAAGTGAAAGCATACCTGTGCTTCGTGGATTATACTAAAGCGTTTGATAAAGTGAAGTGGCGCAAACTATGGCAAATACTAGAGAAAATGGGAACACCACTGCATCTAATAAGATTAATCACACAGCTCTACGAGACCAGTACTGCATGCGTCAGTATTTAAAATACTAGCGGAAGTGCGGCAAGGATGCATATTGTCGCCAATACTGTTTATCATTTACACAGAATACATTATGTGAAAGGTACTAGAAGATTGGAACGGAGGGATCCCTGTTGGAGGCAAACGGATAACGAATTTGAGATATGCAGATGATACTGTGATTCTGGCTTCGGAGGAAGCCGAAATAGAGGCTATAATGGCCAGACTCACAGAAGAGAGTAGCTCATATTGACTGGAGATTAATAGAGCCAAAACAAAGATCATGATAATAGACAGACAAACTGAAAACCTGCCACAAGGCGACACCGTGGCTGGATTTGCAGTGGTGGAAAGATTTGATTATCTAGAATCAGTAGTTACCAACAAAGGTGGATGGGAAGAAGATATCCGCAAACGAATAGCGATTGCCAGAATGTCTATGGCAAAACTGGTGAAAATTTGGAAAGATTGAGCCATGACCAAAAACACAAAACTTCGGCTGATACATAGCCTGGTCTTCTCCATTGGAACTTGCGGCTGCGAAACGTGGACTATTCGGACCTCAGACCAACGTAGAATAGAAGTGTTTGAAATGTGGTGCTACAGAAAAATGCTGCAAATACCATGGACAGCCCACCGCACAAACGACTCTATTATTCAACAACTCGGTAAAAAGACCAGACTATACCAGACAGTAAACCAACGGTATTTGGGATATCTGGGTCATGTGGCAAGGAGGTTCGACAATATTGAACGACTTATAGTAGAAAGCACAGTCCAAGGCCGCCGCCCATGAGGAAGATCGCCCACACGATGGATAGACCGGACAAAAACCCTGAATTTCTTCTGGATCATAATTCTCCTTTTTATTTTCTTTTAGAGATCTAATTCCTTTTACGCGATGAATTGTATCTGATCATAGTCTGCCAGATTTATTACTGAATTACCAACTTAGGATTGATTTTAGGACTGTTTTTGAAAAAGTGGCCAAAGTTCTGTTTAAGTTGTATATGTTAATATTTGCCATCAAAGTTTCATATGCCAATTGTCCAGCAGAAATGAAATTGTGCAAAGTAGAGATGAGCATGAGACAAGTTTCTCGTTCCAAATCCCATCCTGTGGGACGGATCCCTGTCACTGTCCCATCCCATAAACTTAAAATTTTCGTCCCATCCCGGTCGCGTGGCCCGCCCCATTCATCCCATTTTCCCATACAGCAAACTTTCTTTTCGGTTCAGACTCTCTTAACGATAATTCATTCGAATTTATTGTTTTCGCCGCAATTGGATCGTAAGACTTTTCTGGAACAACATCGTTATCACAGAAATTTCCTGGGCTGGACATATTATGGAAGATTTGCGTATTGGCACGATAAGCAATTAATAATGCACGTAAACTCGATTTACTAGATTATCAAAACTCATCCCACTTCGTCCCATATAAAATTGTCCATCCCACGCGACGTCCATACCACTCATTTCATTCCATAGGACGATGGGCTGGGATAAGTCGATGTGATCCCATGCTCATCTCCTGATATAGATTTTCTGCTTTTGATTTTCCCGTTGAGTTTCTTGTGACGGAGTGGTTCAACATTTCAAAAAATCCTGTAATATTTTCTTTGCTATATGACTTGAATATTTGTGTGTCACCAACGATATTTAGATTTGCTGAAATTGTGCCAGTTCTAGAGGTTTTTTTGTTTACTGTTTCACAAGTTTGAAAAAAGTCAGTTATTTTATATTGCGTAACGACAAAATTATTTATTACTTTACATCGCTTCCTGTTTCTGAAGAAATATATTTTTGCGACAGGATTACATTGTCTTTAAGAGCTTCCTCGGGAGCTTCTCTCAGAGCTTCCCCAGTAAGAGTTTAGTAGAAGCTCACTGTCCTACTGCGGGGCGGCGCATGACGATGCGCATGATGAGCCCATGCGGGTGTAGTGAGGACGTAATATGGACGAAATGCGATTATAATGTGAACGTAATTCAGGGAATGCAAGAGTAATTCAAAGTATCCAAGAGTACTTTGTGTAATGTAGTGTAATACTTACGTACTGCTAATTAATGCAAAGTAATGTGCAGTAATGCATCTAAATATTAACATGTATTGCAAGAGTGGATGACCCCTCGAATCTAATTTAGTATAATCTAATCTAGTCTAATCTCTCATCGGGGGTCATTAAGTCTCACTAAATCTCATCTAATCTTATCTAGTTTCATTTAATCTCGTCTAGTCTGTTCTTATATAATCTCATCTTATCTTATCTAGTCCCATGAAGGCCCATCTAATTTCATCTAGTTTCATATAGTCTCATCTAGTTTCATATAGTCTCATCGAATATTTTGTAGTCTCATCTATGCATATCCAAACTGATCTAGCCTCATCAAGTTTCATCCGGTTTCATTTAATTTCATCTAGCCACACGTAGTCGAATTTAGTCTAATCTAGACCAATTCACTCTAAACTACTCTGATCTAGTCCAATATAATCTAATCGAGCCTAATCTAGTCTAATCTAGCCTCACCAAGTCTTATATATTCTCATCTGGTTTCATCAAGTCCCATCTAGCATCATCTCATCTTATTTAGTCACAACTAGTCTCATCTGGTGTTATCTAGTCCCACGAATGCTCACGTAATTTTATCTAGTTTAAGATAGTCTCAGATAATCTTATACAAACTCATCTAGCCTTATCAAGTCTTGTCTGGTTTCATTTAATCTCATCTAGTCTAATTTAGTCTAATCTACTCTAATCTGTTCTAATCTAGTATAATATAGTCTCATCTAGTCGAAATTGGTTCCATCAAGTCTCATCTTGCGTCATCTAATCTTATCTAGACTTATTTATTCTTATACAAACTCATCTAGCCTTGTCAAGTCTCATTTGGCTTCATTTAATTTAATTGTATTTTAATTTAGTGTAATATAGTCTAATCTATGCTAACCTAGTCTAAACTAGTCCAATCAAGTCTGATCTAGTCTGGTTTATTCTAATCTTATATAATCTCTAATCTAATCTTATCCAGACTCATCTGATTTCATCTAGTCTCATCTAGTTTTATATGGTTTCATCTAATCTCATTTAGTGTCATCTGTATTAATCTAGTATCCTAAAATATCGTATAGTCTCATATGGTTTCATGTTGTCTCATGTTGTCTAATTTTAACTTCATTTACTCCTATCGTAATAATAATTACAATATTTACTTATTTTAAAATAAATTAAAAATTCATGTAAAATCGGGTAAAATTAGAAAGGAAAACAATATTGGTAAATAAATAGCGTGTTCAAATGACGTAAATTATAGCGTGTACTCAATATTTATTTCCAATGACATCGGGTGAAGATAATTTTCAAGGAATTTCGGTGGTGGCGTGAGCAATTTGTGACCGGTTGTCATGACAACATGCATAAATTAACTTCGCTGGCCTATCACGCGATACGCAAGGACCAATCAAAACGCAATTATAATCAAAATTTGTATTTTTTCAAATTGCGGAAATTATTTTCTAAATTTTAGTTCAAAATATCGGGAATTAACTTACCTTTGAGTTCTCGCAGTTTTTCGGAATCTCGGTCCGGTTTTTCTAGGAATTTCTCACGATTTTCCGGGAATGAAACACAGCTTTCACACGGCGAGCACTGAGCTGAGTAGGGGTTCACACATTCGCACCAACAAATCAAAGCCTACTTTGAAAAACAAGTAAATAATCTTGTCTAACTAATCTTGTCTATCTAATCTTGTCTGTGTAGTCTTATTTGACTAATCTTGTCTGTCTAGCCTTGTATGTTTAGCATTGTCTGTTTGTCTATGTTTTTCTGTATAGTCTTGTCTATCTCAACAGATAGACAGACAAGACTAGACAGACAATACTAAATAGACAAGACTAGACATACAGGACTAGACAGACAAGAGTAGACAGTTGAGACTAGACAGATAAGACTAGATAGACAAGGCTAGACAGACAAGACTAGACAGACAAGAGTAGACAGACAAGAGTTGACAGACAAGACTAGACAAACAGGACTAGACAAACAAGACACGACAGACAAGACTAGGCAGACAAGACTACTACTAAGCACTGATAAGGAATTTGCAGTAATGCATCTAAATGTTAACATGTATTGCAAGAGGGGATGACTCCTCGGCCATAACTATCGATTTTGGTCGGACGTGAATCCAAGGATTTACCACAAAGTCCATACTCCACTAAAACTAAATGTCTGGGGCGGTATTTTTGGAGACCGCATTATTGGTCCCATTTTTCTTGATGGTAATTTGATGGGTGAACGTTACCTGGAAATGTTGGAAGACCCATTGCTTGTTTATATCGTTGAAAATACTAATCGTTACTTAGAAGACCATTTGACTTTTCAAGATGGAGCTCCACCACAGGCTCTTCGGAAGCTTCTGGAGTTTTCCGGGACAATGGATTGGACGAATAGGTACTCTGGAATGGCCGACCCGCCCATCTGATTTAACTCCTCTGGACTTTTTCTTCTGGGGGTCATGTAAAGAGTAGAATTTTTGCAACAGAACTAGGGCATCTAAACCGATTAAAACCGAACTCGGTCAACCGGGTTTTCAAATTTCGGGTTAAAATTTAGGAAACCGTAAAGCCGGAAGTCGGTTTTTATTTATTTTATTTTTTTCATTAAGTGGAAAATAATTTTATTTTTCTATTGATATTCATGTAATATTATATTGTGGATTTATTTGTACTGAAATAAAACGTAACACCAGTAAATATAAAGCGAAATAAAGGTTCACAGATTTAGAGTGCGCATAATCTTGATCCAAAAGAAATATAAATACATGTACTCCATTCTTACATTTCTGTCTAGTTTCGTACTTAAATAAATATATAGCTACATATATTACGATAAATAAATACTACATTATATTTTCATTCTTTACGTAAACCTAATGAAATAATTAAAAAAAAAAATTATTGTATTTATTTAATAATTGTAAATGGTAAATCAATATTTATTTTGTTTGGTTTACAGCCACTACTCAGCCATTTACTCAATTTATTTATTTTTAAACTTAAAACCGGCATTTAACCGGTATTTTACTTTACGAATAACCGAAAACCGGGTTTTTAAATTTCATCGGTATTTTGGATGCCTTAGTCTCTATCTCAATTAGGAAACATTCTACAGCAATTCAAAAAGTTGTTGTTTCCATAAAATTTCATATTATATATCCAAGTCTATACCAATAGTTCACCTGTGCCTAATTTCAGGAAAGTCTGAGATCGTGATGTTTAGGCACTGTATTGAGTTGATGTCCTCTTACAATATTAAAATGTTTACTTCTTGAATAATATAAATCATAAATCGTCAAAATCAATGAATAAATTTTGGAAATGTGTACCCACAATTAATGTGTACCCACAACAGTTTTAAAAGACAGTATACCCTATCACTTACTGTCAATTTTTGGCTTTAGATATGATATTTAATCATTGCACTCAATGATGAAATTGTTTAAATTGAAGATTCGTTAACAGTTGACCAACCAACATCTAAGAGAATTAATAATTATTTTCAATAAAAATTTATTTAAATATTACAAATTCATAAACCTTCAACTTGTAAAGAAAGAAGGAAAATAAAAATGTAACAAATGTTTAAATATTTATGGTTCATAAAAATACATTTTTATTTCTATATGAAGAACTTTCGGTGCAGCTCCCAATATTTTTAGGTGGGTAATTAATTAGTGTTCTTGCTGCAAAAATGTCTGACCATATCTGCTATAGATGTTGTGCATTAAAGTACCAATAATTGTTTATGGTACCTTACATATTCTGTGTTTGGTGTTTCTTTTGGACTTAAATCTTTATTTTGGACTCAATTTTTCATCTTCCTTAGTCATGCATTTTCAACTGCAAAAGTTATAGGAGACTGTTTGAAAACAATCCCGCAATCCATTACAATTACCGATTATCTATCGGTTTCGGAATCATTAACTACTGAAATTAACAATTACGAAAATTTGCATTTTTGCAATGGAAAAAATAAGTGTTCCCATACAATGAATACTTTAAACATATAGTTAATATAAGTTAATATATAAATTTAAACTTAATAAAGTCGGAACACAGCCTGAATATATAAATATATTCAATCTCTCCGGAGCTCTATAATACTAATGAGTCTTTTTAGGACTACCAGAAACAAATCTCATGTGAAATTTGTCAGTTATTTTATAGCTTTCAGTCCACCTTCCTGGTACTCAACAAAAACCAGAAAAATAACATTGTTTTTAAAATCATGTCCCTCTGATACCTTAAGTGGACTGCCATCTGTAGACGCGTTTCGAGATTTATCTCTCATTAGTACAGCTTTGCTTTTATGAACAACAATTTGTAAACCACTTACTTTACTACCCACCTAGATGATTATGGTTAGATAGTTAAAATCCCCCCGAAATATGCAAAATATAACACACATATTATATTGAAATAAGAAGAGACGAGGAGAAGCGACTCTCTTCAAGAGAGCATGGTAGATATAGAGTTTAGGAACCCTTGTCTGTCAGTTTTACAAAGTAAATTGGCCCATTTCTGTAATTGTATTTTCTTCAGCGTCCTCCAGGTACGAAATACCATAATCCTTTTTTTGAGCGATTTGAGGAGCAACTTTGGTCCGCGGCTTGATTTTTTCTTGCATCCTCTGGCCGCGTCCCTGGCGCGTTTTTTTGGCATTGGCGGTCAAGTATGCGACCGCCGTTTCTTCCGGTGCAGCGGAAAGAAAATTTCGTTTCTTCGGTTATATTTGCAGACGCGGTTCGCTTATTTGAAGGAGTTCAGAAAAGAGGTTTGTTCGATGCGGGAGGGTTGCCAGCAACGGCCGGTGAAAGAAACTGGCGACTGCGACGTCCTGTTCCCGCTTCATGTCAACTACATCGCGAAAAATCTGGAGAACGCGATTTTTTTCAACACGATTTGCCGAGATTCTAACTTCTCCGAAGCCGCCAGTCGGATCACCACCGGGGTAGCTAGTATTTTTGCGTGAAGAAAATTTGCAATATTATCAATCTTTGTATAATGTCAATTCATTCATTCCGCAATAGAATTATTCGTAAATTCTTTCATTATGCTATATTGGGCAATATTATGGAATTTTTAAATGTTTTTACAAATGTAATGGCTTGTAAATGTAGATTGGAAAAATACATGTGGCGGCTGGTTAATTGACATGAATCTGGTTGTTCTGTTCATGATCATAAATCAAACATCAAATGGCATTTTAATCTGTATACCTGGGACTATGACCGGTTTAAGTGAAAACTTGTTTTATTCTATATTTAGGAATATTAAGTTTTGTGATTTTGCGAACATATTTCGAACATATTTAAAACGAACATATTTAAATATTAATTGAAGAATTGAACTTTATATAAAGGGTGACAAATTAAGTGTCCTGATTTTAAACAGCAATTATTAAAAAACGAAATAAGTTAGATATGGACAATTTTTTTGTTGATTATTTTAGATTAAAATCTAAAGTTTAATAACAAGTTAAATGCTTAATCCTAAAATAACAATTAATATTTAAAAATTACATCGATTAGATGACCTCCGTTTGCTTCGATGCATGACTGAGATCGATGCAATGAACGCATTGCACGCTGGCACATTTCTGGCGAAATCTCACCTATAACTTATCGACTGTGTCGTTTTAAATCTTCCAGGGTTTTAAATCTTTCCAGGTCGGTTCTGATAAACTTTAAATGTATTCTGACACTGTTTTAGCTCTTACTTGGTGAAATTTTGACATAATGTAATGTTTGAGAAAAATTACTTGTACACTTTTCACATATAATATTAATTCTAAACGTTCTAAACATTATATCATTAATTCTAAATGTGATTTTCGGTGTATTTGAAGAAGTTTTTGGACTTTTTGCCATCTGTAAGGCCGAAAGAGTAAATCTTTCTTTAAAATTTTTCTTACCGACCCACGTGAAATTCCTACTTGCTGCGACAAACGTCGCACGATTGATTGGAATTTTCATCAATGCTGTTCCTAATTTACAAAGTATTCGTTTCTGTTTTTGCCCTTTTGCAAGATTAGTATCCTTGAGAACCTGTTAGAACGATATTTTTCGATCCATAGCATATTTGCCATGGATAGTCACTATCTTTTACTTACATTACTTCTTTTTGTTTTTTTAAGTAAGAACAGGATACTTAATTTTGTCACCCTTTATGTAGTTGAATTATGATTAGAAAATACCATATAATAAACTGACAAATTTAAATAAGATACACCAGAGGAGATAAATTATATGAGACATGTAATAAAATTATATAATTGTAGAACCACAAGTATAAAACATGCATTTTATTAATATAATAAATTTACATTTATTGGAAATATACGCATGGATTTTATGTATCTGCAGCCGTGAAATTAATAAGTAATCTGATACGTTTGTTACAGATTAAATTATATTTGTACAGAGGAAGAGGTTAAATGCGACGATACCACGTTGAATGCTCTAGTTGAGACAAGTGGAGGTGATATGAGAAGGGCAATCACTTGTTTACAGAGCTGCGCTAAATTGAGAGGTAAAGATGTTCCAATTAATTTGGACGATGTGCACGAAGTTACTGGGGTGAGTTCAATAATTCTGATTTTAAAAACATATATGCTTTTTAATTTTTTAACATTATTTATATTTTTACATTAACATTTTTTTACATTATAACATTTTTTTTTTAAATTATAACATAACGAAAACATCTTTTGAGAGTTTATAAATGCGTAATTTTTGTGACGCACTCCGAATAAAAGTTTAATATTTCTACTGTCTAAAAGTAATCACTTTGATGTCGCTGAGTAATAAAGCCACGCTGTTTTATACGTCGAGTTTTAATTTATTTTACCATATCTCGTATTTGAAAATAAAATAATATCTGTGATGTCAATGATAAATCATGTGTGCCACTGGCGAATTCGCTCCGAGTCTCTTGTCCACTTTTACTCCTAACAATATTATATATAATTTTTGTGACTGATCATTCTTAATAAACAAAGAAACAGCAACAATTCATTAATTTGATTTATTTTTTCGGCCAAATTCTTAGCTTTGCCTAAATATAGTTTAATAGTGACACAATCTGGTTCCGGTCATCTTTTAACCGTTACTTTGTAAATTTCGGGTGCAGAATCCGAAATATCCGTCAGATTTTGTTCATCCATGTTGAATATAAAATCATCGATAGTTTTTGAACGTCTATATAATGCCGGAAATTAATGATTGTGATTTTTTTTTTTTTTATTATAACCTTTTATTGGCATATATACAAAATATATTAAAATATATTACATACTATACATATATTACCTACACGTTATATACTAAAGGAATAGGTTCTTCCTTTTTGCCTATTTGCTCTTTCCACTTTTTCACCCTCCTTAACAATTCCAAACCAATTCCCCTTTCATCCATACACTTCTTCCATTCTTGTCCTAGCCTTTTCTCCTGTTCCTTCCATTCATTCCTTGTACATTCTTCTATCCAATCTATCCTCTCCAGCCCCACAAACTGTGCACTTCAGATATTCTTCACTCATCCAGTATTTCCTACCACGCTCTTCACTTCCACACCTAAACCTTGCCAGTATGACCTGCGTATCTGCCTCTTTCGTTGAGTATAAATAGGTAGGTAAACGACCAAGCACCTGAATCTTAGCATATTCTTTGAAAAATCTACTGTTTGCAATTTGGTCTTGGCGTTCCTGTAACTCTACCTCTACTAATCGCTCACCTAGCATTTCCACCCAGTTTGCCCCTTCCCTCTTAAGTTTTTCTAGTCCCTCGCCAGATATCCCTGCTCTTTCATATAATTTCCTTTTATTCATTCCCCACGCATTCCCATTCTTCCCTCTTTCATCCTCTCGATTTGCCATTCTAAATACCTCTTTTATTATTCTTTCATCCCCCATTTCACTCACCTTGTATTCCTTATCACCCTGTTTGCCGCTAAAACGACTACCTTGTAGGCATTCACCTCTTGCAGAACTATGTAGCCTGGTGTCGATTTGTCTTCTAACTTTAGGAATTTCCTGTAGAAGTTTTGTTGAACCCTCTCTATCTTCTTTTCCTCTCTAATCCCCCATACTTCCGAACCATAGGTCAAAACACTTCTCACACACACTTTCCATATTCCCTCCGCCACCCTAAAGTTCCCTTCAAAACTAGATCTCCATCCCTTCCACATGCGTTCTGCCGCCACTCACGCTTTTTTTGACACATAATCCACATGCTCCCTATTAGTGCACCCAGTTCCAAACACATCCTAAATACCTAAACTTTTGCACCTCCTCAATTTCCTTTCCTAGCCATTCGAAACGTTCTTTCCTATATTTACCTCCCCTTTTAAAACGCATCCATTTAGTTTTTCCCACGTTTACATTTAGCTCTCTCTTTTTAAAATAACCTCTCAGCCTTTCAATCAACTCCTTCATTTCTCCTGCGGTTTTAGCGAACACTACCATATCGTCCGCGTAGGCTAAGCTCCACACTTTCTTTCTCCCTATAACCACGCCTCCAGCTTGACCATCTGTCAACACTTTCTCCATGTCAGCCACATAGAGATTAAAAAGTGTGGGACTCAACGGACATCCCTGCCTCAGACCCTTTCTTACTTCGAAATACTCAGATTCACACCCATTCGCTCTAATCTTACATACTGTTTCCTTATATAACTCTCTTACATTCCTTATCACACTCTCTGAGATTCCCTTTTTTCCCAGGCACCCTACCAACTTCCCTCGATCTACCGAATCATACGCCGCCTTTAGGTCAATGAAAAGAGCAAACAGGCTCCCTCTGCTTATTTCTTGATCAATTATGTAGCGCAGGGTTACTAAATGCTCTATCGTACTCCGTCCCTCTCTGAAACCAGCTTGCACCTCTGGCACTAGATGCTTCTCCTCTATCTCTCTCCTCAACCGCTCGTCCAAGATTTTGGTGAAAATTTTATATGCCGAATTCACTAGCGTAATCCCCCTGTAGTTTCCTTCATTTTCCCTATCTCCACTCTTATATATTGGGTGAATTATTCCCTCCTTCCAGCTCTTTGGTGCACTCTTTGCTCCCCTCCATACCAAATTCAATTCTTGGGTGGTTCTAGTCTTACACTCTTTCGGGATAGCTTTCCAGGCCGTCAGGGCCTGCCGCTTTTTTTTGTTTTAGTGCTGCTATAACCTTTTCCACTTCATCAATCTTTATTTCTTCTTGGCCTAAATCTTCCAAAGCTTGTTCCTTCCTTACTCTTCTATTCCCTACTCTTTCCTGTGGCTTGACTCCTTCCAACAAAACCATAAAGTGACTTTTCCACTTTTCCATCGGAATGCTGTTTGGAACTCGTTCTTGAACCTCGCTCCTCTTTCTTTTAAATACTTCCAGAGCTGTGCTTCTGTTTTGATGTCATGTATGCGCTGACGTTCTCTTCTCTCCCAATCCTGTTTTTTCTTCGTCTCCAAATCCTTTAATTCGCCTTTCGTCTTTCCAATCTTCTTTACTACTGGTGCCCTCTCGCCACTTTCTCATAACCTCTCTATACTTTTGTTTCTCCGTCATATATTCTTTGTCTGCCCATGATCTTCCCGGTGATGCTGTTGTGATTTTCTTCTTTACCATTCCTGTCCCCATATTCTCTATAATCTTGTCTATATCTTTTAATTCCTTCCAGTTTATTTCTTCCATTCTAGCCCTATACTTCTCAGTCGCTTCGTTGTCCCATCTGGTAACCCATTTCTCCTCCCTAGATGCAATTATTGTTTTCGTCTTCAAGCTTATTGCCACTGGCATGTGGTCTGAATCAATTCTCCCTCCTATCTCCATCTCTTTAATTTCCTGCATTGTCGGGTCATTTGCCACTACCAGATCTATAGTCGATAATCCTCCTGCCCCAACAAATGTGAAATCTCCCTCCCAGTCTCCTTCCACACACCCATTTACGACGTCCCATTGATTTTCCTTTACCCATTCCGCCCATCCTCTCCCTTCTGCATTTCTAACTTTATCCTTGGCTTTCCTTATTATTTCTCTACCTTCACTATCCATTGTGTGGAACTGCTCTTCCCCGATTCTAACATTCCAATCGCCTCCTACCAGTAACTTTGCCATTACCGTTCCTTCTCCATTCATTTTTATTGCCTCTTTAATTACTTCCAGTCCTTTGTTGTATACCGTGGCCACTTGCCACCAGGCTTCTTCTAATTCCACTTCCCTGCACACTACGCCTTCTGCCTCTTCCAGTCTTCTTTCTGACTCTTTGATATTTCTTTTAACTCCTGTTAATATATCCCCCTTTGCTCTTCCATACTTATATTCTCTCTGGGCCGGCTGCAATTTCCATCTATAGTCTTTGGGAAGTTTTCCTTTGCAGCTCTCCCATTCTTTTTCCTGCATCCAGGTCTCGACCAATCCAATTATATGAAATTTCTTGAGAAACATTATAATAGATCTGTTATCGCTTTCCAATTTCCTCTTCAGTCCCGCCACATTCCAAAAGAGTATCTTAATAATTTGTTCTTGTGCCTTCTCGCCATCTCTCTCTCTCTTTTATTTGAAACAGACTTAGTTTTTTGGTATAATTTTCTGTGACTCCTCCCATGTTACCCAATTTCCATCCACTTCCATCTTCTTATAACCGATCTTCACTTTGTGCCCTCTATCTTTTAGCATCTTTGCTTTCTGTCGCAAATCCTTTTGAATTTCCTGTTCTTTCTTAGTAAAATCGTCTTGGATAAAAATATCAGACCCCTTCAGCTTATACACTGCCGAGCATAAAATTAGGGTCACTCCGAAATTTCAAGTTATTTTAAAAATTTGTAGTGTTTTTCGTATTTTTTCGGTTGTAACAGTTTACAAACTGATTGCTTCAATAAAACGGAAGGTTTTTCTTTTTCAAAGTTTATTGAAAGTAATGAAAATTAACAATTTTAATTTTATGTGCTATTTAATGAAAATGAACAATTTTACTTTGATATGTTTTTGTTGAAACAAAAGAAAGTTTAAGGACAGCATAGCATTTGTTTCTGTGGTGTCGTCTGTCTGTTGTAAACTGTTGTCATTGTTAGTGTTTTGTAATGAGCACAAATCCCGTTGTTGCGGCACAAATTGTGGCGGCTTTAGAAGACGGTCGCGGTCAGCGCGAAACTGCGAGAAACGTTGGTGTAAGTCTCTCGAGTGTGCAAAGAGTATGGCGGCGGTTCGAAGAGACAGGTCTGGTCACTCGAGGACCTTGTTCAGACCAAGGTAAAACTCCAACAGCTAAGGATGACCGCTTTCTCGTTTCTAGTGCTTTGAGAAACCGAACGGTCACGGCAGTTTCCCTTCGAAATCATCTGCAAGAAGTGAGAAATGTAAACATAAGTGAGTGGGCAGTTAGGAGACGACTTTATGCTGCTGGATTATCTTCTCGAACTAAAGCTACTGGACCGCCGCTTTCCCGTGCACACCGGATTGCGAGGTTGAATTTTGCACGAGAACACTTGACGAGGACAATAGCGGATTGGAGACGCGTATTGTTTTTCGATAAACCGCGATTCTGTCTTACGGGCTCAGATAGACATGTAAGAGTGTGGTGACGACAAGGCGAGAGATATGCTCAAGCGCGTAATGCCGAGCGACTACCATTTCGCAGAGCATCAGTTATAGCATAGGGAGGCATATCTTTTGACACTCGCACGGAGTTAGTCTTTATGGAGAATGGGACGTTGACTGCGCATAGGTATCTGACAGAGGTTTTAGAAGACCATGTTTTACCATTCATGGTTATTCTTGGAGACGACGCAACATTTATGCATGATAACGCACGGCAAGTGAGTATCTTGACGAGTGTGAAATCACGCGATTTGTTTGGACAGGTCGCAGTCCAGATTTAAATCCAATTGACCATATTTGGTATGAGATAGGAAAACTTTTACGGAGACATGTGCCGGCCCCCAGAAATTCTAGAGAGCTTCGCGACATGCTGGTGCAAGAATGGGACAATCTTCCGCAGAACGTGGTCCAAAATCTAATACAGAGCATAACACGTCGTTTGCAAGCTGTTGTCACTGCCAAAGGAGGGTATACTCACTACTGAAGTCCTTAAACTTTCTTTTGTTTCAACAAAAGCATATCAATGTAAAGTTGTTCATTTTCATTACTTAGCATATTAGATTAAAATTGTTCATTTTCATTACTTTCAATAAACTTTGAACAACAAAAACTTTTTGTTTTATTCAAGCAATCAATTAGTAAACTGTTGCAACCGAAAAAACACGTAAAAAACTAAAAATTTCTAAAATAACTTTAAATTATGGAGTGACCCCAATTTTATGCTCGGCAGTGTATTTATTTAGCATTATTTTTCTCTTTACTTCCCAACTTGTCAATTTTGCGACAATTGGCCCTTGGTTCGAACCTTTGTCTCCTATCTTGAACATGCTTCCTACCCCTTCTTTTACTCCCAATCTTTCTTCCAATAACCTCTTAGCGTCTTCTAACCATCTCTCTCCTTTTACCCCATGAATCACAATATTATTTTTTATTTCCTTTCTTTCTCTTCTTTCTTCCATTTCTCTCAGTTGTTTTACTTCCTCTCTTAGTGAGTCTTGATCATTCTCCCCACTTCTGACGGAGTTTTCTCTCTCTATTCTGTAGTCGTCCTCCAACTTCTTTATTCTGCCCTTAATATCGGTGTTTTCGTTTCTTATCGCCTTCAATTGTGATATCATTTCCTCTTTCCACACCCTTTCCTTCGGATCTACTTCCTTTTGTTCACCCTTTCCAATTTTTCTTCGAGTTCTTTATTTTCTCTTCTCATTTCTTCCATCTTATTCTGGACGGCTTTAAAATCCTTCCTCATTTCCCGTAGCTCTTCAAAGATCTTCTCCAAAGCTCCTCCGATACCCACGTTCATTTCTCTTTTTTTCAAATCCTCTTTTTTGGAACGTTTTGCCAATTGTGTCGGCGACCGACTCAATTTCGCGCACCGATCAAAAAGACTTCTAACCTCACTGTTTGATCTTGGCCTGCTGTCGTGTTCCATTGCCTATGTCTTATTTATTATTTATTTATTTTCACTATGCTACCAAAAAGTTTAAAGATCGTACCCGGTCTCTAACCCGCGCGCAGTTGTGCTTAAATATCTGTCTCCACTTCTCCGGTTCACTCGATTATATTCTAACGTTTACAATTAGTTTATTGTTTATTTCACATCCAAACTTCGAGATTTTTATTTTTTTTATTTACTGTGGCGAAAAAGAACTTTTATCGGCGACAGTTTAACAGTTTTTTTCAACAGAAAAACACTTTTGGCTCGCACCGTGCTATCATGGAGATAAGGAATAAATGTTGCAGTTGTTTTTGTCGTATTTAATTGAATTTAATCACAATTTGTGCAAAGTTAATTATTTAATAACACAAAAACGAGCTGTTTATCACCGTAGACCATTACATGAACAGATACACAACACTTTTATTTATTCAGTCGCAAAATTTCGGTACCTTAAAGGATTGATTTCGGACGATTTTTTATAACTTTCTGGATCACACTGAAAGACGTCCGTCCGCCTCACTGACTTTGACAAGACAAAGATTGTGATTTTGTAATCTTCCAGATTATGTAATCTTTCCCGCATATGGGGATGAGAGAAATGGTGTTGACATATACAATATGTAACTGTTTGATGTGGTTTTCGGACACTAGGAATCATTGGACATTTCTTCGTGACTGGTCATTTCTTCTGGGTGACTTGCGCATCTTATATTTCTTTATTTATTTCTTAAAATATTCTTCGATGATGTCCAAAACTGGGGACTCCTCATCGTAATCTGTGATAACAACACATGAGTAGCTGACGACCTTCCTGACCTTGCCAGTGTTTGATCTTCCGGCGCACTCGCCGAGCTTCTTGTTGTCGACCTTGGTGAGGGAGATATTATGCTCAGAACACAAATACGACACCAGTTTCTTGTACATGGGTTCGTCGCAGTTGTCGGCGAGGATGCAGAGCAATGCGTGTTTCTAGTCGAGAGCCTTAGTTGCCTCATGCAAGCCATGGACCAATCCGTCGTGGATCAGCGCTGTCTTCTGAACTTGATGAAGCGCTTTGTTGGTGTTCATCGGGCCGCCCACTGGTGTAGGGGTTGAGGGAGTCTTATTGAGTCATCCGAAATTCTTAAAAATTCAACTTTTCTTGCTGCAAAATTAATAGTAAAATGAATCCTTAATGCAGTGTTTTTCTCTTGCCTTCTGTATCCACACGCGGTTGATCAATTTGCTTCTTCCGCCTTCAGAGATGATTTCTCATCTCTTAGACGAGTGCCTTTTTTTAGTTTGGTCTAATGTGGATACCGGGTTATTAATTCTTCAAACACTGTTGTAATCAGACCAATAGCCACATACACAGCAGAAACTCGTCCTGTGACAACAACAATACAAAGAATACTGGAGAGCGTGAAAATGTCGGTGATACGAAAGATCAACAATAAAACCTTAATGGACAGGTTGAGGAGCACGGAGCTAAGGCAAATGTCCGACGTACAACCCATAAACGACTGGGTAGAAGAATGAAAAGAGATGTGGCGCAGGTACGTGTACCGGATGGACAACACCAGGCTGGTTCGAATAGCACGGGATAATTAGCCAAGAGTGAAAAGAAGCCCAGGGAGACCCAGAAAGTGGTGGACCGACAATAGGCTCACCTTGACCGACCATAGTGATGGCTGGATATGCAGGCCAGCCTATGATGAGAGAAAGAAGAAGAAATACTGCGGCCAAGTGGTCTATTGTATTTTGCCCATATTGTTCTCTTATAGGCCCAGAAACCTAGATGTTATATAAATTCGCGTTAATTAATTACATTTGTCTTCTGGTACAAATGCGGCCGACACTCGCTCCCGGGATAGACCTCCAGATTTGTTAGTTAAGGCTCTAACTCTAGACCACGAGGCCGACAAGCCCTTACTCTAAACAGTTCATCCATCCCAAGCTGTTGTCCGTTAAGAGGATCTGCTTATACCGGCAGATATTCGGTCAACAATTACAATACTATATTATTACCATCTAGCCGACTTAAAAACAAATATCTTGGGAGTAAGTGATGTAAGCTGGAGTGGAGCATGGTATTTAGATGGAGTCAGAATGCTGAAATTGAAAACAGACACAGGAAATATGAACATCATTCAAATATAAGCACCAACAGCTGAGAAAACAAGAAACTGAAGTTGAAGAAGTATGAAAAATATTTAGAAGTATTAAAAACAACGAAATCACAATAGCGATGGGTGATTTCAAAAGTAGGCAGAGGCAAGGTTGGAGCGCACGTAGGCAGTTTTGACTGCCTACGTCTAGACTGAATTCTGTCAGACGAAAGAACTAATAATAACAAATACCTGTTCCCAGCTACCAGATTGTAGACTAAATACCTGGAAATCCATTGCGGATAAACCAGAGAACAAGATAAACCAGAGAACAAGCAACCATATAGACTATATTATCATAAATAAGCTATACTAGAACTGAGTCAAAGCTACAAAAGGTTATCCGGGCAGAGACATTAACTTCGTTCACAACCCAATAATAGTTAAACTAAATGTAAAGATGAAAAAGTAGATGAAAAATGCCATAAGGAATATATAGACACAAACCGCCTGAAAGATCCCAAAATTTGTGACAAAATAAAACAGGAAATAAATAGATGCATGCGCTCAATGAAATGCATCGAATGAATATAACATAGATGAAAAATGGAAGTAGATATAATGAGGATTGGAAACAATAGCCAAATAACACCTTATATGCAAAATAACTACGAAAAAGCCAACAGATAACAACAGAAATCCGAAATTTTATGGAAGAAAGAACAAAAACAAGAAAGAATATAGAAAAATCTACAGAGCAGTTAAAAAGAAATTAAACTGGCAAAAGAAACGTACTTAAATGAAAAATGCGTAGAGATAGAACTTTTAGAAAATAAATTTGCCCGCTTTCATATGCACAAACAAAGAAAGGTAATAGTTGGATGTAACAAAAGCAAATCCGTTGTAAATATAATCAAATACAAGGATGGTCGAATAATAATAGACCCGCGAGATAAACTAGAGAGATGGAAGGCATACCTTCTGGAACTATTCATGATACAAGACCTCCTAAGCAAGACTAAGAAACGAACAACGGAAATCTAAAGATATTGAGAAGCGAAATGGAAAATGCCTTAAGACGAATGGAAACCGGCATAGCAACAGGCCCTGATCAAATACCCATAGAAGTATTAAAACTTTTTGAAGAAGATGTCATTGATATTCTTTTGAACCTATTCAACGATATCTATAAAACGAGACATTTTTCACTTGGTTACTATTGTCCACCTTCATACTACAATCCAAGAAACCAAACCCATGAGAATGGTCAGATTACCAAACCATTGCGCTAATGAGCCACATCTAAAAGCTATTTCTAAAGGTCATCCATGGAAGAATATACAATAAACTTGAAGAGGACAAATTACAACAAATACTCGCTAGTAAAAACATTGACCTATTTTGTTAGATACGAGAATAATTAATAACATAGATTGGAGACCAAGAGCCAACATTCAAGTTGAAGAGCAATTTACAGAGGAAATGGAGTTTTGTCGACGCGTAAGGCAAGGGTGCATCTTGTTTCCCCTACTATTTAACTTGTACAGCGAAGCTATTTTCAACGAGACACTAGAGGAACAAGTTATAAATGAGAGAAGAGCAAAACATTCGTTTTGCAAAAGATATTGTTTTGTTGGCAAATATCACAGGTGGGCCCAGTTAATCCAAAAATTAGCTTCGTTAACTCGTTAATAAAAAAGTTAACTTCGTTAATCGTTAAAGCGCTAAAATTTCGAAAATTTAACGCAAGTTAAAGTTAACCGTTAAAATTTAACCATACTAAACGTATACTGCTTTTGGTATCTTTTGGGATGGGATACATCAGTAAATAAAACAAAAACAAGTACATAGATTAATTGATTTAATTATTACAACCGACAATATTCATAAATTCGCACGGGTAGCAGAGCATATACGCACCTACTATGGAAGAAAAAAGAAAAAAAATTGTTCTACTTTGGCGCTTGATGGCATTGCAGTATTATATTAAAAAAAAAAAGATTGGTTAAATAAAACTTGTTCACCTAGAAAGGCAGCATCCGTATAAGATTCTTTTAACTCAACAGTCCAGATAAGTTCTCCCCAAATTCTGCGTTTTGTTTTTGAGATTTTTTTGCGTCCTCTAGATCTTCTTCAGACTGACAATGAGTAACAGAGCTGAAAAAACTTCTCCTTCTTCTTCATTATTGCTGCTTCCGCTAATACAGACACTTTCCTTTTCATTTCCATTTACTTCCCTTTCTCTATTTAGAGCGGCTTCAACTTTTGCTTCCATAAGTTTCTTGACTTGCTGCTATTATACTTTTGCATCCACATTAGTCGAAACTTCGGGTGAAAGGCCGCCAGCTGCCATTCTTCATCTTCCATAAACCGTTCAAATCTTTTTTTTTATGCCAGATAATACGGCATTGGCCAAAGGGGTACAACAATGAACGGCTTTCTCGGCTCGGCTCTGGATTTTTGCTCTTTTGAACAACAGCGCAGCACAGCGCCGGAGAGCCCGCGTGGCGCTTAATTTAAACAAAAATGACAACATGTCAACAAACAACCAATGTAATGGACTAAAGTTAACGGTAGTTCAATTTAACGGAAGTTAAGAAGAGCGTTAACATTTTTTTGAGTTAACTTAAAAGTTAATATGTTAAGCATTTTATTAACTTCGTTAATTAACGATTAAAGAGTTAATGCCCACCTATGGCAAGTATTTCCAACGACCTACAAAAACTCATAGAAAAACTAAATTGCGGATGTAATGATTGTGGTCTAACAATAAACCTGAAGAAAACCAAATTAATGATACAAAGTCTACACAAATTCAAAATCATAAATCTGTCGATAAAAAACACAACCATTGAATAAGTACATACAAGATACCTTGGAACGTAGATTGAAAAAACGGGCAACTAAACAAAAGAAATAAGTGAATTATGAATAGGATGGTTGTCGCAACCAGCCTATTCACTTATTTGTTACTACGTGGTAATTCAATACTTACACTGAATTGAAAAAATTCTAGACATTCTACACAATGGTTAGAGAATCAACTACTGTCTTTTTTAAGACAGAAGGCACGATAATGTTCTGAAAAACGAGTTGATATACTTCGTCCTGTCTGACCTATGTAGACGCTATTGCATTCCGAACACCGAATCTCGTAAACGCCGGATTTTTCTCGATTTTCGATTTTGTCTTTAGCATTAAATAATGTATGGGATAATTTGGAAGAAGGTTTAAAAACCAGTTGTAGGTATTGTTCTCGCAAAAGGTTAGCTATTTACTCGCTTGTTTTGCCAAAGTACGTGAGAGAAACGAAAGTTTTATCTGAATAGGGCGTTTTCGGGTATATTTGGGACTTGGCTCCATTTCATATTTATTAAAGGATGAGTGTGATTGGGAAAATTTTTGGTGAGTGTTATTGGGAAGCCACTCTCTGTGGCCATTAACTTGATGGTGTTTAATTCTTTTGTTTGAGGGAGGTTTTTGTGAGAGGGATGTAAAAGGCTCGATGTATCATGGAATGATACGCAACTAGTTTATATAATAGGACATTTTCAAACAAATCCGTAATAGCTCAGTTAATCTCGTTTGGGGTCGTCCATTAATCACGTGATGTTTTTTAGCAACTTTTTAAACCCCCCTCCCCCCAGGTGGTACGTAGTGAGGCTTTAGGTTACCTCCCCCTCCCCCTTACAAAGCATCTAAAAAAAATTCAGAATATTATCTTTAAACTGCTATATATAAGTATGGATAAACAATGCAAAATAAGTTTTGCAAATTCTGTTTTCGCAAGAGCGAAGACAGAATTTTCAATTATCCAAAATCTTGTTTTACCAAAATTATTTCACAAGAAAGGTGGCATTGAAAATGTATGCATTCTTGAACTAAGTCTCTAAATCATTAGGATACATTTCTTCCAAGAAAAGGGCTTTACCGTAAGGGTTGATGAATGAAAATTCGCCCATTTTGGTCAAAAACGAAAACTTTTCATTGAATCTGTTGTAGGCCTCCTGTTGTTTTTTTAATTCCGATACGAGTCTATCAATAAGGACGAGAAATGTATTAACACTGAAAGTATCACATGTAGTCACTCTCATTTCTTCATCGCGTGTTTCAGCATATATTTTTTTCCTTTTCGGTTGTCTTTTTCCCATATCTTTTGTTTACTGCTTCACGCTTAATTCCATAGCCATTTCTTCAAAATGCTTAAAATTCTCTAGTTCAGCTACGAAAAACTTGCAAAGGGATTCGTAAAGATCGGCAACAGTGACCACATCTACGGTAAAAGCCTGCATTTGAATATTCACTTTGTTTATTCTTAAAAAAAAAAATATTTGTTGTGTAGTGTACAACAAATATTACCGCCGTTTCCGGTTTAATTTTTTTTTTAATTTTAAAATATTCTGTCGCTTCATTTCGTGTTACAGGTTTTTTGGTACAATCATTCTTGATTGATTTCAAAGTTTTAAAAACTTCGTGCCAAGAAATACTCAAACTTCTAGATACGTCCCTCTAGCTGACCAACGTGTCAAATTTACTCTCTTTAGCGTTTTCCCTTTCCCAATTTCATTAAATTTTGTGTTTTTCTTTAGCGTTTTCCCTTTGTCATTAAATTTTGCCAGCGTTGTGTCGAATTTATAAAAATCTTATTGTTAGATATTCAACATGACTCGCTAAAAAAGGATCGTATTTCAGCTAACAGTTACAAAATCATACAATAATTTCCGTTATTAATAAAATCCCTGAACTTTTATTTTTTAATAGCTTATATTTTGGGTCATTTCACACTTTGCAAGCGATCAATTTATTGTATTTTCTCTAGTAGCATCGGACCTCCCCTGAACTTTTAATTTTTCCTTCTATGGCACACAACCGAATAAAAATTAATACATATAAGAAATTGCGTGACTCAATCAACAGAGGCGGCTTTTTCGTTTGTATCGCCGCTCTATATCTGTCTCTCTCAGACTCAATGCCACAACGCGGCGTTTTCCCCTAACTCGGCCCCGTCGATCCTGCTTCGGACCAACCACTACTGCGCAAATTGTAGAAAAAATTTAACTATACGTCATGAAACCTTACATATTGAATTCTTTGTGTGGACCTAATAACATTTACATTAAGGTATATAAAAATTAATCTTTTTAATTTCTGTACGACAAAAAAAATGTTGGCGGCAAAAATTTGCCGCCCCTAAAATCTGCCGCCCTAGGCTCCAGCCTACTCAGCCTGTTGGTAAATCCAGCACTGTCTCCTAGTTTAGACATTGTTTTGAGACAAAACATACGCCGCAACGATTTACGCACGTATTCGGCGTCAAAATCACAGACTTCTACTGGGACTGGCAGCGAGTCGCGCGCCGCTTGTCGGTTTAAAAATCGCGCGTTCAACGAAAGAATAAATACACGTGATATCTCACTACAACAAGTATCAGTTACAAAAAATATGTTTTCATGGTAGTCAAATTTCGCTGTCTACACTGAGCCGGCGCAGTCACGAATCAGAACCGGCCATCGTACGAACCGGCCACTGAACCATTCATTAGCAGATTTCTTCTCAACGATATTTTTTGTTTGACTGACGGCGTTTTATAATTTTTTGAAAAATTAAAATGGGCGATGATGAGAAGTTAATTGATTGTATTCGAAAAAACTCTGCACTCTACGACTTGTCAAATAGTAAATATATGGATACTGTTTCCAAAAACGGAATATAACGGAATAACAGTCCCATATATAATACATAGTTATTATATCTGGTACAATATAGAAATTTGATTCTTGAGAATATTTAATAGTTTAATGTTTTTCTTATATATTTCAGAGTTTAAATTTATTTGTGGAATTCAATTTTTTCTAATACAATAGGGACTCAATAGGGAACAATTTTTATTTCAGGGGAAAATATCAGAAAACTTTCAACAACAACAAATTAGTCAATATTTTACCTTGTTGCTACATCTTTACTATTCGATTAAAATAGAAAAATGACGGATAGATGTGAATACAGTTGCTACTTTGACTGAGACTGGACGGCGACGGCTCCAATTCGGAACGTTGACTGAAACGTGACGTAACTGATGTGTGTGAAAGGACCTTAACTGTGAATAATAAGTTATATAATATTTTTACATATAAGTGTGGTTAAAACATAGTGAATTTTTCAATTCAGTGTAAAAGAGATAAGAGTCAGAATATAAATAGCCAGAACAACTTTTCTGAAAATGAAAAAGATGTTCGTTAGCCAGGACATTAACATCACAATAAAAAAAATATGTTGCATTGCTACGTATTTTCCACGCTGTTATATGCAGTAGAGACGTGGACTCTTAAAACGTACCATATAGATAGAATGCAAGCAGTTGAACACTAACATAGAAATACTGAAGTAAACGGAAAACAATTATGTAATTATTAATACCACAAAAGAGAGAAAATTACAATATTTAGGCAACATAATGAGAAGACCCTACAATGTACACTCCTACTATTGATAATGTAAGGGAAGGTTATGGGAAGAAGGAACATTGGTAGACGTTGGATGTCCTGGCTTAAAATCCTACGGGAATGGTATGGGAATACCAATTATGAATTGTTCCGGGTCGCGAACAAATCATTTATTTATTCGGGTCGCGGATTGCTGTGATAAAAGAAGAAGAAGTAATAATATAACAAATTGCTTTTTTATTATTTTAGTTTATTTTGTTGAGCTGTGATATACCTTGTTAAGAAATATTTAATTAGCCATTATATATCATTTTACTAAAATTTTTATCTTTTTATTCAATATATCATTTTACTACATTTTACAAAATGAAGGGATCTGATAGTAAACCTTATAACATAATGCGGGATACAATGCCTGGTTTATCTCAAACGGTATGTTGTTTCGAAATTAAGTAAATTTAAATTTGTAAAATCATTGTAATAAAACTATTTCAATTTTGATAAAAAAGAATAGTTTATCTTTATTGAGCAAATCCGTAATCTCTAACCATTGTGATTATTTATAGATATATTTTTGTTATTATTGTTTACGTGATATTTAGCTTTTCTTTATTTTATGTGAGTTTTATAATCTGGTTTATTTATTTGGACCGACAATGTTATCTAATTTGGATAGATTTTATTACTAATATTTGAAAAATATTTTTTCTTGATGAAAAATTACAATTGTGCATTGTTTGGTCATTTTTTTACTATGTTTTAAAATAATAGCAAACCTGTATTATTTATTTATTATTCTCTTTATTTTATTTATTTATTATTCTCAATATTGAAAATATTACTCCAAAACTATTATTACTAAATTATAAACACTAAAATATAAACTATAGTTCAAATATTGATAGATGTATAGATATTGTCTAGTTTGTGTGACAGTGTACTGCAATCTTTACAGATCCCTTATACCCCATCCTCTTCTTCTTATTAGGTATAGTTCTCATTTAGAGCACCTCTTCCAGTACTGGTTCTTTTAGTAATCCAAGATCTGAGGGTGGTTCAAGGAGGATCCAAGATACATATCTTTTTTCGGTACAATGCGAAAAAGAATTTGAGGAGATCTTTCATCTGCTGAGCTGCAGGTTATTCATTCACTATATTCCTCCAAGCCCAAGATCTTGAGGTGTTTCTTGAATTTGCATTGTTCCTTTAGTATCCCCGTCAGAATTTTAAGCTTCTTGTATAATTCTTGGCAAGCTTTCGTTCATTACTAGTTAATAGATCCAGTATTACTTTGGATTGTCTTAGGTTTGGAAGCTCCTATTTTAACCACTGTTTCTTTGTTTCATCATCTAAACTTGTGTGGATGGTGTTCATACTCTTTTCAAAAAAGAGTGTCAGGCATATAAAATGATTTGCAGATTACATATTTGTTAGATTATTGGTCTTATGATTTTCCTCTATTTCGCGCGTTTGGGTGTCTGTCAAGTCTCATCTCGTAATTTGTGCACAGATTTTGGGCTGCAGTTTTGACCATATCTATGTTGAAGTCCTTATGTAAACGAGCGTTCGTGACGTATCATGGAGCGTCAGTTGTGGTCCTGAGAGTTTTTTGTTTGGAAGCGTTGCAAGATGTTGTTGGGTACTGGTAGTTTTGACCTCCTTCCTAAGAGCCAATACATTTTTTTAGTCGTCGATCTAATTTCTTTCGTTTCTTTTTAATATGGCTTGACCAAGTCGGCTCGAGATCAAGATACAAACCGAGATATTTGACTTCGTCGACTCGTGGTAATGGCTGGCCATTTAATGAGACTGTTTGGCAGTCTTTTTGGTTCATCGTAAAGGTGATGTGGACTGATTTGTTGTCGCTGGCTTTGAGTCCCCATCTCTTCAGCCATCTTTGAAATTTGTTGAGCTCTTTTTTGGAGTATGCTCGAGGCTGTATCCGGATTTTCGTGAACAGATTGGAAGGCTGTGTCATCAACGAATGTCGCTACGGTTGGGGTCCACGGCAAGATCGGCTGTCAAGATGGTCTACCGAACCGGGTCTAGGACGCTTCCTTGGGGAAACACTGAGTTTATAGGAAGGAGTTGCGATTGTTCTGTACCCTGCTTCATTTGGAAGCACCGATCACTTAGGTAAAACTTCAAGAGTAGAAAGTCCAGGGTCCCACTCAGATAGGTCCACTCCAGGGTGCCACACTTTGTCGAAGGCTTGTTAGATATCCCGAAAGACTGCAGAGCAGTACTTTCTCTTTTTCAGTGCGTTGGCTATTGCGTTATAGACTCTGTTAGCTTGCTCCACCGCTGAATGATTAGTTCTGAATCAAAATTGGTGATCAGGTATAATACCTTGTTCGTTTATCGAGTCTCCGATTCTTGATAGGAGTAGTTTCTCAAACAGTTTGGATGCGATAGGCAGCAAACTTATTGGTCTATAGGAGGTAACAGAGTTTTGGTGCTTTCCAGGTTTTAGAATTATAATAATTTGCGCAATTTTCCATTGGCTGGGTATATAGGAAATGAGGACGATGACATTGAATGGGTTTGTGAGGTACACAACTCCTATTGTCAGTAGTTTTTGAGTATAATTCCGGTGATTAGATCATAACCAGCTGCTTTCCTTGGGGCAGGTTTTTGGCGAATAGTGTATTAAATTATAGTATTAAATAGTGTATTCCGGCAACCAGTATAAAGTTAGTTTATTCTCTGCCAAGCTCGTTTATCTTTCTCACATAGCCCCATACCATATTAGATCTGATGGTGTATACGAGGTCTAAAAGTATCCGACCATTTTTTATTTTGAAAACCTGATGGATTTGAATCAAGCGCGCTTGCATGAGCCGAGTTTGAACTTTCGTGCGCATGCGTGAATTTTTTCCTGCCTGTAGATAGCGTGGGTTGCTGTCGAGCAGTGTTTGAGTGACGTAGTGTGTATTGCTCTCGTCGGTTTTTCAATGCAAGTAAAATCACCAAAGTCTACTATAGGGATGTCCTACGTTTCCTACGTGATGCTGTGCAGCGCAAGCGACTGGAGTTGTCATCAGGAAATTGGCGACTCCATCACGACAATGCTCCAGCACATTCTTCGCACCTGGTTCACAATTTTTTGGCGAAAAAACACTCCTCTGGTCTGGTCTGGACTCCTCAGGTTCGACAGGCTCCTTACTCTCCTGATATGGCCCCCTGCGACTTCTGGCTATTCCTCAAAGTCAAGAGGCCATTGAAAAGAACGCGATTTCAGACAAGAGAGGACATTATGGCTGCAACGACAGCCCAGCTAAAGTCGATTCCGAAAGAGGCTTTTTCGGAATGCTTCCAACAATGGCGGCACCGCTGGGAGAAGTGTGTTGAGCCCCAAGGAGAGTACTTTGCGGGTGATTAGGTTTCTAACGCTCCAGGTATGCCAGTTTTTTTTTACGGGGTCGGATATTTTTCTAACAGACCTGGTATAGTCTCATAGGCTGCGTGACTGTCTGACACGGTGTTTCTCAACGTGGGGCACACCCCACAAGGGGGCAATTTGAGCTGTAAGGGGGGCAATTTGAAAATGCTCTCGCCCAGAATTGAAACGTAATAGCAACCGCATCAGTTTAGTCCCTATATGTTTTGAAAATTTGTTTATTGTGTTTCCTCAACAATAGTAATCAACCTAGTAATTTCTTTCTAAAACGTATTATTTAATTTTTTTCAGTCAACTGTTCAATTTCTTAATATCAGAAACTAGGTATATGTTACATCCCTATGCCTCCTCAGTATAAACAATTTCGTATAGACTCGATGGGGTACAGCACAAGATTATATTGTGTAGATCTTTCGATTGTATGTACCTCTGTTTGAATCTTCCTATAGATTAGAAGTATTAGAAGTATTTGCTACTTAGCCCAAATGCTCCTGTAGCTTTCTTCGTTTTTGAGCCCTAAGTATACCACTTTGATAGCGATTTGCTGAATGTGTTTTTAAATTAAGGATTTGTCTTTCCACCTGGCTTCACTACTACACGTTGACGTATAATTTTTCGCCAAATGGTATTTGCATATTGTTGTATTTTTTAGCGTATTTAGTAGATGTTCTTGAACATTGTCCTTATATAAATATTTGCAATCGCAATTATAAAGACATTGCAAACATTATTACAGCCTAAGATTTTTTTTACTTATAAAATGTTATAATGCTTTTTATTATAATCGTAAATCGCAATAATTAAATTTATACGTCTTTTAATATATATTTCTTTTCCATTGTATCTGCATAGGTCGTTCCGAAGAAATGGTTGGACGAATACGTTTCCATTTGCAAAAAAGGAGATTACAAGGAACTAACAGCGTTTCTTGATACGCTCATGCTGGAAGCTTACTCGGCTTCACAGATTCTGGAACAGCTGAACGATTTACTCATTTCTAGTGATGTTTTCACGGATAAGCAGAAAACTATTATTGGAGATAAACTAGGCGTAAGTAATACATCAACGGGACATTTAAATAATGTATGGATATTTGTATAAAATGATTAATTTTATTTATAATTTAATTTTCAGGAAAACATTCATATATTTTATTTACAGTGGTTTCCACACTGTGATTTATTAACGTTTTATTTTTAATATTATGGCTACTTTACTAACTATAAACTATGTATTTATTTACAGTGGTTAAGACCTTGTGGTTTCTTTTTTTTTAAATTTATCTATTTTCTTTTAGTTTATAATTTATATTTTTTTTGCTGATAAAACCTAAGATAATAGTGTCTCTTTTTTAATCAAAAAATATGGATTAAGCTACTTAATTTTACCCCTTTTAAGTCGGATTTATTTTCAAAATATAACTAATTTAGTAATTTATAGTAGTTTAATAATTTATAACTATTTAGTAATTTATACTATTTAGTCTTGTTTAATTTAATTGAATACTTTAATGTCTTTTTAAATACCATATAATTATGCTGCACTAGGTCGTTTGCTGGGATATATTTGTCCCACTTTGGCATTACTAATGGATAATAATAACCATATGCGGTTTGCTGAAATATATTCTTCATAGTCGGATATTAATGGAGGGTAGTAACCAGGGGTGGGCTGGAGCCGGCTCGCGCGAGCCGGTTGTGAAAATATTTGAAACTTGACGAGTCGCTTGTTAAATTACCCCTGAAACAAAAAAATAAGCCATTTTCATAGTATGTTTATGCAAAATATGCACAATGCGCCGATGTGCCACACACTCGCAAACATATCATGTGCGCAACACACTACAGAAATCATGTGCGTACGTAAAATGGATTTGATAAAAATTATTTACAAAGAAATCTCATAGAATTCTGTTCAGATGGTGCATCGACAATATTGGGAAGAAAATCTGGAGTAGCCACAAAATTAACTGAAATGTGTTCAAATATAATTGTGTGGCATAATAGTGTGGATAATGATGATAAGAATGATGATAAGAATGAGAACAATGACTCTTATAACAATGAAAAATTTGTGCTGCTCGTTTCAGATTTTTTCAGATCTTTTCAGATTTTTTATCCTTCTACCTGGTCATTAGATAAAATTATATTACCATGGCTAGAAAGGGAATGGTTAGAAAATTATGTGAAATTAAGTTAATTTTCAACTAGATGTTAATGATTTCCGTGACTTTATAGACGCAAACATACAACTGAAAAATGTTCAGTTACCTAATTCAATTTTAAGGGCTGAAAAATAGCAAGCACAATTGCTATTAGCAGTACAGAAGCGTAATTATACTGTACAAAAATAAATGAAGACAATGTACTCATTTGCCGTTTTTTTTCTTCGAAATAATAGCGAGCCCCGGTTGTTCAAAATTTGGCAGCCCACCCCTTATAGTAACCTACAAGTCGTAAAACATTTTTTTTAGAAAATCAACTATTTCAGCTGTGACACGCGTACACTTGTGACTTTGATTGTGTGAAATTGCTAATGCAATATGTATGTAGATTTATTGCGCTTATTGAAATTTTCCACTCTTTGTATTTTCAAAACAGAAACTTATTATAAAAAAATAATTCTCGAATTCTCGAAAATAATGAAATATCAGTTAACTTGTTTGTTTCAGGTTGTAAGTTATAGATTACAAGATGGAGGAGCTGAATACATTCAATTACTAAATTTGGGTTGTACCATGGTCTTGGCTAACAGCGTCAAGTAAAAATCTGTGTTATTATTTAAATATATTTTTCTACTAATAAAACTATTTTCTTAAAATATATTTAAAATATTCAAAAAAAACCTTCATAATGTTTAAATTTGAATTTAAATTAAAATACAAAAGTTTGACACATTCAACAAAATTCCTTTTATCCAAAACTATTACGATAAATATCATTTATATTTAAGGCTTTCCTACACATATAAATAAAATGTCATTTAATATGTTATGTATATTGTACATATCTTATTTCCTAATGATGTCATATACCAACAATTCAAGGTGTAGATAGGAATTATAATAAAGAAATAGTTTATGTATGAATATGTTTGATACATTCAAATATATTTTCGATATTTACATCATTGTGATATCATCAAATTACTATCTTCTTTAGTTATTTGATTATTTCAGATTTATTTATTATTTTTCTCCACGAAATAAACTCGTATTATAGGTCTGTGTACATAGTGAACATTACAAATTGTTTCTATTTCAAATCTATTATCATATTTTATTACTAATATTACTAACTATATTTTTTAAATGTTTTTTTTTGCATAATTTTTTAGTGATTCACGTAATATTTAATAACATAACACGTAATATTTTTGTTATTACGTTGTATTAGCCACAAGTATAAGCCATGTTAACAAAAGTCATTAATTTTCAGATTTTTACAAGGAAAATTACTTTTTTTATTAATTAAAGATATTTGGGAGAGACATTCGGAGACAAAATATGAAATTTACCAAAAGTAGCATATTTTAGCATAAAAATGCAAAAAATCAACCGAGCGATGTAAACTAATAATTTGTTTAGGTGTTGCATGTGTATTTTTCCTTAACTTTATTAAATATATTTTCCAATTTTAATAATTTCAAAGCGCGACTTTAGTCATCGAATGTACTTTGAATCCAACGTGCCTTGCAGCGTAGTTGCCACATTTTTACGGTACAAGTTCGTTTTAGGCAGACATTCAACGAACTCAGTATCGCATAAACGGTGTAGCGAATCATGATGAAACTTTGCGTACAGTTATTGCGAATTTATTAAGCTACTCATCTGATTTTTTTTTTACCTTCCTTTTTTTTAGTCTTACCATCTCTTTTTATGACATTTTTTAACTCTTTTTATGCCGAGAATATAGTGTATGAACACACAGACATCGTGTAAAAACTATTCAACTGAATTGTAATAACTATTAAATGGTAGAGAATAGGGAATATGCTTACATTTTTTTAATTTGCTTAATTCACTTTTTACTTCGTTTTGACATAGTAAAAAATATAAATACTGTTGAATGTGTTTCAATTAATTTAAAAAAATATATACAAAATACCGATTAAATTTGACCTGATTGAACGGTCTCATTTATCGCGCGCTTTGGATGACGTCGCATAACACATGACATTCAGTGTTGCATAGCATATTTGCATAGACAGTTAAGGAGTTTCAGTTTAAATTTGCTATTTCGATAATAGAAAAAGCTAAAACACATTTTATAGATATTGTATAGAACCGGAATTCAAAAACACTATTATGAGTACACCAGATAAAGTGTTTGATAAAGTACCTATTGAGGTGTATCCACCATACCGTGAATATCGAGGCCGGTAATTTTCAACGTGCACGGTGATGCGTTTCGCAAATTTGAATTTCGCACGCATATTTTGGACTTTTTCATTTAAATTTTTGGAATTAAATAAAACTAAATGAGTAAATAATGGTATAGGTGTAACGTCAAGATCATAAAGTATCGGTGATAAACAAATCAAGTAAATTTAAATTTCTTGCATATTTCCTATTGACCTGATTTTTTTTCTGTTATTTCTTATTCTATCTAAAGAAATTATGTTATATATCATTTTAACTTCAACAGATTAATAGTACATGAGCCCAAACATGTCTTGCCAGTAACAAAAGAACAATGTTTAACGCGAAATCGGAAAATTATCCGCACAAATTCTACACATATAAAGAAAAATGCAATAAAATGAGCACAAAATATTCTAACCTTGATAGCGCGAATTATAAAAGTGTAAAAGCATAAATAATACTACTACTTTTTTTCATCAAAATAAGTAAGATTTGCGAAGAAAACGTCAGCCACACTCAGTTTTGTTGCAGAAACGCTCTAGGAACGAGGGATGCACTCTTCAGTGCCCATGTTTTGATACAAAGATGTAGGGATATGGATTGCGATGTCGATATATGCTTCATTGATTACCGGAAAGCTTTTGACAGAGTACAACATAATAAACTCATAGGTATCCTAAAAGAGAGTTAGAACACAGAGACATAAAGATAATCAGCAACCTGGACGAGACAGTAGCATCAGGACGAGACAGTAGTATGCGCAGACAGCCTAGAAAATCTGCAAGAGCTGATGAACAAAATATCAGAAGTCAGTCAAAGGCATGGTATATATGTATATATCTCACGCTCAATATCAAAAAAACGAAGTACATGATAGTATCAAAAAACAACAACCATCAGAGCTTCGAGTTAACAACTTACTGTGAGTCCAAAAATACAGATATCTAGGGACAACATTAAATGAAAACTGGGAGCGCTCAATTGAAATCAAATGTCGGATAGAAAAAGCGAGATCCGCATTCCTGAAAATTGCAAAGGTATTCAAAGCACATCACCTGAATATACAAACTCGAACGAAGAGCAGGCTACTGAGATGCTACATCTTTACAGTACTATTCTATATGGAGTGGAGTCCTGGACTCTGACAGAGGCTACCGAACGGAGACTCGAGGCATTTGAGATTTGGCTATACCGCCACATACTCAGAATTTCCTGGATGGCTCGCGTCACCAACCAGCAGGTCCTAGAGGGAATGGGAAAAGAATGAGAGGTCTTACTAACAATAAAGACAAGGAAGCTGGAATACCTTGGCCATATAATGAGGAACAGTCAACGGTACGTTCTATTGCAACTTATACTACAAAGAAGAGTAGATGGAAGAAGAGGGCCAGGAAGAAGGAGAATATCGTGGCTAAAAAATCTTCGAACCTGGTTCAACACAACAACAACAAATCTCTTCAGAACTGCAACAAAGTCCGAATTTCCATGATGATCGCCAACATCCGAAGCGAATAGGCACCAGAAGAAGAAGAATTAAAAAGTCTGCAAAGAAGAAATTTATGAAGATAATGCTATGTTTACACAATTTGTTAATTCTACTATTAAATACTTTTTATTTCGCACAAATTTGTAAATTACAGAAAAATAAGCAATAAGAAATTTTACAAAAATTGAAAATTACGTAAGTTTTTGAAAAAGTGCTGAACTTGCCTAACCTGTGCTAACCTGTCTAACCAAGTGCAATTTGGTGAGGATTTAATGCTGGTCCAGATAGACAGACCTGAAAACTAGCAGATTCTAAATAGACTTCGTTAGGAGTTACAAGCTGTCAAAGTTTGAATCTTTGAGAAAATCTGGTTAGACTGGACGTTACTTCTCTACATCTTAGCTTGTGGATTAGTGCAATTTAATGAGGATTTAGAAGACTAGTCCAGATTGACACAGCTATAAACTAGGAGATTCTAAGTAGTTTTAGTCATTAGTTACAAGTTGTCAAAGTTTGGATATTTGAGAAAATCTGGTTAGATTAGGCGTTTCTTCTCTACATCTCGACTTATTGATTAGTGCAATTTGGTGAGGATTTAGTGCACTTGGCCTGGTAAACTTATCTGAAAACTAGAAGATTCTAAATAGTCTTAGACAGGAATTATAAGCACATCTTTGAGAAAATATAGTTAGACTAGTTGTACATCTCAACATCTCAGCTTGTAGACTAGGTGGATTAGTGCCATTTAGTGAGGACTTAGTTGTCTACACCAAGTAGACACAGCTGAAAACTAGAAGATTCTTACTAGTCTTAGCCTTAGGCTGTCCAAGCTGCTTCTTCGAGATAATCTTGCTAGACTAGTCCTACTTATCCTACTATATTTTAGCTTGTGGATTAGTTGAATTAATGAAATTTCGTGAGAATTGGACTAGTCTTAGTCAGAAGTAACAAGCTGTCAAAGTTTGGTTTCTTTGAGAAAATTTAGTTAGACTAGTCGTTAGTCCTCTGCTTCTGCGTATAATTATTAATTTTCTTTTTATAATTTTGTTCATGAAAATCAAATTTTGCAAAGATATGTTTGATCATAAAATAAATTATGCAAATTCTTTACATTCTGTTTTGTTAAGATGTAGATGTAGAGAAGTAAAGACTAGTCTGACTAAGTTTTCTTAAACATCCAAATTTGACAGCTTGTAACTCCCGACAAAGTCTAATTAGAATCTTCTAGTTTTCTGATGTGTCTATCTGGACTAGTGCATTGAATCCTCATCAAATTGCACTTAGTTCACAAACTGAAACCTACATCTCAGCAATTTAGATCTTTGAGAAAATCTAGTTACAAATATTTGGGTCCTTGTTGAGTTTGAGGAATCTATAACTAGGAAATGAAATAATTTGAGTCTTTTTCAAAAGTTTTTTTGTAGTATTTTTGTAATATACTACGCTAAAAGTACAAAATCGGCAAATGTAAACATTTACCGGTATATCTGAGATCAACTTTATATATCTCCTTTTACCGGAAAATGTATACTTTTTGTGTGTTACAATATCACGTGTGTCTTGTTGGACAGCCCATGTGCTGTGTATGTTAATGTAAACCTCTTACAATTGCCAACAACATTATGCGTATGTACACATTTCACGGAAATAATTGGTAAATGTAAGTTGAACTCACATTTAGTACGAAGAAGGTAAATGTGTACATATACCGATAAATGTGTACATTTACCAAACTACGTACTTTTAACGTAACATATACACTTCGTTTACAATGTTAACATCTGATAATGATGTCATCTATACTGATGTTGAGGATCATCAACATTATTAACGAAATGTATAATAAATATAGAATAGTTATACTGCACAATTCCCATATACCTATTCGGTTTTAAGCCCTTTCACCCTACTATCCATCCACTTGTCCTTCTCACAAATAATTTCAAAACTGCTTACCTACAAAAAAAAATCATGTGCTGCCCTTACCTTGACATCAATAAAGCGTTTGACATCGTTTGGCATTCCGGATTGTTATATAAAATGCACCTCCTCAACGCCCCCACTTACCTACTCCACACAGACAAGAATTTCCTCCAAAACAGATCCATCCTATTTAGATTAAACAATGCCTTTTCCCTTGAATTTGCACCCCTTCAAGGACTCCCTCATGGTTATCTCCTGTCTCCCCTACTTTATAATATATTTTGCCATCAACATTATTAACAATTCAGAACTCCCATCTTAACGACAAGTCCCAAATCAACCTCCACTCGTACATCCTTCAAAACGCCAAGGATACCGAACTTATATCTCATAACAACCTTAAACGGACGATAGACGGACTACATATCCTGACAGACAAGACATCCCAATGGTTTAACCGTTGGAGATTATCTGCAAATCCCTCCAGATGTCAATTCCTTATTCCCACACATAGAATATCTTCAAACTCTCCCCACCTCCACCTATGCACCATGGACATTACGGAGACACCCCACATAAAGTACTTATTGTTAGTGACTTTTGACCACATACTCAACTTCAAGACTGACGCAACGTTGCATAAGAAAAACACGGAACAAAGAGGCAAATATTTCCGATGTCTGTCCTCGGGAAACAGGGGAATTTCAACAAAAAGTGTCTCTAAAATCTACTAAGCCATTTGCCGACCTATCTTAAACTATGGACACATAGTCCAGACCAAAGCACGTAACTCTACAACAAAGATATTGAAAGTAGCCGAAACTACTGCATTACTGCATATGTCCCACTAAAATTCCATCTTCCGAAACTTAAAATTTTGAATTATGAATTTAAAATTGTACTCGTATGGAAAATTTACTATTCATTTGTTTAGTGTATGTTACATGAAAGAAGACAAATGTTATATTGGACACTAAAAGACTGGACTAGAATAGATTCCAACCAAATATGTCTAGAAAAGGCGAAACCAGACGAAACCTAACATATATGATTGATAATATGATCAATACTGAAACACTGAACAAAATACAGAAGACTGATCAATACTGAACAACCATGTATAAGACAGTAATAGATTGGAAAAGTCTGGACAGGTCTAGTCTATATTCAACAGGACTGGAAAATGTTGGACAAAATTGTGGATCAAAAATTGGACAAGAGTGAACAAGATTGAATATGACTAAATAATGTCAAGACTTGAAAAGTCGCCATAAAATTAGACAAGAAAAGAAGAGTAGATATGATAAGATATGTGTACCACACAACTCTTGGTTCAATTCAATCCATGTTTGATTTATTGTGTTTATTTAGCAACAAATTGACAAAACATGAGATTTATTCTATATCTGCAATATTATTAACGTTAGGGTTATACACCCAAACACCCAAACAACTTCCTCCACAATGCTCCCAACGACCTCTTATAGAGACTGACTAAAATTCCATATATCGCAGACAGACACAAACACCTACTATGCAAATTTAAAGACAGAGATTTTAATCGGACTATTATCGACACACTTTGCTTAATTAAACTTAAAAAAAAATTGTTAAATAAATATATATATATATATATATATATATATATATATATATATACATATATATATATATATATGTATTTATGCATCTTTTCTTTATATAATTCTCAAATTACCTAACAAATTGTATTATCCCTGGCAGAAGGACTTCGAGGTCGGTAGCCCTTTGTACAATTTTTTATTTTACAATAAATATCACTATTATTATTTGTTATACTGATGATGTTAACATTGTAATTATCCCTCGCAGAAGTAATAACGAAATGTATGTATTTATTACTAAAATGTAACTAGTTGGACTAGTTGTTGATGAGTGC
Organism: Phosphuga atrata; assembly: GCA_944588485.1. Classification (NCBI taxonomy): domain Eukaryota; kingdom Metazoa; phylum Arthropoda; class Insecta; order Coleoptera; family Silphidae; genus Phosphuga; species Phosphuga atrata. Next base: position 31,725,557 of record OX155901.1, on the reverse strand, counting down.
AATTTTGTGAGGATTTAGTGGACTAGTCCAAGTAGATAGCTGAAAGCTAAAAGATTCTAACTAGTCTTAGTCGTGAGTTACAAGCTGTCTAAGTTTCGATTTTTTTTTAAATCTAGTCTAGACTAGTCATTATTTCTCTACCTCTACATCTCAACAAAACAGAATGTAATGAAATTTGCTTAATTTATTTTTGCGAAATTTAAACAAAATTAGAAATTTTAGAAAAATATCAATTTGTAATTTTAGAAAATTTCATAATTATACAAATCTGTAAAATGTTAATAAACACAATTTATTGAAATTTGAACAATTATTATTTTTGAATTAAAAACATTTTGAGATGTTTGAATTTCATGGAATCGAACTTGTAACTTTTAGAAAAATAGCAATTTAAAATGTTGCTTGTTAATTTTAATAAAAAAAGTAAGTTTATAGAAAAAGAACAAACAAATTATTTATTTTGTGGTTAAAAATGATTTTGCAAAATTTAATTTTCATGTAAAGAAAATGTAAAGTTTAGAAAAATGTAACAAAGAAAAGAAATTAATTGCGATTTGCACAATTTACCTACCTATAGTTTGAAAACATTTTTTCAAAATTTGGTTTTCATTTTCTGCACAATCAATTTTCTATGCAATGAGTTTCCTTACGATGAATTTTACCTGGGATAAATTTTGCGCGAACCTTAGAAAAAGTTTTTAGAACCAAAATTATATATTAAATTTTATGATTTTTTTTTGTAAACAGTATTACAAAATTTGTGGTAAATATTAAGATTGATTATTTTTTATTCAACAAATTAAATAATGAATTTTTGCGTGCGTTACCCAAGTTATGTGGTTATTCAGCCAAAAATATCCATTGGTCGCACTAAAAAAACGGGCGCCAAGATAGTATCCTGCTGATAATTATCCTGCATGAGTAATGGTTTGGTCCCGACAACATAGGTTCTTCGCTGTCCGCAGGTTTTTTGTAAATGGCCGTTCTTCGTCACCATCAGCTTACGTTTAGGCTGCACTTACGTAATCTTACGCATCGTGATACCGTCCCTCACCGTAATTTAATCGCGAGATGGGTGCGCACATTCGAGGAAACTGGTTCCCCACTAACACCTAGGGGTTTAGGAAGACTCAAAACGGTAAAATGCGATGCAAGTGAGAGAAGCTATCCAACAGTCGCTTAAGCGCTCTGCCCAGAAGCATGCAATTGCAGTAGACATTTATGATTGCTCACTAATTGTAAGCAGGATTTTACATCATTATCATTCCACCCCTACAAGATTATGTTTGCCTCAGAATTGAGGCCTCCTGACTATAAAAACCGCATGAATCGCTCCCAAGAAATGTTGAATCGCATCCATACAAGATCAACTGTTTTCAGTACTGACAAGGCCCAGTTTCCCAGTTCTCTATGGAGTGGTGAATAAATATTTTCGGCACTGGGCTGAAAATAATCCGAGGCAACTTCACGAGAATCCTCTTCACTCCCCGAAAGTGAGCATATGATGCAATTGTGTTCAAATGCAATGAGGGCGAATGGGCCTTATTTTTTTGAGGGGAATGAAAGGACTATGACTGTCACCGCTAAACGTTAATATGTTCCATGTTGGAAAAAATTTTAAGAAAATAATTGGGTGGAACTATCGGTGGGAAACGATCTAATAGAAAATTGGTTTCAACTGGACGTATTACGTCCCATACCGTTCGAATTTCAATGAAAACTGCGACAGATATTTCTCTGAGTGGTGATGTGAAATGGCCCGCACGATTTCCTAATTTAAGCATGTACAACTTCTTCCTGTGGGGCTACCTGAAGGAAAATGTTTTTAAACGTTACCTTGGATGAACACAGGAATCGAATTCGGGAAGAAATCGCCTCCATACCCGTTTGGAATGTGCCAAAATGCGGCCGAAAACTTTAGAAATTAACTTCATGAATGTATCGCAGCTGAGGGCCATCATCTTTCTGATGTCATCTTCAAAACTTGATACATAAAACGGCATGATCTATCGAATGAAATAAAATATACCCTATTTTTGTGTGTTGCTCCGTTTGTTTTTAATAGCCCGTGACAATTGCACTATCTGTTTTGCCGCACCCTATACTTGGAAGTTTATTACATTTCTAAATATTCACACTTTTTTAAATCATGTTTGCATCACAATTTGAAAATATGTGAGCATTTTATTATTATTTTGTATTAAATGAGATGTTGGATTCATATATTGCCAATACCATTGGTTTTAATAATAATATGATTTTTAAAGATAATTACAATCCAATATTTGCAATACATAAATTAGTTTGTCTTTAGCATAATACATTTGTTTATTTTTAAAAGCATTATTTAACCCTTAACCACCTGCCATACGTCTCAGGTGATTAGGTGGTTAGGTGTTAAATGCATTAATGATGATTTTAAAAATTAACAAATTTAGTTTTTTTTGTTTTGTAGTTAAGTGTTAGGAAACGTTCTTAATTACTAAAACTGCTTTTTCATGCCATACTAGTTTTTTATAATTCAAAATAGCAAAGTTTATGAACAAACACGTTTTCTAATTAATGTAGCGAAGTTTCAGTTATGGCTAACTGTAGAGCACAATTAAATATAATACAAAGTTGCAAAAAAAGGAACACGAGTTTAATCTTCTTGGTTTAATAACTGTAAATTCGGTGGTAAAAGAGAGAGCAACATCTGCAATTAATTAAAATTTAACCATCAAATATTATTAAGTCGTATAGTTATTGGGAAGAATAGTTATTGGGAAGTTACAAGATATATTAAATATGAATATATATTGAAAAATAATTATATAAATAAATATAAATCTAATTCTAAAACAATCCAAGTTTAAATGTTGGAAGTTTTTTTGAAATTTAATAAAATATTGTTTCAGTTAATACAGTTCAGTTCCAATTCAGTAAATATTAAAAAAAAAACATTTTGGAAATTCTTTTCATGATATTCCGCATTTTTTAGGTATAAAAAATGTTTGGATTTACAAGGACGTCGTTGGTGATTTCATTGCAACAAAATAATAATGATATTGACCTTCTGTTTGGGAATTACCTTGGCAGTTGATCTATTTTACTCAGGAATAATTGTAATAATTAGCGAAAAACGTTAATTTATTCGCAAAAATGTTACGTATTTTGTAGGTGTGTTGCGTAATTTATCCAATTCACGCGTTTCACACATGCAATTGTACGGTTTTCTGTTTACTAGCATATATTATGACTTCATATTATTCCTAATGTTACAATTAGTTGATCGAACTTCTTATGCTGGGTGTTCTACGGGAAGGTTCCAGTATTTAAATAAGCTATCTATATCTAAATCTGATTTGAACGTATATATATATATATATATATATATATATATATATATATATATATATATATATATATATATGTATATATATATATATATATATATATATATATATATATATATAAAATATCAGCGAGAGAGACGTGTGGATATATTAAATTCAAAAATATCAAAAAACAAACTAGATGGTGGAACGACGAAGTAAAAATAGAAGTAAAAATGAAAAAACAACAATGGAAAAAGTACCTTACGAACAGAACTACAGAGAACTATAATAATTATGAAGAACAGAGAATGAAAGTCAAAGAATTAGTGAAAACATTGAAGCAACAATCCTGGGAAGAATTCGGACGCAAGATGGAACAAGATAGCAAACGAGATCAAAAGTTTTTTTACAGAGTCTTAAAAACACTACGAAAAGGAAAACCGAATAACAGCATAGCCATCAAATCTAAAGAGGAAAACTGAATAGAAAACGAGAAAAATATAATGGCACGGTGGAAGGAGTACTTTGAAGATATGTTAAATACAAAGGAAAATAATACAGGAAATATAACAGAAGAAAAAAAAAGAATACATAGGAAACAAGGAGAATATGATACATGAAGAAATAAAGACAGAAGAAGTAATTGAAGCTATAAAAATGTTAAAACGGGGTAAGGCGGCTGGACATGATGGAATAACAACAGGGATGGTAAAGAACATGGGCAACAATGGAATAGAAGTATTAGTAAATTTTTTTAACAAAATCTGTGAAGAAGAAATGATACCTGCAGACTGGAAAATAGGAGTATTATTACCAATCCATAAAAGGGAAACAACAAAGTTTGCAATAATTATAGGGGTATAACTTTGATGAGTACGATGGTCAAGATATATGAGAAAATCCTGGATAAAAGATTAAAAACTGTGACTGAACCCCAGATGGAAGACGCCCAGAGCGGGTTTAGAAGAGGTAGAGGGGTACTAGATCACATATTTTCCATGAAGCAACTAATAGAAAAGAACGTATGCCGCACCATATATGTAGTCTTTGTCGATAATGAAAAAGCATTTGATAGCATCCCAAGAATGGAAATATGGTACAGCCTTAGACAAAGAGGAATTAGTAACATGCTAGGAAAAGCTATTTTCAGTTTCTATACAAATACAAGAAAGTATGTTAGAAAAGGAAACTTACAGTCAGAGGAGCTCGTAACCAAAGAAGGATTAAGACAAGGAGGAGTACTGAGCCCTACTCTATTCAATGTAGTCCTGGATGACATAATAAAAGAAACAAAGAGAAAAACAAAGAAATTACAAGTAGGGTATAGAAACATGCAGAGGGTGGAAATAGTGGAATGTGCTTTTGCCGACGACCTAATTATTTATGCAAAGAAATAAAAGGATTTACAAACGAATCTACACATCTGGAAGATAGCGTTAGAAAATAGAAATATGAAAATTAACGTCGCCAAAACCAAAGTAATGACCATCGGGAAAGGAGAACCAAGCATAACGATAAAAATAAATGGAAAAGATATAGAACATACAGAAACATTTAAATACTTAGGAATAAATATACATAATGACGGAAAGGAAGAGGCTGAAATCAACACCAGAATTGAAAATACAACAAAACTCTTCTATGTACTTAATAACACGTTTATAAGAAACAAAGATATATCAAAGAAAACGAATATGTACAATACTACCTACAAACCAATTCTGACATACGGTGGTGGAAGCTGGGTGCTAAGCAGCCAAATGAAATGTAAATTACAGTCGCTAGAAATGAAATACCTAAGAAGCGCTAAAGGTATTACTAAAAGAGATAAAATAAGAAATAAAACAATTAGGGCAGAACTTAAGGGCAAACCAGTCCTGGAAAGAATAGAAAAAGGCGATTAAAATGGTTTGGGCATCTAGTAAGGATGGAGGACGGAAGACAAACAAAAAGCGTATGGCTAGCTAAATCTACACAGAAAAGAGTAAGACCAAGGAAAACATGGAACCAAGCAGTGGCAGATTCGTTGAAGGAACGAACAATATCCTGGAATAAGGGGTTGAAGATGGCAACAAACAAGAAAGAATGGGCTAAATTTATTTATGCATGAAATGGGTTGATCTTATTTTATAGTTTTAATTTGATTTTTTTATTGTATGGTATATTAAGATATTGTAATAAGTAATTTTATACCTTAGGGTAGGGTAGGGTATATTCTCTTTCTCTCAATATATAAAATAATCTGCTAAGCTAATTAAAAATTCCTTCTTTCATTAAGAATATATTTTTTAAATTAACAAGAAGATTCACAGTAATTAGTACCTACACATTTTTTATTGGTTTTCCAACCACTGGTCTTATATCACAATGATGGTGTTCGGGAAGGTGTTCGAAAGCAATTTGTTCGAAAGATAAGTTGTTCGAATTGAATTTTATTCGAATGGAAAGTTGTTTGAATAGAAATTTGTTCGAATAAAAATTTGTTGGAAATAGTTATTTACTTTAGAGTGCGGAAAAGTTGCACCCTATTAGGGTACAACTTATTAGCTCTAGCTAATGGGGTAGTCACCCTTCGGGCTCGTCGCCCAAACGAGCTGCCGCGTTGTAAAATCATTTACGCACGAGATTTGTATACATTTTTCTGGCCGATAATTATTATATAAGATACAAATAGATTTAGATTATTTACAATATTGGAATTTTATTAATTTTTTAATGTTGGTACTCACACACTGACATTTTTACTAATTCAAATTTATTAGGTACATAATATGTCATTTTGCAACATGTCAAACGCAGATATTAATTTAAAAGTCATTTCCTACATTATCGTGTCTAATATGGTGTAATGGTTTCTAAATTAGATTTTATTGTCTTATAATTTATTTTGTAAGTGACCCTGAAAGGTTAAAATTTACTGGTCACTTTACCGCATAGTTACCGTACTTTGCAACATTGTGTGTAAATATCTAGTGTCGCTTGACGTATACACGATGTCAAAGCTAGTTTTGCAATTCAGGAGGCCAATATATATATATATATATATATATATATATATATAATATATATATATATATATATATATTGAATATATATATATATATATATATATATATATATATTTATATTTATATTAAACTTTTAAATATTTGAAATAACACGACATTTAATATATTAAATATTTTATTAAATCACTGAAAGAACACTTTAAAAATATGATATACTATTAACTACTACAATATACGATTAACCAAAGAAAACTCTATATAATTAGTAAGTAATGGTGTGTGCTACTCCACGTAAATAGTCCTTGTCCTGAACATTGGGTTGGATCGAATTAACAATTCGAGTAAGTCTCTGTCAAATCTGTATATTGTTTTCTTCCAGCAGGTTGTTCTTAACCACTTATATACTGTTCTAATCGAAGCTCGTTCGAACTGTGTTCTCGTTTGATAGCTCCAATAAATTTCCATATATGGACGGTTTATTTTGAATGAGTCACTTAATTCATGCTTAATTTAATGTAAATTTGCCATATATAACTAGTACGTATTTTATTTCTTAAAAAATTCCCATGTTTTGTACAATTTAAAATTGGTCAGTAAATGAAATTTGGTAATCATCGATTTTGAAAGTGGTGTAAGTCCAATTGGCAGAGATGTCGATGTTTGCCGATTAGTAGGCTGTTATTTTACATTTGTTTTATATGTGTCAAGAGTTACTGTTTGAAGCATTTAGAAAATGTAACGACCCAATGCCATGTTATTGCCTACAGTGACATGTGTACTGGGCAAAATCGAAATTTACAAATGGCAATGATGCCATGAGTGGTTGAAGGTTGTCCAGTCGTTGGAAAATAACATTGACAAAATTAATCACAAATTTATACTCTCGGGGCAATCATACCTTCCGAACGATGCAGATTTTGGCATTACAGTAATGGCATTGCGAAAAACGAATTTTATGTACACACCAAATAATGCCACCATGTAATAACACAATGTAGACATGATAAATTCATTTTACATGAAATGAAACGAGAGAATTTCGTTTCAATAAAAACTATACTCTATACTATACTCTAAAAAACTCAATTTTTCAATAAAAATGCGATTAAAAATACAGATAAGAAAAAACACTAATGGAGAACTGCCAAATTGGTTGCAAATATGTTGGATGATGTTTCTCAGAAGTGGTGCACCATTCACTATTTTATATAAAACATCGATGAAGGACAAAGAATTTAAAACTATAAATTTGTTACCTACACGTCCTAGAAGACCGCTAAAATTTGTAAAAAAATCTTTTGTACCAAGACATCAAGCAGTTATTACCTTCTATACCTCCGGTGCATCATATGCATATTTCAAAAACCTGATACATGCAGAGCATGAGTAAATACTATCAATATCTTGTAATTTTAACTATGTAATTAGTGTCTAAAATTAAAAATACTACTTCTATTTTATGTCGTGTCATTATTTGTAAATAAAATTGGATTAATTTGAATTATATTTTAAGTGATATTTGATTTTTCAAAATTGAAATTAAAAGATTTTTACAATTGTCAAATTTTGAAAGTGGTTTGGCTGAAAGTCCATTTGCAACCCGTAACGATACATCAGTTTAGTAAAATAAGCCTAAATCAAAATATAACCAAATTACATATTAATAAAACAGTAGAAACATTGCCAGACTTCATATAATTTGCCTAAATTTTTTAATTAACGGATATGTTAACCTTTAATTTTCTCGAAACAAGAGAAAATGGACTTACTTACACCACTTTCAAAATAAACGGTCCATATATGGATGATTAGCACATACTTGTGATTGAAAATCTTTGTGCCAACCTTCAATTGAATTGATGGTTTTTGGCAAACTTTGTTGACCTGCGTCAAAAAAGATCTACATCTGAAGGGGAAAATGAGCTGAGAGACGGTAACGACGATCTGGTCGGCCAATCCATATCTTTAAAATAATCAACTACTACTTGAGTTTCAGGTGCTAAAATATTTTGATCGCAAAGTAGTTCAAAATAAGCTATTATATGCTGTGTAGGCACAAAGGCTAATGTCGATAACATTTGTATTCGTAAAGCAAGCAAACTTAGTGTCGTGAATTTCGTTTTAAAACATTTGCTTGTAAACTTCGATAAATACACTGCTATAAGTAACAAAATATCCTCGAGACATTGATTGCGCGGGAACTTAACATTTATAGCATTTGCCATTGCAAGCTCAAAATCTATGAGAATACTCCAATGAGTACAGGTTGACTCCAAGCCTTTAATGCCTTTAAGTTGTATATAACTATTGCTATTGCTCAGTTTTGTTTAGAAGGAGTGCATAAACTAATGGCAGAGCAGTGTGTTCACATAAGCCATGTATTGTATACAATTGTTTAAACAAGGGTGGTACAGTTTTAAATGTACCATCTGCATATCAGTGCTGCGTGTTTGCAAGTAATTGTATATTGGGTCTTGGAGAAAATATCAAAATCCTGTCTACTGGCCCAGCATCAAACAATAAAACATCTTTTCCATTCTCAGTAGTCGTATAATTTCTTATAATTATATTATATCTCATCTATGATTAGGTATGGCTCGTCCCTGAGTTTCCTTTATTCTATGATTTCTTATTGTCCTTTTCATAGTGTCTACTGAAGAGACCTTTTACTGCTTGACTTATATTTTAGGTTTTCACAGCTAAAGTAAACATTTTACCTTTTTAAATAATTAAGCTTAAATTTCAATACATTTTCTTAAATTGCAGTTTAGGTACTATTTAAATTTTTCTTAGGCTTAGGGTATACTTATAGAAACTTTATTAGTATCTTTCAAAATTAATTTCTTTTTATTTATATTGTTTAAAATTAACTATTTCCAAAAAAATGTGATTTACACCACTATTGCCCTGAAAATATTTTCAAAACCAAAATGCTATTATCGTTTAAATGTATTCAAACAACATGAATTTAATTACTAAAATGTTATATTCAATCTCATCGTTTTCTTCGTCGTTTTTTTCCTCTTTTACCTTCTGGGACGAACGAGTTCGCAGTTGTGTAGGTAAACTTTTATACAATCCCTGATAGATCGGAGGTATCTAAGGAAGTAAATCTATCATGTCTTTCTTTTGTTAAATGATGAGCTTAGGCGACGAGTTACCTTTTACGCATTTTTCCAAACAAACTTTATCAAATTCAACTGTTTCATTTAGTTTCCTTATATTTAAAACTGAATGGAGTGCCCATTTCTTATCTAAACAATCTAATGTGTAGTCAACTAAAATTGTCACCGCTTAAATTTTTTTTGCGGGTTGTTATTGCATTTTATAGTTTTTTTGTAGATTACTAGAGATAGAAATCATTTCTTTTCATTTCAATAACTTCAAATCCTTTTTTCTTTGTTGTTCTTACAATTTTCATCGAATCTTCTGTGCAACATAACTGTGTTTTTTTGCTGGCTTTTTTCTATTACTGCAAAATCAGCATCATTTGGCAAGTACGGATGTTACGAATGGTAAACAATAAATTTCAAATCTACGATGTTTGTAGCCATTTCTGAATCTTGCACTAATTTGATTAGACTTAAAATTACCTTTATGTTTCGGTTTTGACCTGTAAATGAATCGGAATATAAAATTATATGTTTATAGTTTTTGGCAGGTTTTTTAAGATGCTTAATGAGCATCTTGTTAATGAGCATCGTACTTCATCCCATATATGCATGAACTGAACCCATTGCTAGAATTAAAAGAGTGAATGTACTTTATATTGGAAATGGTAGTGCCTTCTGCAAATCAAATGTTGCTACATAATAATTCTGTGTATATCCTATTTCATTATCATTTTTATCAAGGGCATCCCTTGCTTTTTCCAAATGCAAATTTAGTTTTATTCCTATATATTTTTTCTTTTCTACATTATTTTCGGCGTTTAACTTTAAATTTAAGTCATCACATATTTTACACGTATTTTTCGTAGACAATTTAAAATGTAAATTTAATTTTTCTTTGTACATTTCGTAGATTTTATGAATGTTTAAATCAGAATTTAAGTACCTACTTCTTTTCCGGGTTATCCTTCCTACTGTAATGGCTTTGGTAAGCAGGAAAACTTCGAATACATTAATATCATCAATTTTCTTTATTGAAATATGTTTTCCTCGTTTATCAGCTACTTGTGCAATGTTAAGTTTTGCAAGAAGTCTGTAAAGTCTTCCATCGCATATGCAAAAGGTTTGTAAAAAGTATTGTTTACAAACTTTAGATGCTGATAATATAAAAAATGCTGGTAATATAAAAAAAATATTCATGAGATATCCCTTTGGGAGCTTTTAACATGTTGCTTGGACGCCTATGTTGTATTCTTGTGGATTTAACAATTTAATAAAAGCATTTCGTTTTGTGAATTTTTCCAACAGACTTTTTCATGGTTGAATTTTTCCTGTGCGCATGCGTCAATTTCCGCACTTGGTACTTGTTTATGTTTTTCGGGCACTTTAGGGCAATTAAGTGTATGTAAGTAAATTAATTAATAATAATAATAATAACCCTGGTGCAACAGCCCTTGACGGGCCAAGGCCTCCTCCCACGGCATACACTTGTGCTTGGTGTCTTGATCTTAGACACAAGTGTCGTGGGTGTTTCGTGGCAGGTTTTACTGCGATGACTTTGCCAGAGTCATCTACAGGAGAACGGTGGCTTATTTTTCACAATGTACAGGATTTGAACCCGGGACTTGCGGCTCCGAGGTCCTACACCTTGACTAAGACCACTTAAACCGCCTTAAGTAAATTAATTACTAAATTATTATTCGCAGTACGATTTTAATTGTTATATATACAATCTTTAAAATAATAATACAAGAATTTCAGTGTAAGTATACAATGCTAACAGTAAAAAAAGGAACGAAAAAACGTTGATGTTACGGAGTTGCAGTGATCGGAGAATTTATATCATTTTACTAGTATCCCAAAGCCTTGCGTCAAAAAAATGTGCAAAGTAAGATTTGCAGGTTAAAAGATGTGGACGTGGTGATGGTCGATTCCAAGTAATTGATCATGATAATAAAGACACATACATTTGTTCATTTCTTTTTGATGGAGAAAGTCTTTCAACGACAGAACATCCTGACCAATGTTCCCTCTAATTTTTTAACTGTGTGAGTGCGCGGCACAAAAGTATGATTGTGCGAAAATTTTCGAAAGCTTTTGAAAGTGCAAAAAGGGGGAGCGATAATAAAGGGGGGTATATCATATTGTTGTTAAATTAAGTTTCTAGATGTATATCAAGCTAATTATATTGCGAAATTTTCAAATATTATTATAGTAAATTATTAACTATATTATAGTTAATAATATCTATAATCACAATACAAATTAATTAATTATATTTTCGACGCATTAGCAGCGTTTAGTGGTGCATTTTTTCCTGTAGTGAATGCCTTTCATACTTATCCATTGTTTGTAAAGTATATTTGCCAAGTATATTTTAATCCTCGTGCAATCATTTAAATGATCGGCATTTAATCTCTTCCTAAGTTTGGATTTAATTAGAATCATTGTGCTGAATCTTTTCTCGCAGTCAGCACTAGAAGCTTGAAAAGTTCCTATGATATCATAAAATATCGCAATATTTCTCCGAATTTTGTAGTACATATTCTACACTGTCACTAAATGATTTTATTGCTCCTTTCTTGTTTTTTTGTTAAATCAGAAATTTAAGTTCAGAATATTCTTCACAAAAAAGAACAGTGCTACAGTATACTGAGGATTATTTAGAATTTGCAAACAATATTTACAAATTGGATCATTACATTCAACGACTTGTATTACACGACATTACAATATTCTATTAGATTTTCGTAATTTTTAATCCAAGCATCCAAAATAACGAGATAACTAACGCACCTCCTTTAAGGGTTTAAATGTTACCGAATTTCGATCCATAACAGCAGCCAATTTTTCAAATTTTCCTTTTTTAATTCCTGATCTACTGAACATAGTGTAAACTGTACTGAGGAAGGTCTCAATATCTTGCATAAGAGATACATGTTTCCATGCATCAACTAAATCCAAATCTTCTCGATGCGCAACGCAATGTTGTTCAATAAGATGAGGTATTTCCTTTTTGAGAAGTGTCGCCACTCTATTTTTCCGTCCTAGCATAACACTTGCTCAGTCCGATGTAAACATAACAATTTTTTGAATGACTAGATAAAACTTATAAAAATAATGTTTTTTTTCCTTTTTTAAATAGAAGCACTGTCTGTATGTATTAGCTTCAAAATACCTCCAAATTCTAGTTCAAAGGTCAAACAGAGTAGGTGGTAGTTGTTTTGTAGTGTGTGCTGTGCTTGTATGCGGATAATTTTGCCCCCATCGATTATTTGTCGACACCCGTTCTCTAATGAAGTATACGAGGACTTAAGTCGTTCCTCGCACACAATGTGTTAACATAAAGCAGGGGTCTCCAAACTACGGCCTGCTACGGCCCGCGGACAGGTTTTGTCCGGCCCGCGGAGAGCTAGCATACTTGAAAACTCCTTTTAGAGAACATATTTTTTTATAGCAAATTAAATTTAGTTTACTGAAGTATTCTAATTTTATGTTGAATAATTATTAATATGACATCTACATTGATATGGTCATGGGCTAACTACTCATAACATGTTGTAGGCATATTGTTATTGTTTTTGTGATAAGTTGGATAAAGAAACACAGAATTGTAATGAGTAAAGACATGTATAATATGCAGAAAATTTAACTTCAGTATATAATAACTAACAAATTATTGAAATGAATCCAACTAACATTTTATACATTTTAAATAAAAACATAACTTATAACAAGCATAATGACATATGAAATACTAATGAGATTTATGTAATTGGGATTTTCCACTGATAATAGTTTGTAGTTGTGGACTAATTTTACTTGTACCAATTATTAAAAGAGATTTAAGATTCTCATCAGTTAATTTAGATCTGTAAACATTTTTTGTGTACTTCATTTTGGAGAAGGTCTTCTCACACAAATAAGTAGTACAAAAAACAGAAAACAGCCCACGAGCAAATTTATGCAAATTATCAAATTGTGTCAGTGGAAGACTCCTATAAAATTCCAACAAAGATGAGTTTTGATATTTGTTCTTAATTATATCACTGCACTGTAGATCAATCATTTCCATTTGAAGTTCCGGGGCTAGGGTTTCAATGTCAGTATCAAAAGGATTCTGAAAAATCTTAATTTTATTCGCAATTTCATCAAAGTCCGAGAAACGAGTATCAAAATTTATTTTCAAAGCACTCAAAGTGTCGATTGCAAAATCGATAGGAAACTCAGTCTCAGTGGTGTGGCTGAATATTTCACATGTTTTAAAATGTGAAAAACATTTACTTCGTAGTTGTGATTGAAACAGTATCAATTTCTTCCGGAATGATTTGATATTAGTGTATAAATCAGGAAGATGCTGGTTTTCTCCTTGCAATCTCAAATTCAGTTCGTTCACATGTTTTGTCAAATCAACATAGAATGATAACTTTCACAGCCATGCGTTGTTTTGTAATTCAGTAGGAGGGCGATGCTTTTCATTCAAAAAGCAAAGTTCAAAAAAGCGCTGAAGGACTTTCCCACAACTAAGCCAACGTACGGCAGTATGATAAGGTAAGTCATTTTCTCCAATCTCTTCAATATATTGTCGGAATTGTCGGTGATTCAGCCCAAAAGATCTGATAAAATTAACAGTTGATATGACTGGTTTCAGACATATCCAAACATTTTCCGCACAAAGACTGTTGATGAATGATACAATGTAAGACTAATGGTTTTGAACCACCGTCATTTTCTACTGCCTTTGACACAAGAGCGACCACTCCTTTATCTTTCCCACTCATGTTTTTGCCTACATCAGTTGTAATAAATTTCAAGTTTTTCCATCGAAGGTTCTTTTGATTAATTGCCATTTCAACTCCTTTAAAAATATCTGTATCAGTGAATACTATGTGCCATGAATACTATACATATCAAGAAGTTCTTCATGCACTTCATAGCTTTTATCTACTCCTCGAATATAAATCAACACCTGTGCAGTATATGACACATCCGTTGACTCATCCAAGGCCAAAGAAAACCACTGAACATGTCCATTTTTGTCGAACAGTTGAGAGGATATCTTTTCAGCGATTTACCTTTTCAGGACACATTTCTTCGGCTACTGCAATTATGCATTCTTTGATCATTTCTCCATCGGTGAATGGTTTTCCACGTTTTGCAATTTCAAGAGCCACACGAAAGCTGTCACGAGTTGCAGCCTCTTGTTCAGTTTTGAGTTTTGTAAATGAAGGTTGCTGCGATTTCAATCCGTGCTTCATAGCTTCGAATTTTTCTGTCCGCAAACTCCCTGTATATTTTGAGTAATTTTGAAAATGTTTTGTTTCATAATGACGTTTAATGTTATATTCCTTGAGAACGGCTATGCTTTCATTGCAAATCAAACATAGCGCCTTGTTACTGGACTCAATTACGAAATACTGAATGTTACACTGATCTTTGAATTTTCTGCATTCACTATCAATTTTTCGCTTCTTTTCTATACTACTAAATCACACACAAAAGCAACAATTCAAATCAAAATACTGTTACAAAGATGTCTTAACTTTAAACACGCACAAACACGTTTTAAGGAGGTACGCACTATTTTATTTCACAACAGTGTCATAGGAACTGACTTGTGGTTGCGCCAGTAGCCTTCTTATATATTCCAATTACTGCCATCTAGAGGTGAGTGGAAGACACCAGAACTTTCTCGATCAAACGAGATTATTCTGTACGTGCTATTAGCGCCATCTGTTAGCGATAGCAGGTACTACCTATTTCCGCTTGTGTCCGCCAGATGTCGTGTCATGTTACTCCTCATGGCTCGTACTCTACGACTAATCTAGAAATTACAGATAATGACAGGAATATTAATAATATGCAGTGTTGCCGTTTTGCGGACTTTAGTCCGATTTGCAGCCTTTTTTAAACGTTGCTTACGTTTTCGGACTTCCTTTTTCATTTAGTGGACTATTTCACTTTTTACCACCGGCAACAATGATAATATGGTTTTGGCCCTCAGAACTTACTGGAGTAATCAGTATGGCCCTAAGGCTGGAAAGTTTGGAGACCCCTGCCATACACAATCAAAGGCCTTATTGATGTCAAGAAAGAGAGCTGCTGTATGTTTATTCTGTAGGTAGGATGCTTGAATATTGTTAGTTAGGATAATGAGGGGATGTATTGTGGAATGGGAAGGTTTAAAACCGAATTGGTATTTTGGAATGAACTTGGAGAAACTATCCCAAATTCGGGATTTTATAATCTGTTCTAGATTTTTACCTAGAACATGAACAAGGGTAATGGGTCTGTAGTTCTGTGCAATGCATTTGTCAAGGCCGGGCTTGGGTAGCGTTATTATAGTTCCAGTTTTCCATGCTAGAGGATAATGATTCTGCAGAAGGCATGTATTGTAGAGTTTTATAATGAATGTATGTATCTGGTGATCTAACTGTCTGAGTAATAGTTTTGAAACGTTATCTTTACCGGGGCAACTATTTTTTCCTTTGAATAATGATGCATAATATTCGTCCTCTGAAATTTCAGTGAAGTCGTGGCGGTTGTCTTAGTGAAGTCGTTGTTGGTAGAATTTTGGTCTAGACTTAGGAGAATGTTTGTTAATAAGATTTGAAAGGGATTCTTGGAAGTCGTTGATGCTGTCAGCATTAACGTGAGGATTGCGGTTTATATTGGATAATATTTCATTGTTTATTTTGTTTGTGTCGGTTTTCTTAATATCTATATATTCGCGTTGCATTACATTGGGGACTTGATGGTCGAATAAAAGGGAGAAGGTAATACCAAGATGGTCGGAACATAGGTCAGTTGTCAGGTCAATGTCTACTATGTTTGGGGTTATGTTTCCTGTGTGTAGCAAAATATCAGGTGTAGAGTCATTATTGTCATTATAAACGTTGTTGTTGTTTTTTGTCATTATAAACGTTGGTTTGGTGCGTCTTTGTATGAAGTCAGAGTTGTTTAGGAAGGTCTGCAGTTGTTTATTTTTTAATTTATTTAGGTTAAAGTCGCCAACGATTATTGAATAATCATATAGGGAAGCTTTCGTAAGGATAGTAGGTTCGATGGGCGAAAATGGGTGGATGTATACAAGGAATATGTGTAGTTTGTCGTTTTGAAAGGGGATAGTAAGATGTAGGCAGTCATTTAAAGAGTTGTTTAGGCAAGGAGGATTGGATTTACCAAGTTTGTATCTGGGGTTTAATTGCACCATAGCTCCAACTCTGGGCATATTAGTCATTTGATTGCCATGTCTTAATATTGTATTCCAGTCGCGGTATTTAGTGTTCGTCTCTGGTTTAGTTTTTGTCTCAACAAGTAGACAGCAGTCCGTGTGTTTGGAGTCTAGGTAATTGTGTAGGAGCTGTCTGGAGCTGAACTGATGAAGCTATTGATGTTAGAATAAATGAAGTTCAATTTAGCCATTGATCTGGATAATATTTTGGGTTGTGTCGTCTATAGGTTGCGTTGCAGGTTCCAGTTCTGGATTTTTTTGGTCGAACATGATTATGTACATTCTGTTGCCAGAAAAGAACGCTTGAGAGTCTATTTGGAAGTCGTTGATGAAGCGTCTATGTAGCTTTTTGAGCAATTCTTCTCTGTTTATGTTTGTTGGATTGTTAACTTATTTGCTGTAAGTGTATAGTATAAAGTTGTGTGTTGTTAAGGGGGCATACATTTATGAATTTTTTGTTATTGTTTCCGGCAAATCAGTTGATTTTTTATTAGTGCTGCGGATTGTAACATTAGGAATACCTTCTATTGGGGTTTTAGGGCGCATGGGGCATTTGGGCGAGTATGCTGCGTGTTCAGTTTATCCACATGTTGCGCATTTGTTGGGCAGAGGTGAAGTGCATGAATTCGTGTCGTGATGGCCTCCGCATTTCATGCATCTTGGAGTTTGAAGCTTGCAGTTCTCTCTGGCGTGTTCAAATGTGAGACATTCGGCACAAGGACGAGGCATTGGTGGTGGCGGGGTGCTAGGCGATATGGGGAAGTGTCTATTCATTTAGAATAGACCTCCGGATGCCAAAAGAGCCTTAAAAGACGATATGTCGCTGGTGATAATTCTTATTAATTGGGTTGGATTATTTGTGGCCCTTGAGATTATGCGCTTTGAATAACGGAATACATATTTTTGCATCGCGAGGTGTTGTGCAATATCTTCATCCTTTAATTCATAGTCCACTTTTTCGATAAATGCTGAGTATGACTCTTTACGTGGGTGCAGTACATGGGTTTGTGCTAGCAAATAAAAGTTGGATATTACTTTGTCCTCAGTTAATTTTTTTATGTGTGTTTCTGGATTGATGTCGAATTTTATTATGAATCCGGTTCGGGTTTTGATTATTATATCGATATTGTTTGGCCGTTGTAACGACCAAATATGGCAAAATTGGATTCGGGTGGTTTCGGCGTTGGTGGTGTTGAAGTGAAAGTTGAATTTATACGTCTTCTAGTTGTTGTGAGACCTGCACTTGAAGTGGAGGGTGTGGCTGTGTTTGATGTGGAAGGTGCTTTTGATGAGAGTCCAGATGGGTTTGCTTGTGTTGTTGGCAGGGTTGTTTTGCTTGCTGGGATTGCACCCGAGTTTTTTTTTTGGTTGCCCTCATTTTCTTTTTCTTTGCGTCCAGCCTACATCATTAGAGGTCAGCATTAGAGGTCAGCATTACAGGTATTGGACACGACTGAAGTCCCGGCAATCATGCCGAGAAATTGTTTTTAGGAATATTATAGTAGAGTTATATTAAAATTTAATTTTAAACAGAACGTTTTGAATTAATTTATAGTTTAAAAAAAAAACTGGTACCGAGATAAAACTTATCTATATCGGTTTGAGAGCAGGTAAAAATACGTCTTGACTCGGCGAATAGTCAAGCCCGACTGATAAAATACTATTTATATATTTTATTCAATTTTGCCTTATAAAATCATGTATAATTCTTTAGATTTTTAGGTTTATTTTTAGGTTCTATATAGAGTAAAATATTTTTATTCCACTAGTGAAATAAAAGTATCTTTTATGATAGCCAATCAAAAAAAATATTATATTTTTTTTTGTATAAATCCCTTGATTTCTGCGGGAGTAATCTTTGTGTCACCATGTATCGTCATGATGTATCCATTTAAGATTAATAAAACACCGGTTTATTAAACACAATACTCCAAATTACACAATACACACAACAGACAAAGTTTTGACGTACAAATCAACAATTTTATCGTTGTCATGACGACAACACAATTATGACCGGACGACATGCTTCTTGTAAAATTAAACACGGAAAATGGAAATTTTCTTTGAATTTAACTTATTGTTTAATCAAAAGCAAAATTGAATAAAAGTTTATATATCGTGAATTTTAACAGATCGTTAAAATCACGAGCGGATCGTTCGTTAAAGCTTAATTTTATCCGCTTGTATAATAAATAAATATATAATAATATATATAATAAATAATAAATATAAACTATATATGTATTAAATGTTACATTTTTTTTTGTTTAACAATTAAAATAGGAACGCACGAAGAAATAGTCCAAAAAAGTCCAATTTGAACAAATTTCCATTCCAACAAAATCTCATTCCTACATGAAATCCATTCCATGTTTCTTTCGAACAAATTACGTTCGAACAATTTTCCTTGATGTATGTTAGATATAATCTGCCATAAAACAAGTTATGGTTTGTTGGAATCCAATATTATTTATATAATTTGTTTATTATTATTTGGAATGTATAAATGCAATTATCTAAATTAAACAATTTCGTTTCGTACTTTTCACAATTTCTACTTTGCAAATTTCTTCTTGTTGCTTTCGTCGAGCTTTCTAGATACACCATAATAGTATTTTCACCTGCATTTGTAATGCAAAACAATTTCTTATTGTTAGTTAGCAGAAATCGTAACAGGAACAAACAAATTAAAAATATAGTCTGCCTCGACCTAGTCTTGTCCGTGTAATCCTGTCCGTGCAGTCTGACACGATTACGGACACGTTTAGACGGACAAGGACATTATTTGACTAATGCCTAGACGCACAAGACTAGATTCTAGTCTCATCCGTTTAGATTGTCTGTCTAGCCCTGTCCGCTTAGTCTTGTTCGTCTAGTCTTGTCCGTCTAATATTACTCGTCTAGTCTTGTTCGTCTACTCTTGTCTGTTTAGTTTTGTCTTACTTGAGTCTAAATTGTTATCTAATAATACGTTTTGCCTATTTAGTAGAATTATGTTGAGTTTATTTGTAATAAGAAGGAATATTCAATAACCAAAGTTGCGTATTACATTTTGACATTTTCGAATCGAGAATTCAGGTTATTATATCCACATCGAACAAGTGATTTGTTGTGCAACGATATTTCGTGTTGAAACACATACACGTTAATTATTCTATTAAACGAGTTACAGTATTGCTTGGTCCATCAATTCCAGTCCGTGCTAAATAAGCTGTTGCTTTGTTTTGCCATTCAACCGGAATTAAAATACATATTTCCAATTAAGTTTTTTCTTTTAGTTATTCATCAATTAATTCTTCATTAATACGTACACGGGCTGTCGGAATATAACTGTATAAAATATTTATTAAAATTGCATAATTGAAATAGTATCACTCATATATAATGCAAAATCGATTTTACAATAAAATAGATACAATATGATATTAAATTATAAGTATTTATCAGATAAAATTGTCCATAAATTAGACTAAAATTTGAATATGCTTTAAGCCCGAGCACTTTTAGCCTTTTAAATAAAGTAATTTTCACATCAATTTTAAGTAGGTGCTAGGGTTAATAGCCAATAAATTTTAAAACCATAAAAACCGAAATTGCATTATCCCATTATACGTATTCCAAAATTAGATTTCCTTCAACGCAATCTCCACATGTCCGTCCCAATTTCCTACTAAGATCTCATGCGCCCAAGTTCAGCAATTAATTACGCAACGATTAATTTATGGATGAATCCATTATGATTCGACAAATTTATTGTACCGACGCCGAAAGCATTACAAGGACACGATTGCATTTGCATGAGGTTTTGTACAATATGTATGAGTTAATCTTGGACCTGATTTATCCTTTTATGGACCTCGGTTTCAAATTCGCAGATATTTCTTGCGGAAAAAAAATATGTAAGGCCACATATAAGGACCGTAATTGCAATTCAAATTGGACAAGTTCTTTATACATTTCTTTTGAACGTTTAAACATCGATTTATTGAATCTGAATTAAACCTAATCCTGGTCTTTGTCTGACTCTGCTTGGTCCTGTCCCGTCTTGTACAATCTTCTAGTCTTGTATATTCTTGTCTGGTCTTGTCTAGTCTTGCCTTCTCTTGTCTGATCTTGTCTCGTTTTCTCTAGTTTTGTTTGATCTTGCCTAGTTTTCTCTAGTTTTGTCTGGCCTTGTTTAGTATTGTGTAATCTACTCTAGTATTGTATAGACTAGTCTTGTCTAGTTTAACACCTGTCTTCGTATCGTCTAGGCTTTTTTGTTATATACAGTAACATTCAGTCAATCTAGCATCATATATTACCATCGACTTGTTTGTCTTATTTAGTATCATCCTGTCCAAGCTAGTCACACTCTAATCTCTTGCTCAATTCTTATCTTATCTAGTATACACTTTACTGTTTAGTCTTGTACTTTCTATTCAAGTCCTTGTCTATCTTTTTCGGTCTTCTAATTCTGCATATCCTAGTCTAACTCTCAAGTCTAATCTTTGTATATGCTTGCTTCTTTACTTTTCTAGTTTTGTTTAATATTTCTGGTTTAATGAGGTGCAAATTTGACTTTAATTTTCATTGATCTACTTCAAATGTGTGTTAATAATATTTCGAATTTGTAAAGTTCCAATGTTATATGTTTGAAATCACGTTTAAATATTACGTTTGATTGCATTATAAATAAAAGTAAAAGAAATCTATAATAATTTGTCAATATTTACAAATATTTATTACATCAATAATGAGACCCATAAAAGGATAACGCCGGAGTTTCTTAATACCTTCATACGCCTCAAGTACACACTATTATAATACAGCCTTTTAAGGCGTTTGCAGAATAGTCCGTAAGGATTTTCGTGCGATAAACTGCTTTTATTCCAAGAGTTTCGTCAATAATATCCAACTAAACGACTATAAATCAATAAGTTAAAATCGTTTTCTCACCAATCCAAAATGCTTATGCAAAGCAATGTGCTAATAATAGATTGCGTAAATAGGTAAAACAGCAAGTTGTAAAAAAGGTGTCTAGTTACGTAAAATGTTCCGAAGAAATGTTCCCATCGATGCAACAAGAGCGCGAGAAAGTGGAAAGAAAGTTTGTTGACGAAATGCTGCTATTATTACGAAATGCATTTTACTTTTTTGCAATTTGCTATTTGAGTGGCGCCTAGGTTCATTGCCACCAGAGAAACTTTTTAATTTCTCTCATATCCGGTATTAGCGATCATTCGTACATCCTAAAGAGAAATAGATTTCTTTTTAATTTGTCAAATCAGTCGTTTGCCATAAACTGTTCTCTTGAAAAGTCCTAAAAAGTCGATTAGTTAGTAATATTGAAAATAAGCTCTTAAATCTTGATATATATTCCAAAAGGATTATTTAATATTCCAGTAAGTCTTGAGATAAAATAGATCGATATGATGCGCGTCACTATTTACGCACATACGAACCGCGAACAAAGGAGTTCTTTGTTTGTATTGAAAACAGATTTATCAAGAGATGGTTTTACGTCGAAACGTTTAAATTTTAAAATCAGTATTTTTAATAGACGAAGACAAAATAGACTAATTGAGGTTTTGAGATGGTTTTCTACGTATTCTTGTTAGATGATGTTAGATGAGATATTTAAAACAAATGGTTAATTTTATTCTTGCCCAACAGTTCTAGTTTTCTGTGTAATGTAGCTAATTTAGTTAACTTAATTTGTAGAAAATTAAGTGGTCGTAGCTAGTTGTGTGTTGTGCATATGACCGGCATTTTCGCAATCCTAGCATCGCTCAGAAGCTAAAGAGCGACCCTAAAACAGTTATAAATCATTTGCACAAAGATGGATTCAAAAAGAAGCTTGATGTTTGAGTGATACACCAATTAATACAAAAAAGACAAGATGGATCGAGTTTTCATTTGCGAAGCCTTGGTCAAACGGAATGAAATCGACCCATTTCTTATACGGATGATACTGTGAATGAGAAATGGGTCACATACGACAACATTGTGCTAAAACGATCGTGGTCAAATCGCGGTGACGCAGATCAAACTTTGGCCAAACCAGGACTAACGGCTAGAAGGTTCTGCTGTGCATTTGGTGGGACTGGAAAGGAATCATTTATTATGAGCTTCCATATGGCCAAACACTAAATTCGGATCTCTACTGTCAACAACTGGACCGTTTGAAGTTAGCGATTGACCAGAAAGGGCCAGATTTGGCTAACAGGAGAGATGTTTCATTAACGCCAGGTCACACACGTCTATAGTAATTCGCCAGAAAGTTCAGAAAAAAGTTGGTTAGAAAGTTTTGATGCATCTACCATATAGTCCGGACCAGACACCAAGTAATTACCATGTTTTTCTTGCATTGCAAAGCTTCCTTAGTGATAAGAAATTGGCATCAAACTATGTGAGATGTATGATAATATAAATCTCAATTGGAAAAAACATCTAAGTTTCAGATTATCTAGCTCAGTAACTAAATAGACGGTTTTAGTTTCCATTATATACAATATAATTTATTTATAACTAAGTTTGTGCAAAAATCTGGGGTTTCTCACAAATCAAAAATCACAAATAATTTATTCCCCTTAAAAACAAAACAAGAGTTATTAGTATAGAGTTGTTTGGGTTACGTCACATATGGTTTGGTATCTCATTTATATTGTAAAAAAAAATCCCTATCAAATATGTTCTTAATGACCTTCCAAAAGTTTTTAGATTTGTTTCTTCTTTAAATTTCGTTTGAAGTTTGTTAAATATATTTATACCACTAGTGTATGGTCCTTCACACATGACGAGCTTCTTCTTTGGCGCATAGATTAGGTGGTTTCTTCTTGTGGCATAGTCATGCAGCGCTTTATGTTGTATAAGTTTGTGCCTTTCTTTAAATATGAGACACGCAATCTCAAGTATGTATAAACATGGTAGAGTAAGTATCCCCAATTCCTGAAAATAGGCTTTGCAGGAGGTGACAGAGATCCCAGATATGGCTGATACTACTCTTTTAGCCGCTAAACCCCAAACTGTTAGTCCATATGTTAGCGTGGCTTGCACCTCATTATAATATTTAAAAGGATCGGTCTTGTAACCATATTTCTAATGCTTCTTAAGAGGTATGCTTTGGAATGTAGTTTTTTTATCTTTGCCTCGATGGTGGAATTCCATTTACTAGACATTTTACCTGCGTGGTTCTGCCTAACTCTAGATTATTTTCAGGGTGATACACTGACTTACCATCGGTAGGGGATACCAACGACATCGGTAACTACAGACTGATCAGCCTCCTACACGATACAAGACTCACACCTACAAGATAGTCCAAGATCATAACCAATCGCCTAACCAGCAAACTAGACTACTATCAACCTGCTGAACAAGCCGGCTTTAGGAAAGGATTCGGCACAAACGACCACCTCCAGGCGATATGTAGCCTGATTGAAATATGCACAGAATACAACGTTCCTCTAAATTTAGCATTTGTGGACTATGCGAAGGCGTTCGACTCTGTTGAATCGTGGACAATTCTGAAGGCACTGGATGGTGCAAGAATAGAAACACGATACTCAAAGTTCATAGAACACATATATACAAATGCTACAATGCAGATAGCCATAGACGAGGACATGGTAACAGAAAAAATCAAATTAGAGAAGGGAGTTAGATAGGGTGACACCATATGACCGAAGCTTGTGACGAACTAAAATCAATGCTTGAAGAACTCAGAAAGAAGTCAGAACAGATCGGGCTAAAGATGAACATAAACAAGACAAAGATAATGACCAAAGAAGACATCAGAATAAATATAGATGGAGAACTCCTAGAGGTGGTAGAAGCCTACACATACCTGGGCCACAATATCAAGATGGGCAAACCAAACCAAACGGCAGAAATATCTAGAAGGATAAAGATGAGTTGGGCGGCATTCGCCAAGTTTATGATACCTGCATATTACTAGTAACAACATACGACATGGAGACTTCAACCCTGACTAGAGGAAGCGCAGAAAGACTCATCATAACTCAAAGAGCAATGGAAAGAAGAATGCTAGGTATCAGTCTCAGAAAGCACCAAGGTCCAAGATGTCATCATAAGAATAGCGCAATTAAAATGGAGATGGGCGGGCCACGTGGCAAGGCAAGATGGACCCAAATGGACCAAGAGAAACGTAGAATGGAGACCAATAACAACGAAAAGGAGCGTGGGCAGACCCGCGAAAAGATGTCGAGACGACATCCAGAAAACAGCACGAAAACTGGTGCAGACTGCACAATGCAGGAAAACTTGGAAAACGAGGAGGCCTACATCCAGGAGTGGATTAACACGGGCTGAGGAAGAAGAAGAAGACACTGACGTACTCGTCTATGCGTTTGGAATACCATGTAATTAATTGGTCTTCTCCGAGTTTAGAAATAAATTATTTCCCATAAACCACTTGTATAGCATTTCTAATAAGGCATTCGCTTTGGTCTCATTTTCTTTTGTTGCGTTTTCCGAAATTAGTAAGGTGAAATCATCAGCATATAGGGTAGAATGACAGCAATCGATATTCTTAATTATGTCTGCTTTGTATAGTGAAATAAATGTTGGTGACAGTTAGTTAAATATAGTTCCTTTTTGTTAAATATATTTCTAACTATGCATATCTTCTACCCCTAATCCCGCATGTTTCAATTTTATTGAGTAGTAGACGATGGTCCACGCAGTCAAACTCATTTGACAGATCGCAGAAAATGCCAACGGGTGACTTTCCGTCATCTACTTCCTCCAGTATTTTTGTCACTAATTCTGTTATCGCTGTTTGTGTAGACCTGTTTCTTCTGAATCAGTGTTGTTGCTTCGGAAGTAAGTCATGTTTATCTATAAATGGTGTTAGCCATTTAACATGCTCAATTCCAATATTTTTGATAGTACAGACACCAAAATAGGGCGATTCTATTTTCATTACTGGAATAAGCATCGCTTTTTTCAGAACCTCTGGGAATTCTTCGTTGTTAAAAGAGTGGTTAACTAAATGCGTCATTGATTTGACCAGTTCCGTTATGGCTATCTTTATAATTGTACATGGAAGCCCATCTGGTCCGGACCTAGGCTTGTTTTTAAGTGCTAGCAGAATTTTAAGCATTTCAGTCACTGTGTAGTCGTCATGGTACGTCGATTGCGTGTTTAACTTTATGTGGTCACTCCTTCTCAGTTTTCCAGTTTAAGATTATCTAGCTCAGTTAGTAGTACTAGATACCAGGTGTTAGTTTCAATTGTGTGGGTACATTGTAATTTAGTTAACCGAATTTGTTCAAAATTCTGCGGTGGTAGTTGGGATAGTTTGTTAAGTAAGCTCAGTTTGAGATTGTAAAGCTCAGTTAGTAGACTAAATAGAAGATTTTAGTTGTTATTCATTACAATATAATTTAGTTAATCAATATTTTGGGGTAGTAATTAGTTAATTAATTGAGATATAAACAGTAATTTGGTGAAATAATGATATTAAAACCAACTATGTTTAAGATTGTATATCTCATTGTCAGTTAGTACAATAGATTAGTATTAGTTCAAATTGTGTACAATATAATTTAATAACTAGATTTGTATAAAATTCTGGAGTAGTAACTACAGGGTCTTCCAATAGGGATTTCCGAACTTTGACAGTTGGTAGCGGCCATAATGTTGAAGCTACACCAGTCGAATTGGCTGTCATTTATTCAGTCTGTTTTGCCAAATCACCATGGACGGATATGGCGTTCAACAACACGTGCATTTATTTACGTGTAATTTATCATTTAAATTTGTTTTATCAAAATGGGTGTTCTGTTCGGGCAACGTTGCGCGTGCTGCGCCCATTTTACGGTCGCGATAATCATCCTACTGAGAGGACTCGCAGTGTGGTGGATAAATTTGAGTCCATTGGTTCAGTAAACAATAAACCAACACCAGTACGACCACGAAACGACCCCGACCAAGGGGTATGGTGCAGAATACGGGTTTTTTGAAACTTATGGTTGTTTTACCTGGTGTAACTGGTGTTAGTCGTCTTTGGCACTGTTTAACTAAGATCGGAAAGCAAAAATAAAGCTTCTACGTTGCATGGTTCAATAATTATTGTTGTTTTTGTTGTCCTAAAAATTGACATTTTCAATATAACAGATGGTAGATGCACAGGCAACTCCACCTTGCCACGTTTTTTTTTTTTGAAAAATATTACTCCATATGCTTATCAAAATATCGATACTTTTTTAAGGATATATCGATATTTTCTCGGTAGTAAATATGTTATTTTGTAAACGTTCAACTAATTCTGCAACGCATATTTCGGTTTCTTGTAATAAGAGAAGTAAAAATGGCAACGTCTAGGCATTTGCATGCACATGTACCATCTGTTATGTTGAAAATGTCAATTTTTAGGACAACAAAAACACGAATATTTATTGAACCGGGCAACGTAGAAGCTTCATTTTTGCTTTCCGATCTTAGTTAAACAGTGCCAAAGACGATTAACAACAGTTATACTAGGTAAAAAGTCCGCAACCCTAACTTTAAACACTACCTTAACCCTAACTTAAAAAACTCGTATTCTGCACCATACCCTATCGTCGCTGTCGGTGAGAGTGTGGAGGAGAATCTGAGGCAGTAGATTGTACGTCGCTCACAAGAACTCGACCTCTTGCAGACCACAACTTGGCGAATTTTGCGTTGTAACTTGCGTTTGTACCCGTAGAAAATTCAACTGACCAAGGAGCTGAAGGTAAACGGCCATAGACAAAGACGTGTGTTCGCTGAATGGGCCATGGAACAGCTGGAAACTGTCCCTAAATTTCATCACTTACTTTACTTTTTCGTATCCGGTGATTTCCCGTGGAAGGATTGGCCACTGTTTGGTGGGACAGTGTTACCAGGGAGCGCCGGAATGTTCTGCATATACAAGAGAAAATGCACACGTGGAGGCTCCTTCCGTGCTCCCCAATTTTCATAAAAAAAATTATCTACATGAATAGGTACATCAATAAACAAAATTTTCGAATTTGAGACGATACCAATCCACATGAGATCCAAGAGCGTCCAATGCGTCCCGAAAAAGTCACTGTTTGATGTGGATTTTGGGCTGGCGGCGTCGTCGGTTCATATTTCTTTGAGAATATCGTTGGCCAAGCCATCACCGTCATTACTTCTTTTGCCCTGAATTCGACAATATGGACACCAACGGCATGTGGTTTCTACAGGACCGTGCTACGTGCCACACAGCTCTTGCCACATTGGACATTATGCACGCGCGATTTGAGTGCACTTGAGCCACTGAGATCATGCGATTTGACCCCTTTAGATTTTTTCTTGTGGGGTTTTCTTAAGTCGGATGTCTATGTGAATAAGCTACAAACCACGGCCCTCAAAGCCAACATAACTCAGGCCATCGCACATCGATCAAACTCAGCCTGATTTTTGCGCCAGTCATGGAAAATTGGACATTTCGTATGCGCGCTACCCAGCGAAGCCGGGGCGGAAATTTGCAGGATGTTATTTATATTCGACACATAATGGCATCGATAGGCCTTTCAAACAAATACAAAATTTCGTTGATATCTCACACACACTTTGTTTTATTTAAATTTAAAAATAGGAAGCGCTTAATGAAAGACTCTTTAGTTGATCAAATGAAATACAGACAGTAATTTAGTGAAGCCTCAACTGAAAAACAGCTATGTTTAAGAGTATCTAACTCAGTTTGTAGACTGGGTGGAAGGTGGTAATTTCCATTGGGTACATTGGAATTTAATTAACTAGATTGCAAAATTTTGCGGCGGTAGCTAGTTAACTAAGAAAGTAAGGTATTCATAATTATTTAGCGTAACCACAATTGAAAAAAGTTTGAGATTATCTTATAATAGAATAGAATAATAGAATGTGTCTTAATTAAGTAAGGATTCATGTATCTATTTCAAATTTAATTATTGTAAATTTTTACTATAAGTGTAATTCAAATATACATTTTAAATAAAATTGCAATTATTAATGCGTTTCTTGTTAAACGAATGGAATTAATCGCATGTTATTAACAAATGTTTTTTGTGAAATTGATATTAAGCAAACGCGAATTTGTTCATTTCAAAATTTACAACTTCGATAAATTACCCATTTGTAACATTTCATGGCTTAAACATTATGACACACATTTCGATATTTTTCCCCAATACTAATAACCACTGTTAAACTAATAAACATTAATTTCAATCCAACTTTTATTAACTTATTTTAGTGAAAGATTTTCATTAGGAAAACCTGTACAAATCTCGCAACCGTAAAATAATTAGGATTGTGCTATATATAATGCATGTAACATTCTAATATATAAGCAATCTATTGTACAATATATTAGTTTGAAAGATGTAATCAATTTGTTTGCAACTCCAACGTACTATTGCAAATATATATTTACGATAATGTCTAATTCGCAAAATTAAATTTACCTCTCTTCATATCTGCCCATATTAATTAATTTGTCGGCGGCACAAGAAAACTCCAGTAGGTTAACTTTTACAGGATACAAATTTTTGTCTTTCATATGTTTATTATAAATAATCGAATGAAAATAACAACCACAAAACGTGTTTCTTGTGAAAAAGATGATGTATGGATTTGATAATACCCGGATTTTTAGGTTTTGCTTATTGGAGCCATATTTCAACTAAAAAAAATGGAGTTAAACGAATTTTACGTTCTTTTACAGGAATCTTTATTAGTGGAGAGATACGAGGTTTTCAGGAAAACATCAAATTAATTTAAGAATGAAATGAAAATAATGGACAATTATTATAATATCTACTACTAAAAGAATCAAAATATCAATTTCTATTTTATTAACGCAAAAAAGAAAATGTTTTATACGAAAAGGTAGTGAAACTGAAAACACTGCCAAGAAAATAATTATAAAATTATATAAAACTTTAAAGATGAGGGATGTTGTCATAGAATGCGTGATAGTCTTTCTAGAAAAAATTAGCAAGGAATTTAGTGTTGAATTTCTGTTGTGTTAATTACATCACTGTACAAAATAATTTGGTTCTTTTCAATTGAATGCTTCAAATGAATTAACAGCTTCTAATTGGTAAACTATTATAGTTAAAAATTCGTCTGCGGTTAATTTTCCTTCTGTTTCATTCCAGATAAAACAAGTTTTGTCTTGGAGATCGAAGAATATCATGTTATATACTACCCATTTAGTTTTATAATACATTGCGGACACATTTGTTTTAGGAGCCAAAAGTACCGCTTGTCCAGGTGGTCCAGGTTCCAGTTCAGGTCCATCGTAAAGGTCTTGATAGACAATATTTATCTTCTTGATTTTCATTCCGTCCATCATCCTTCCTCTCAATTGTAAGTGAGTTCGTCAATATTGTTTGTTTTAAATCCTGCACAAATATCGTCATATCGGCATCCATTTTAGGTGCAAATAAAAAAAAATCTGGTCAAAAAATCGTTGAAACTTCTTATTTCTTTTTCACATTTTCTTCTAGTTATAATTGGTATCGCGTCATTTTCATCCCTGCTGTTATTTTCAAGAGCATCCGCTCCGGATGTTCTATTACTCTTTAGCCAATTCTGTACACTCCATAAACCTATGCATTATGTAAAAACATTGTCTTTCTGACCCTTAACGGTCTCTGCCAACTTTTAAATGTTATTTTATTGAACCGAACGCCTTGAGGTTTCAGCCTCTTTGCTATCTCTTGCTCTCTGTGACTGCGTGAAATCACACAACATTTGTGTATAAACACCCTTTTCCTTCCACGATAATATTGTGTGATTAATGTCCAATACAGGATTACATTCAAATGTAGCGTTAATTAATTAAATGTAGAATTATAGATGGTCCTATCGTGACCAGTTAATTCCACATTTGAATATTCCACGATAATGTTAAAAAATCCTAGTAATTCTTCTTATGGCAATAGATGGTATAACGATATCACTTTTAGATTTTTTATGAGTTACGAGGTTTTCTTGTTCTTGTGCCGGCGTTATATAACAGACTAAATATTTGAATTTATATTAGAATTACTATAAATACATACTAGCTAGGTGAGAATAGTGAAATAGATAAGCAATTTGTCTTTCAGGTAAGACTAGACGGACAAAACTAGGCGGAGAAGATTGGACGGAGAGGAGTAAACGGAGAAGAGTAAACGGACAAGACTAGATGAACGTGACTTTGAGTTTTCTATGACTACTCTTGTCGGTCTAAGAGTAGTCATAGAAAACTAGACTGACAAAACTACAGAGCAGCGGTTTTCAAACTGGGTGCCGCGGCACCCTGGGGTGCCGCGAGCGTATGCCTGGAGTGCCGCAACAATATTAATCAATATCAATCAATTATAAGAAATGTAAAAATTGGAAAATGAGGATGAATTGAAAATGAGGAAAATTACAAAGAAAATTACATGAGGAGGTAAATGTGTCCGGGTCTTTTAAACGGAAAGGTAATGAACTCAATGAAGCTTCTGAAACGACTGATTCAATGACAACCAGCATTGTCGGAGGAGACGATATATCCCAGAAGACACCTGCGAGTCTAAAACATTCAAGGTCGTTTGCCTCAGTACGCGAAAACGCAACTAACGACCAAAAGATAATCCGAGGAAAAATAGGGAAATATGATCCTAGCTACTTCACATTGTTTGACTTTGTTTCTATTGGGAACGAACAAGCACCGGAAGAGCAATGTATTATCTGTTATAAAATTGTTGATAACCGCCGCTTGGTTCCATCCAAATTAAAAAGATATCTGGAATGCAATCAATCTGATTTAGTACATAATGGTGAAGAATTCTTCAAATGTCACGCTTTATCTCTTCAGGCATGCTCATCCATGGTGGAGAGAACTTTTAAAAATGAAAATGAAATAGCTACTGAAGCTTTATTTATTGTCAGCTCACACATAGCAAAATCTGGAAAGCCCCATATTATTGCCGAGACACTGATTAAACCTTGCGTCAGAGATGTTTAAGTTGTATTTTAGGTCCACCCATGGCCAAGACTGATACTGTGCCGCTGTCAAATAGCACCATAAGCAAGCTAATTTTCACAATATTAGAGTCTTTGAAAATTTGTATTTTTTTTAGTTTACAGCTTGATGAAAGTACCCATATTGCGGGACATTGTGGGACTGTTTTTCTTGTGCTTGTAAGGTATCCATACAAAATGCAAATAGAAGAAGAACTTTTGATGAGTGAATTGCTTGAAACTTGTACCACTGTCGAGGAAATTTTCAAAGCTATCGACAAATATATACAGAAAAATCATTTGAAATGGAGCTAGTTTGTTGATATTTGTAGCGATGGAGCGGCTGCAATGGTTGGAAAAGCAAAGGGAGCCGTTTCTAGAATAAAGCAATTGGTAGCCAATACCACCAGCGGTCACTGTGTCATCCTTCGACATTCTTTGGCAACTCTTTGGTAGTCCTAACTAGAAGGATGCCGCAAGAGTTAAAAGTGGTATTGGATGGTGCTGTGAATAATGAATTATGTTAAGAGCCGCCTGATTCAAGCACGTCTTTTAAAACTTACCGCCGAAGATCTGGGTATGGATCACTTCCACCACATTTTTTAGCCAGACTATTTGAACTAAGGGATGCACTAGTGCTATGATGTGTACTACGGTACATATATATTTCCAATTTTGACCGTCTGCTGCGAATATCATGTGTAGTCAGAGTCCGAAACACCGAGGTACTTGCCCGTCTCCAGAAGCAACCAGAAGTCATGTTTACCATCAAAAAAACGCAAAAACCTCTTATGAGAGTGGAAAAGTAGGTAAAGTATCTTGAAAAATATCATGCAAGGCAAAATCGATGGTAGAAGATGTCCAGGAAGAAGACGCACGTCCTGGCTGAGTGAAAAACCTGACAGAGTGGTATGGTGTCAGTTGACTGCGGAGCACTACTCCGCAAGAGACAGATGTACCTCGGGGCTCACTGCTTGAACACAGAGGAGCTGCAGGCCTTGAATCCCACCCATATTCTGAAATTCCCAAAGGAATCAGGATAAATGGGTAAGTACACCAACTCTTGGAGGAGGAGGGTGGGGTACAATAGATCTATAAAGGTCGCAGCACGGGTCGTCACCACCATATCTACAGTCTACATTCTACATGGTGTCAGTTCTACTAGCCTGTTTCGTGCGCTACTGATTAAATTAAAATCATTATGATGATCGTCTGCATGAGTAGATGCATTAATAGTTACATTTACAAAAGAGCCTTTTATTCAACAATTGATGTCGATTGGCTGCTTAAATTGGGACACCTTTCCGAGAACTTCGAAAAACTAAATGAAACCGCCACTTCTCGCAATGTTGCATTTTCAACATATGCTTACATTAAAAACAGGTACAGGAGCAAACTCTCTGTATCAAGTGATTTAAGGTTGAAATTAACCAAACTTCCGATAAACTTAAAGGAAATAATAAAAAAATCTTACAAACAATTTAATCATCCCATTAATGACAATTGAGCATTAAATTTGTATTGTTTTATTTTTATTTTCCTGAGCTTTCAAACCGTTTATAGGATAGCAGTGCCGCGAAATTTTTGTAGCCCAACAAGGAAGCCGCCAGATTTTTTTTAGGTCGATAAGGGTGCCGCAGCAAAATATAGTTTGAGAACCACTGCTATAAAGAGACAAGAACGACAAGACTATAGAGTCAAGACCATAAGCACAAGATTAAATGCACGTGTTTCTCTAATCTAGTTTTAGTTTGTAAATTTAATCTTGACTGTGTGGACGTATTTTTAAATAATAAAATTACATAAATTACATTTTAATATTGTTTTTAATCTGATGCTGGTTTGTAAATATTTGTAAATGCGTTCCGTTCCACAATGTAAATAACAATTACATAATTAATCAGATAAACAAAATTAGAATTCTATTTTCCATTTAAATAGATTACTGGATTATTTCGAGCAACATTACACAATACATGTGGCAGATACAAGATAAATGTAATGAATATGGCCAAAACCACAATAACGTTAA
This sequence comes from Phosphuga atrata, assembly GCA_944588485.1. Classification (NCBI taxonomy): domain Eukaryota; kingdom Metazoa; phylum Arthropoda; class Insecta; order Coleoptera; family Silphidae; genus Phosphuga; species Phosphuga atrata. The sequence goes on along the minus strand of OX155901.1, from coordinate 31,691,883 downwards.
TGTTTGCAGGGACGTTTCTGAGTTCTTCTTCATATGGCGCTACAGACCAAATGGGGCCCTGGCCTGCTGTATTTTTTTCCTCCATTCTTCCCTGTCTTTTGCTGTTCTTCTCCACGCTCTTACTCTGAGTAGTTGGTGTGCGTCTTCCCGGGTCTCTTCCTCCCACTGTTTTCTTGGCCTCCCTACAGGCCGCCTGCCTAGCATTTTTGCGTTCAGTGCCCTTAGTGGCAGACGCTTGTCGTCCATTATGAGCACGTGTCCGCCCATCTTAGTCTTTGCAGTCTGATGAATGAAGACATCGGTGGTTCTTGGTATATCTGGTATAGTTCGTTATTGTACCTTGACCTTTTGGATGGTTTTCACCGCTACCGCCCCTAGAATCATACGTAGCACCTTTCGCTCAAATATGTACATTGTTCTTTTTTTCGGTCATAGTCCATGTTTCGCTACAATACATGCGATGGCCCGAATTACTGTCTTGTATATTCTAAGCTTGTTCTTGCGTTATTTCAATTGCATATTTATTTATATTGCATAGTACGCCTTATTTGCTGCTAGGACTCGGTGTCTTACTTCTCCGTCTTCGGTACCATCTTTGTTGATTTCGACACCCATATATATAAATTTTGTGACATCCTCGATGTTGTCTGGCAACTGTAATTCTGCCCCGCGCGTTCTTCTTTGTGTCATCACCTTTGTTTTGCTTGTGTTGATGCTGAGCTCGCTATATTTGGTTGCTGCTTTTAGTTGGGCATAGGTCCTCTGCGCTTCGTCGACCCTTTGCTCATAATATTTATGTCATCGGCATATGCTGCTAGTTGCACTGTTTCGTTGGCTAGGATGTTATCCCTACCTACACCCAAACGTCTTATAACAAATTCCTGCGCTAGGTTGAAAAGTGTTTGAAAAGACCTTGCCCATCCGCCTGTTTCAACCCTTTCGTTATATTGAAGAGGTCTGTGGTTTTGTACCCGCACCACGGCTTCAGTTTCGCACATTATAGTCTTTATCATTTTCACCAATTTAGTTGGAATCTTCAGCTGCTGTAGAACTTGGTAGAGGTTTAGTAAAAATTTGCTTCAATGTAAAGATCTGGTCCACCATCGATCTTCCTCTACTTCAGCCTGCTTGATAGTCGTGCGTTAATGATATACGTTAGTATTTTTTACACAGTGCATAGCATACTAAATCCGCAGTATTTTGGTGTCTATAGGCTCTTCTGGTCCTCTCTTTTAAGTCCTCCTCCATCTTAGCTATGAGCTTGTTCTCATATCCTCTCTTCTTGCATCTACATATTATGTCTGCTGCACGCCTGGCCGCATCAAATTCTCTCTTTCTCTCTCTTGTTTTCCTTTCAATATATTTCTAATATTTTTTATTTCGGTCCTCCATTGCTTTCTCGCACTCCTTGTCGAACCATTCTTCCCTCTTTTCTTTTGCCCTAAGATTTCTGTTGCTGTTTCAGTAACTGTTCTTTTTAACTTCTTCCATTGGTTCGCTGATGTGTTATGTTGGTTATTTTGTGTGGGTAGCTTTCTTGTTATCTTTTGCTCATACCGTATTCTCATCTCAGGTGCTTTTAATTTCCCATATTTTGGTGTAGCTGTCTTTGTGAGTTCCTGCCTGTTGTTTTACCGTACTCTGCACCTAAAATAGATTTGTGTTAATAAATGATCTGATCCACAGTATGCACTCCTCCTTGACTTTACATTTACTATACTCTTTGCTGCTCTCTTGTCGACAATAGCGTGATCTATTTGGTTCACTGTCTTACCATCCGGCGATCTCCAAGTGCCCTTATTAAACATGTGGAGTTTATCACCATGTTTTTACTTGCAGTGAAGTTAATAAGACTTTCTCCGTTTTCGTTTGTCTCGTCGTGTAGGGAGTGTTTTCCTATTGTTCCTATGTAGTGGCTTTCTTTCCCAATTTTTGCATTCATGTCTACAATGATGATATTGTGGTCGTTACTTGGGGATTTGTCATATGTCACGGAGTCACAGAGTCAAATTAAAAATCTTGTTTTAGTCACACTTTACACATTCGTTCGTTAATTGCTTGAAAGTCTAGGACGTTTGCTTTTGGCTTGTTGTCGACTATGAATGCTATTCCCAGCTCCTTCTTACCTTGCTCTGTGTCACTGTTTAGAATCGTATGTGTGTTTGTGTCTCTTGGGGATTCTGTGCTCTCCCCTTCGAGCTCCTATGTTAATTATGTTAATTTCTCCTATATCTTCTGCCATTTCATCTCTTTGTTAAGAGTTTCTGGAATTGTTCTCTCCAGATGTTGTTAGTTTTATTCGGGTTCAAAGTTTTATTCGGGTTCCTTGCGAATCCATCTTGTGTCTTGGATTGCTGTTATCATTGTCTTATATTTTTAACTCTCTGAGCAGTGATCGTTGCGCTCCGGGTTTATTTAGTGTGCGTACATTTCATGTCCCAATTACATAGCCTAAGTTTCGTCGCATAAGACATTTTCTGTTAATCCATCCATTCCTAGGCTGTTGGCCAGGTTCCTGAACTTGCTATTTCTCCTGCAGAAGGGTAGTAAGCCCTTCGCCCACCCTCCTCTTTTATCCGGGCTTGGGACCGGCTGCTTTGGTCACTGAGCTACTCAATTCACCCACTATCCTCCACAGGCAGAGTTGTTTCTGGGTTGATGCAAGTGAAAAAGTTGCTTTCCGCTATTTAATTATCGAAAATGTAAATAATTATAAAAAATTGTGTTGAGTCCAAAATTGAGTCCAAGAAGGTTCCCGACTCCAAGTTTTGGAAATTTTGGAAAGACTTTTGGCACGAGGGAATGTAAAAGAAGCGAAAATTAGCGAAAGATTAATGCATACGACGACTATGTTCAACAACAGGCGGTATGAAGGCAATTGATCGATAGAGTTTATACAAATTAGGGATCGTCCATTAATCACGTGAGGCTCGAAATGGGGGGAAGGGGCTTATGAAATATCACAAAACATCACCAGGGCGGAGGGGTGGGTGTAGTGAGATGTCACTTGTATTTATTTTTTCATTGAACACGCGATTTTTAAACCGAAAAGCGGCACGCCACTCGCTGGCAGTGCCAGTATAAGTCTGTGATTTTGGCGCCAAATACATGCGTAAATCGTTTCCGCGTATGTTTTGTCTCAAAACAATGTCTAAACTAGGAGACAGTGCTGGATTTTTCAGCAGGATGAGTAGGCTGGAGCCTAGGGCGGCAGATTTAGGGGCGGAAAATTTGGGGCCAACTTTTTTTTTGTCGTGCAGAAATTAAAAAGATTTTTTTTTATATACCTTAATGTAAATGTTATTAGGTCCACACAAACAATTCAACATGTAATATATTTAACCACATATTGTTAAATACATTTTTTCTACAATTTGCGTAGTAGTGGTTGGTCCGAAGCAGGATCCACGGGGCCGAGCTGTTATGGGCATACGCGCAGTGGAATTGAGTCTGAGAGCCACGGATATAGAGCAACGATACAAACGAAAAAGCCGCCGAAAAGAAAAGCAGCCTCTGTTGATTTAGTCATGCAATTTCTTATATGTATTAATTTTTCTTCGGTTTTATGCTATTAATTTTGCTTCGGTTGTTGAGAGAAAAGTTCAGTGATCTGAATAACGGAATTTATTGTATAATTTTGGAATTGTTAGCTGAAGGCCTTTCAGGGTTAATACATTTCTCGTCCTTATTGATAGACTCGTATCCAAATTAAAGAAACAACAGAAAGAATACAAGAGGTTCAATGAGAAGTTTTAATTTTTTACCAAAATGGGTGAATTTTTATCAACAACCCTTACGGTAAAAGCCCTTTTCTTGGAAGAAATGTATCCTGATGATTTGAAGACCGACTTAAAAACCGACGTTAAAAAGTTGCTAAAAAATATCACGTGATTAATGGACGACCCCTTAATGTTCCCCGTAATGTTAATTTTCTCTAATGTTATTAATAAATTGTTGTTTTTTTCATAAATGTTAATGTAGAAATACGACAGCTTTCAAATAAAATAGATCATATTATAATAATCAATTTAGTTTGAATTCTTAGTGTTTAGTTTCATTAGAATATGAATAATTCTGACGAAATTTTACAGATCATTATGAAAATGTAGGTGATTCTGTGAAATATAAACAAACAAAAAACAGTTGTTGGTGTATTAAAAACAACTAGGATTTTACTTAAAATTAGGAAATATTCCAACTAACACTAAAACTTAAACGGATCGCCTAGGTTAAGTACAAAATTATTCAGAAAGTCTCTCGAAAAACGCGATTTTTAAAACATTTGTTACTTGTTTGTAGAAGATATTTAATGGAAATACAAGTATGACTCATTGTTTTGACTTGAAACCGAGCAATTTTGAGATAAGTAAGTTGGTGTTGCTTGTAAAGGAAGACCTGAACATGATCTGTTTTCATTCCGGATAAACGCGATGACGCATCTCCAAGAATTCGGTTAAACTTATCACGACAAGCGCCGATATTTCTACCCTAAATAAAAACGTGTTTGTACAATAACAGACGATTTTTGTTGAAGTTTACATTTTTTGGGTTCAACGACCAATTTCGTCACAATTTACCGTGTTTATTGGCTTACGCGTATAAAAAGGTTGTTATTCAAAAAGAAACAAAAACACAGTTATAATCCTGTCAATTTGGACACGTACTTTGCGAAAGTCATTTTGTGATTATTTGTAAATTGACAAACGGCTATTGTTTCGTAAATTTCTAATTGTGGAATATTAAAACAACATTCTTACATTGCAATGTTACAACGAAAGGTGCTGAGCACACGCGGTTTATTTTATGTGGAACTTTCTCCATAGTTCGTTCACCGCTTTTATTTCTTTTTTGTTTGTTAAACTTCAACGGGATTTGACCTAGGACAAGTAAAAGAGATATAGTATGTGCATTCACCGAACGTTTGTTACTTTCTCGATAACGTTTCGCGGCGCGTTGTTTCACTTCCTATCTAATTTATGCGCATCCCAAAAATACCGTTTTGTTTCTTCATTCTGCATAAAACTGCAATTAATTTCCAAGTTTACAAAACACAACATATATAACTCGCATATAAATAATCCACATCCGAAATAAAAGCAATCAAAAAAATACAAAAAATTCGAAACAAGTATTAATACGAAACGAAATAAGTGTATTAATATCAAAACTAATATTACAAATTTTAATATTCAATAAACTTTTCAAAAAAAATATCTGTCCATCTAATCTATTGATTCGAAGGTTATAATGCTAGATATTATATCTATTATGCTAGGTATGACTGACATGTCTTGTTTATCAAATCATTGTTTATCAAATTTTTGCCTGCCTAACTTGTTGTCTTATCCATTTAATTATATATTGACTATTTTAGTCCATAACAATTTGCCATCTCTCTGAATGTCCTCTCTCTGAATGTCCTGAATGCATAGCGTGTCTAAAATGAACAGCAATTTTAAATTTGAACTTTTCTACGAGTTTGTTTGAGTTGCTTGCTGTCTTGAGTAAACATTAAGATTATGCAATTATACAAAAAACGAGAATTATGCAATGATGCAAAAATAAGAAATTGAAAAAATTCACTTCAGGAAAATTTTGCTAGACTATTTGCAAATGCAGTATTTCTTTTTGATAAAAAAAAAAATTTATGATTCTGGAATCTCGCAGCTAGAACGAGAAAACGAATTTACTTTCCGAACAACCATACATGTATTTTATTTACAATATTTGTTGTCTTCTATTTGTGTTTTACGAAATATATCTTGCGACATTGAAAGCCATTAGAATTTATAAAAAAAAACAGTTCGATCTTTAAACAACGACGAAATAATAATAGATAAACAGGAAATAACTGGAAACATTTCATCAGATGGAATTATTTATTTTGTTACGAGGAAAATGTGGGAAATAATTGCATTATTTGTGTAACATTGCGGCATCGGTTTGGCTTCATTTCTTTGATGTCACGTCTACTGTGTCAATCAAAAAGCAATCTACGGTGATTGATGATAAAGTGGTAATCACTACCGAAAATAAACCTAAATCTAAATCGCAAAATAATTCGCTCTAATCGCTGCGATTGTTAGAATCACATAAAAAGGAAGCACCTACTTATCAAATTTCGAAAATAGCTGATTCTTGTTTGTCAAGCCTTGTCACACTAACCTGCCACGTGTTTAGTCTTGTCTGTCTAGTTCTGTGCCTCTAGTCTTTTTTGTCTAGTTTTGTCTGCCTAGTCTTTTCTGGTTAATCTTGTCTATCCAGTCTCATATGTCTAGTCTCATCTGTCTGCTTTTATCTGTGTTGTCTCGTATGTTTGGTCTTATCTATCTAGTCCTATCTGTCTACTTTTATCTGTTTACTATTGACTGCTTAGTCTTGGGTGTCTCGACATCTTCTATTCTTGTCTGTCTAGTCTTACCAGTTTAGTCCCGTAGATCTAGTTCTATTTTTTAGTATTGTCTCTATAGTATTAGCTTGGCAATATCTTAGAGTCAACATATTTTTAATTCGTAATGTTTACAAACATCAAATAAACAAATATTAAAACTGATATATTTGCTGTATCAGTGAAAACATTTATCTTGAATTATAGTGGAGAGAAGTAATATATTATTATTGTTTCAACAATGGTTTTTAAATGATTGTAAATATTGTTTTCTCTGCTGGTCTCTTGGTAACACAACAAACGAATTAAACTTCGGCCTCAGCGCGTCCCAAAATACATTGAACGTAAACATTGGCGATCGAACAATAAAAGAAGGAATAAAACGGCGTATAGATTGCGCCACAACAGTATTATATATCGCCCTGATAACAAGCAGTAATGTATTTTTTATTTGCAATTAAACTGCGAAGAGGGAAAGAGGAAAAAGTTGGTTGCTTATATTGGAGAGGTCGGTGGGTGGAAAAACAGAGAGCAATAAACTGTTTACAGCTTCACTTTAACCCACAAACATCCGCAGAGAATCATTGAATCAGATCATTAGAATGTCATAAAATTGTTTTCGGTTTGCCAGTTTTGGTAAGACATGTTGTTAATTATTCTGTCTTATTTTGCTTAGGCTGGGCAGTTTGAAAACCTACGAATTATAAAATAAGGACTGTAAATAAACTTAATAACTTAGGAAGACTGGTAGGATATTCACTTTGTATAAGTAGGATTTTAACCACATATACTATCAATCTAACGAGGCTATGCAGACAAGACTAGACAAATAAGACTAAAGTGACAAGTCCAGACGGACAAGATTAAACAGACAAGACTAGAGAGATAAGACTAGACAGACAAGACTAGATAGAATAGATAGACTGGACATAGTCTAGGACAAGAGCGCCCACAGGCAGCGTAATGCCGACTACTGCACTAGACTCCCTAGTCTAGTATAGAGTCTAGACTCTCCGACAGGCAAGGCGATACAAAACTGCTACAAATCTGTTGATGATTTTAAAATCAAGGAACTTTCTGTTTTTAGTCGGTATAATGAAGGTTTTTGTTTCACTGCTGTATCCTGTTTATACCATAATTATACTAAAAACTGGTCAATAAATCTTTTGAGTATAATAGAGAGTGAAACGTTGACAACATGTACGAAATCCGTTCCATTCCTACACTTGTAAAGATTTACCTAAAAATAAACTGTAATAAACATGAGGTAACGAATTACCTAACGCCAGATAAAAGTTATTGCCATAATATTTCGAAAATTCTAAATATAGTATGTGTTTTAATCAGATCACATTCTTATTTCATTGCTCTATTAATTTATGAATTCCTCTTATTTTTTTTCTCAAATCTGTTCAAATATTAATTAATTGACTGAAAATTAATAAATATCATTTACTTGAATTAAAGTAATTATATACTTTGTTTACAATAAGGCACGTGGTCCAACACTTGACTGCACATAATTTCTACTAAGTATGCACATATTTCCCGACCGTAACGAGGTTTTTAGTGTATTTATTATGTTTCTGTTCATATTAATTTTGTTTATTGTCTAAATTTTTATTTAGATATAAAAATAATTATGCCATAAAAGTGTAAATTATGGAAATTATCAACTCATAGGGTTTCAAAACGAAATTAAAAAGGAAATAGTGAGGCATTGGGATGTTGCGTGAGTCTAGTTATGTTAATTTTATTGAGACGTAGAGCGTAGGGAGCAAGATGACTCGTGTTTTGAATCAACTGGTCAACATTCTATAATCATTTTAGTCAATATATTATAATGGTTGGGTGCTATAACTTCTCTTTATTAGCGTTTCATGTGGGTTGTTTCTTTTATTCAAAATTTTAATTTAAAAAATATTTTTTCCAAGAGACAAAAATAACGTGTTTCAAGAAATCGTATTTTATGCTTTCAACAATATTTCGTTTTTTATTTGTTTGTCTTTATTTAAATAAAGGTTCCTTCTAAATATTGGTTCCTAATTTCTGGTAATAAATATTGGTTTTTAATTATCTTCTGCAAGTTTAACTCTTAAAGCAATAATATTCCAAATGTTCTTCTGTAAGCATGATGATTCCCAAAGTAATTAATGTTCGGAAATTATATAAAATCTAGATAGATTTATTTAAATTATATTATGGTTTAAAGTCAATCGATGGAAATTACGATATAATTTCCCATCTTTACAACCCCTTGGGGTTGGATAATAGGGGTGCGCATAATAACCGGAGAATTTCGCTACAAAAAACTATGTAATCAATCATACTGAAGACTAATAGCACTTTTTATATATAAGTTGATTCTCAAACTCTATCTAACAGTGATTTAAATAAATTAAAATTGAAAAAAATAAATATTTGATTAAGGAAGTAGCTTTCTATTATATGGTGAGAAAACAAGCACACAAAGAACAAAAAATATGTGCATGTAATCTTTTTGGGGACCAGACACACAGAAATATGACAGATTTTTTAATTGATTTGAATTCTTGCTCGAATTCTTGCTTCTTGCTTCGAATATTTTAGGCCTACTAAACATAGGCCTACTTTGGTGCACAACTGTTGGGCTTTGATCTTTGCCTAGTATTGTCGCATCTTCTGCCGGTGTAACTCCTTTTGGGGGTACCTTTCCTTCGATGTTTTTCCTGAAATCCACGGACTTTCTTCAGGGTGCATCTCACGGACTGTCTGTTTTGGAGATCTGTTATTCCCAGTTCTTTAATATCCTTCTCAGTTTCTGTCAACCAAGTGGTACGAACCTTCTTGTTTTGCCAGAAGGTGAACAGATTGTTGGTTAGTCGGTTTGGAGGCAATCTTGCCTCCAGTTAGTTATGTCGCCTTCGGAATTGCCCATCTTCCTTTACCGGGCCTAGGATCTTCCCGAGGATTCTCCTCTCTCTGACTTCCAATTTCTCTACCAGATCTCTCCGGAAAGACACTCCATGGCATACAGGGCTTCTGGTCGTAAGACTAATGTGTAGTGCTTAAGGTTCAGGTTGCGTGACAAGCATTCCTTGTTGTAGGTGTTCTTAGTCAGTCGATAGGCTAGTTCTAACTTGTAGATTCTCATGGATTATGATGCTCATTCTGATAAGTTGGGTTCAATCCATTCGCTGAGATATTTAGTCAGTCCTCTTGGTGTTTCCATGCTCTAGTAACATCTCTTTGTTTGCTTCTTTGATGTTGGTGAAGAATTCTGTTTCCTCCAGCGACACTTGAATACCCACTTTGGCAGACTGCTTTCTGAGGCAATTTACCTGCGTTATTGCCATCTCAAGAGAATCAGCAATCAGTGCAATGTCATCTGCAAAGCCAGGCAATCTACAACCAGTGCATCGTTGTTACATCCCCTGTAGATACCACTCTGAACACCCAAGTTGATTAGATCCTTGAGCCATTCTCTTATAACCTTTTGAAGGATACAGTTGAAGAGAAGTGGGGAAAGTCCATCTCGTTGTCTTACTCCAGTTTTTATTTCGAAGCTTTCTGAGATCTCGCCTCTAAATTTAACTTTGGAATGGGTGTTGGTTAAGGTTTCTAGAAGGAGTCTGCGAGTTTCGTTGTCTAGCCCTAGTTCCTATAGTACTTTGTTAAGCGTTTCTCTATCAATGGAATCGTAGGCCTTCCTAAAATGAACAAAGGTGACGAACACCTTGCGGTTTCTCAACTTGTAGTGTGCAAGTACAGTTTTAAGATTGAGGATCTGTTCAACACAGGATCGGGTCTTCCTGAATCCTCCCTGATATTCTCCCAGTTGACTGTCCAGCTGAATGTCTGCCCTTGTTTGGAAACGCCTTGGAGAGAATCTTGTATGTTATAGGGACGAGAGAAATACCAAGGTAGTTGTTTGGATCAGTAAAATCTCCCTTTTCGTGCAGCGGATGGATCGGAGCCTATTTTCAATCGGGTGGTAATTTATCTGTTTCCTAGATGTAGTGGTTGTTGTCGGTTAGCTTACGATAGAGCAACGATAGAGTCCTCTCCAGCTGCCTTATTATTCTTAAGAAGTTGAGATCTGACGAATGAAGAATGATCTGACCAACTGAAGGGGACACCGAGTCCGGGTTTGGAGTGGTTGGTTTATAGTTGAATGTTTATAATAGAGGCTGCGTGGATCACAGTTGAGTAGGTTTTTAAAGTACTGAGCTAAAAGGTGGCAGTTATCCTTGTCTTTAAAAGCCAGTTTGCGTCTTTGCGTTTTAGTCTCTGAAGTGGAGGCTTGGCGGAGCGTATTTTCTGTGTGTGTCTGCTTGAAGGTTCCAAATACATATCTGGAGTTATTCTTAGCAAAGCTTTCTTCGATTTGGGTTAGTTGGTTTTAGGTGAAGGTTCGTTTGGTTCCTCGAATTATCTTGGCTGTAAGGTTTGTTTGTTCCACAAATTTATGCCAATTTTCCTTGGTCTTTTTGGAATCCCACTTCACCCAGGCTGTCTGTCTTTGGGCTATTGCATTGTCACAGTCTTCAGTCCATCACGGATGCTTCCTTTTTCTAGCGAGGGAGCGAGTTCATTGGCCGCCTTGACAAGAGTCTCCTTCAGTTGGTCCCAGCTGTTCAGATCTGTATTGTTCAGTCTCTGACTTACTTCTTGACTGTTCTTAACATATTCACTGCCGCGCCGATTTTATGACTTTCCTGTATCGCCGATTTAAACCACTTTACAAAATCGATAGCTATAATGATTTGGTATTTATTTTCTTTCTCTAGGGGCCCATAGAACTATTTTAGGTGATTTTCACGAAATGTGTCATCGGTGACCCAGTGACGTGCTGGTCTGTAATATGCAAAAAAGTATGCAAACACCGCCGGGTCACCGGTGTCACGGCGGCAGTATGTGTTAAGTCGCTCTACGTCAAATTACCATTTTGGAGGTTCTTTGTAATCTAGTCTTTCTAGGCTGAGGTCTTATTTTGATCCTTTAGAGGTGATCTTTCTACTCTATTGTTTCTATTAGTGTTTGTCTAGTCGGGGCTGCCCACTCTGAATGAATGCGAAATATGCGATACAGTGTGGCGTGCAGTGGGGGTTTACGGGGAGTTTCGCCCAAACCATTTAAAAAAAAAGTATTGTTTGTCTAATCTTGTTTATCTAGTCTTGTCTCCTTGTCTGTCTAGTCTGGTCTCTCAATTCTCATCTGTCTAGTCTTGTTTGTCGAGTAAAAATCAAATATGAAATTCAAAGTCTTCTATTCTCTGTATATCTGGTCTTCTTGTCTTCTCTCTCTATTCTTCCCTGTCTTGTTTTCTCCGTCTAGCTTTCTCTGTCTAGTCTTGATGGTCTAGTCTGGTCTGTTTAATCTTTTTCATCTAGTCTTGTTTGTCTAGACTCGTCGTGTCTAGTCTTGCCTGTCTAGTCTTGTCTATCTGATCTTGTCTCTCTAGTCTTGTTTGTCTAGTCTTGTCTGTCTAACCTTGTCGGTCTAGTCTTGTCTGTCTAGTTTTTTTTTTCTTACAGAAAATTATAAACCAAATTTATTCTACAGTATACTACAGTATACTACAGCATCTTTACTGGTTTGTTTCTTAATTAATGCTCTACTGCTTGATACTTTTGCCTTTAGCTCTCTCTGGACTTCTTAACAATTATTTTCATATAACATTAATACGAAGAAAGATCCTCTATGGAACTTCACCCAACATTTAACTATTCTCATTTAATAAGTCAAATAGTTTAGAACATTTCGTCGTTTACAGCCAATTTCTTCAAACTCATATGTAAACCAGCATGTTCTAGAGCTGGAACTACATTTGCTCCATCTTTAAATTACCAGTCTAAATCAACAATAGTTTCAGCAATTATTTTCAAAGTTTCTTGCAATTGCTTGATCAACTTATCTACTTCCTTCCTGCAACCAAAATTTAACATCTTGTTGTGCTATAGCTTTCAACAATATTTTGCTAGAATAATGTAATCATTTCTTTCTACGAACAAGTTGAACCCTCTCGTCCTGTAGATGGAAATGTTTTCCTGTTTGAAAATGATCCTGTTTTTATTTGCAGGATTTGCTAACCAACCCAAAACTTTTTTACCTAATAATAATAATAATAGCTTTATTCACTTGGCCACATTAATGGATAGACCACGTTGTGGATGTGATGGTTTCTTGTACATATTTTACATATTATAAGACAATAAAAATACAGCAATAAAATAAATGGAAGAAGAACATTAGGATAAAAATACAATAAATCTTAAAATGCTTAAACATAGAAGTACGAACACCAAAAGTAAGTTTGCTACCTTTTAGTTTACCTACAATACATGTTACTACTCTAAAAACTCAGAAACGGAATAGTAAGCTCCTTGCAACAGAATCGCTTCACAAGTCGTTTAAAATGGCCTCTGATATAATAGTCCTCTGATTTTATTTTATTATCCAACTTATTAAACAATTTTATGCCTGAGTAGATGAAGGACTTTTCATATAAAGTAGTATTATGTTTAGGATAAGATAATAAAGTGCCGTATCTTGTGCAGTGATTGTGCGAATCCGCTAATTTATCGAAATCTTTTACATTCAATTTTATATAACACAGAACTTTTATAATATAAATTGAGGGCAATGTAAGTATATTGTTCTCTGTGAAACACGCTCTACAACTTTGCCAGAATTTAAGTCCAAATATAAGTCGAATGACTCTTTTTGCATCACAAAACATCTGTTGACCGTAGAAGTTTGCCCCCAGAGCAAAACGTAAAGCGGTAGGTGTGAGTGAGCCAACGCATAATACACCCTTATGATTGATGCCTTGTTCATTGATTTTTTTAATTGGAGAATTACAAACTATGCACTCGCCAGTTTTTTACACACATAATCGATATGGAGTGAGCAAGTAAGTGTGGAGTCTATCCGCATCCCCAGAAAATTGGATGTTGAAAAGTTAAGTTGTTTTTGATCAACTGTGAGTCGGAAATCTGTTGGAATTTTCCCAAGCTTTGCAAAGTATAGGCAAATCGTCTTATCCGAATTAAGGATCAGATTTTTGGCTCTACACCATGTAGTTACTTGGCGAATAACCATTGCAAATTTGGCTTCCAGATCTTTTAAATTGATTCCCGAGACTGCCAAATTCACATCGTCTGCGAATAGTATTATGGTTTCCGCACTTGCATAATGTGGCAAATCGTTGACAAACAAAAGAAACAAAAGTGATCCCAAAATAGATCCTTGAGGCACACTCATATTTATATCTCTGCAGCTAGACTTATAGTTCAGTCATTTAAGCTTAAATTAGGTAAGAATCTCGGAATTCGAGATACCGAGCTGTAAGTCTATAAATACTTGTATATTGACACCCTAAAAGTTGCCTTAAAAGCTACATCTGGTAGGTTTATGGTACCATATGTAGGTTTTGAGACAACTTTTAGGGTGTCAATATAAGTATTTACAGACTTACAGCTGGGTATCTCTAATTCCGAGGTGAACTTACTATAATGACTATTACTGTTATTGGCATGAACAATTAGCTTTCTTCCCATAAGAAAAGATCTTATTAAACTTAAGAAAGTACTTCGAAAACCATAACATTCCAGTTTTACTAACATAAAATGAATGTTGACAGTATCAAATGCCTTCGAAAGATCGAAACAATCAAAGAAACCTGAAAGACCTGAATCACTGACAACCAATTCCTGCACATTGTTTAAAATTTTCGTCAAGTATTATCTGTCTAGTCTTGTCTAGTTTTGTCTAGTCTTGTCTAGACTTGTCTGGTCTTGTCTAATCTTGTCTGGTCTTGTCTGGTCTTGTCTGGACTTGTCTGGTCTTGTCTGGTCTTGTCTGGTCTTGTCTGGTCTTGTCTGGTCTTGTCTGGTCTTGTCTGGTCTTGTCTGGTCTTGTCTGGTCTTGTCTGGTGTTGTCTGGTCTTGTCTGGTCTTCTCTGGTCTTGTCTGGTCTTGTCTGGTCTTGTCTGGTCTTGTCTGGTCTGGTCTGGTCTTGTCTGGTCTTGTCTGGTCTTGTCTGGTCTTGTCTGGTCTTGTCTGGTCTTGTCCGTCTAGTCTTGTCTGTCTATTCTTGTCTGTCTAATCTTGTCTGTCTAGTATTGTCTTTCTAGTTTCGTCTGCCTAGTCTTGTTTATTTAATTTTGCCTATCTGGTCTACCCTGCGTAGCTGTGCCAGTCTGGTGTTTCATGTCTAGTCTTGTTTGTCAAGTTTTGTTTATGTAGTCTCTGTCAGTTTTAAAACAAAATTACATACAGAATTAAATACCAAATACATACTAGCCGAGCAGAGAAAAACTCCATTTAAATTCATTGTCAGTTAAAATTGATATTTATTTTGTTTAATCTTATTATCACCTTCCCATATTGTACAAGTGGAGGATTCATCGTCGCCCTTCACTTTCTTCTTGCTTCATTCCACTTACCCACTTTTTGAATCGATCCCAGCTCTCACGTAAATTAAATGTTTCGACACTTTCAGTTTATTAATTTGTCATAAAAGAAAGAAATAGAGAAGAAATTTTCGGTTGCGAAATTGGAATAATTCCGTAATTTCTCTTTTAATTGAGTTTACGAAACCGGCTTTGCTCCATTCACACACAGTTAATAACAATCGTAATAATGTTTTGAATTTCATCCAAGTTTTATGAAAATAGAAAACAATAAGGTTATTGTCACATCAGTTATTTTGAGTTGTACAGCGTATTTTACTTATAATGAGTAAATAACATGTAAATAGAGCAAATGTATAAAATGTCTTAAGCCAGCGTTTCCCAAACTTTTTTCTTCGTGACCCGGATATTTTAATATTTTTCCTTTGTGACCCATAAATATTGTTCATCAAATGGGAGAGAGATAGTCAGAAACGACATATATTAGTGCGTAGTAGTTTGTTTGCGCATTCATGTGATAATAATTCAAATATATTTCAAAATGGCGTGTTGTACATTTTATAACAAGAAAAAGCGAAAATGAGATCAGAAAGCGTTTACATGTTTAACTTGTAAGAAATAGGTAACTCCTAAATGATAACTAAAAGCCGAAAAGTTACAAAGAATAATGTATAAGTACTAGTTTTTTACAATTAAAATCAAAATAATTTAAGTTTGTGCTCTCATAAGTCGCGGTATTGTGGGACGTTATTTGTTTTTAAGGGGCTATACCACTGTGACAAGATCTAGAATATCCTGTGAAAATTTCAAGGCCTTATCTCTAATACTCCCCGAATGGCAGCCTTCTAAAGCGCAACCGCTCGCAGGAATAATATTCTGCAAATTTTTGGATAACTTATTTTTTTATATTTTTCAGTAAGTTGATCGATTTTTTAGAATATGTATGATTTTTGTAAAATGTATGTAATATTTTTCAAAAATATTTTTTCGATCATTTTCGAAATTGGAAAAAAGTCTAATAGTATAATAATATTAATTATTATCTAAAAGGAAAATAAAATTCTGGGAAAAATCATTTATTTGAAACAAAAAAAGAATAGGTTTTCTAAAAATTAATTAAAAAACGTTAAAAAAATCCATTTGTTAATAACTTTTTTCTATTTTGCGTCTGTAATGGACTCATTACAGCACTCATATGCGTGCGGTAATGGCTCGCCGAGTGCTGTAATATTGTTAGTTAATTTATTCAAAGTTGGCACAGAAATTCAGAGCTGACAGTGATGTCAAATTTTCGGCGAGATAGTTTTGAGGTTATGTGATGTGTGGAATCACAACAAAAATTTGCTTATTGAAATTATGTATTTTTTAAATGGTATAAAGTTTATATAGTGAGAAATTTATAGTGAAAAAACAAAAAGTTAACTTTAGATTGGTGTTAGTGTTAAAAATTGTGTTAAAAATAAACTGAATTTGGTTTCAAGAAAATTATCATTGGAAACCTCAAATTATTTTAGTGTCAAATAATCTTTTTCTTTCTTTATGGGACTTAAACAAAAAGTAATATAATAATATATAAATATTATGTAATAGACCGAATGTGCGCCGGTATAAGCAATCAACCGATATCAAATGATATCGGAAGGGCACTCTATTGTCCTGGGGGTGAGAAATCGCCCCCCAAAGGCGGACGAACTATAAGAAATAGTCAACGGCATTGGAATCAGGAAAGCAACGGGAAACTACCTGATTACATACATATCCCTAGTTAATCAACGTAGCTAATTTCAAGGCGAAAATACCGGAGTCTCTAGTCCCCTATTCGGATCTTTGTGGGGTACAGTTTTGAATGTAGCTAATATGAAAGTAAGATGTAGAAGACGCATTTCCTGGTTAAATAATCTAAGAAAATGGTACAACTATTTTTCCGTTGAGTTGTTTAGAGCTAAAACATCAAAAGTGAAAATAGTTATGATAGCCAACCTTCTAAGAGAAGATGGCACTTGAAGAAGAAGATGTGTGGAAATTGTGAATACACAAATTTAATTAATTAATGGTAATAAACGATATAACACAATATTTATTTTAAATTCTTTTCAATGGTACAAGTATTAAAAATATTTATAGTAACATTGGATTCTTGAGCAGTAACACTCACACTATTACACATTATATACAGTACTACTGTTGCTATCGACTTGCAAATGTGGGGCACTAGAAGAACATCCAGGTAAGTTGATATTTGCTTGCTCAGACCCAAGCATTTTAGATATTTCAATCTTATTTTTTAATGAAGCGTCAACATACCCCTCCGCAGCAGTAGTAGACTTCCATCCACCATGATTTTTTACTTTCAACAAATCACCACCATGGTTGGCCAAATGTGTCGCACTACTTCTTCGGAAACAATGTCCAGTGTAAAGATCGGAGTTTGGTAATTTGAGAAATGTCGCAATGTCTTTTGATAATCTCCACATATTATTAACAATTGGACTATTAATACAATGACCGTTACGAAAAGTTAAGAAAAATCTCTTATGCGTAACATTATTAGGACGTAAGTTAGCATATTTCTTAATTAAGTCAATCCAATGAGGATCTGTAATTGCAAACATTCTTGGAATCTAATTTTTTAAAATAGAGTTTTAGATACAGACACAATGATGGAATCGGATCTGTATGCTATGTCATTGACAGAGATATCTGTTATAACCCATTATCATAATAACCCATTATCAAGACGATCTATAATGAATACCGTTACATACAAAGCTGCTATATACATACAAATTTATCTATCTTCATAGCCAGATAAGACTTATCATCCACGTCCCTTATAAATTTATGAATATCTTCTAAAATCTTCGGCTTTTTAGGTGCATAGCCCTGAGATATCCGTTTCAATAAGGCCTGCAATTTACAATATTTGGATATATCTACATCCTTATGTATAGATAAACAGGACCTCAACATAGAATATATCGTCCATAAACTTGATGGTATATACTTCTTACGTTGTAATTCGAAGTAAGCAAGTAAAACAATTTCCGAAACAACTGTAACTTTATTTAGATTAAACCACTCCCACTTCACACCCACTTAAATTTGCAGTATTATTTTTCATATCTTGCATTTCTTTCAATTCTAGTGGAGTGCAAGATATTTTTTCACCCACTTTAATTATAACCTTTAAATTAATTTCAAGTGTCAATTATCAGTGTAACCAACCACCATAAAATTTTATGAACATGTATGGGCGTTTTTTTTATTCAGAATTATTAGTGTAACCAACCACCATAAAATTTTATGAACATGTATGGGCGATTTTTTTATTCAGAAATCTCTAAAATGGCATAAAAAAAGGCGCAAAATAGAAAAAATACTATAAAAAAATCCTTCGTCAGTCGTTTTTCATCACTTGTCCATTAGAAAACTTCTCGCTACGCTCGTCGTTTTCCAAACTTGGACGCGTACTGTAAAATCGCGCTGACTGAACTCGTCCTTTAATATACTATTCAACATTATTATTATGTAAATGCTATGTTTCCATCTTTAATATATATGAGATTTTTTTTCAGATTTTTGTCGTATTCGGAAGTATATGAATTGTCATCAGATTAAACTTGAGAGGTTGAGGAAATATAGGCCGAACGTTTTTCTTGAAATTTTTCAAATTTGCAGCTGTTGTAACTCAAAGAGAAATTATCCGATTGAGTTGAAATTTGGACTGAGTACTCTTGAATATGTTTACTGTACCGTCAACTAGGATATTTTTGATTGGATGAAAATTGACGATTTGGCATGGAAAAAACGACCATTTTTTAGGCAAAAATCAAACTTTCATAACAACGCCATTTTGTTGGATTTTGATATTTTTCGCTAATCTAGTTCATGGTACAGAAAATACCTTTCAGTTTAACGACAATTTTTTTTTCGAGTTCAGCTACGCAATCGACTTCAAGTAGGGCAGTGGAGGAACTTTTTTTTTGGCGATTCGGAAGGCAACGCGTAAGTCGCTTGGATGTTAATATTTTTTTATGAAAAAATGATGTAATGAAGGTCAAATATAGCCAAATAAGTTTTAAATTTCCTGAAACGTTTAATAGATAACTTTTCTTCCAAAAAAATCGCGAAAATCACCCAAATTTTCAGCGGTCACAGTGTCACGTTATAGTTTCTTCCAAGAATAGAGAAATATATTCCCAGAAAGTATAAAAGTATAATGTATTGTTGCACACAATTACTTCATTTAATAATTTCGATTTAATTTTATTTAGATATATTTTACATTTTCATAAAAATAAATAAACTAAAAAAAAAATAAAATTAAAAAAAAAAAAAATTAGAGTTCGCGATCCGGCATTTGGGAAACTCTGTCTTAAGCAATAACTTTAAACTGTAGATGTATAAACGTAATACGATAGGCTAAACAAGCAATACTGGGCAGACTTGACTATATAGTCAAGATTAAACAGATAAGAGTAGACATACAAGAGGAAACAGAGAGGACTAGACATACGAGACTAGACAAGATTAGATGACTGACAATATTAGAAATTCACAGTTATTGTAAAGGAATAAATTATTTGGCACAATTACTGAACTTATGTTATAATTACGTCGTTGTATTTAATTCGTTTGTAAAATTTTGCCTTAACCTTGCTCGTCAAGGCAAAGTTCACTCAACTTTTTTTCATTGCTCACGAAAGAACAAAAGTTTTAGTTGTTACACACCGAGTATTTCGTTATAATTGCGGCTATTTCACTGTTATTTTAATTTAATAATTCCTCTTTTATAATTAGTTTTTTATTCAGCAGAGTCATTAGAAACTTTATTAACTTGTGGAGATTTTACGTAGATCCGAAATATGTTTTTTATATTTTGCGTCTATAATTAAGTCATTAAAGCACTCATATGGGTTCGTTAAGGGCTCAATGAGTGCGATACAATTTTCTCAATATGTATCGGCGATTTTTTTATTTAGAAATTGCATAAAAAGGCGCAAAATAGTATTAAAAACTCGTTTATAAGGCGTTTTTCCCAATTGTCCATTAGAATCCATCTAAAGAAACCATCTAAACTCGTTCTTTAATATACTATTAAATCTATAGATTAAACGAACATGTTGTTTTTATTGAAATGGTTTCATTAAATTACTGGAAAGATGGTAAATATTTATTCAACATTATGATCAATCCTATCACTAGTAATTGACCATAATGTTTAATAAGCGTGTGATGGTCTTGTTTTCAGTCTTTAATAGTGTTCATTTTTCTTCGCGTTTTGATCTTTTGAATAGAGAAAACAAATATGGGTGGGAGATTTCAAAACAAAATTAAAATCTTATTTACACAAATACATTGTTTAATTTAAAATATTTCTCACCTTATTTGTGCAACTCTCAACAATTTTCTTGCCTTTTTCTATTTTTTTTTTGTTGGAAACTGTACAGAATATCTAAATTATGTACATACAGCGACTACATACTTTATTGACGTTTTGTTCTTGGCTCCTCTTTCGTAATATTTTGCAAATTGCAAATTTTGTTATCCTCGTTCGCCAAGGTTCACTCAACTTTTTCTCGTTATAAATCTTAAGGCACAAAACTACTGTAACAGAGCTGCTAAAATGTTTGCATGCATGTAAAATGTTTCTCGATAAGTTTTTTCTTCCGGTAAAGTTGGAAACAATATAGCATAAGAAAAGTGTTATGTTTTTAATGTTGTTAATTCCAATTAATAGTGGAAATTAAAATTATTTAAAAGTAATATAATTCAGTTAAATTGGTTTTGTTTTATCAACGAAATTGAGAATAGGGAATATGCAAGAGATTTAGTTTTACTTGATTTTTTTACCACTGATACTTTATGATTTAGCAATTACACCTATACCATTATTTTCTCATTTAGTTTGTATTTAATTCCAAAAATTAAAATCAAAAAGTCCAAAATAAGCGAGCGAAATTCAAATTTGCGAAACGCATCACCATTGGTCGAACCAAAACTAAGGACTGTGACGCACACGTTATGACATTTATAGACGTCAATATTCACTGTGCTGTTTTGCTGTGCAATATTACTGTAGTGTTTTTCTTGTGTGTTAGTACCTGTGTTAGACGGAAAGTGGTTTTGTTAAAGCACAATCGGACAATCGGACAAATCAGACGAAACATAGATGCATTTATGATGTGCTCTGAGAATAACCAACCTGCATTGCTAATATGTTAAATGATTCATTTAATTTTATTTTCTTTAATGTAATTAGTATGTCGGAAAGTTGGAAGTGGGATGCTTTCACTTAAAAGTTTTATTAAATGATAAGATTGTTTGGGTAATAATATCAACATTTTCTCTTTTAGCTACTAGCTCTTTTCCTATAGCAGTTATTGTACCAATTTACATTACATTTTTTAAATGTTTTTCATCCTCCAAATCATCTTGCATCCACCTTAATTCAGATGATCTACATGATGCATAATCAGGGAATATCACTGAAGAATCAGAAGAAATAGATGCCATGCCACTATCAACTGGTTTATCTGTAAATAACTTCCTAGCTGATTTTATTGGTGACGTTCCAATATTTTGTAATGAAAGACGAAGAGGAGATAGAGCACATTTTTCTTTTCCATTCTTAAATTTACTTGAACACCTTTGCTTCTGTACTTTGACCTAATATTTGCTTGCAGAGCTTTGTCATTAGTATTACTAGAGGCTTCAATCTGCTCTGTTTCAGAGACATCCATGCCAGAGGTACTGGGCCTTGCTCGATAATCATCACTTCCTTCAATATGATAACTATTTTGCCCGGCTTCATAGTAACTTGTTTTTGGTGTTTCAATTTCTATATCATTTGTACTTTTGACAGCTACTAGTGACAATCCTTGTCTTGTAATAGCATATATTCCCTCTTGTGGTGGTGGCATATTTTCTTTTTGCCACTGAAATATTTGAGGCACAACTCTTTTCTTGAACCGTAATACAACTTTTTGCCCTTGGTGTTTCATGATGTATTGAACATAATTTGTTGTATTTTCCTCAATCTGAAATAAATTCAACATTTAGTAAAACTCTGGAAGAAATTCACACCATTTAAACTATCGAAATACAAACACGATTTTGGAGATATTTCATCTCTTCTTATAACTTTACACCATTGTTTACACCTTTTCGCATTTCTTGGAACAAAAAAGCACTTTATCTGGAGTACTTCTAATAGTGTTTTTGCCGGTACAAAACAATATCTATTACATGGTTTTGTAGCTTTTTCCATTATCGAAATACCGATTCAAACTGAAAATACTTAACTGTCAAAAGTGTAAGTAACTGTCAACATTGCAAATAGTAAACAACATTGAATGACAAGGGGAGCTGTGACGTCATCCAAAGCGCGCGAAAAATGAGATCGTTCAAACAGGTCAAATTTAATCGGTATTTCGTATGATTTTTTAAAAATTAATTAAAACACTTTCAACAGTATTTATATGTTTTACTATGTTAAAACGAAGTAAAAAGTGAATTCAGCAAATAAAAAAAATTGATGCATATTCCCTATTGCGGAGAACCAAAATTATGCAACAAAATAATAGAAAAACATCCATATCCCTCTTAAAGTTTGCATTAGTAGTGTTGATAGTAATTGTTCAAAAAATTCGCAAATAACACGGAAAATGAGCGATAGTTTGAAAAATCTTGTAAACAAACTTCTTATAAGAAACCTTATTGTCTCGTTATTTTTTCTTTCAAGTGCGTAGTAATTAACCTTGAAACAAAGTCAAAACCTTATTTCTTCTTCTTTACATGTTTTTCGTTTCAAACAGGGCTTCAAGAGCAAACTTTTTAGGATCGTACATATCTACCCTAATCTCAGGCACAGAATCAGTGCCCGCTCTAGGGATGGGACATTTGTCCGGGCGCCAAGACTTATGAACGCCTTTTTGACTGTAAGTGTAAGAAATATATTGTGAGAAATAAATTAAATATATTATGTGTTAAATATCCAATTAATAGAAAATTTCATATATCATATATAAATATTTACAGTGCGTATGGTATTTATGTTGTTTATGTCTAAAAGCTAGAACAGGAAAACTTTGGCTAAAACGAAGAAGAAGAACAAGAAGAAGATGTCTAAAAGCTAAAAATATTTATACATTTATTTATTTGTTGTAGATAAATTCACGCAAAATTTGAGGAGGACGCTGCTTGAACATGTATTCATAGAATCTTCCAATAGGGACTTCCGAATGCTTGGTAGAGGCCATAATGTTGAAGCTACACCTGTCGAATTAACTGTCATTTATTCAGTCTGTTTTGCCAAATCACCATGGAGGGATATAGCGTTCAACAACACGTGCAAATGATAAAATTGTTTTATCAAAATAGGTGGCTGTTCTATTCGGGAAACGTTCCTCGCGTTGCGTCCATTTTACGGTCGCCATAATCATCTATTCGCAGGACTATTCGCAGTGTGGTGCATAAATTTGAGTCCACTGGTTCAGTAAACAAGAAATCAACGCCAGTTCGACGACGAAACGCAAGATTTGCCGAAAACATCGCCGCTGTCCGTGAGAGTGTGCTGACCCATGAGCTGAAGGTAAACGACCATAGACAACAACGTGTGTTTAATTGGCCTTAATGGGCTTAATGGGCCCTGGAGCAGTTGGAAACTAACCCTAATTTTCATAAAAAAATGATGAGGCCCAATGGGTACGTCAATAAACAAAATTTTCGACTTGGGGACAATACCAATTCACATGAGATCTAAGAGCGTCCGATGCATCCCGAAAAAGTCACTGTTTCGTGTGGATTTTTGGGCTGGCGGCGCTATCGGTCCATATTTCTTTGAGAACGACGTTGGTCAGGCCATCACCATCAACGGCGTGCGCTATAGGTCGATGATTACCAACTTATTTTGGCCTGAATTGGATAATATGGACACCAGCGACAAGTGGTTTCAACAGGGCGGCGCTACGTGCCATGTAGCTCTTGCCACATTGGTCATTCTGCACGACCATTCGGACATTCTCCGAGCAGCGATCAGTCGAGCACGAGCACGACCCCGTTCGATTTTTTCTTGTGGGGTTTTCTTAAGTCGCATATCTATGTGAATAAACCACAAACCACAACGGCCCTCAAAACCAACATAACTCATGCCATCGGTCAAATTCAGCATGATTTATCCGCCAGTCATGGAAATTTGGACATTACGTATGCGCGTTATCCAGCGAAGCCGCGGCGGACATTTGCATTTTTTGTCCGGGGCGACGTAACCGATAGAGCGGTCGCTGCACAAAATTCATGTTGTCTAATTTTAAACAATCGTAAACCTCCTAAGCAATTGTCTTCACTTTTAGGCTACTATAGGTAATTTAAGACAATGCCAAACAATTGTGGGCAATATAAGATAATCGTAGATAATTTTAACTATCGTAAGCAATTCAGGACAATGGTGATCAATTATAGACCAGACAAGACCAGACAATACCATACAAGACCAGACAAGACTAGACAAGACCAGACAAAACCAGACAAGACCAGACAAGACCAGACATGACCAGAAGAGACCAGACAAGACCAGACAAGACTAGACTAGAGCAGACAAAACGAGACAAGACCAGACAAGATCAGACAAGATCAGACAAGACCAGACAAGACCAGACAAGACCCGACAATAGTAGACAATATTAAACTAGACCAGACTAAACCAGAAAAGACCAGACAAGACCAGGCAAGACCAGACAAGACCCGACATGATTCGGCAATACCAGAGAAGACCAGACAAAAGTAGACAGGACCTGTCTGGTCCTGTCTACTTTTGTCTGGTACAGATTTGCAATTTAAAACTTTCATAGACAGTTTTAATCAAAACAATCGAATGTGATTTTAGAGTATTATAATATTCAATTTAGGATAAATGTAGGCAAATTAATACTAGTATAGGTGATGGAAGCAAATGAATGCAGACAAAGGCAATTATAAGTAGTCTTAAGCTACTTAAGGTAAAATTAGTAAATATTGTATATGAAAATCAATATAAACTATGGTATGAGGAGGATGAAACTGCCGCCCTTATAATTTTCCATTGCGAAGGAATTGTATGTAGGAGACACAACCTTAGCATTACAGCCAAGAAAATCTCCGTGAAAAACATGGCACATAGAATCCTAGACCTAATACATATGGCTGGACGTATTTGTATGAACGAATCAATGTGAAGAAATACAATAGACCAGTGATTCCCAAAGTGGGTTCCGTGGAACCCTAGGGTTCCGCGATAAGAACTGGAGGTTCCGCGCGACAAATTTTATTTCTTAAAAAAAAGAATGGTGTTTAATTTATTATATTTACATTTTTTTCGGAAGGTTTACAATAGACCTCCAAATTTAATTTAAAAATTTTAAATACGGTGACTGAAAATCCCAACCAGAATACCAGTTAAGGAACATTTATTGCTGGTTAAGTACAGGTCGACCATATAATACGGGGGGTGTAAGGGGTAGTGATGCGCAACCTACAGCCTCTCCTACTCAAGTCAACCTCGCCCACCGTCCAGAATGGACTTGGTACACCATGTTTCCGCTAACGAGGCTCTGACAGACCGAACAGGGGCGGTATAATCCTACATCGAAGATAGGGAAAATACTATCTTCCTGTCCTGCAGACAGATTCAGGAAACACCATCCCTACCAACCCGCGCTGGCCTGCGTGGTAGGAGTATCGGCTAATTTACCCCATATGAAGATGTACACCAGAAGGTTACGGCCCGCAGTCCCCGGCGGCCTGATGAACCCCGGCCAAGGTTGCGGTCGGACAAGTCGACAGGCAGAGGGTGCGAAGTATCGTACCATGGAATACGATTGAATATTGCTACTCTGAATACCCGAACACTCTCCACTCCGGAAAAAACTACAAGAACTAGAAGAGGAACTTTACCATATAAAATGGGATGTTTTGGGAGTAAGCGAACACAAAAGAAAGGGAAATGAAGAATTAACACTACAATTAGGACACGTGTTTCACTATATTGGAACGGATAACGTGAAGGACGGAGGAGTAGGTTTCCTGGTACACAGAAACCACCTTTCTAACATTGTACAGATCCAACACATTAAAAACAGAGTGATATATCTCATCTATAAGCTCAATGACAGATATTCGTTAAAGATAATACAAGTCTATGCACCAACGTCTAACCATACAGATAGCGAAATGGAGGACTTCTACGAGGATGTGAATACTGCACTATGCACGACGCCAACCCACTATACACTGACGATAGGGGATGTAATCGCAAAACTGGGCCAAAGGCAGGACGATGCAGAAACATCCATGGGCTACCATGGGTACGGTATGAGGAACGAGAGAGGACAAATGCTTCTTGATTTTTAATGCAGAACAACTTATATGCCATGAACTCCTTTTTCCAGAAGAAACCTCAGCAGAAGTGGACTTGTACAAGTCCAGATGGCATAACCAAAAACGAAATAGACCTAATAACGTCAAACAGGAAAGACAAACGTACGTCACGTACGTCATACGTACGTGACGTGACTGTTTTAAACAAATTTTCTGTGGGAAGCGATCACAGACTGGTTCGAGCACGTATTGAGTTGAAGCTGAAAAAAGAAAGGCTCTAGAGGATGTGGTGCCCTACCAACAGGAGGTGGACGCTAAACTAGGACATATAGAGAACGAACGGGATATAAATGTTACGACTCTAAATAACATCATTATAACTGCCGTCAAAGCAGCAAAAACAAAATGCCAAAACAGAAATACTTCAAAAGCGGATAAACTCAGTACAACCACGAGAGCAATGATGAAGACCAGAAGGGAACTGTCAGACAAATACGCAGCAAATAGCGATCAACTGAGACAGTAAACAGAGAAATCTCAAAAGCGATTCGAAGAGATATAAGACAGTATAATACAAACGAAATAAACAGGGTCATAGAGAATAATAGAGGAATGAAATCCTTTCGAAAAACACTCTTAGAAGGTAGGAAAAACATAAATAAACTAGAAGACAAAAATGGCCATATAACAACAAATAAAATGGAAATCCTGGATATCACCGAGACCTTCTATGCTGAATTATACAGAGAACCAAGCGAGCAAACAACAAGTACCAACATACCCAAAATACAAAACCAGGGGTCTGAAGAACTGCCAGAAATTACACTGGCCGAACTAAGCGATGCCCTTCGGGAAATAAAAAATAACAAAACCGCAGGCGAGGATGATATTGAAATTGAAGCTATAAAGCATGGAGGTATAGCTCTACATCGAACTATCTGTAAACTTTTTAACGCCTGCCTAATAAAATACAACCCCCTCTCAGTGGGACCGAGCCACTATAATTATCCTCCATAAAAAAGGAGACTTAGCGAAACTACAAAACTACAGGCCAATAAGTCTCCTCTCGCATATGTATAAATTATTCATGAGGATAATTACGAAAAGAATCACAAACAAACTAGATCTATATCAACCGTGCGAGCAGGCAGGTTTTCGAGCGGGGTACGGCACGAATGACCACCTACAGACCCTGAAAACTCTCATCGAACGGTGTGTGGAATACAACAAACCACTCTTCCTGGTATTTGCCGATTATGAAAAGGCATTTGATACTATAAGTCAGAAGGAAATGATACAAGGCCTTACAGAGTGCCACGTTGATCACAGATATACAACTATAGTTAAGAACATATATGAAAAGGCAACAGCACGTGTAAAAATACACGAAAATACGCAAGACTTCCACATTGAACGGGGAGTACGCCAGGGAGATGTCCTGTCGCCGAGGTTATTCACGACGCTCTTGGAGTATATGTTTAAAAGAGTTGATTTCGGAGATATGGGCATAAACATAAACGGCGAAAAATTGAACCATTTGCGATTCGCCGATGATATCGTTGTGATCATGGATTTTGTCGATGAGGCTAGGGAGATGCTACGAAGACCACAGAGTGCGTAAAGAACAGTGGGACTTCGCATAAACGTCAACAAAACGGAATTTATGACCAACCTCTTGTTAAGCGAAGGCATACCACTGAATGATGGTTTTTTGAGACAATCCAGCTCATATAAATACCTGGGCCACGAAATCCGCATTGGAAGGGACAACCAGACCTGTGAGACAAAGCGCAGAATCGGGCTAACATGGGGCGCTTTTGGCAGATTAAGACATATCTTTAAATCAAGTATCCCTATATGCTTAAAGAGAAAGGGTTTTGATCAGTGTGTACTGCCAGTACTCACTTATGGAGCCGAAACCCTCACCCTCATAAAACAGACTTTAAATAAAATACGCATTGCACAAGGAGGAATGGAAAGATCAATGCTGGGCCTTTCCCTTAGAGACAAAATTTCAAATGACAAATTAAGGCAAATGACAGGTATTACTGTTGCGATAGTGCGGATAACAAACCTGAAGTGGAACTGGGCGGGGCACGTGGCTAGGTTTACGCATGGACGATGGGCAAAAAAGATTCTGTAATGGAGGCCACGGCAGGACGCAAACCGCAGTAGGAGACGCCCACCTACGAGATGGTCCGACGACATAAAGAAAATCCGGACAAACTGGATGAACGCCGCACAAGACCGACAAGGCTGGATTGGATTACGGGAGGGCTATGTTCAGCAGTGGACTCATGTGGGCTGAATGATGATGATGATACGTTTCAATATCAAAAGAAATACCGGAATATCTAACTGAAACAAAAACAAAATATATTTTGCTGCACCACCTGAATGGTGTTGATGCTGCACCAGATATGCGAATTCAGTGATCAAACATAATGCCTAATTTTAATAGAATCATTGAATCAAAGAATATCTACCCTAATCTCAGGCACAGAAACAGTGCCCGCTCTAGGGGTGGGACATTTTTCCGGGGCCCAAGATTTAGGGGCCCATATTAAGTGTGCGAAATATATTGATGTGTTAAACATACAATTAATAGAATTTCATATATCATAAATAAACATTTACAGTGCGTGGGGTATTTATGTTGTTTATGTCTAAAAGCTAAAAATATTTACACAATTATTGATAAATTGACGTAGAATTTGTGGCGGACGTTGCTTGAATATATATATATATATATATATATATATATATATATATATATATATATATATATATATATATATATATATATATATATATATATATATATATATATATATATATATATATGGTCTTCCAATAGGAACTTCTGAACTTTGACAGTTGGTAGCGGCTATAATGTGTGCCAAATCACCATGGAAGGATGTGGCGTTCAACAACACGTGTAAACGATTGTGTCAAAAATTGTTTGACAAAAATGGGTATTTTGTTCGTGTTACGTTCCACGCGCTACGCCCATTTTACGATCGCCATAATCGTCCTAATCAAAAGTAGCGACATATCAGAACAAGATATACGAAAGAAAACCATTAACGTAAACTCCTAGGACATGCCAGAAATTACACCACACAAAGAACGGGAATACGCTCGGCGACGACGGGATAATAGGTAAGATGCTGAGACAAGGGGGCGACACATTAACCACACAACTGCTGTTGCTGTTTAACAAATGGATGAAGAGAACATTCCTGAAGACTGGACAAACGCGTTAGTGGTACTGATTCACAAAAAGGGAGACACAGAAAACCTGGAAATTTACATAATGATTAGCCTACTGTCCTAAACTTATAAACTGTACATTACCCCGAAACTGGACTACTACCAACCCAGCGAACAAGTAGGATTTTGCAAGGAATTCAGTACAACCGAGTACCTACAAACAAAGAGAGTACTCATTGCCAAGACCACATAATACAATGTACCGCTATGGCTAGCGTTCATTAATTTCCGAAAAGCCTTTGACCCTGAAGAAATCTGTCTACAGTGGGACAATATGAACGATCACATCAAACGAATGCTAGAAATTTATTGGACGCTGCTGAAATCCTGCAACTGCCAAGGAAACAGATTACAATTTTGGTAGGCCTACTCACATAACACTGCCCGAGGACATCTGCACAAAATGGGCATCTTGAAAGACGAACCATTATACAAACTATGGTATGAGGAGGATGAAACTGCCGCATTTATAATTTTCCATTGCGAAGGAATTGTATGTAGGAGACACAACCTTAACATTACAGCCAAGAAGATCACAGTGATAAACATGGTACATAGAATCCTAGACCTAATACAGGGGCTGGACGTATTTGCATGAATAAATCAATGTGGAGAAATACAATAGACCAATAAGTCGCAGTGTTTTAAGAGCTAACCCTTCTGGACTCATTAGTTGATGGAAGAAAAACTCAATTTCAAACATTTTTAGTTTCTGACGAATATATACAGGTTAAAAAGAATATTAACAGGTCTAAAAACATTTCTACTTTGTCCGATAAGTTGCCTAGTCAATGTTTAACTCAAGACTGGGTAACGGTAACATTAGTAAATAAAGTTCTTATTTGATATTAAAATTTAACCAAATAAATGAAAATATAAACGAGAACTACAATAATTGTAATTAATTGTAATCAGTCGTGCGAGAATTAGCTCTGAATTAAAAGAGTGAAAATAATAGTTCAAATTTGTTTAAAATTGTTAATTGTATATCTATATAAGTATTTTACTTATATAAATATACAACATGTCGAGGGAACTTCGTTCCAAAACTACGGAAGGGCTTAGCGAAAAAGAAATTGAATTCCTGGCAAATCCGGCATTTAAGGACTTGATATCCGGTATAGTTAAACAGAAGTGGAGGTAATTGTCACAGGTGTGCACAGTTAATCCAAAAGTTAACTTCGTTAATCGTTAAAGCGTTAAAATTTCGAAAATTTAACGCAAGTTAAAGTTAACCGTTAAAAGTTAACCATCTTTTTGGTACCTTTCGGGATGGGATAGATTGGTAAAAAAAACAAAAAGAAGTTGATAGATTAATTCATTTAATTATTACAGGCGACAGTAATGACCCGCCTTGGTTTCGCACGGATAGCAGTGCATATATGCACATACTATGGAAGACTAACAAATATTGAAGAAAAAGGCTATTAATAATTTTTCATTAGTTTCATGTTGCCTTTCATGAACATAAGCATATTAAAATTGTCATCTGTCAATGATGAGCGTTTAGCTCTCAAAATATCTTTCCCTGTATAAAAAAGCCGTTCTACTGTAGCGCTTGATGGGATTGCAGTATTATATTTTAAAAAAAGATTTACTAAAACTTGTTCACCTAGAAAGGTTCACTTGTTCGCCTAAAATATTCTTCTGACTTTGAGTCCAGCCAAGTTCTCACCAAATTCTGCGCTTTATTTTTTAGAGATTTTTGGCGTCCTCTAGACATATTTTCTTCAAACTGGCAATATCCTTTTCATTTCCATTTGCATTCCTTTCTCTAATCAGAGCGTCTTCGTTACTTTTGATAACTTGCTGCTATCATACTTTTGCAGCCACAGTAGTCGAAACTTCGGGTGAAAGGCTGCAGCCAGCTGGCATTCTTCATCTTCCATAAAAAAGCGATAAACGTCCTCTAGCAGACGGAGTCGCATGCAAAATCTATAGTATAAATTTTAGAATAGAAATATATAGATATTAACCTTCACATACTCTTTCATTATAGCTACATTTTCATCATTGAAAGCTTGTAAGTTCATTTGAGTCATAATTCTATGAAGAGTCTCTTTGTGTCCAAAATTATATTGAGGACTACAAGAGCATCATAGGTGAAGTTCCATCTTGTTGTATTTGGAAGAACAAGTTTCCTTCCCAATTCAGATTCGATATTGTCACTTCCCATTGTACTACGAGACTGTAAGTTCCAAATAGCTCGAGCTTTTGCCATAGCAGCTCTGTATGGAGTTTTAAAAATAGATGTTTTTAGAGCAGCATCAGCATTTTTGCTTGCTATTAAGTTAAATAATGAAAACGTTAACGATAAAGAAGAAATTTGGGAGACCCAAAAAAAGAAACAGAAGCGGAACAGACAATCAAAAGTAAT
This sequence comes from Phosphuga atrata, assembly GCA_944588485.1. Lineage (NCBI taxonomy): Eukaryota > Metazoa > Arthropoda > Insecta > Coleoptera > Silphidae > Phosphuga > Phosphuga atrata. The sequence goes on along the minus strand of OX155901.1, from coordinate 31,660,095 downwards.
ATACGGAAACTCGGACACAACAATGATTAAAGCAGTAAAAAAATTTGCTTATATCCATGTGTCAAATTTAGAACCTACGCTTACGGAATTGGAAATTACCGATTAATTGTCAACAATATTTTATCAGTACAATGTAAACAACTAGACTCTAAATACCCTGAAGAGTAAGCTTCATTTAAAGTTACAGCTCCGTTTGAGTATTTAAAAGAGCTAAATAACCCGGATACGTGGCCCAAATATACATGCATAAATCGGTTTTTCTGAAACCTCATAAAAGACAAAGGGAAACCTTAAACAATTATCCTAAAGAATCAGTGATAGACGCATTAATTAATCAGAACCAAAACGCTCAATCTACTGGTCAATCTCACCCTGAAGATGAAATTCCTATCCAACATCAAAATAAAAACCACAAATTATTAAATCTAGCTTCAACCCCATTACAAGGGTACTGCCAGAATACTGGAGGTCTCAGAACAAAAATTATCGAGCTCTCCCTGGCTATAGCATGTAGCTGTTATGACATCATAATCTTGCTGGAAACATGGTTGAATAGAGATTTTTCCGACAATGAACTCAATTTACGCGGCTACAACATCTTTTGCTGTGACCGCAATGGATTAACTAGCTCAAAACTCAGAGGTGGAAGAGTGCTGATTGCCATACGAGAATACATCCAAGCCGAGCAAATACATCACCGAAATAAGGACGTTGACCAATTACTTGTTCGATGTGCCCACAACAATAAGTTTTTCATAGGTGTGGTTTATATTCCACCATTCCAGTGATTGTGTCTATGCATCCCTTATACAAACGATCGAAGACATTTACTCCAAAAATTCCTCTACTGACTTTTATGTGTTTGGTGACTTCAATTTACCAAATGTTACATGGTCTAATGACAATTTAGGCATAGTTATGAGTGGTCAGTAATCTTAACAGTTAAACTATAGCACAGGGTTACGGGTTTCTAAATTTTTATCAACATATTGACATTCCCAATTCTAGCGGCGTTTTCTTGGATCTATTATTTTCAAATAGGCCGAATATCTCTGTTAACAAAGCTGCAGATCCACTACTTCCCTCCTCTTTCCATCATGAAAGCTTCTTTCTCCTTTGAAATATCCTTAAATGATTGTAATTATCCTAGTCTGAATCTTCGCGAAGCTTATTTTGATTTTAAGATTGAAAGCAGACTATAACGCAATCAATAATTACTTATCACCAATAAACTGGGAATCTCTTCTAAACTCAGCTAACGTGAATGAGGTTGTCGGTACATTTTATCAAGTTTTGAATATGGCAGTGGCCTTACTCGTGCCATTAAAGCAGTACCGAACCCCAACCTTCCCAAAGTGGTTTAAAACTTGTTATGAACGTTACTTGAAACAGTTATTGAACGTTACATTCTGGAAGTTTGTAAAAAACAAAAAATCATCTTACAGCATTCCAAATCAAGTGTATTACGAAGATCAAACAGCTAATGGTGGTCTAGAAATATCCCAACTTTTTGTAGACTATTTTTCTACAATTTATAGTAATCAAAAAGTAGAGTCTTTTTGAATATAAAAGTCATACCAACCTCGACATCCTATGTCCCAAAATAACATTAGATCAGATTCTTAAAAAAAATCAGCAAACTGCCAAATAAACTTAGCTAAGAAATGGTTCCGTAGTTTTTTGTCTGGACGCATTCAGAGGGTCAAAATAGGATCTTCTATATCTTATGAATGCAATGAAATAGAGCAGTTAGAAGCCAAAAACGACTCTTTTAATATGTACAAGGAAATCAAACGGACATCTGTTCAGTATAAAAATAACAATAACAGCACTCTCATGAACGAGCAACAGCAAATTCTTAGTAGCACAGAAGAACAACTACAGGAATGGAAAAAATATATTCAAGATCTCTTTGTAGATGATAGGAGTTTTTGGCATTATATTACTCTGGATGACGGGTTAAATATCACTAAGGCAGAACTCTTGCACGCTATATCAAGTTTATTCCGCAAAAAACGGAAAGGCACCAGGACCAGATGGAACACAAATAGAGGTTTTGAAAATATTGGTAGAAGACAGGCCCCTTGCACTTCTATTAAGCTTGCTCAACTGCATATACAAGACCGGAGTAATTCCTAAAGACTGGCTCAGGTCAACATTCGTTGCTATACCAAAGAAAGCTAACTGCAAGTATTGTAAAGGTTACAGAACGATCAGCCTAATGAGCCAGATATTTAAGTTGTTCCTGAAAATTGTTCATTCCAGAATATACACCAAATGCGAAGAAAATATTGGCAGGTCTCAGTTTGGTTTTAGAAACGGTTTTGGTACAAGGGAGGCGCTGTTTAGTGTCCAGGTTCTAATACAACGATGTCGAGACGTAAACGTCGATGTATATGCTTGCTTCGTAGATTACTAGAAGGCATTCGACACTGTTCAACACGATAAGTCAATAGCTATACTGAAAGATATGGGCCTGGACGGACTAGACATTAGGATAATCGCCAACTTGTATTGGAATCAGACAGCTGGCATTAGAATTAACGGCCAGACATCTGAAGAATTGCCTATTATGAGAGGAGTCCGACAAGGCTGTGTGCTCTCGCCCCTGCTGTTTAATTTGTATGCAGAAAACATTTTCAGAGAAGCCGCCGAAGACAGAACAGAGGGTATAATTGCTAATGGAATGGTCATCAACAATCTAAGATATGCGAACGACACGGTCTTACTGGCACTCTTACTGGCAAGATGATTTACAGGCACTCTTAGCAGCGGTTACAGAACATAGCCAACAAATGGGTCTACGATTAATTATAAAGACCAAATGGATAGTTGTCAGCAAAAACAAAAATGTGGCCGACAACTTAACAGATATCAGCAAAAATGGAGAAATAGTGGAGAGAGTACAAAAATATAAATATCTGGGCTGCTGGGTGAATGAAAAATGGGACTTAACTCAAGAAATCAAAAGCAGAATAGAACAGGCACGAACATTCTTCAGGAGCATGCAAAAACTGCTTACCAACAGAGCTCTAAAAATTCCCTTAGAATTCCCTAAATTCCCTAAAGAATACGCCTATTACGTTGCTATGTCTTTAGCATATTGTTCTATGGGATGGAAGCATGGACTCTCAGTGACACAATATGCAAAAAGATTGAGGCCTTCGAAATGTGGACTTACCGAAGAATGCTGAGGATATTGTGGATGGACAGGGTGGCGAATGAGGCGGTTCTACAGCGTATGAATAAACAAAGAGAGGTACTTAATATCATAAAAAGAAGAAAAAAGCTGGAGTACTTTGCCCACGTAATGAGAAATCCGAAATATGAATTGCTCCACATTATTATTCAAGGAAAAATAGAAGGAAAGCGTGGCCCTGGGCGCCGAAGAACATCTTGGCTCAAGAATCTCGGCCAATGGTATGGAGTAAACACCACGACACTCTTTAGATCGGCTGTGGACAAAGTGAGGATCAAGCGAATGATCGCCAATGTCAGAACATTCAGAGAAGGACAAGGCACTTGAAGAAGAAGATATCTTATGAAATTGCAGTGACATCTGGGGTTCCACAGGGTTCGCACTGTGCACACTTCTCTTCAACTTGTTCATGAATGATATAAGGAGTTGCCTCAGTCATATTAAATATTTACTATTCGCTGACGATCTAAAAATTCTTAGGCCTATAAACTCTCACTCTGACCAATTGCTACTACAAGATGATTTAAATCGCTTTGTCAAATGATGTAATCTGAACCATCAAACGTTCAGAAATGCTGTTTCATAAGCTTTTCCAAATCTAATAAGAAACATAATTCACAGTACACCCTAAACAATAGCTTATTGAAATCTACAGCAACTGTAAAAGATCTTGGCATTTATTTTGATGAACGTCTAACCTTTGTTGACCACATAAATAGTGCATCTTTGAAGGCCTCGAAGATGTTAGGCTATATTTTAAGGAATTGCGATAATTTCTCCATTCGCGCTGTAAAGATGGTTTACATGTCATTGATTGTCTCCCACCTGAATGATGCCTCTGTTGTGTGGTCTCCCCACTATCAATCGCACAAATACACAATCGAGAAGATTCGAAACAAGTTGTCTAGTCTTGTCTAGTCTGTCTAGTGTTGTACTTCTAGTCTTGTCTGTCTAGTCTAGCCTGTCTAGTCTTGTCTGTCTAGTCTAGTCTGTCTAGTCTTGTCTGTCTAGTCTTGTCTGTCTAGTCTTGTCTGTCTAGTCTTGTCTGTCTAGTCTTGTCTGTCTAGTCTTGTCTGTCTAGTCTTGTCTGTCTAGTCTTGTCTGTCTAGTCTTGTCTCTCTAGTCTTGTCTGTCTAGTCTTGTCTGTCTAGTCTTGTCTGTCTAGTCTTGTCTGTCTAGTACTGTCTGTCTAGTCTTGTCTGTCTAGTCTTGTCTGTCTAGTCTTGTAGGTCTAGTCTTGTCTGTCTAGTCTTCTCTGTCTAGTCTTGTGTGTCTAGTCTTGTCTGTCTAGTCTTGTCTGTCTAGTCTTGTCTGTCTAGTCTTGTCTGTCTAGTCTTGTCTGTCTAGTCTTGTCTGTCTAGTCTTGTCTGTCTAGTCTTGTCTGTCTAGTCTTGTCTGTCTAGTCTTGTCTGTCTAGTCTTGTCTGTCTAGTCTTGTCTGTCTAGTCTTGTCTGTCTAGTCTTGTCTGTCTAGTCTTGTCTGTCTAGTCTTGTCTCTCTAGTCTTGTCTGTCTAGTCTTGTCTGTCTAGTCTTGTCTGTCTAGTCTTGTCTGTCTAGTACTGTCTGTCTAGTCTTGTCTGTCTAGTCTTGTCTGTCTAGTCTTGTAGGTCTAGTCTTGTCTGTCTAGTCTTCTCTGTCTAGTCTTGTGTGTCTAGTCTTGTCTGTCTAGTCTTGTCTGTCTAGTCTTGTCTGTCTAGTCTTGTCTGTCTAGTCTTGTCTGTCTAGTCTTGTCTGTCTAGTCTTGTCTGTCTAGTCTTGTCTGTCTAGTCTTGTCTGTCTGGTCTTGTCTGTCTAGTCTTGTCTGTCTAGTCTTGTCTGTCTAGTCTTGTCTGTCTAGTCTTGTCTGTCTAGTCTTGTCTGTCTAGTCTTGTCTGTCTAGTCTTGTCTGTCTAGTCTTGTCTGTCTAGTCTTGTCTGTCTAGTCTTGTCTGTCTAGTCTTGTCTGTCTAGTCTTGTCTGTCTAGTCTTGTCTGTCTAGTCTTGTCTGTCTAGTCTTGTCTGTCTAGTCTTGTCTGTCTAGTCTTGTCTGTCTAGTCTTGTCTGTCTAGTCTTGTCTGTCTAGTCTTGTCTGTCTAGTCTTGTCTGTCTAGTCTTGTCTGTCTAGTCTTGTCTGTCTAGTCTTGTCTGTCTAGTCTTGTCTGTCTAGTCTTGTCTGTCTAGTCTTGTCTGTCTAGTCTTGTCTGTCTAGTCTTGTCTGTCTAGTCTTGTCTGTCTAGTCTTGTCTGTCTAGTCTTGTCTGTCTAGTCTTGTCTGTCTAGTCTTGTCTGTCTAGTCTTGTCTGTCTAGTCTTGTCTGTCTAGTCTTGTCTGTCTAGTCTTGTCTGTCTAGTCTTGTCTGTCTAGTCTTGTCTGTCTAGTCTTGTCTGTCTAGTCTTGTCTGTCTAGTCTTGTCTGTCTAGTCTTGTCTGTCTAGTCTTGTCTGTCTAGTCTTGTCTGTCTAGTCTTGTCTGTCTAGTCTTGTCTGTCTAGTCTTGTCTGTCTAGTCTTGTCTGTCTAGTCTTGTCTGTCTAGTCTTGTCTGTCTAGTCTTGTCTGTCTAGTCTTGTCTGTCTAGTCTTGTCTGTCTAGTCTTGTCTGTCTAGTCTTGTCTGTCTAGTCTTGTCTGTCTAGTCTTGTCTGTCTAGTCTTGTCTGTCTAGTCTTGTCTGTCTAGTCTTGTCTGTCTAGTCTTGTCTGTCTAGTCTTGTCTGTCTAGTCTTGTCTGTCTAGTCTTGTCTGTCTAGTCTTGTCTGTCTAGTCTTGTCTGTCTAGTCTTGTCTGTCTAGTCTTGTCTGTCTAGTCTTGTCTGTCTAGTCTTGTCTGTCTAGTCTTGTCTGTCTAGTCTTGTCTGTCTAGTCTTGTCTGTCTAGTCTTGTCTGTCTAGTCTTGTCTGTCTAGTCTTGTCTGTCTAGTCTTGTCTGTCTAGTCTTGTCTGTCTAGTCTTGTCTGTCTAGTCTTGTCTGTCTAGTCTTGTCTGTCTAGTCTTGTCTGTCTAGTCTTGTCTGTCTAGTCTTGTCTGTCTAGTCTTGTCTGTCTAGTCTTGTCTGTCTAGTCTTGTCTGTCTAGTCTTGTCTGTCTAGTCTTGTCTGTCTAGTCTTGTCTGTCTAGTCTTGTCTGTCTAGTCTTGTCTGTCTAGTCTTGTCTGTCTAGTCTTGTCTGTCTAGTCTTGTCTGTCTAGTCTTGTCTGTCTAGTCTTGTCTGTCTAGTCTTGTCTGTCTAGTCTTGTCTGTCTAGTCTTGTCTGTCTAGTCTTGTCTGTCTAGTCTTGTCTGTCTAGTCTTGTCTGTCTAGTCTTGTCTGTCTAGTCTTGTCTGTCTAGTCTTGTCTGTCTAGTCTTGTCTGTCTAGTCTTGTCTGTCTAGTCTTGTCTGTCTAGTCTTGTCTGTCTAGTCTTGTCTGTCTAGTCTTGTCTGTCTAGTCTTGTCTGTCTAGTCTTGTCTGTCTAGTCTTGTCTGTCTAGTCTTGTCTGTCTAGTCTTGTCTGTCTAGTCTTGTCTGTCTAGTCTTGTCTGTCTAGTCTTGTCTGTCTAGTCTTGTCTGTCTAGTCTTGTCTGTCTAGTCTTGTCTGTCTAGTCTTGTCTGTCTAGTCTTGTCTGTCTAGTCTTGTCTGTCTAGTCTTGTCTGTCTAGTCTTGTCTGTCTAGTCTTGTCTGTCTAGTCTTGTCTGTCTAGTCTTGTCTGTCTAGTCTTGTCTGTCTAGTCTTGTCTGTCTAGTCTTGTCTGTCTAGTCTTGTCTGTCTAGTCTTGTCTGTCTAGTCTTGTCTGTCTAGTCTTGTCTGTCTAGTCTTGTCTGTCTAGTCTTGTCTGTCTAGTCTTGTCTGTCTAGTCTTGTCTGTCTAGTCTTGTCTGTCTAGTCTTGTCTGTCTAGTCTTGTCTGTCTAGTCTTGTCTGTCTAGTCTTGTCTGTCTAGTCTTGTCTGTCTAGTCTTGTCTGTCTAGTCTTGTCTGTCTAGTCTTGTCTGTCTAGTCTTGTCTGTCTAGTCTTGTCTGTCTAGTCTTGTCTGTCTAGTCTTGTCTGTCTAGTCTTGTCTGTCTAGTCTTGTCTGTCTAGTCTTGTCTGTCTAGTCTTGTCTGTCTAGTCTTGTCTGTCTAGTCTTGTCTGTCTAGTCTTGTCTGTCTAGTCTTGTCTGTCTAGTCTTGTCTGTCTAGTCTTGTCTGTCTAGTCTTGTCTGTCTAGTCTTGTCTGTCTAGTCTTGTCTGTCTAGTCTTGTCTGTCTAGTCTTGTCTGTCTAGTCTTGTCTGTCTAGTCTTGTCTGTCTAGTCTTGTCTGTCTAGTCTTGTCTGTCTAGTCTTGTCTGTCTAGTCTTGTCTGTCTAGTCTTGTCTGTCTAGTCTTGTCTGTCTAGTCTTGTCTGTCTAGTCTTGTCTGTCTAGTCTTGTCTGTCTAGTCTTGTCTGTCTAGTCTTGTCTGTCTAGTCTTGTCTGTCTAGTCTTGTCTGTCTAGTCTTGTCTGTCTAGTCTTGTCTGTCTAGTCTTGTCTGTCTAGTCTTGTCTGTCTAGTCTTGTCTGTCTAGTCTTGTCTGTCTAGTCTTGTCTGTCTAGTCTTGTCTGTCTAGTCTTGTCTGTCTAGTCTTGTCTGTCTAGTCTTGACTGTCTAGTCTTGTCTGTCTAGTCTTGTCTGTCTAGTCTTGTCTGTCTAGTCTTGTCTGTCTAGTCTTGTCTGTCTAGTCTTGTCTGTCTAGTCTTGTCTGCTTCTGTGCATACAAACTTCATATTAACATTGAAAATCATGATTACTATGCTGATGATGATTGCAAATATTCACCTATTGAAAGATCCTTGAAATTTATTAATGATCATAATATAGCTGTGTTCAATGGTTCGTTGCCAACTCTCAAAAAGCTCATATACTCTCTTCGACACTTTGATTTCAGCACATTATTTTAAAATTAGTCGCTCTGTAGATATATCTTTCTGTGCTCTATAGATTTAAGATTTCACCTAGCCGATTATTGCTAATATGTGTTCATGTTTGAGTGTGTGTATTTATAGGTGTACCTATGTGTATATATATATATATATATATATATATATATATATATATATATGTATGTGTATATATATGTATATATATATATATATATATATATATATATGTGTGTGTGTGTGTATGTGTATGTGTTTATGTATGTATATATGTATATATATTATGTATGTATATATTTTATACTTATTCTGTAATGGGGCAACCCGTATATTTCTTAAAATAAAAAAATTAAAAAAATAATTAAATGAAAGAAATAAACCACGTAGTTAGTCAGCATCATGGCAAAACAGGTTATTTAGAATCAAGACTAGTCGTGTCTTGTTTCGGAACCCTTTCGTCTCAATTTTAAGTTAAATGTTTTTTTATGTTCCCGGAATATCTTCGTGCGTTTTCTAACGTAAATGCGTCATGCTATCCTTTTACAATAAGATATATTAGAAATCCAATTGGAAATTGTTAATGAAAAGTAGAATTTAAATCTTATAGGTTCATGAATTAATTATAGAAATTTAAAATGTATTTAATGGTTTTCGTAACAAAACTGTTGCCATAAACCTTTTCCTGCGATTTCCAAAACGAAATAATTAATAATAAACAAAAATAAATAAAAGTACAAAATATTATTCTTTTGATAACCCAAATCCATTTATTGTTACATTAATAAATTCTACTAAAAAAATATTAGCGAAAAAACGGGAAGAGTCAGTACGGAATATTAATGTCTTGTTTTAAAAGTATTTCCTGCCACTCGATCAAACCACTCATAAATCATCATTAGAAGACGTGAGACATCCAAGGTGGGTTCGGACAGGAAAAAAAGTGACTCACCGTTTGTGTACCTTTAGTATCTCTCGAAACATGTCCTCACATGTTTCTAATCGTGTGACTCACCCCCGAAATGAAATAGTTCCACTTGTTTTAAAACGCCTAATCGTAAACGGGTTGGTGTACACGTAGTGAATGTAAATAAAATCGGAATATAGTCTGCGTTGTTTGAGTAAGCTAGTCGACTTGAGTAATAGGTAGCCTTCCGTTACATGAAAGTTGATAAAGAATTGTGTCCGGAAAGTTGTTCGAAAGTAATTTGAAAAAATTTTGTTTGAAAAAAATTTTGTTTGAAAAATGTTCGAGAGAAAAATGTTTGAATAATAAAATATTCGAATGGCATTTTCTTCGAATGGAATTTTATTCGTAGGGAATTTTCTTTGTATGAAAATTTGTTGGAAAAAATAGACATTTGATGTATTTATTCATTTTATTTTATTTATTTATAATTCTGGTATTACTTTTCTATAGAGGTATGAGAACACCTGTAGAGTAGTATAGTATACACCTGTACATTGAGTAGTACCAGTACAAAATATATAATTAAATTAAATTCATAGTCTAAGATTAGGATTAAATATAAATACAAATTACAAAATAATAGGGTACAGTGCAATGCAAATAAAGGGTCCATCATAATAAAAGTTTCATAACTTATAAAGTTACCATATGGCAGGTTCTTATCAAACTAGCCAACTTTTTTTGTACAGTTTAGTAGAACAATTTAACATTTTCAAGGTATTCGGTAATTTATTGAAGTATGTAATTGCTACATAGTGGGCATTTTTAGTACTTAAGTGTAGTTAGGTAAGTTAATTTTTGGTTCTATTAACAACTTTGAGCTCGTATTAGTAAATCGATATAAACACAAATGTTTACAGTTTTGGCAGTAGAAAGTTAATACATTGACAATAAAAGCATTACTTTTAAAGGCAATTCATTTTCCTTGTTTAGACGCATTCTTTGTATTACGTTTGTTTTGCATATTAGTTACATGTTTAATAAAATTGTTATATGCACCACCACAAGCAGCAATGCCATAATTAATTAATACTTTCAAAAATCTCATCTTAGATCATTTTTAGGGTTCCGTACCGAAAACGGAACCCTTATAGGATCACTTTGTTGTCCGTCTGTCTGTCTGTACGTCTGTCCGTCTGTCCGTCCGTCCGTCTGTCTGTCTGTCAATACCATTTTTCTCAGGAACGCGTAGAGGTAACTAGTTGAAATTTGTATCAAATACTCGGGTCTGCGGTCTCTTTCAGCTGTGAAAAAATCAAACTTGTAGGTCAACGCAATCAAAAGATATGACCGTTTATGTTTTGCGATTTCACAAGGGAATCAAAACCTATAGGTTACTTGTTGACCTAGAATCATGAAATTTGTCAAGAAGCAGTGTCTTACAGCACATGTAAAGGGAAATATCTGAAAACCGTAAATATGTAGTTTAATTACAAGAAAAAATGCGAATTTAGTATTAGAAACTTATGAAAATACACTAATGTGTTGCGTGGTATTGTCAGGCACCAGAAGAATATGGGTTGCATACAGTTAGGTCCTCCTAAAGATACCTTACTTACAAGTTTCTACGGAACCCTCGGTGCGCGAGTCACAACTCCCACTTGCCCGATTTTTTAAAACTGAAATATCAAGTGATTGGCTAAGTTTATAAAACATGAAAGTAAAATATTTGAGTTTTTTTTTGACAATTCAGTTGAATGTTTATCTCATTTCATGTGTCTATAAAAATAACAAACCTAGGTATTTACAGTTATCAACCCTTGCCAAAGGCTTATGATTAATATAGAGGCTGTAAATATGTATGGGAAGACGATCAACGTAACTACCAAAAGTAATGAAAGTTGATTTATCTATTTTAAGTGCAGGGCTTCTTAAACTTTTTTCATTCACGACCTAATTTCTGATTTCTCATCAACACAACATTTTTCAGTAATGGTATATATTCGAGTCTTGGTCCATTCCAATATATTCGAGCGCAGCCGTTAAGTACTGCATAACAAACTAAATCTTGGTGCAGTATTTGATATTGCTGGATGTAAAATTTATTTTTTAGCGATGAACGATATTGGGATTTGATAGGTGTTAAAGGCAAACAATTAATTTTACATAAATATGTAGTGTTGAATGGTAGAAGAACGAACATTTAATGCTTGTTAGAAATTGTGGGGAATTATTATCTAGTAGTTATTATCTTAGGTAGCTGTATCAGTTATTGACAGGGACCTAATTATTGACAGTTTTCACGTTTAAATGTAATTATTAAGATCTTGAAAAATAAATCTCATGTAGGTATTGAAGCGTATTGAAATCTGTATTTTTTCTTTTTGAATACCAATAATACCACAGTCAATAAAGTAGAATGTTATTTTATATCAGCCAGCTCAATTCAACCGCCACTGTGAAAACGTGTGGCTTATGGAAATCTTATCATGTAAGTTTAGCAAGGAAGTGAAAGCGAAAAATATTTTCTTTTTGAAATGTTGATATTAGACACTCTTCTGTCAACTTAGTTAATTCATTATATAATAAATGTTGTGTTTGAAAAAAGTTTGAAAAGATTAAATGTTGTGTTTGAGTCTTAACGATTTTATAACCTTTGCTTGATAAATTTAGGTGTCAAAAATTGGTACAGCCGATTGACCAACCAACTTGTACCAACTACAGACACAAGTGTCAATAACTGCGTTCTGGTATTAATAATCTATAGTTCTCGTTCAACTTATACACGACATATATATTCATTTTTATTCTAGTGTGTCTTTAGAAGATATGTAAAAGTTGAATCGTATCAGCTATTGACCTGACCATACGTTTTTGCACAGGAAAATATTTTACGAATTAACTTAAACTATCAGTCAATAATAGGTCCTCTCATGTGTCAATAAATGGTACATATTTCTTGATTACAGCAACATCGCTAAAAGATTCCAATACAGCGACACTGATATGGTACGGGCACTAGAGGCCGTCAAGCAAGGAATGCCCACCTCAAGAGCTAGTAAATTAATCCGTGTTCCTAAAACTACTCTTCTGTATAAATCTAAAGGCAAGACACCAATTGAAAGAAAAATTGGGCCTGCTACAATATTAACAAAATATGAAGAAACACTATTAGAAACTTGGATATTTCATGCTTACCTTGCCTATTACAAAAATTCAACTACAGGATAGTGTCCAACTTTCATTCAAATTTCTCATTAAAAATTTAAAAAGAGCAACTTCTTTTACCAACGGGAGACCAGGGCGCCAATGGTATAATGCTTTTATGAGAAGGCATTCTAATTTGGCACTTTGGCACTGGGGTTTCACAAAATTTATCAAATAGAAGAGCGACTGTAACAAAGGAAAAACTAAGAAACTGGTTTAAAGAAGTCGAAGACTACCTGACAAAAATATAATAATTTTGACATTACCAATGATCCAAAGAGGGTATGTAACTGTGACGAGACAGCTTTTTTTATCACCAAAGGGTGATAACGTGTTGATACGGAAAGGGGAAAAAGCAGTCTATAATTTCATTAATAATGACGAAAAGGAATATCTAACAACTTTAATAATCTGCAATACTTCTGGGGAACTTCCACCACCTATGATTATGTTTGCCTACAAAAGGGTACTACGTAATATTATAGAAAAAGTACCTAAAGGTTGCGGGTAGGACGTTCTGATAATGGGTGGATGACCTCTGAAAGTTTCTATGAATATATTGCCAACATATTTTATCCGTGGTTAATCAAAAATAATGTAACACTTCCCATAATATTATTTGTTGACGGGCACACATCACATTTGACAATGACTTTAAGTGATTTTTGTTCTTAAGTGGGCATAATATTAATTTGGTTTTTTCCAAATTCGACACACATTCTACAACCATTAGACGTGGCATATTTTCGTCCTGTAAAGAAAATGTTGAGAAGAGCAATTCAGGACTGGAGAATGCAACACAACGGAATCAGATTATCTCGAGAAGAATTTGCACCTATAATGGATGGTGTTTTAATTAATATTGACAACAAGAATAGTATATTAGCGAACGGATTCAGATCGACTGGTTTATGTCCTATCAGAGTAAATAATGTAAATTATATAAAAATATTTAAAGATAATATAACTCTAGATGTAGCATCCACTCCAACGTCTTATATTAGACAATTAGATAACAATGTTTCACAGTTTTTAACTTTTTTTGAACTGGAAATGCAAAATAAATTTGATAAATTCAAGTCATCGTCCGATATTTGGGTAGGAGATAAGGTGGATGAAAATCTATTTTATTTTTAGAAACGATTAAAAAATAGGCTCCACTTCTCACACCTTCCAGGAATTTGGAAATGACACTTTTGTGGAAAATGAAGATATAAATCCAGAAATTTCATTAGATTTAGATTTTCAGTTAGAGCATTTTGAAAATAATGAAGTTAACGCTGAAACAGAAGAACCCATTTTGGTTGTGGTTCCTCCCAGAGATTGTGACAACTTGGTTATTGAAAACATACATTTTAACGAATATTGTGATGCTGATCAATGATTAAATATTAAACGTAGACGTAGATAGTGATAATGAAGAAACACTAGGTTTTTCTATAGATGATATCTCAAAACAGAAGACTGATTTATCAGCGATCACAAACAGTAAAGAAGACGTAGTTAACAAAACAGCTGATTCCAATATTTCAACTATTGTAGAATCTTTAAGACATGCTTCACCTCCGCCACCTCAACACGATTCTGATCAAATAGATTCTGGAATACTAGAACAAAAATCCAATAATATATACAATCAAGTGCCTTCTCCTTTCAAGAAATCACTGTTTTGGCCAACACAATCAAGTAACGATAAAAAAAACTTGAAAGACTCCCAGAAAATTGGGAAAACAAAAGAAAAAGTCCCCATCGTGGCTTCCTAAGCTTCCGAAGCTAATAGAAGAAAACAACAACAGGGAAAGCGTCTTCGAGAACAGCGAAAAGCCAATAGAACCAAAATTGCTGGATTAAGTAACGATTTAACAGAATCAAGCCCAGAATCATTTCCTGAACACTCTGAGGAAGAAGAAGAAGCCATAGATGTCACTACTTTAAAAGAAGGTGATTACGTGATTATCAATTACAATGAGAATTTTTTTCCTGGCGAAATTGTTAAATTGAGAACAGAAACGAACAGAAATTATTAAATATAAAAAGTTAAAGCCATTAACTTTGAATAAAAAGAAAGAAGTGTTCTAACTGGAAATGGCCCCGCGTTGAAGATGTTTTGTGGTACGAAAGTGAAGAACTAATACTCAATTATTAAATTCCATCCCAGTTATAAAAAAAATATGTAGTCTGATTTTCGAGAAATGTGTATGTACTAAAATGTTTTAATTTACGTTTTCTTCTATGTTATATAAAATTATAATATTTTATTACCTTTCTATTATGTATTTATATAAAAAATACAAATCATTATACTGTCCAGTTTCTTATATACTTATAATTTTTATATTTAATTAATATCTTACCACTCCTTACAAATAAACAGTAGGTGTCAACAAATAGTACACTAAAATGTCAATAATCAGGTTTTCATTATCATGTCAATAGTTTTCATTGTTTTCATGTTAATAGCTGGTGTACAGTGAATTTATTTATTTTTTATTAATTAAAAAATTCAAGAAAAACAGTAACATTGAAACTAAACAGCAATCCTATAGAAAAAACTCTAAAAGAATAGATACAACAATCCATTAGACACTATTTCTAACATACCAAATGCAGTATGTAAATAAATTAGGAGAATAGCATTAATCTGTCAATAATTGGCACACTTACCTTAGTACCAATCCAGAGCTTTTTGAAAAATCTAGTTTTAGATTTAAGTCACTCTAATGCTCAGCAAATTCCTCTTGAGCTTTATATGACAGGTGAACCATCTTACCCAAGACAATCAAAAATGGTTTTTGAAACCAAGATAACTTTATATAATCAATATTTTGTATAAAATATTTACGAAACTGTGTTTCTAGCGATATTTTGCGATAAAAGTTTTCTCGGATATAAAATTATTCAAACTTAAAACAAACGGAACACGGCCTGAATATATAAATATATTTAGGCTTTCCGGAGCTCTATAACAATTATTGAGTCTTTTTAGGACTACCAAAACAAATTTGTATGTTATTTTACAGCTTTCAGGCCACTTTCGTGGCACTCAACAAAAACCATAAAAATAACATTGATTTTAAGATCATGTCTTTCCGATACCTTAAGTGGATAGCCGCCTGTGGACACGTGTCGAGATTTATCTCTCATCAGCACAGCTTTGCTTCCATGAACAACAATTTGTAAACGGAAGCATGGAAGCAAAGCTGTGATGATGAGAGATAAATCTCGATACGCGTCCACAGAAGCTATCTACTTAAGGTATCGGAAAGACATAAACATCTTAATCTTAAAAACAATGTTATTTTTTATGGTTTTTGTTGAGTGCCACGAAGGTGGACTGAAAGCTGTAAAATAACTTACAAATTTCATGTGAGATTTGTTTTGGTAGTCCTAAAAAGACTAAATAATTGTTATAGAGCTCCGGAAAGGCTGAATATATTCATATATTCAGGCTGTGTTCCGTTTCTTTTAAGTGAGTATGATTATCTATAACGTAGGATGGTTTCACCAATTCTATAAAATTATTGATACTAATTTCGGTTAATACGTTTCGAGCGAATTTTTTTCTACCCTACTTTTCCAAATGTTTGTGTTCTTTTTAATAAAACTTCCTAAATTTTATCATTAGAAGTAAATATATTACAATTTTTTCCTTGAAGAGACAAGTTGAGATCGTTTAATTCCTCAAAAATATTTTACAGATAACACTGTTTGGATAGCCATAGGTTATTTTGAAAAAAAGTAGCAAGATCACATTTCTGTTCGGTTAAAAATATTTTGATCTCCTCCTTTAATTACAATAATCTTTTTAAATGTTGACCTCTTGATATTAATCTTACTTCTGCATGTAATAATAAAATTCTATAGTGGGAAACCGTACCCTTACAGAGATTTGAAAATAAACGGCTGATATGGTTGTTAATACAATGTATAACGTTAATAGGGTCCTGAAGCACATCGTTCGATTCTGGTGCTAATTCTTTTGCTGAGATAAACTAAAAATTTCAAAATATTCTGTTGGTTTATTGGGAGACGAAATATGCTTTTATTCTGTCTTTTTAATTTTGATGGTTTCATACTCTACGTAAAAAGTAGTCAGAATTTATAGAAAAACTATATTATTCTAGCGATGTCCACTCTCGTGTTACAATGGAACAAAGACACTGGAAAAGCGATAACACTACATTAGTGCACACAAGTCATCGTTCCTGAATTGGTGTCTCGCTGCACTAGAAGTGATGCAAAGCGCAACTCACGAAACCTGTGATACAAAGCGCGCCATTTTCAAACTTTCACAAACGTATTTAAATATTTTACATAAAAATCTCGCGACCACAAGATTTCGCTAAGCGAGCCCATAAAGGGTCGCGACCCATAGTTTAAGAAGCCCTGAAGCCGAGGGTAAAGAGTAGCGGACCTAGTACATTACCTTGTGGAACCACAGCTCTACGCAGTTCTGTTTTCACTTACACAATTGTTCGCTTTGACACTCTGAGTTCTATTAGACAAATACTTTTCTAAAAGTTGGAGAGGAATACCCCTAATTCCACATTTCCACAGTTTGTCCAATAATATTTGGTGATTAACAGTGCCAAATGCTATTGCAAGATCTAAGAAAGCAAAAACTTCTGGCAAAATCTTATCAATCTTAAAATATATAAAATTTGATAGAAAAACTAGAGAATTTCGTTCCTTTGCCTTTCATAAACCCATATTGATTGATTGAGATTAAGTTACATCGCTCACAAAAATCATATACTCTGGTAAAAATATGTTTTTCAAAGATTTTAGCTAAGTTTGAAATTAGAGAGATTGGCATATAGTTAGTTGTTAGGTGCTGTTCACCAGATTTATGTATCGGTATAATATCAGATTATTTGTGTGAACTGGGCCAAATAGCTTTAATAATACACGTACATATTAAAAATGTGTCTTTTAGAGGGTTACTAATTGTATCAAATATTTTATTAGATTAATGAAATAACACGACACTTAATAGAATAGAGAGTTGAAACTAAACTAATTATAGATATAATCATACCAACTTATTAAAGCGGAACACATCTTGAATATATAAATATATTCAAGCTGTGTTCCGCTTTAATAAGTTGGTACGACACTTAATATATTAAATATTTTATAAAATCACTGAAAGAACACTTTCAACATTTGATATACTATTAACTACTACATTATACGATTAACCGAAGTAACCCCTATATAATTTGTAAGTAATATTGTGCTATTCCACGTAAAGAGTCCTTCTCCTGAACATTGGGATCGAACGAATTAACAATTCGTGTGTCTTTCTGTTAAACCTTTATATTGTTTACTTCCAGCAGGTGGTTCTTGACCACTTATGCTGTTTTATTCGAAGCTCCTTGAAGCTTTGTTCGCGTTTGATAGCTCCAATAAATTTCTATATTTATGGATGATTGACACATACTTGTGATTAAAAATCTTTATGCCAACCTTCAATTTGGTTTTTTTGGCAAACCTTGTTGACCTGCGTCAAAAGCTATTCCACATTTGAAGGGGAAAACGAGCTGGCCGACGGTGGCGAGTGAAGAAAATATTCTCCAGAAATTGCTTGCGGAAACTCAGGATTTATTTGACATGCAAGCTCAAAATCTATGAGAATACAGGTTACAGGTTGGTTCCAAGTCTCTTAAAAGTTGTATATAATATTGCTCAGTTTTGTTTGGAAGGAGTGCAAAAATAATAACAGTACAGTGGGTTCACATAAGCCATGTATTGTATACAATTGTTCAAACAGAATGTGTCGTACAGTTTTAAATGTACCATCTAAATACGTAAAGTACTGCGACTTGTACAAGACTTGTGCAAGTACAGACAAAGCTGTTTTTATGCGACAGATTGGTTCCAGGAGAACCCGCGTAGACAAAATTCGCATAAAAAAATACATACTGTATATGGGAAATCGATACATTGGTTCCCGAGTTGGAAAAAGTGTACGATAAACAGGTCATATTGTTTGAAATTATTAATGTTATTTTATTTTTATTGCTTAAGGTATGAAGATTTAATAAAATATAAAGATTAAATAAAATATAAAAATTTAACAAAACATAAAGATTTAATAAAATATGCAGAAAATAAAGAGATCTTTCGGTAACAAAATAAAAATAAGTAATATAAAAAATAAACTGATGCCATTAGTTAGAATAACAATTCAACCACTGTCACATTCAAATATGACGCTCAATCTTTTTTATGTTTTTTTGGAACAATAATATCAATTCCATCAGTGGAAGTTTCATCATTCTTCTTTTGAGTGGTACCTTCTCCAATCAAATTTCTTGATTCCAGCATTTTCATTCTGATGTTTCAAGAATTCTGTTATCAGTGGTTGTCTCTGCTTCTTATTTAAGCCATTGAACAATTCTTAAACCGTATAACATAAATTCGGCAACCGGACATGCATGTTGTTAATTCACGGCTGAATTGGCTGGCCCTTTCGACAAGAGGATCGTGTGTCAGAAAATAATTTTCGAATTCACTGGCTAGTTGGATGCCATTCTATATTATTTTCGCAGTGAGGGGAGTCTCTTCGTCGTCACTAACTGCTTCTTCATGATCAGAAGGTACAAGAATAGTGTCTATTATTTCATCATCGTCAAGAGGTTTGTCTGCTACCATTTCTTCAATGTCGGCAGGTGTCAAATCTTCGAAACCTTCCCCACCAATTCTATGCGCTAGACAAATGATATCACCGTACACATTGTCATGTTGTAGAGTTGGTTCTTGGCTCTTAACACATGCTGGCTAAATAGGCTTCCAACATGCATTCAGGGTTGATTGTTTCAACATTGATGTTGCCAGTTTAATACTTTTGACACAGTCCATTATAGAAAACTTCTTCCATGCAACAATAACAATCAGTTCTGCATCTCCATCAAGTTTATTCAGAATGTATTGAAATGAATTCTTTGCATAATGACTTTTAAATGTAGCATAATGCCTTGGTCTTGTGGTTGTAACAATGCAGTCGTATTAGATGGAAGAAAACAAAACTCCACATTAGAGTGATCCAGCAAGAGATGGTCAGGTGCGTTGTCTAAAATCAATAAAACTTTCAATTCCCGATTAATTTTTTTCAAATAACTTCGAACATCTGGGATAAAACAATCATTGAACCACTCCGTAAACATGTGTTTTGTCATCCAGGCCTTCTTGTTGGCTTTCCAATGAACTGATAATGTTTCCATATTTATGCCTTTCATTGCTCTTGGCTTCAGAGCTCGATTAATTAGGAATGGTTTTAATAAATAGTCACCTGCAGCATTGCTGCAAAATAGTAAGGTCACGCGATCCTTAGCTGCTTTAAAACCCCCAACTTGTTGTAGAGATTTGTCCACGTATGATCAACTCGGCATTTTTTTCCAGAATAGGTCCATTTCATCGGCATTCCAAACTTGTTAGGGAGTGTATCCACCATCTTCCATAATTTTTGCAATTTTCGTAACAAATTCTTTAGCAGCTACTTCATCTGCAGATGAAATTTCTCCCTGAATTTTGACACTATGCAAGGAGAATCTTCTTAAAAATCCAATCAATCATCCATTACTTGCAGAAAAAGCGTATTTTTTGTTTGACTCTGTTAGTTTGTTATTTTCGTTTTGTTTAATCTCCTCATAAAACTTCATAGCTTTTTGCTTCAAAAAAATTCCGTTTATTGGAATTTTCTTCTGATAAGAATCTTCTATAAGTAGTATCAAAGCCTTTTCCATTTTCTCTTTAATGATATCTCGGGTGTATGATGTAGATTTAGCATTTAATTTTGTGCCTGTGATAACCGCTTCTCTGATAGTGGCTTCATTTTTCTTAATGCACCTTATTGTATATTCCTTCATACCAAATTCTCTACCTACTGACGTTGCACTTTCACCAGTTGCAAGGCGGTTTAAAATATTAATTTTAGTATCTAAAGAGATGCCTTGGCGTTTTCTTTTTTTAACGGATCACACGACATTATAAGATCTATAATAATATGTTCAATAGTATGTATATGTGTAAAATATATATATATATATATATATATATATATATATATATATATATATATATATATGCACCGAGAATTAAAAATTACTTGAATGAACAAAACAAACATACACATAAATATGAATTAGGTTAGAAACTCGTGGAACATGTGTTTCCAGCAGCCAATTGCCAATTGAGGAAACCCAGGTGGCAGAAGGTGCAAAGGGAGACCACGGAAACGATGGCTGGATGATGTAGAGCAGCGGTCGCCAAACTTTTTGACCTCACGGACCAGTTAATTCATAATTTAAAACCCGCGGACCACTAATAGGATTTTTTAAGTGTTAAATATATTTATAAAAAAAAATTGTGATCAAAGAACACATAAAATGTACCTAGTTAATAAAATGAAACTATTAATAGTAACCAAGTTATGAAAGCTTTATTATTAAACCATAATAAAATAAACAAAAATTGTACAAACAAAACAATTAAAAGATGGTTTAAATATATCAAACTTTTAGCGTTACACATTCCTAGTGTGATGGATGTTCCTGCTTACTTGAAATAAGATTATGGATATTTGGATCCAATGTTGTTACTGCAAGACGGAGAACTGCATTTATTTCAAGCCGAGATCGGTACCGTGTTTTGATGACTGTGACAGATGAAAAGGCCTTTTCACATAAATAAGTTGTGGAGAATTGAATCAGAATTTTCATCGCCTGTTCACTAAGCAAAGGGTATTCACTTTTTATGGAAAGCCAAAACTGAGGTGTTGATAAGGATGAATGAAATTTAAATTTGAGAGTTTCGTCGGACGATAGGTCGATGAGGCTTTCTTTTAGATGCATGCTTAACTTACAATCCTGAATGTTCGCTGCAAACGGATCTATTATCCACATATTACCATGTCTGGGATCTTCATTCTTTGGGTAATAACGAGCAAAATATTCTGTAAGTGATTCCAAGTGCTTTTTAACTAGGGTTACCACTTGCTGGTTAACATCATTCTCCTTCATGTATTCATCAAAATTAGAAAACATTTGCAGATCGTCTTCAACCAACCGCGTTTGCCACAGTAATATTTTCTTATGAAACGCATCCATTTTACTTCGTAGTGTGAACACGTCCTTAAGTTGTCCTTGCAAAGATATGTTTAGTTCATTTAACAGGGAAAAAATATCTGCCAGATATGCAAGCTTTGCTAGCCATTCATTGTCGGACAAGCATTTTTGCAATTTCGGATTATTTTGCTGCTGGAAAAATAATTTGACTTCGTCCCGCAAGGCGAATAGTCGGGTCAATATTTTGCCCCTCGACAGCCATCTCACCTCAGCATGACGAAGAAGATGAGTATATTTGGAACCCATTTCTTCGCAAAGTGCCTCAAATATTCGAGAATTGAGTGCTTTGTGTCGAATTTCCTTTATAATTTCAATGACATTTGATAATACTTCGTGTAGTTCTGGGGACATTTTTTTCGCTGCAAGTTGTTCTCGATGTATAATGCAGTGTGTAGATAAAATGTCTGGGTGACCAACATTCTTCACCTTTACAACAATTCCTGAAAGATGTCCAGTCATATTTGCGGCACCATCTGTGCAGATCCTAATACATTTTTTCCAATCAATTTCATGTTCCAGGAAATAACTATTAAGTGCTTCAAAAATCTCAGAGCTGGTTGTTCTACCCGGCAAATTAAGCGAACAAAGTAGTACTTCATGTAACTCTCCTTCACACTCAACCCTCACAAAACAAAGAAGAAGTGCTTTGTTTGTAATGTCCGTAGATTCTTCAAGTTGGATTGAATAAAATGAAGAATTTTTCACCATTTTTATTATCTGATTTTCAATGTCTTCGGCCATATCTTCGATTCTGCGCTTGATAGTATTATTAGACATAGGAATTACTTTCAATTTCTGAACAGCCTGCATTCCCAAAATCTGTTCACAGGCTTTTAACATGCATGGCTTAATTAATTCTTCTCCAATCGTGTACGGCTTTTTGCATTTCGCGATCTGATTTGCTATGAGATAGGAAGCCTTTAGTAATGATTTATCTTCCATGGTCATTTTTCTTAAAGCAATAACTTGCTTTTGCATATTTTCATGCATTCTTTTAAAATATTCTAGCGGTTTTTTTGCTAAATCCGGGTGTTTTGAATTCAAGTGTCTTTCAAGTTTTGAAGGTTTTAATGCATCGTTAGATAGGCTTTCAGAACATACAACACAGAGAGGCCGTGGATCCAGCTCACTGTCAGGTTCTTCAATGAATCCAAATTTTAAGTAGTAGGAATGATATTTTCTTGATACTTTGTGTTTTTTCTTCTCTCCACCTCCCGTTCCAACGTGTTTCCTAATGGTGCCTGATGAAGACTGTGGAGGGTCTGATTTATTGATCAGTTCATGGTTAGGTGAAGTATTATTAATGTTATTATTATAGTTCTCATTACCTTTTGCATTACTAAAGAAATGCAAAATATTCTTTTGCTTTTTTTCACTCATTATGGGTTTAATTTATTTGAATCTAAAATAAAATAAAAAGAAATTTAGAAAAGTCAAACTCATTTTATCGCAATAAATATCAAATAAAAGAAAATATGTACATGGTTAAGATTTAAGATCGTACCTGTTTTAAATCTATGTGTCAATATATAAATGTCCGTAACGAAAGGGTTCAGCACGGAACGCTATTAGTTATTAAAAATAAATATTATAAAGTGTGAAAATTGAGGTTATGTATTAACGTAACCGTGCAATTATTAAAATGAAAAGTTTGGTACTTACGGTGTGTTCTATTGTTTAATGTAGATACTCAGCAGTATATTAATATTAAAACTGACTTTAATAACTCACATTAAAAAAACTTGAAACATTCAGCAGCAGTACGACTTATTTCCCGCGGCGTTATTCTACGCGCAGAAAGAGTACGATTCTGCGCGACAGAGATGGAAGACCGCTCGTCCAATGGAGAGTGTGTACAGTTTACGACAGAAGTATTTATAACTTGTCACGTATTGTTATAAATTGAATCATGTTTTAATGCATCTTAAAACATAACTTAACATGATGAGTAAGTATATTCCACATTTTTCTGCGGACCAGCGAAATTTTCTCGCGGACCACTAGTGGTCCGCGGACCACCACTTTGGCAACCGCTGATGTAGAGGATGACTTACGAAAGATGGGAGTCAGAAGATGGAGGAAACGAGCTGAAGATCGCCAGGATTGGGCTACGATCGTCAGAGAGGCCCGTGCTGTAGCGCCGAGGAGTAAGTAAGTAATTGCAGACCTACTAATAAATCGGATCCAATGCGCAGTCGCTTGACGTATAGGTAGAAGAAGTAAAATTCAAATTAGTCGATTCTTCAAACCGTGCTATTTCGAATTCGCATAAAAATAAGCCGCATAAAAACAGGTTTGTCTGTAATTGTAAATTGCGTCTTGTAGAAAATATCAAAATCCTGTCTTTTACTGGCCCAGAAAGAAACAATAAAAAATCTTCTCCATTCTCAGTAGTCATATATTTTCTTATGAATATTATCTCTTTTATGACCAGGAATTGCTGAGCTTCGCATGAGTCTGAGTGCCTGAGTTTCCTTTATTCTCTGATTTTTTATTGTCCTTTTTATAGTGTATACTTAAATTTTCTCAAAACTCAAACTCAGAGCGGTTACCATTTAATGCTTGACTTATATTTATTGAAGCATTTGACACAATATAATTAGGGGAGTTACATTTATTTATAGCATTACTTGTAATTTGGTTCATAGATTTTTTCAATTCAATGTTTGCACTATCATCGTGATTATGTTCACGGCTCACTTTAGCTACTGCATCAATACGTGTTACAATTATTCTACATGAACACGATAGTTTTTTCAAGTTTTCGCACAGTAGTTTCACACTGTTTATCCCTCACATACATGTAGATATCAACTATAAGTTTTAATTTACCGTTTGAACACGAATTGCAAGGCCATTTTAGAATATTTAAGTTATTAGGAATGGAATGAAACACAACTATCTTTTCTTCAAAAACTAACTATTGCAAATGAGGAACTAATATTATATTATAAGTAAAATTAACCCTGTGGGTTTTTTTATATGAATTCTAAGGAAGTAATATTCCACCCTGTGTTTTTCTATTTAATATTTCAAAAACTTATTCGGTACTTGCAAATCATCATCATAAAACAGCCATTTGTGTCCGCTGTTAGATATAGGTCTCCCTGAGATTTCTCCATTTCTCCCTATCTTGTGCCAGTCCACCGGTGATGCGCTGATCCAGTTTCCAGTGACGCGCTTAATATCGTCGGACCATCGTGTCGGGGGGAGTCCTCTGCTTTTAATTTAATTAATTTAATTTAATTTAACGATTTATTGCTCAACAGTTTATATGACCAATGACAAAGCAAATATAAGATTAGTTACAACTAAACAATAATATATTAAAATTATTTTTTTTTTAAATACAAACAAGGTAACACAGGTTGGGCACATAGAACAATTAAACATAAATAAAAATAAAGAATCAACAAAACAAAAATACAAATACAAATAAGTAAGTAAACAATTAATATTAACATTTAACAGGGCATACAAATTCAAAACAAAATAGGATAATATACAAATGTATCCTGAGTAAGAGGATTAAAATAAAAGACTAGTCTTTGTTTCTAATCTTTGTTTCTAAATGCCGCGAAGGTTCCAAAAATGTCGCACTCTAGGCTAAATGAATTGTACAAAGAGCAAATCTTAAACAGTGGCGGAATCAAGGATATTGAACCGCTATATGGCGGGTTATAAAAAGAAACCGTTTGTCTACTCGCAACTCTAGGCACTAGGAAATTAAGATTGTTAATAATTTCAGGAGAGTCAATCACGCCATGAATTGCCTTATATAAAAAAATAAGACCCGCCAGAGAACGTCGAGACTTCAGTTGTAGAAACCCGAACTCACCGAGCAGCGATGAATGATCAATATGAAGCGGAGGAGAAACTCCGAATGTCTTAAACCATAGCAATTTAAAAAATTTCCTCTGAATAACTTCCAAAGCGGCGGTATACTGCCAGCGATTAGGAAGGCAGGTATTAAGTCAGCACCGCTGGTCAAGTTACACTTCAACTGCTTTAGGGTTGATAATACTTCATCTTCAGAAACGTTAGAGAGTTCAATAAGAGGGAGATTCAAAGCCGGATATATCCGAAACGCTAGTACTAGGAGACGAGGGTTTATACACACCTTTAAAGAAATTAGCAAGGCCCTCAACAATAGTTTGAGGGGAGCTGAAAGTAGAATCTTCCCAAGATATTAGGCCCGGAATACGGCTAAGGCGCTTTTTAGAACGAACAAATGACCAGAAGCGTTTCGGATCAACAGAGATGTTATTGGCTGATTCCTTGATAAAATAAGAGGAAGCTGATCGTATCTGCAACTTCATCTGCGATCTGACGAGTTTGAACCTAGAATAGTCCTGTAAAGATTTTGAAACCTTAACGGCACGATGGAGTGTACGTTTCTTGCGAAGACCATAAATAATTGTAGGTGAAAACCAGAGAGGAAAGGTGGAACGATAAGCGGAGCAAGGTGGGACAAATTATCAAGAATGGAATAGAGGAAGGAGTAAAATGATTCTAAGAGATCACTGGAAGATAAGTTAGGTTCTTCCACGAAGGAGAAGTCAGAATTGCTAAGAGCCTGATATAGCAAGGGAAGATCGGCACGCCGGAAATTGTATGATTTAGATTTAGGATGCATTATATGATTTTTCTTAAAGTTAGGCATCTCTTGTTTCGCATAAATTGAAATCAATGCCGAGAGGGCGGGGTGATAAGCATCTTCGGGGACGATTGGACAGATTTCCTTAAATACAGTATTTGATAGGTCACTCAGTACAAGGTCAAGCAACCTGCTGTTAGCATTGCTAATGGTATTCCACTGTCTGAGACCACACAGAGAGATGAAATTATGGAGCGCAGATGATTTCCTAAGAAATTTGTTACTTTGCGGATTATTGAAGTTCCCAGTTATAACAATTGAGTCATAAGAGCTGGTCAAAAGGAAGATTTCGAGTTCAATCAATTTTCGAGCTCAAAAAACGTTCAAAATTCGAAGTCGGGGTATTAGGGGGTATATAAATGCAGACAACTAGGCAGATACAAAAGCCAATCAAACAAGAGCATGCCACTACATCAATAGAAGCACAAGCATTAGAGACAACAGGATTGAGATGTCAACAGGATTACATTCAAAAAAAGTATTGTTTGAGGCTATAAGAACTCCACCACCTTTGGAGAGTTCATGAAGTCACGATCGGATCTGAAAATTGTGCCTTGAGGTGGCATAAATTCACTGTTCAGAACATTTGGGTGAAGCCAAGTTTCGGTGAGGCAAACGATTTCGAAATCAAGGTCACACATAGCCGGGTATAAAATATCCAACTTCGTATTGAGGCCACGAACATTCTGATAGTAAAGGCGGAAATTGGACGACTTCAAGGTGGTGAACGAATTGTCCTTTATAAAAAGGGGGATTATTACAGCTTTTACTAGTTGAATTGTCAGTTGAATTATCAGTAACATAGGGCGAAGGTCGAATAGGAACAGTATTGGGAAGCCTCTTATAACCACTTAACTTCTTGAAAACAAAGATCCTAATTGAAATATTAACAGGCCATAACTCTGGATCAAGGAATATACGTTTATCCTTCTCATTGACACCAACCTTCAAGGTACAGAATTTACTACTAGAAAGGAGGCACATACAATCGCAGTCCAAGATATTAAATGTTGAATTAATATATGTTATCAGTTGGGATTCCTTGGTTTCAGGTGCGAAGTTGCTCAGATGAAACCATACACATTTACTAGGAACTGCAGCACGCAGATTGTTTGAAGGTCCGGTTCCCAGAAGAATGGGTTCATGAGAGAATGAGCCAGAATCATGCCTGGGACCGCTTGCAAAGCTTCTTTTGTGTGTGTCACCAACAGAACTTTTTTTGAGGGTTGAAGTTGAAGAAGTGACTGGAGGGATGTCGGGAGGCAAGCTGGGAAGGGTTGCCGACCTTCTTGTGGGTTTGGGACTAACGGAACATCCTTGGAGGGTTGGACAAATATTGCAACAGCTTACGTTTTTAGTATAGCTGGTTAATGCTGTAGAACTGACTGGAGGTATGCCGGGAGGCAAGCTGGGAGGGGTTCTGGAGCTTCTTTTCGGTATCGGACTAACAGAACTTTCTCTTGGAAGGTGGGACAAGTGTGGTAAGAGCCCACGTTGTTAGTAATGCTGGCCGACTCTGAAGAACTGACTGAAAGGGAGATAAGTCGGGAGATAAGTTGCTTGCGGATATCGAAGGATCAGAATTGGCAACAGGTTTTGTAGATAAGACAAGATTCTTGAGCTCTATAAGTTCACTAATTATAGCGTTGTTGCTAGTGGTCAAATATGATTTGAAGACATCAAAATCACTGAGACTCGCTAGTAAAAGCTTAAGTTTAAGCGCGATGACTTCAATCTTCAGATCATTTATCTCCACGGTTAGGTCGGACGGAACGGAGGAATTAAAAATCACGGAACCACTATTGACACCGCTGACAAATTTATGCCTTTTACAAATGACTGGGTCGTCATCATCAATCAACTGCAGTAAAATACTTTGATCTGGAACACCCTCTGTGGAATACTAGCTGGCATTCTGTGCACGTAACAATAGACAGAGATGCTTTTTTATTGCACTTAGCACATTTTGAGAGAGTGACGATTTATTAGGACCACCATTTGAAGTCATTATAAACACAAAACTTCAGTGTTCGTGAAGATAAAGTTAATAATCTCGATGTAATCTGACTAATTGCACAAAATGACTAATTTTCACTAAACTTTATCACGGAAAACTGATACACGAAACTCGAAGGAAAGAGATTAAATCACTCCGTCGCAGCAGAGAGTTCAACTGGAATTAACTTCTTCTTGTGGTACAGGTATCATTTGAAGTAGCCAGAAGATAATGATCAAACATCGGATGCCAGCAATCGCTAATTGTTTAGTCTTCACCGCGAACAAAAATTATACACACATCGGGAGGGAGAGTCCCTTTTTTTACCGCGTATTATAATTGAAAAAGAAGGGAGAAAAAATTTGCGTGTGTCGAATGTAATGTGATGCTTTTGAATGTAATGTGCTTTGAAATGTTGAATGTTGTCTGGGACGCCATTCGAGTATCCATTTCGTGGACCTACCATCCGCTATCCAGGCAATGTGGCCGGCCCAGTTCCATTTCAGTGTTGTAATCCTTTCCACTGCATCTGTAACGCCTAATCTTTGCCCTATTGTTAGGTTTGGGACTATCTTGTATTAATATTTGTAAAATCGACCTCTCCATAGCTCTTTGGCGTACTTGTATTTTTCTCATTGACTTTCTTGTTAGTGTCAGCGTTTCTGACCCATTACGAGCAATACCTTGCGGGAGGACGCGTACAGCATCCGTGTAGGCTCGCCTAGGTCCTCCGCTATTATGCAAATAGTCTGCAAATTTTAGATGGCTCAATTTTTCGCGGTTTATATTGATGCCTTTTGTTTCCCAGTCCAATTCCTTACTCATGTACTCTAATAACGCCGTGAATAGTTTTGGGGAGGTTGTATCTCCTTAGCGTACTCCGCGTTTTACTCTGAACTTGTTAAAATTCTCGAGTAGTTTTACGCTTGCAGTTGCCTTTTCATAAGTCCATTTTATTATGGAGGAGTAGCGGTGATCTATTCCATATTTCGCGAGTGCTTCAAATACTTTATGTTGGTCTATTTGGTCGAACTTTGGTCGAAGGACGAATCTTTTTTGTAATCTATGAAAATTAGGACCAGTGGCGTGCTGTACTCTATACACCTCTCGATCAGCGTTTTAATCACTTGCAGATGGTCGATTGTCCCGAAACCAGATCTGAAACCCGCTTGCTCACGCGGTTGGTAAAAGTCCAACTGAGGTGTTAGGCGCTTCGTTATTATCTTGCTGAAGAGTTTATATATGTGTGATAGGAGACTGATAGGACGGCAATTTGCTAGTTCCTTGGTGTCCTCTTTTTTTATGCATAATTATGATTACCGCATTGTCCCAGTTGAATAGTTTTATGATTGCTTTTATGACCATTTCTCCGCCTGCTTTTGTTGCTTCGATTACAAGCCCATCTTTACCCGGTGCTTTGTTGTTTATCATTTCATGAAGAGATTTCTTCTACCGTTATTTCAGGTATGTCCTCGGAGGAATTTGAGAATTGAGAATTTTTGGTATAGTAGGGGCATGTATGTTTTCCTCGTTTACACTGTATAGTTCGATATAGAAGTTCTTCACTGCCTGAAGGATTTGCTCTTTTAAGGCATTCTCTTGAAAGCATTTAGGAGCTTGTTGATATTATTTTTCACCAAAGCTAGTTTTTGTCCCATTATCATAACTTCAGATATAATGTTAGTGTACTTTCGGATATCGTTTCTGGCTGATCGAACGAAACTGAAGAAAATCTCAAGTTCTTATTTAGTTCTCTTAACTCGTCGGTTTTGTTTCTGTATTTGTTTCTTAGTTCTCTTCTTTTTTTTCGATAAGATCTTTATTATCATGTCTGAGTTTTCCTTTATCCTAAGTTTCTTTAATAAAGTACTTATCCTGTGCGTTTTTTAAAGATATTTGCAATGTTGTTGTTTAGTTCGTCAGTATCTGTTTCTTCTTCTGCTACTGTGACACTTCCCAAGTGTGTTTCGATGTACTGCTTATATGCATCTGGTTCTCTTATACTAGTCTACTTGTTTAATTTATTATTGGTGATTAGTTATAATCTTTCCTTCTTAACGTTGATAATGATGTTTCTAATCATTCTGTGGTTGCTGCCAATTGTTGGTTTATTTAAGACTGATACATCCTGCATTATTTCTTCCTGTCTGTTATTATAAAGTCTATTTCATTTTTTGTTTTTTTATCTGGGCTTACCCATGTCCACTTTTTTTGAGGGGCATTCTTGAAGAATGTATTCATTGCGTAGAGCCTGTGTTGTAGTAGGAATCCTAATAACATACTACCTCTTTCATTTCTTTGGCCTACACCAAAGAATCCAAGGTGTGTCTCGCTCACGTCATTTTTTGCGTCACGACTTATTGTTTTACTTGTTTTTTTAGTTCGTTTTTGTTCTTCTCATCGCTTCCGAAACGTGTTCGTAGAATTCCTCCACTTCTTGGTCTGTGCTACTAGATGTGGGTGCATAGGCAATGATGATTTTGACGTTATATCTCGTATTTAGTTCAAGTAGTAGATAGATCACTATGGACCTTATAATCTCTATCTGTATTATTTTTCCGACGTGCCGCTTGTGTATTATAAATCCTACACCGGCGTTGTAGGTTACCTCTTCTCCTTTATAACATAACAGGTTGTTTGACTTGAGGATTAATTTGGATTCTCCTCTTTTTCTTACCTCTGCCAGTCCTATATGTCCCAGTGTATATGTTTCAAATGTTCTTGTAGTTCAAATATTTTGTCATCCGTTGCTAACGTTCTTGCCTGGTCTAACCCGGGGATTCTTCGCACCCGCTGCTCTCAGCCTAATCTGACCGCTACCTAGGTCAGGGGTCTTTGAGCTGCCGGGCACTGAGGGTCGTCTTCGTGGTGTATTCATTCATAAGGGAATTTTAGCCGTATTCCTACCACGCTGGCAATTGCGGATTTGTAGGGTTGAGAATTACATTTCCTTTATTCTCGATGGAATGGTTATACCGCCATGACTCGGTCGCCAGAGCCTCGTTAGTTACCTAGCAGCGGGTACCGCGTGAGGTTGACATTTGGGCCGGTCTTATTTGAGTGTTTTGCCGTCACCCCTTACCCACCTTGCAAATACCATACACTAATTATAATGTGATTTGGGAATAGGGTATTAGAGATATTGATGTTATTTTTACTTCTAATAGTAATAATAAGATCATTTTAAAATTTAAAGAAGCAAATTAAAATAGAAGATAATAGATTGCTTTGCAATCGAAATTTTTTATACTTGCTAAGAAGTACCTTCAAACTTTATTTAAAAAATGCTATTTATATATTTTATGAATTAACTGTTACATTTTTCATGTTTACCAATTTCAAAAGGAACATAGGAAGGATTGGTTGTTCAAAAGTCCATTCGAACAAATTTCTATTCGAGAAAAACTCCATTCGAACAAGTTACCCTTCGAACATTTTTCTTTCGAACTTCATTTTACTTTCGCTCAAATTACATTCGAACAATTTTCCTGGAACTATAAAGGTTAAGATCAGAAATAAATGAACAAGATCAGACAAAGCATCACTTTACATTTTAAATTTGGGAAATTAAATTGTAAGCAAACAATTTCAAATTTCAAACTATGTAATTTTAATAAGTTTAAGAAGATTAAATAATTATTATAAAAAAGTTGTAATGGGGAAAACATGGTTTATAAAAAAATAAACATGATATGTTAAACTTTTTTCATCTTTACTATAAAATTATGCAACATAAACTTCATAAATACCATATGTAAATTTACTTTGTTTTAGTTTCTTAATCTAAACATATATTTAATTAACTTTCCATCAAAACTACGATTGCATAATTTAATCGTGTGCACAGAAAGAAGATATGTGACGTAGTTGTCAGTTGTCATAATACAGTTTTAAAAATTGTTAAAAACAACTTAACTATCTCAACGTAATGTTTCTTAAAATCCGTAATGTCAATTCCACTCATTATGTCAACCAGTAAATCATTGAAAAACAATTAAATATTACAAAAAATAAAAATCCGTCGCGGATACAAAAACAATATTTTGTTTTTACTTTGCTTCTATAAATACCATATGATTCCGTCCAAAAAGTCATGTTATTTTGGACCGTCCCAATTGGGTTTCTCATGTGCACAAAAGATGTTGGAATTTGCATTTTATTTAAATTAACTATCAACATTTGAAAACTAGTATTGAATACATAAAGGAAGGGAAGAAACCTGATAAAAATATACGCGTCAAATTCAACAAATTCTCGTCCAAACCACTAAAGGGAGTTGTATAAAATTATGAGAAAAAAAAATCAAATTCAAAACTTGATAATTCAAGATTGTTATGTAACATCTCGAGATTTATATTTTTCATATTTGAAAATTTGAAGTGAGTAATTGCAAGTCAAGACGATTCAGTGAATATACGTCTAAATTGGTTCACAATCAGACTTGATAACTCAAGATAAAATTTATAGTTTTGTATTTTAGACTAATTTGAGGAGAGATATTTCAAAATTGATATTTTCGTCCGACAAATTAGCTTTCTTTACGATAAGTTGTGCAATGGAATGAAAAAAGTGGTTTAGCGAAACAAAAAATAATTTAACAATAAGTATTAACTCTGATGTGGATTTTTTTCGTTAAAATACGTATGTTGTCGTTAAAATACGTATTTTGTCGGTAAAATACTTATTTTGTCCTTTGTATTTCGTCGTTTGTGTCGGTATTTTAATATTATATCGTTCAACTGCAAACATTTATTGTACGAGAACAATTTGCCAGGCTGAGAAACGTCTCTATTTCTATAAATTATCTATTTTTTTATCATGTAACCTATTACACAATTTGACTAGCTTACTCAAATTATACAAACTATATTTTGAATTTAGTTACATTTTCACTACGAGTAAACCAATTCGTTTAAAACTTAACACAACAAGTAGTAATTCTTCAACGATTAAACTCATTCAATGTTATATTCCAGATCCTTATTCATAGGATTATAAAGCGTAACAGATTAAGAGTGTCCTGTTTTTACTTAATGTAAACAAAAAGAAGTAATGACTTATTTGCCATCATTTTAATATATGGTGAACCTTCAAGTTTTTTTGAATATGGAGCCGTGGCCTATTTTACAACGGATTGCTTTAAATGAACATTATTGAAACTAAGAGGTGGTTTCGACAACAGTTTCATTTTCCACCATTTTTAATAATTGCAAGATGGGTCGAAGAATATTGTCGAAAAGGTTCTCTTAAGGATGCTAAACTTGCAGAGAGGAAAAAAACTGCTAATACAAAACTGAAGAAAATTCCATCCGTGCAATGTTTATCGCAGCAAGTAGGATTTTCACATGAGTCGGTAAGAACAATTTTAAAGAAAAATTTACTCTCTCGGCCTTACTAATGGCAAAAAGCCTAAAAACTTCTTCCAATAGACTGAAACTCACCCCTCATTGCATGGGGAGAGGAACAAACAGCATTTACGTTACTGGTCTGTCGAAAACTCTCAAGTTATATTCCAAAAAGAGCTGCATTCTATAAAGGTAAGTTAGTGTGGAATATGTTCTGGAATAGCTGGAGTAGCTGGAGTATTGGCACCGTATTTTTTTCAAGGTGAACTAGGAAACGCAGTAGTTGTCAATAGTGAACGTTATGTTTATGTGGAGATTCTACAAACGTTCTTAATGGATGCCATCGCACAACTCAGATTACCAATAAACGATATTTGGTATCAGCAAGATGATGCAAGGCCTCAAGTATCCAAAATGTATATGGAAATGTTACCAGAATTCTTTCCTGGTCGTTTGATTTCCCAGCGTGGGGATCAGTTGTTGCCTCCTCGCTCTCCGGATTTGTCGGCTTTATGGCTATATGACCTAAAATCCTGGGAGACCTAAAACGGAAAATTCGACAAGCTATTGTTGAGATTTCGCCCGAAATCTGCCAACGTGCAATGCGTTCATTGTTCTACAGGTCATCTAATCGATGTAATTTAAGTATTAATTCTTAATTTTGGGTTAACTTGTTATTAAGCTTTAATAACAAGTTAAAAATAACAAAAAAATTGATGTCAAACTTATTTCATTTTTTTGATGATTGCAGTTTAAAATCAGGACGCTCTTAATTTGTCAGCCTTTATATGAAAAATCTCATAATACGATTTCCAATAACGCGATTTTATACAAAACATATCTTATTAATTGTGTTATTCGGATATCAGGTGAGGTTATATAGGGTGTCCCAACAAGAGTGCCTGATTTAAATTATTCGCCATTTTGTTAATACGAGTTGTACGGTGATACGTACGATTTTTTTGACATTTGTCACGTACAGACCTCGAGATTTAAGAATATGGGGAGGTATTCAAAAGAACAACGTTATTTTATTGTAAAGACACATGACGAAAACAAGAATGGTGAAAGTGTTGCAAAAACAGTTCGCCAATTACGTCCAGTTTTTGGTCGCAATAATGCGCCAAATGAATCGACAGTGAGGAGTTTAATTACAAACTTGGATATCAAATTTACGTGATGGATCATAAGATCATTGTTCGTCGTCGTCCTTGTCGGTCACTCGAAAATATAGCTACAGTAAGGGAATCTGTGGTCGAAAATCCAGGAACTTCCATTCGTCATCGTGGCCAAGAATTAAACATTTCCAGAAGCACCATGCGACTAATTTTGTTAAAAGATATGCTCGCGTAAAAGGTTCAATTGGTGCAAGAAATCAAGCCAAGGGACCATTGCGCTCGGATACATACCGGAGCTATGGAGGAGGGCTAAGGTGGTATTCATACCGCAGGTGGGGAAGAAAGACACCACTCAACCGAAGTCATTTAGACCCATTAGTCTAACATCTTTTATGTTAAAGACAATGGAGAAGGTAATCGATAATTACCTTAGGACATTATTGCTGGTAGTTGCACCACTACACAACTGCATGCATACAGAGCAGGGAAATCCACAGAAACCGCCTTGTATCAGCTGACAAATGAAATAGAAGCTGCACTAGAGACAAATGAAGTAACAATATATGTCTTCTTGGATATAAAGGGAACCTTTGACAACACCTCACATGAGGCTGTCAAAGCGGCCCTCGAAAGAAGGAATATCGACAGCACTATCTCAAAGTGGATGGGAGAAATGCTGAGAACCAGAACGGCGGAGACACAAGTGGGAAGAGACACCATTAAGATCTACACAACTCGAGGGTGCCCACAGGGAGGTGTACTATCACCACTAATGTGGAGCCTGGTAGTTGATGAACTACTGGCTAGGCTGAACGACCTAGACATAGTCATAATGGCCAGAGGGAAGCTTGAGGGAACGCCCTGTGATATCGTTCAGAGAGGCCTCAAAGTAACTAATAGATGGTGTCAAACAGTGGGACTGAGACTCAACCCGAACAAAACCATGGTGATACCATTTACTAGAAGGAGAAAACTAAACTACCTGCAGCCCATACTGTTAGATGGGAGGGCAGTAGAATACAAACAGAAGATAAGGTATCTGGGTATCACACTAGATAGCAAACTCCTGTGGAATGGACACGCTGAGGCAGCGGTAGGTAAAGCCAAACGCGCTCTAATGGTGTGCAGAAATCTGGCAGGAAAAAAGTGGGATTGTAACCCAACAATCCTGCGATGGATGTACACCATGATAGTGAAACCTGCGATCACTTATGGGGCAGTTGCGTGGGGAAGTAGAACCAAGCTGGCCTCTATGAAAAAACAGTTTGACAACATTCAAAGACTGGCGAGTGTCTGCATCACGGGGGCGATGGGGTCGTGTCCGACAGTAGCAATGGAGCTGCTGCTGGATCTGACTCCGGTGCATCTTGTGGTGAAAAGGGCCGCCAGATCGGCGATTGTAAGGTTCAGCAAGTAAGGAATGGGCAGAGGTAAAATAATCGGGAGCACAGACCGAAACAGCCTCGCTGCCAAGATCCCCTGGCTGGAAGCACCAAAAGACGAAATGGTATGCAAATACCACTTCAAGAAAAACTACACAGCCATGTGAAGTAGTAAAGCCGATTGGAGCGACGAATCCTCAGCATACCACATAGAGCAAAATGCTATCAAGTGGTATACAGATTGTTCCATTACCAAATACTTCGAATCCATGCGAACATTCCCAAGTATCTGCCAAGCAGAGGTACAGGCAATCGAAAGATGTACACAGTTTAACCTCGACAGGAATTATCGAAAAAAACGAATTACTATCCTGTCAGAAAGCCAAGTAGCCATCAATGCTATTAGCTCATGCACCATCATATCCGAACTAGTATGGGACTGTGTGGGAAAGCTTAACAAGCTTGGAAAAAACAATAAAGGAACGCTATACTGGGTACCAGAACACACTGGTATAGACGGAAACGAAGAAGCCGATCACCTGGCAAACAAGGGAAAGTAGTCCCTTTATAGCTCCGGAACACTTTTGCGGCATGAGTGTGCACCCCACCCCATCCACGAAAGTTTAGATGAAGAAACAAGAGAACAATGGATGAAAACCTAGAAAGAACTTCCAGGACTAAGGCAGTCCAAAGTGATGCTGGGATATTTTAACCAGAAAAGAACAAAAGCTTGCCTGAATTTAAGCAGGAACAAGCTTAGAATCCTGACAGGAGTTCTGACGGGACACTGCAGACTTAGGAAGTATCTCAAGGCCCTAGGCCTAGAGGAGGATGACGGATGCAGATTCTGTGGTTCAGCAGAGGAAACCCGCATACATCTGCTCAAAGACTGCGGAGCACTACTCCGCAAGAGATAGATGTACCTCGCGGCTCACTGCTTGAATACAGAGGAGCTTTAGACCTTGAATCCCACCCAGATCCTGGAATTCCTAAAGGAATCAGGATTAGAGGAGGCGCTCTAAATGGGTAAGTACAGCAACGCTTGGAGGAGGAGAGTGGGGTGCAATAGATCTATAAAGGTCGCAGTACAAGTCGTCACTACCATATCTACAATCTACAAGAGACCATGCGCAGCGTCGTGGATTTGCTGATTGGTAGTTGGAACATCATCAAATTAATTTCTGATTTCTCGAGGAAAATAATTTTTTCGCATGAGGCACATTTTCAACTCGACGGATACGTAAATATGCAACACTGTGGGATTTGGTGTGCTGAAACCCTAATGCAATACTCAAGCAACCAATGAATCCAACGGGAGTAACTGTTAGGTGTGAATTTTGGGCTGGGGGGGGGGGGGGGGGGGGTGATTGGGCCGTATTTTTTGAAAATTCGGCTGGGAGTGCGTTAACTGTTAATGGTGTATGGTATTGCGAAATGTTAACGGAGTTTTTGTGTCTCGAATTGCATGTTAATGATGCGTAGGACATGTTTTTTCAACAAGACGGTGCGACCTGCCACACAGCACGTGAAACAATGGTGTTACTGCAGACCAAGTTTTCGGGCCGTGTCATTTCACGATTTGGCGATCAGAATTGGCCACCAAGATCGTGCGATCTAACACCAAGTGACTTTTTTCTTTGGGGCTATGTGAAAGAAAATCTGTATGCGAATAAGCCTAAAACAGTTGAGCATCTTAAAAAATATATGAAATACAGCCATATTTATGCGAAAACTTTATTCAAAATTTCAACACATCAATAACTCTGTGCCAAAGGTTTCGTGCCTGATGTATTTCACGTTTCATCGGAACTATTTTTTGTTATGATGAAATTTAAATATTTGCTTAATTCAAAAAATAAATAATAAAATTAAATTAAATCCGGCGCTCCTGTTGGGACACCCTTTAGAATATTTTTGAAAGTGTTTATCACAAATTTTTCTATTGAATTTTTTTCCAATATTCTTGTTACAATATCAATTCTTCAAATCCATTTTAATTCATTTTGTAGTTTTTTTAGATACAATTAACTGAATTGTGTTTGTTAATTAAAACTAAATCGTATACAGTATGATAAATAGAATCGCGTAATCGAAGAAATTTTTCTTAGATCTAATTAAGTGAATTTATAATTAACTTAAAAATATGAATTAAATTTAAACTTGTAGTGGATGAAGAAGCAAAATGTGATAATTCGATTTAAGGTTTAATTTTCATCTCTGTGCAGAGCACTTTAATTCCGAACCGGTCTTATCTAGATTGCACCCCTCGCATTATTTATTCACGGCAAGTTTTTGAAAATTCCTATTCATCTGCCATAAAATGCAAATTTGCTTTCACGGCAGAGCATATGGAGATCCATATTGTGTCAAAATGGAATTTATATCTATTTTTATCTGAATTTTTTTAGAAAAATATTGGATGGAAATTATATTTAATCTTTTATATTTCAGCTTTTTTAAATCATTTAGTATTCGATGACGATTTAATTAAAAGACGATAAGTTTTCTTAAGGGAAAATAAGTTAATGTTGATTGAATATTTCGTTTAGACGAAACCTTTTAGGACACGTCTAGTCTATTTACTCAGACTAGATTATGAAAAAAATAGTTTAGATGAAATCTTGAGAACTATGTCTAGTCTATATCAGATTAGATTAATGAAAGTCTAGTCTATATGATACCCTGAAGACCAAGTCTAGCCTACACTCTCAAACTATATTATCAAAAGTATATTGCTGATGAAACTTTAAAGATCTAAAGTATAGTCAACGAACTCGGATTAGATTATTAGAAGTCTAGTCTTGATGGAGTATATAAACTTATAAAGGAGGTGTGAAGACCCTAGCAAATACTGGAGGACAAGAATACAGCCATTATCGTACCAATATACAATAAGTGTGGAAAACATAAATAGAGAAGAAGAAACGTTAAAGAAAATTGAAGAACTAGAGGGTAAAATTGAAAGGACAGAAAAAGACAAAATCAAACCTAGTAATCACATGCAATGATCTTAAAAACGTCGCAAACTAAGAACTGAAAATCCACACGGAAAGAACTATAACAAAAGAATTGGGAATTAATACAACAATTAGGAACGTCAGGCAAATCTTGGACAACAAATACGTGGTAGAAATGACGGACTGGAACGAAAAAATGAAGATACTAAAAAAAAAAACTAAGAGGAAGCGATATATACATAGATAGCGAAATGACAGAACAAGAACGAATAACCCAGAAAAAAATAAGAGACGTTGCTAAAGAAGAGAGGATGAAAGATATGAACGTAAACATAAAGATAGGATTCCAAAAACTAACAATTAATGGGAAAGTGATGAAATGGAGCCGTGAAGAGAACAAACTGATACCAAAAAACTAGTGGAACCAGATGACGACAACGAAATGGCCAAGCACAAGAGAAGAGAAAGAAAAAACAAAAGCCATCAACAAAAAGGAAAGAAGAAAAGCAGTAGTAAAAGAACAAGAATTGGGTCGTGGAACGTAAGAACAATGTTAACAGCTGGGAAAACACAAGAAATAGCATACGAAATGATCAAATACAAACTAGAAATACTGGCGCTGCAAGAGGTAAGGTGGAAAGGTGATGGAAGAATAGAGAGTAAGAACTTCACGCTATACTACTCTGAAGAAAAGAAACAGGGAAAAAATGGCACCGCATTCATGGTCAACAACTATGCGAGATGGAAAATAATCCAATTCAAAGCAGTGAACGGCAGAATAGCATATAGAGGAATAGAAAACAAGCAAGCCAACATAACGATAGTCAACGTATATGCGCCCACGGAAGAAACAGAAGAAGACACTAAACAGGAATTCTATAACAACCTCGAAAAAATTTGCGAGGAAATACCCAGAAACGATATTCTTATTATAATCGGCGGCTTTAATGAGAAAATCTGGAAAGAAGAACAAAACCGAGACGTTGCAGGAAAAGAAACAATACACGACAAAACAAACGATAACGGCTCACGAATATGCAACCTAGCAGCAGCAACAAACACATTTGTAGCAAGCACAACAATCAAACACAAGACAGAACATAAAATAACGTGGATGATACCAGGAAGAACGGATGGAAACTAAATAGACCACATGCTCATCTCAAAGAAATGGAAGAAAACAATACAAGACGTTAGATCGTACAGAGGAGCCAACGCGGACACACTGATAATAGCAAAGATGAAAGAAATTATAATCCGGAATAACAAAAAGGCAGAAAGAGGAAGGAAATGGAACCTAAAGAAGCTAGATAATGAAAAGGCAGGAAAGGAATATAGTTCTGCAATTGAGCACAAACTCGCGGACGAAAAAACAACAACAATAGAAGAAGACTGGAGCAGAATAAAGAACATCATAATAGAAACGACGGAGAAGATAATAGGTCGGGAAAAAAACAAATCGACAAAACAATGGTTCGACGAACAGTGCCAGGAGAAAAGCTCAACAGAAAATCAAAAAAGGTAGACATGGATAAATACACAAAAAGAAGAAGACCTTCAAAAATATAGATTAGCACAACACGAAGCAAAGAAACACTACAAAAAGAAAAAAAGAAGCTGGCTAGACAAAGAACTACAGCAAATAGAAGCAAACAGCAAGGACAACAGGAAGTTATACGAATATATCAAACGACAGAA
Source organism: Phosphuga atrata (assembly GCA_944588485.1). Lineage (NCBI taxonomy): Eukaryota > Metazoa > Arthropoda > Insecta > Coleoptera > Silphidae > Phosphuga > Phosphuga atrata. The sequence continues at coordinate 31,619,666 of OX155901.1, read as the reverse complement.
CGACAAAAGAAAGCCTGCCACTAAAATCAGGAATGGGAAGAATACTTCACGAAAATATACCAGGAAACACAAACAGATGATGAGGTAGAAGTAACTAGTACGGAAGACGAAGAACCACCTAACTACGAAGAACTCACGCAAACGATAAAAAAGCTAAAACTACACAAAACAGCAGGACCAGATGAAATAAATAACGAACTTATAAAAAAGGGAGGAGCAGTGCTAACCCATAGAATACATGGCCTAATAAACCAAATACGGAAGGAAGAAAAAATACCCACGGAATGGAAGAACGGTTAAATAGCACCAATATACAAGAACATTATAGCAAAGAGACACAGCGCAATGTGTGAATTACAGACCTATAATGTTACTAAACACAACCTACAAAATACTAACGGAACTGATAAGGAATAGACTAACACAGCACACGGAATCCAAGATAGGCCCATACTAGAACGGGTTCAGAAGAGGAAAATCGACATTAGACGCCATTCATGTATTGACACAAATCATAGAATAAAGCTACGAATTCGGAATGGAACTACATATCCTATTTATAGACTTCAAACAAGCGTTTGACAGCGTAAAAAGACAAAAACTAATAAAAGAAATGGAAGAAATGAGAATACCGAACAAGCTGATAAACCTAACAAAAATGACTATGAACAACTCAACAGCAGAGGTTATCACAGGAGACGGCAAAACAAGTAAGGTGAGCATAAAAAGGAGTAAGACAGGGAGACGGACTATCAACAGTACTTTTTAACATCGCGCTAGAAGGCATAATAAGTAAAGTAGGAAACAACAAATCATTAATACAAAACGAAACACAAATAATTGGTTACGCAGATGACCTTGCACTGATAGCAACAAGCAAAAAGAACCTAGACAAAACTATAGTAACAATCATCAAAGAGGCACGTTTAAGAGGATTGACTATCAATGAAAAGAAAACAAAGTACATGCATATTGCACGTACTCAAGAAGAGGACCAACAAACACAGATACAAATAGCAAGGTACACATTCCAACGGGTAAACAGCTACCAATACCTAGGAGTCACAGTAAACGGAAGCAACGACAGAAGTATCGAAATTAGCGAAAGAATAAAGGCAGGAAAAATGGCTTTCTGGAAATACCATAAGTTACTCAAGGACAAAAACCTCAGCACAAGCACGAAAATAAAAATCTACAAAACCAGCATTAGAGCAGTAATAATATACGCAGCAGAGACAATGTGCCTGACCAAGAGAGACGAAGAAAGAATGAGAATACTGGAAAGCAGAATAATAAGAAGAACACTGGGCCCAAAGAAAACACAAGGGCAAGAACACAGACCACTAAGAAATGAAGAAATAAAAAATATCCTAGAATAGGAAGACATAGTGAAATTCATAAAAGCACGAAGGCTCAGCTGGTATGGCCATATTCAAAGAACAACCCAAGACTCCATAACGAAGAGAATCACAAACTGGAAACCACCACTCAGTAGACCAAGAGGAACGCCGAAAATAAGATGGCAGGACCAAATACACGAAGATATGAGAATAATGGAAGTCACAGAATGGAAAAAGAAGGTGAAAGACAGGAAGGAATGGAAAAAAATAGTACAAGAAACAAAAACACACACGAAGCTATGAATGGAAAATAGATTACGCGGACTGATCCATCGCAACAAAAGGATCAAAGAGCTCCAGAATGGAGCGGCCAATACCCCCCAAGGGGTCTATGGCCATATTTATACAATAAGGGAGACCGCAAAGACTCTAGCAACTACAAAGGTATCGCGCTACTAAATGTGACCTACAAGGTTTTCGTCAGAATATTAACAGCCAGAATAAACTCATATGCCGAAGAGTTGAGAGAACTACCAATGCGGGTTCCGGCTGAACAGGTCAACATCAGACCAGATTTTCTGTATACTCAATATATTGGAGAAGTGCTGGGTGCTAGTATCGATATGCACCAATTATTTAGGATGATGGAAGAGTTTGGAATGCCAGGAAAGCTTGTCAAATTAAACCTGATTCCATTAAACAATACTAGAGGCAAAGTACGGATACAAGGGGGCCTAATAACAAGTTTCGCAGTAATTTCAGGACTGTGATAAGGAGATAATCTCTCAATAATACTATTCAACCTGTATCTAGAAAAATCGGAGAGGGCGATGGGAAACAACGAACGGAGAACAATATTCAGCACGTCTAAAGTGATACGTTCGCTGACCACGTAGATGTAGTAGCCAGAAACACTCAGGCAATAAAAGAGGCATACAAACCTCTAGACTAAACTACGAGGAAAATTGAACTAAAAGTTAAAATCGACAAGCCCAAATATATGGTGGCTAGGAGTTGAGCGCAAATCGTACCAACGGTAGCAATAGGCGGAAAACAGTTTGAAGTAGTGTAATCATTGAAGTATCTGGGAAAGGTCCTTGAAGTATCTATAATAAACAGCAAAAACGAAATATCCGAAAATGTCACAAACCGTATACAACTAGGCAATTGTACACCCAATACTCAGCAGTAAAATGTTAGACACTAATTAGACCAGTGGAGACATACGGCAGCGAGACGTAATTGTCGAACCTTTACAAATTCGCACGAACTGCAATTGAATCGCTTCGAACGGATGGTACTACATAATCTTTTGCGCCTAGTAAATGCAGCTCGGGATGGAGGATATTAATGAACCATGATAATTCAATGAGCCAGATCTGGTAGGTCTGGTAGGTAATAAATGCGGTAGGTACCCCAAACGGGAACTGGAAGTCACTATAGGAGGGCGCAGGCAGCGTAGAAGACCGAGGGCAGCGTCTTCTTCACGCTGTTCAGCCGAACAGCGTGAAGAAGACGCGAGAACATTCGAAACGGCAAATTGAAAAGTCTCTGCGAGAAACCGAAGTAGATGGATGGTTACCCTCAATGAGAAGAATGCCAAAGGTCTAAACGGGCCGTAACGGCAACAAGAAGAAGGCCTGATGAAGTCCTGGAAAACAAATTCTAGTCCTACACACTCAAATTAGGGTATTAAATGTCTAGTCTAGATGGAACCTTAAGGATCAATTCTTGTCTATACATTCACACTAGATTTGCCATTTGGCTTTTGGCTTTTTTAAGACATTTCCAAGGACGCCTGATATCATTGCGTGGAAATATGGAGTGGCCACCTCGGTCACGGGACCTGTCAACTTGTGACTACTTTTTATGCGGTTATATAAAATCTCAAGTATACATTAATAAACCACTTACTCTTGAATAGCTTTCCGAAAATATAACGCGAGTTTATAGGATTCCACGTGTCATGCTTGAAAGGAGTATGGACAATTTCGCCACCCGCTTACAAGAATGTCTCGACATAAATGGACGCCATCCAACTGATGCGACTTTTCAAAGTTGATTATTTTTTCGAAAATAAATGTATTTTTTGGCAATGTACCAGTTATCTTTAAAAACAATAAATTTTGAAATTGGTTCGAAATTAAATGTTTAACAGTCATTTCAAAAACATAATTTTTCCCGGAAAAATGGACCCTAGCCGGACCCTGCATAAGAATTATATTGTAAACACCATGTTTTTTCTATTCTAGACCATGTTTTTTCTATATGTTTTCAAATAAAATTTAATGAAAAAATGACAACAATTACACAAAAATATGATTTTATAATTGGGTATTTGAATCAATTTCTTTTTGTCATAAATCGAAAGCTCATATATAAGTTTTATAACAAAACTCTATTTTGTTTTATTTTTTTCGTTGTAATTAAAAAGTTATAACAAATTGAAAATATATTTTTAAACTCAATACCGAAAACGCAACGTTACCGTTGTGACGTAAAATGTGTAATTTCTACCCGCTTCTGACTTTGCTGATACAGTAGTTGTAGTAGACACATTAAATATCTCGAATATTAAAAGTCAAATATTAAAAGTTATCCTGTTTCGTACCATCGTGTAGAAGTATGTACTATAAAAAGAACTCTTTAAAGAATTTTTTAAATGTCCCACATTGTTAATCGTCGAAACCATTGGTTTTAAACAGTGCGCTGAAAAAATTTTAAAACGACGATTTTATGAAGAATGTTTATGTTTCAATGTTAGAATGAAGTTTCACCCTTTCGACTTCACAAACAAATTATTGCGCGTTTGGAGTCACGTGATTATTTTCAAAATTCATTCATTCATTCAAAATCACTTAAATTGTTTATAATTAATTGAAATATTTTTTTTTAACTTTTTCGTATCGCACATCTGAATTATTTATAATAAGGTTTTAAGATACATAAAAAAAATCTATTTTTTTTTATTCAACAACACAATTGTAAATTCATTTTATTAAACGTTAAGATAATGTTTGTAAATAGAATACAATTTTAAACTGTTTAGTAATAAATGTCGTAGACGTATCTTGGATATTTAGGTCAGCAGCATCTCCAAACAGGTTAAAGAAAGTAAAAATCTAGATAAATTCAGACCCCTCTACTAATATATGCACTACTAGTTTTTAATAAAAAGAAGTTTTATTCATTCTGTATATAATGTAAATTTTATTTCCCAGAGACCTAATTTATATACACTAGACTAGCTATACAACTTTACAGTATGGTGTTAAAGTTTCGAATCAAACCAATAAATTTATTTAATGTCAATATTATAATCGCTTAATAACCAGATTGATCCATAACCATAACCCCATAGATCTGTAACCATATTGATCTATGGGGTTATTGACCTATAGAAATAGACAGTTTGGAGCGGTGGAATCCCAGAGGTATGGAAGTATCTGGGATCTATAATAAACATAAAAAACGAAATATCCCAAGAAGTCACAACCCGCATATAACTAGGCAATCGTTGCCTGTATAGCCAACACCCAATACTCAGCAGCAAAGACACTAATTAGACAAGTGGTGACATATGGCAGCGAGACTTGGACAATTACAAATGCACACGAACTGCAATTGAACCGCTTCGAACGGAAAGCTCTACGTAAGATTTTGGCCCAATAAATGCAGCCCGTGGGTGGAGGTTTTAATGAACCATGATAATTCAATGAGCCAGATTTTGGACAATTAAATGCGGTAGTTTATGATACGCAGTACACATAAACAGAATGAAGGACACTCTGGCTGAACAGCTTGAAGGATTACGCGAGAGCGATCGGAATGACAAATTGTCTTTGCAGCAAACCGAGGTGGATGGACAACCCTCATTGAAAAGAATGTTAAAGTCCTAAAACAAAAAGAAGAAGAATGAGCTGGTACAGCTCAGTTATCAGGAAGCACTCCAAATCTATGATACATGGATTGCATTAGATATATTCTTGTGACAAGCAATTACACGCTCGAAATTATTGAAGAGTTTGACTGAAGTTATCCCAGGCATTTCGCTTTATTGGTGATAAATCTGGAGACTTTGTAGACCTTTGAAGAATCCGTGTACCACACGTCTGTATTAATTTTAAGGATGTGGCTATTTATACATACAGTATGTATACGCAATTGGCTATTTATACATACAGTATGTATACGCAATTGGCTATTTATACATACAGTGTGTATACGCAATTGGCAATTTACACATACAGTCTGCATTCGCAATTGACTATTTGCACATTCTGATTGTTTATACATATATTGGAGTTACTATGTTGGTATTAACTACACAATTATAAGTAATTATACTTTTATTTATTCATTTCATTTTCAAGTTCATTTACAATCTTGCTTAATAAATTCATAAATAAAATTCAAAGTATCACTAAATCAGTGACATATAGGTTTTTTATAGTAATTAAATATAGTATAAAGTAAAATAAATACAGGTATATCATTTTTTATTCTGTATTTTTTTTTTAAAGTGGTGTGCTTAGTCTTTATCTTTGGACGTCCTTTTGGATTTTATTTTAGATTTGAATTGTAAGTTTTTATTTGATTTATTTGAGGGGCTGGCAGGGCTCGATTGACAGGGCTCGGTATTAGACCGAATTTGTTCTTCAGGTTTTTCTCGTTCAATTGCACTAAGCCCACTACTACGCTCTCATGTTCATCACCACTCTACATGTTCATCTTTAATATAATCATCTATGTTTAGATTTATAACATCTGTATCCATATTGAGTCCTGCATTTTGAGTTGAAATATTATCTTGCATGAAAATAAGTTTTTGAAAATATGTCCAAATTATTATATTTTCTTATCATAAGAATATGACGACGTATTTTGCTATTAAAATTTTCATCAATGCCATTATTTTTAATTCTCTTTTTGGATTCTATAGTTTGATATATATTAAGTTTGAAATAATTTTAACTGTCTATAAAAAAAATATATTTCTGTCTCTGTGAGGGCTTTAGAACATCCTTCAAGTATATTTCTTTTTTCGATATCACTATCCATAATTTTAACAAGTTTTTGTTAATATTTGGCTAATTTTGTATTTATTCTTGAATTAATACAGTTTATGATTTCGATAATACATACGTAAATTATTTGCAAACTATGATATTTAGTTTGCATGTATTGTTTAAGGGTCCAAAATGATCCTTCAATTCTGTTTGTTGTAGTGCCTCCCATTAATGTTAAATGTTCCCATTAATGTTAAAACAATGTACCCACATTTCTTTACAACTATCCCAAGTTTTAAGGAATTGTTTTTTAAGTGTTACATATTTATCTTTTGTTCCTATAAAAATTTTACAAAACTTTTCCTATAAAAGATTTACAAATTTCCAAAAATTCTTTTTTCTGCTCTGCACATTCTTCAAATGAATGGGAATACAAGCATTTCTTGAATTCATCCAATAATTTATGCTTCTCATCAATTTGCCAGTTATACACAGTAGAAACTAATCGATTATATATAATAACATGGAATTTGCAAACAAAATGTTTCTAATTGCTTTTATTTCGGTTGTTATATTACATATTTTTTTGAATTCATTCATACAATATATGAATGACGAATGTTTCTTTAGCAATAAATGCTACAGCTGCAAATTACGATTTGTCGGTTATACCAGAGTAATAACAAAATCCTAATATTTTTAACATTAAACCCGAGAAGAACATCTATTTGTATAACTGGGCACTGAGAATTATTATAATTTAGAGCCATTTCTGAGGAGGCTATAAATAGTGATTCCAGTTCTTCTTCCGCATCTTTTTTTATAGCGTAAACACCACCATTTTCTTCATTTTTTGATAAAAATTCCATTAAATTACTTTGGTCTGTTTCTGTGCTTGTGGGAAAAAGTTTCATTTGAAAATTTTTAATATCCTTTCGTATAAACTTTTTCCACTTTTGTTATTCAAAACACTTACACACATCTTTAGCGCTCGATAATAATAAAGCCGTTGCTGTATCATAATCATTTTCATTATTTTTTTTTGCTTTGCCATAATATCCATATTTTTCTTTACCGATTGTATGATTATGATTAAGTGTCCATTTTGTATTTTTAGCTCTATAAAAATTCAACACTATCTGGTACAGACTGAATGCACACTGTATGTATACATAGCCAATTGCTTATACATACTGTATGTATAAATAGCCATATCCTAATAAATAAATTTTAAAGCCTTTCAAGTTGTGTATGGTTTGACACAGCTTGCAGAGCATTGGATGCAGTTTGTAGACCACCTAACTAGCTGCAAAATTTTAAAAATTAAGAAGTCTAGAACAGTTTTATGTTGCCCAAACCCCCCCTAGAATATACCTATGTTGTGCAGACAACCTTTTGGATATTTCACAAAACCACAAAGCTGCCTTCTTCATACAAATAATTTGCACCTTTCCAAATTCTGTTTATTTGCAAAATCGTCGTAAAGCAAATAACGCTACTTACATAAAAGGCAGCGAAAAACGAATCAGCAATAATTTTGAGATTGTGAATACCACAGGAACACAATACAGAAGGAGTTATGTCAAACAGACGTTCATATTTATCAATAAAAAAGAGGATTACAGGAAATCTTCTGTTACTCTTTGGCACACAAAGCTCAAGATGCGTTGTGGGAGCCGTTCGCTACGTCAAAGCAAGTAACAGACAAGAACGGTCAAGACATAAAATGTCACGGTCTGAAGGCCAAAAAGAGTAAGTAAGTGAGGTGTTAGAGATGAGTAAGTGAGTCAACAGCCTCCTAACAGCGGAATTCAGTTATTTAAATGGAAATTGATAAATAAGTGTGTAAATTAATATATGATATATTAATAAATATTAATTTTCGGTAGCCTTACATTTGTTCTCTATAAATATAGATCTTTTGTTTGTTGTGGACATACACTTATCAATTATCAATATCCTTTTAGATAACTGAATTCCGCTGTTACGAGGCAGTGGTTTCTCTTACTCTCCTTTAACATCTCACTCACTTACTCAAACATCTTTTTGGCCTCCAGCCCCTGACATTTTATGTCTTGCCCGGTCATGTTACTTGCTTTGACGTAGCGAACGGCTCACACAACGCATCTAAAGCAGTGTGTGCCAAAGAGTAATAGAAGATTTCCGGTAATCCTCTTTTTTATTAATATGAGCGTCTATTTGACATAACTCCTTCTGTATTGAATTCCTTCACCCTTTTAGGGATAACCTGCAATCTGCTTTTAAAACTTTACCACAAAAATATTTTCACTGTGTTTGACTTACATATATTATATTGAACGTCGAAATTTTATTGCTCACCAGAATATTACATTCCAAAAAAGTTAATTCCATCAAGGTAAAAATCACAAAAATATGTAAATTTACTTATTGTTTGAAAGTTAGGGGTACCAACAATAATTGTGAATATTGAATAAGTTGTTTTTAATAAATCAATGTTTAAAAACTCGCTATTGTTCCATTTTACAATGAGTATTTATTTGCATTGATTGCTACAAAATCCGATACGCAAATCAATAATTGACCGGCGCGAATAACCAAAGTCATAAATTAAAATGATGTTTATTATTTCAAAGTAAGCAGAAATAGCGTTAGCTAAATAAGTATTTAGTGATATTAATTAACAACTATTATTAGTAAAACAACTATTATTAGATAACTGTATTACATATTTACTTACAACTAGTTAATATGACTTCATTTTGTTTAAAATGTTGTTGCTGAATTATACATATTTTATTAATTAGCTTCTAGAAGCTTCTGAAATTTGTCTTTTTAATTTCTTTATCCACCACAAATACAAAGAAACTCTTGAAATTCCTCATTTTCTAAAAAAATAAATTATAACCAAAAACTGGACATATGCCTTGTCTTACCATTTTCTGATTGGCCAAATCAAAAATTATGAAGTATAACAAAACATTGGACTTCTCCAATGGCAAACCTAAAAGATGAAAAAATCTTTTTAATTTTACAAAAAAAAAAAACTAAGCATTAATAATTTTACAAATCAGCCCCGGTCAAGAATTACATTTTTTTAAAGCTTATAAGATATAAATCTACATCGTAGCCTTACAAGAAAATAAAATGTGTTCCTAATAACGAATGAAATAACAATTGCAAAAATAAATCACCAAAAATGTAATTTGTCGAAAATTATTTTATTAAAACATTTCTCAAACTTCGAATTGGACACTACCTATCTAAAATTAAGTTCAAAGTCATCCTAAACATGAAACGCACATGAAACAAATTAAGGGTCGGAAGTACAGCACGAAAGAAATATTAAAATCAGATAAATTCACAAAAGCAACGAAAACGATCCAGACTCAAAGTTGGGAGTACATCAATGAAAACCTCATTACTACAGCCGAACGGATTGCACCTAATATAAAAAGTAAAAAACATGCCTGGTGGTCGCTAGAATGCGATGCCTTCATTGAAACAAGAAAGCAGGTATGGCAAAATTGGCAATCACAGAAAATAGAAGAAAGCAGATTAAATTTTATTTGAGTTAGAAAACTGGTAGATATAAGTATAAAAAGGATTAAGAAGACAAATTATTAATTACATGAAAACAAATCTTTCGTCCAAATTGATGAAGAATTTACTAAGAACATCACAAGAAACTGTTACAAAACTTTCAAACAAAGGTTATCAAAATACAAAGCACCAACCCTCCAATTTCGAGATGAAAATGGGACCATCCCCCACATTAACACGGAAAATTGTAAGATACTATCAAGCTCTTGAACTGTGAACCCATCTCTGAAAAATTTACATCCATCCCAAATAACTTTGAGAAGCCGGATTCTGAACCACCAACAACTGAAGAACTACTAAAGGTTATTTCAGAACTAAAGAACAACAAAGCATCTAGTGAAAACCAAATACTGGCCAAACTGTGGAAGAAAGGTGACAAAAATGCAATTACACCCCTTCAATGTGTTTTTAATAAAATCTGGAAAGAAGAAGAAATCCCCATAGAATGGAGAACAGATCTCATCCACCCTATCCCCAAGAAAGGATGAAGACAGACTCCAACAATTATAGAGGAATATCCTTGCTGGATATAACGTACAAGATCATTTTGAACAGGGCAGAACCACAATTGGACCTACAAATCATTGAATACCAGGGGGGTTTTAGAAAGGGTAGGTCATGCTCGGAATAAAAACTAAACCTCTAAAACACTCTTATACCAAAAATCAAGGATTTACGTAATCACCTTCATTGATTTAAAAAAAAGCATATGATCCGATTGAAATGGAAACTCTGTTAACAGTCCTAGAAGAAATGGTTTTGGATAAGAAAACTACTACTATAATAAAAGCGACCCTTACAAATACATTTTCGAAAGTTAAATTCATGGGTGAACTATCGAAACGCTTCGAAATAAAATCGGTAGTGCGACAGGGAGATGGACTTTTACCGTTGCTGTTCAACTGTGCACTTGAGCAAGTAGTCAGAAAAACACAAATATAAAGAGTGGTATAAGATAAGGGTTGCAAAAAGAAGAACCTTAAGTAAATTGCATTGCCTTTGCAGATGACATGGCCCTGTTTGCTGAAACAATGGAAGAAGCACAGGAGCAAATGCTTGAACTAAAACAACAAGTAGCTAAAATAGGTCTTCACATATCCTTCCAGAAAACTAAGATCATTACAAGTATCAAACACTCAGGTAAATACATCAAAGTCCAAGAACAAAGGATTGGAATTGTGAAAGAATTCAAATATCTCGGAGAATTGATTGGTTGGAATGCTGGGGAAAGCAAAGCGATGTAATCCAGAAAAAATAAACTTGAATTGACTTTCAACTACCGAAAGATACATACAACAAAAAATCGCTTCATGGGGTCCAACATTACACACTACAAGAAAGTAATTAAGCCTGAAGCACTGTATGCGGCAGAAACACGAAACAAGAACTGCATAGGCCAAATGGAGAAACTTGAGTTAATGCAATGAAAAATTTTACGGAAAATCATAGAACCAAAATTCCAAGATAATAAGAGAGTTACATAAAGAATGAAACTTTGTACAAGAAAATTGAAAAACTTTGAGATTCTAACCAAACCTGTGCGAGCGAACCTGTGAAACTGAGAAAGACTTAGTAGAATTAAATATTTCAGAAAATTCACTAATCGATCGAACAGCTAAATTAATCACTAAAAATGAAAATATAAGGTTCCAAGACTAATCCACACAAAAACCCAAACCCATCATTTTGTAAGAAGAGAGAAAAAAGAAATCATAAAGAGTAAGCAGGATCAGATAGGACCAGGATAGGACTGGACTGGACATGCTGAGGTAGCACGAGATAAGACCACAGTATCAGATAGTACTAGATCGGACCAGACAAGACTAGACAATACATAATTACTACAGATTTACAATACTTTTAATTTATAACAATAATTTTATTTATAAATTATTCAATTTTATCGAAAGGGAGGAGAATAGGAAGGACTACCAAAACAAATCTGATGTGAAATTTGCCAGTTATTTACTAGCTTTCAGTCCACCTTTGTGGCACTCAACGAAAACCAGAAAAATTACATTGTTTTTTGATTATTTACTAGCTTTCAGTCCACCTTCATGGGCACTCAACGAAAACCAAAAAAATAACATTGTTTTTTAAGATCATGTCTTTCTTTTAATTCAAGTGGATAGCAATCTGCAAGACGCGTTTCGAGATATATCTCTCATCAGTGCAGCTTTGCTTTTATGAATAATAATTTGTAAACACTTACTTTAAACCCACATGGATGACTAGAGGTTAGATATTTTTAATTTGACATTTCGTGAGAGAGACATGAACTTAGCAGGCTAATGATTTAAACGATTTAATATTGGTAAAACCATACTACATTATGGAAAAACGTATAAACTTAATAAACTCGGTACACAGCCTGAATATATAAATAAATTCAACCTTTCCGGAGCTCTATAACATTATTGAGTCTTTGTAGGACTACGAAAACAAATCTCATGTGAAATTTGCCAATTATTATTTATAATGCCACACTAATTTTTTTTTACCAATATTACACTATCATTTAAATCAATAACCTGCTAAGTTCATATCTCTCTAACGAAATGTCAAATTAAAAATATCTACATAACCTAACCAAACCTAACTCCTAGTCATCCACGTGAGTTTCAAGTAAGTGTTTTACATATTATTATTCATAAAAGCAAAGCTGCACTGATGAGAGATAAATCTCGAAACGGATATTCACTTAAGTTAATAGGAAGACATGATCTTAAAAAACAATGTTATTTTTCTGGTTGTCGTTGAGTGCCACGAAGGTGGACTGAAAGCTAATAAATAACTGTTTGTCAGTTAACTGTAATCAGTTAATTAAACTATTTCACATGAGATTTATTTTGGTAGTCCTAAAAAGACTCAATAATGTTATAGAGCTCCGGAAAGGTTGAATATATTTATGTATTTCGGCTTTGTTCCGACTGTATTACTTTTATATTAAATTTGTGCATTTGTTATACGACGAAGATATCGGTTTTTAAGTATATCAAAATACAAAATAATTGTTTTAATTATTAACAATCTGCGTTTGAAACGGCTTGAAACAAGTTTTATAAACCAATTTCGTATTTAAGTCATAATTATTTCTATCTAAATCATAATTATTTTATGGGCGGTTTAAAATATAAATAATTCAACAAAATGTATTTGTGGTAAATGCAGAGAGTAATCTAGACATAAACAATTTGATCACATATTTTTTTTTGAAAATTTCACCGAGACGTGAGAAATTCCTTGCGAGCGCTCAGAAAAATGAGTCATCATTAATATGCCGCTATTATCTCTCCCGAAACAAGATTCCCGTCGTGACTCATGTGACTCATCCCCTAAATAATCTTTATACCAGGCAGAAGCAAAGCATTTTTTTTCATGAACTCGCTACGTGGAACATCTTATGAGGTTTAATATAATTACCCATCATTTATCACGAGGCTTTATTTTTAGACTCTTAAATTGCCAAAACGAACAAAAACAAGAAAGTAGAGATGTGGATGAATAAGAATAAGGAAATAGATTTTAAAGCGCACGTACGCAGACTAGACTTGAAATGTCATAAGAAATTGTTGTTTTGCATTATGTTTTAAACTGTGTCAGTGTAGGTTGTTTGCTGCAATTAATTTATTTGGATAGAAATAATGAGAAAGGGTCACCCTTAAGGTCTTAAACCCTAAACGAATTTTATTGGAATTAAATAAATTAATTCGTGTATTGTAATTCAATATTGTAGTTACAGGAATCAAATTTAGAGAAAAAGGACAAATCAGAATCATCAACCCCTACAATAAATTTTGAAAGTTGCAAATTTCATATCTAACACGAATTCGTAAATGAATATTTATTTAGCTAATAATTGAATCACTCAATTAGGCTAACTTAGTATATGCAAATAGTGAAATGTACCAAATAGCACGTACGTACACACGTTCTATATTTAACATGAGCCTTATCTTCATTTCATTCTCGACATTTTGAATTGCAAAGATTAAGTTTATTTCTAGTTTAAATTATCTAAATATACTAATTAGTATTAAATTTGATGTACGATAGCAACAACATATCAATAAAGTGGAAAATTTTGAAGCATAATATTAGAATTATGACATTGTTTTAATTGGATTCGATTTAATTTTGAATTCACTAAGGAATCGAGCAGACAACACCAGATAAAACTAGACAAGACCAGACAAGACCAGACACGACCAGACAAGACCAGACAAGACTAGACAAGACTAGACAAGACCAGTCAAGACCAGATAAGACCAGACAAGACTAGACAAAACTAGACAAGACCAAGCAAGACCAGACAAGGCCAGACAAGGCCAGACAAGACCAGACAAGATCAGACAAGACAAAACAAGGCTTGGCAAAACCAGACAACACCAGTCAAGACCACACAAGACCAGACAAGACTAGAGAAGACCAGACAAGACTAGACAAAACTAGACAAGACCAAGCAAGACCAGACAAGGCCAGACAAGACCAAACTATGCCAGACAAGACCAGATAACACCAGTAAAACCAGACAAGACCAGAACAAACAACACTAAAACAACGAGACTAAATAAAATGAGAGAAGACCAGGCAAGACCAGACAAGAACAAACAAAACCTGACAAGATCACGCAATATAAGACATAATCAGGCAAGACTTGAGAAGATCAGACAAGACCAAACAAAACGAGATTATATAAGACCAGACAAGACGCGACAAGATCAAACAAGAGAAGACCAGACCAGACAAGACCAGACTATACCAGACAGGACAAAAAAAGACCAAACAAGACCAGACACGACCAGACAAGACCGGTAATACATTTTTAATCACCGTTTTAGTCCATTTCCGACTATTTAGATAAATTATTCAATATTTTATAAAAACCGATATTACGTACAATAAATATTCAAATATATCAATGCTAATCCCCAGGTTTAAGCTACCCAATGTGCGGAATTACTGGATATTGTATGTAATTTTACATTTAAATTACACAAAATAGTTTACATTCACTAATGCATATTTAATGCACAAACATAGTAAACAACACAACTCTGATTATAAACGTTTTAGAATTTCACAGTTAGTGTTTATTACATAGCAAATTACTGCTGTATAAAAACAATGTTTAAATAGTAATTAATGGTATTTAAGATAGACGATAAGATATATTTAAATCTTTTTCCATAATAGTTTCTTAAACCATAATGCATTTATTGTGAGGCTCACAGCGTTTAATTTCTCTAACAATAACTGATTAGACCGATTTGTTTGTCTTTCCAAATAATAAAATAAAAATACCTAAACCAATATTGTAAATCATATTATTAAAACTTTATTTAAATGCTTTTCCATAACAGTTTCTCAAACCGTAATGCATTTATTGTCCTCACAGCTTTTAATTTCTCTAACAATAACGGATTAGACCGATTTGTTTGTCTTGCCTAAGAATAAAATAATAATACCTAAACCAATATTGAAGATCATATTATAAAAACTATTCCTATAACGTAATTTAAACAGATAAAGTAAAATTTAAACTGTGTACATTCACCAACTAAAATTCCCATTTTATCTGTTTGATCAACAACGCGCTCCGGCCTGCCGCGTCTTGTCCGAACATGTCGGTGTAGTGTGATAATATATGATATTCTGTGAGATGTGAAACAACACACTGTACGGACGTCGACAATTTTGTCCTGTCGAATTAAAATATTCCCGACATCCATCGAATAAATCTTTCAGTTTTTCTTTTTTCCCTCTCCGAACATTCAAGAAATCTTATTGTAAAACACAAGAAATATTTTATTATCAAATGTCTAGTCTTGACAACCTAGCCAGTCTAGCCAGTCTAGTCTGTTTAGTCTTGTCTGTCTAGTTTTGTCTCTCTAGTCTTGTCTGTCTATTCTTGTCTGTCTAGTCTTGTCTGTCCAGTTTTGTCTGTCTGGTATTGTCTGTCTAGTCTTGACTGTCTAGTCGTGCCAGTCTAGTCTTGTCTGTCTAGTCTTGTCTTTCTAGTCTTCTCTGTCTAGTCTTGTCTGTCTAGTCTGTCTAGTCTTGTCTGTATAGTCTTGTCTGTCTAGTCGTGCCAGTCTAGTCTTGTCTGTCTAGTCTTATCTTTCTAGTCTTCTCTGTCTAGTCTTGTCTGTCTAGTCTGTCTGTATAGTCTTGTCTGTCTAGTCTTGTCTTTCTAGTCTTGTCTGTCTAGTGTTGTATGTCTAGTCTTGTCTGTCTAGTAAAATTCAAATACAAATTCAAATTAAATTTATTTCCTTAGTTAAGCCGTACATTACAAAAGAATATAGGTAATATATACATTGTAAGGCTAAAAGAAATGAATAAGATTCAATATCATTAGTATAGTTGAAGACTTGTTTCTTAAAGGTTATGAGGTTCTTGGTTGTCTTGAGGTGCTTCGGAAGGTTATTGTACAGTTTCATACAGCTGTAGAAGGATCCTTTTCTTAAATATAATTGATGTTTGGGCAAAATGTTGTCGGAGTGGTTTCTTTTTATATATGTGTTTTGGTTCTCGTAATTTTCGAATTTCTTGTGTTTTGATAAGAAAACAATTGCTTCATATATCCTGCTACGGTCAGGATATTGGCTTTTTAAATGTCCCTCAAGAAGTTTCTGTGTAGTTTAATTTTTAAATAATACGTATTGTCTGCTTTTGCAGTCTGAAATTTCGGTGGAGTTTTTTCCATATCTCCATAAAATTATTCCAAAGCGCATATGAGAGTAGAAATTTGCATAGTATACCTTTTTTAGAACTTACATATTTTTGCTTAGAAATGCTTACATATTTTTGCAATATACGTATAGCATATGTGGTTCTGTTTAATTTTGAAGCAAGATTTTGTACATGTGTGTCCCAGGTTAGGTACATATCTAAATCAATACCCAGGAGCATTACGGTTCTAGAAACATCAGTGCTGTCCTCGCCTATGACTACTTGCTTCGGATAAAGAACGGAAGATCTTTTAGTCAAGAAAATGACTAGGTTAGTTTTTTTCTCATTAATGGTTAGTTTATTCATATGGAATCAGGTTTTTACTAGTTTAAGTGCTTCATTTGCATTGTACATGACCCCTACTATAGTTTTACCAACTGCCGGTAAAGTTATCGTTAGTATCGTCTAGTATCGTTAGTATCGTCTGCAAAATTTATTATTTTCGCTGTCTGATTTATTATTGCCGGGAGATCATTTAAATATATTGAAAAAAGCATAGGACCTAGAATACTACTTTGTCGCATACCCATTTTTAAAATTCGTGGCATAGATTTTGCTGATCCGTATCGTGAACATTATTGTATATATATAGTCCGTTATAGTATAGTATATTATATATATATATATATATATATATATATATATATATATATATATATATATATATTATTATTATAGTATAGTTGTTCTGTCCGTTAGATAGCTTCTGAACAATTGGAGAGCAATATCTCTTACACAATACTTTTCGAGTTTGTTAAGGAGTATACAATGATATACTGTGTTGTAGGCCTTAGATAAGTCAATGAAAATTCCACACGGAATTTCCTGGGCATCAAGGCATTTTAAAACGTTATTTAAGAAACAGAAGCATGCTGTTTCGATGCCTCTTCCTGTTCTGAAACCATGCTGAGTATCACAAAGGATATTATATTTATTAAGGAAGGACAGAGTTCTGGTTGCTTTAATTTCCTCTAAGTCTAATTTTCTTTAAGTTATACTTATAGGACGGTATTTGTCTAATAATTTGCTTTTCTCCTTTTTTAAAGATAGGTGTAATAGGTGTAATATATAGGTGTATAGACGGAAATTTTAGTATATCAGGAAAGGTTCCAATAGGTTCCAAAGGTTCAATAGCAATATTAATTATGTATATTAATGGTTCAGCAATTTCTGAATAAACCTCCAAAATCTTTAGTGATATTTCGTCATTCCCATGTCTTTTTGTTTTTGGAACACATTGCTAAATTGGTCATTTCCTCAGCGGATATAGGCTCACTGTACAGTGAATAATTATTCATTTTAATATCATCTCCATATATTACATTAGGGATCTCATTTCTGAGTAGAATTGATATTCCTGAGTAAAAATCGTTAAATTGACTAGCTTTCTTCTGTACGTTACCATTTTCTATAGGACATGGTGGGTCTCTACGTTTCGTTTTTAAATTAATGATTCGATTAACCACATTCCACGCTGCATTTGTTTTGTTACTTGAATTTTTTATCTGATTTTTCATGATGATTTTGAAGTTAGTTGTTTTGATTTTTTTCAGAAGTGCATCGTAATTTCTGCGTATCCTATTCTAATGTTTTTTTTTGCGGTAAATAAATTGTATTTTGATTTTATATTGCGAGTGATTTTCGGAAAGCAAGAGTTGAAAGCAGTAGGCAATAAATCCACGTAAAATTAATCCACGTTTCTTGATTTAAGATCCCTTTAAATTTTGAAAGCTTTTCTACTGACTTTTCTCTAAACGTTTTATATTCTTTATACTTATGTTCTTGAGTCAAGGATAGGCTTATTATTTGTGTCTTATGATCCGATATGTGATACTCACATGTTTTTGTAACGAATTCTAAATCTGTGTTTACTACTATATTGTCGATGCATGCTGTTAGCCGACTAAGTTCTTTTGTTGTAATAACTGCATTAAAAGATTTAAACAAAGATTTCACTTGTTGTGTTTTTTTATTAGATTTCAGGAAATCAATATTAAAATCCCCCCAATAATGAACTGAATATTTATTATTAATATTTAACATAATAAGCAGTTGATCTAGTTTACCAATGAAGTGTAAAAAAACTGGCATACGGGGGGCGACTAATCGCCACAATAATAAATTTCCAATCATTAATTAAAGTTAGCATAGCAGCTATTTCAAATATTGATACCTCAGATAACTCATTTATATTACATATTGAGGACCAGTTTAGGTCGCTTCTACAAAAAATAGCTACACCTCCACGTGCTCCGGCTTGCCTACATAAATATGTGCCAACTGATAGTTTTTAATTTGCATGGTTTGAAGCTGATCGTAACTTTTCCAATGTTCAGTTATAAGTATTAATTTACAATCGTAATTTTTTTCTATTAGATATTACTTTTTTTCTATGCTGCTGCCTATGATTGCGCGTTTTGATTGATTAGTTTGAAGCTATCCTTTGCCTCGGGTTTCTGACTCAATTTTTCGTAGGGCAGTCTTTTCCTGTTTGAAAATTGAAAATTCAGTTTTTCATGCAGGATTCCTTCAGGCCAGAAGGCACTATACTTGTATTGTACTGTGTATTGTATACTTGGACTTTTAGGCTTGGATCCACGCCCACTTTAAAGCTTTTATTATCCATCGATGTTATTCGAGGAGTAATTTTTCAACCAAAAATTTATTTATTTCGAGTCCGATTTCTGTCTTATCTGTCTTGTCTCTCTAGTCTTATCTGTCTAGACTTGCCTGTCTAGTCTTGTTTGTCTGGTATTGTCTCTCTAGTCTTGTCTGTCTAGTCTTGTCTGTCTACTCTTATTTGTCTAGTCTTGCCTGTCTACTCTTGTCTGTCTAGTCTACGTTTAACTTGTATTCCTTATCCTTATTATCAGATTTAAAACTGTGAATCTATATAAGAGTTGGAAGGACAGGGAGCCGATCTAGACTCGTATTCTTTGTGCTTAATGATAATTTTTCACAAGAGGCCCGTCTGCTGTTGTCTACCGACGACGGATCGCTCTGAATATTATTGTCTTTCTTGAATAGCTTCTCCAACTTGTACGAATAGTCGATCTTTGTATTCTGGAAAATCCTTAATCTGTACAGTTTCTGGTTCTCCTTGAATCAGTCTTCTGTTTGGGTTAGTTTAAATCTTTTTGGTGGCCAGCAGGTCGATGGTGCTTAACGGCGGGATCGACGGACCGTGGGGTGGAAGATTTGGGTTGTGGAGTTTTGACGTCCATCGATTCAGGAGGAGATTCTGATCGAGGCCGACGTTTCAAACACGGGGAAGTCTTGTGAATCTGTGCCATTGTCATTTTCTTCGGATTTTTGCAACTGTTGCCTCCTCCCCGACGTCATTTTCTCTTTGGGGCTTTCCAGTCAATTCCATTTGCAACCTCTCCTCGGTCTTCTTGATTTCTAGTCTTGTATGTCTAGTCTTGTCTGTCTACTCTTGTCTGTCTACTCTTGTCTGTCTAGTCTTGTCTGTCTAGTCTTGTCTGTCTAGTCTTGTTTGGCTAGTCTTGTCTGTCTACTCTTGTCTGTGTAGTCTTGTCTGTCTAGTCTTGTCTGTCTAGTCTTGTCTGTCTAGTCTTGTCTGTCTTTTTTTGTGGGTTGGGGGGGGGGCGTAGTGGTAGCACGCTATCAACAAGTGGCCCCCCTGGAACTGCAAATCGCCACCCTGGGACCGCTTTCGCATTACTTCGGGGTGGTGTCCGTATCTAGCCGTTTCCTTACGTCCCCCGTACTCTCGCGAGATTAGCGGTTCAGGGGCTGGTCTTCCTGTGTTTCATTTAATTTCTCCGCTTCTATTTTCTTTTCCATTATACCTTGTATCTAA
Source organism: Phosphuga atrata (assembly GCA_944588485.1). Taxonomy (NCBI): domain Eukaryota; kingdom Metazoa; phylum Arthropoda; class Insecta; order Coleoptera; family Silphidae; genus Phosphuga; species Phosphuga atrata. Next base: position 31,599,177 of record OX155901.1, on the reverse strand, counting down.
GTTTTCACCTGAGACCAATTTTGCTCGCTTTGCAGCATTGCAGGAACCAGTCCTTCTACATCCAGTCTAACTCCTAATGACTCTTCAAGCTGGATTCTTTCATTTTCGTTATTTGGGCATTCAAAAATTGCATGATATGCGTCATCGTGCCTGTGACCACACAGCAAGCAGTTCGCTTTCTCCCTTTTCTTGAACCTCTCTAGGTGTGCCAGGAAACCGCCGTGTCCGGAAAAGGCTTGTGTTAGGGCATAGCACATTTGACCATGTGCTTTTTCACAGCATTCCCTCACGTTTGGTATCAATCTATGCGTCCAACGCCCCACTGTGTTCGATTCCCATCTTACATGCCATCTGTCCATTAGTTCTTCCCGTGTCGCAGTTTTTGCTATCAGATTTCTTGTTTTGCTTTTGTCCAGTCTACACTCCCTATACATTTCTTCTCTCTCCCGGACCAAGAAGTCAATCGGCGAAATGCTAGCTAACACCAGGGCAGCTCCAATCAATCGTTCTATATGCGCAGATGACGCGTATCGCACATATCCTATGAACTGCAATCATTTTTTTTCTCATTGTCATCCACTTCATAGCATCAGCCCATATCTCCGCACCATCTAGTAATTTTGAGTGTACGGTGCTGTTAAGGAGCCTCCTTTTAATCACCTTGGGGCCACCGATGTTGGGCATCAATCGTGACATCGATGTAGCTGTTGTTAGAGCCTTTTCAGTGGTCTTGGCTATGTGGCTGATCTACTCCATGCAATTTTGTTTCCGCGAATTTCCAGACTTGGTGGTACGAATTTTCGCTTCCTTGTAATAAGCACGGCCTCGGTCTTGTTTACCGCTAATTCCAATCCGTTGTCCTTAAACCACCTGTTTGCCCTTCTCACAGTCTCGTTCAACATTAGTTCGAGTGTGTTTGTCTTCCTTGCAGTTACTACCACAGCCGCATCATCCGCAAAACACACAATACTTGAAACCTCCGGTAGTTATAGATTGAGTAGTCCATCATACATGATTTTCCAGAGAAATGGGCACAAGACGGATCCCTGTGGAACACCCGCCGTTACTTTATAAAATTTAGGTCCTTTTTCGGTGTTGTATATTAGTATTCCGACAAATCAGACAATTAGACAAATAGCTTTAAATTATCTGTATCAAATATTCAGGTGTTTCCTTTTTTTCCAACGCTTCGATTATTTTGTCCCACATTGCAGTGTTGAAAGCGTTTTTTATGTCAAGGGTGACCACTGCGCAGAATCCTTTTTTTTCCAAGGACCACTGTTGATTTCTTTTGCGGCCTTGAGAACAGTATAGATTGCGTCGATTGTCGATAGCCCTTTTCGGAAGCCATACTGTCTCGGAGACAGCGTTTGGTTTATGTTCGATTCGAGTCTTTTCTTCAATAGTCTTTCGTAAAGTTTTCTTGCTGTATCCAGGAGACTAATTGGTCTATATGATGACGACTCGTCCAGGGATTTATTTCCCTTCCTAAGAAGAACCAAACGCTGTCTTTTCCACCGCCTTGGAAAGGCGGCAACTGTCTAGTTTGTCTAGTCTTGTCTGTCGTGTCTTGTCTGGCTAGTCTTGTCTGGTTAGTCTTGTCTGACTAGTCTTGTCTGTCTAGTCTTGTCTGTCTAGTCTCGTCTGTCTAGTCTTGTCCGTCTAGTCTTGTCTGTCTAGTCTTGTCTGTCTAGTCTTGTCTGTCTAGTCTTGTCTGTCTAGTCTTGTCTGTCTAGTCTTGTCTGTCTAGTCTTGTCTGTCTAGTCTTGTCTGTCTAGTCTTGTCTGCTGTCTAGTCTTGTCTGTCTAGTCTTGTCTGTCTAGTCTTGTCTGTCTAGTCTTGTCTGTCTAGTCTTGTCTGTCTAGTCTTGTCTGTCTAGTCTTGTCTGTCTAGTCTTGTCTGTCTAGTCTTGTCTGTCTAGTCTTGTCTGTCTAGTCTTGTCTGTCTAGTCTTGTCTGTCTAGTCTTGTCTGTCTAGTCTTGTCTGTCTAGTCTTGTCTGTCTAGTCTTGTCTGTCTAGTCTTGTCTGTCTAGTCTTGTCTGTCTAGTCTTGTCTGTCTAGTCTTGTCTGTCTAGTCTTGTCTGTCTAGTCTTGTCTGTCTAGTCTTGTCTGTCTAGTCTTGTCTGTCTAGTCTTGTCTGTCTAGTCTTGTCTGTCTAGTCTTGTCTGTCTAGTCTTGTCTGTCTAGTCTTGTCTGTCTAGTCTTGTCTGTCTAGTCTTGTCTGTCTAGTCTTGTCTGTCTAGTCTTGTCTGTCTAGTCTTGTCTGTCTAGTCTTGTCTGTCTAGTCTTGTCTGTCTAGTCTTGTCTGTCTAGTCTTGTCTGTCTAGTCTTGTCTGTCTAGTCTTGTCTGTCTAGTCTTGTCTGTCTAGTCTTGTCTGTCTAGTCTTGTCTGTCTAGTCTTGTCTGTCTAGTCTTGTCTGTCTAGTCTTGTCTGTCTAGTCTTGTCTGTCTAGTCTTGTCTGTCTAGTCTTGTCTGTCTAGTCTTGTCTGTCTAGTCTTGTCTGTCTAGTCTTGTCTGTCTAGTCTTGTCTGTCTAGTCTTGTCTGTCTAGTCTTGTCTGTCTAGTCTTGTCTGTCTAGTCTTGTCTGTCTAGTCTTGTCTGTCTAGTCTTGTCTGTCTAGTCTTGTCTGTCTAGTCTTGTCTGTCTAGTCTTGTCTGTCTAGTCTTGTCTGTCTAGTCTTGTCTGTCTAGTCTTGTCTGTCTAGTCTTGTCTGTCTAGTCTTGTCTGTCTAGTCTTGTCTGTCTAGTCTTGTCTGTCTAGTCTTGTCTGTCTAGTCTTGTCTGTCTAGTCTTGTCTGTCTAGTCTTGTCTGTCTAGTCTTGTCTGTCTAGTCTTGTCTGTCTAGTCTTGTCTGTCTAGTCTTGTCTGTCTAGTCTTGTCTGTCTAGTCTTGTCTGTCTAGTCTTGTCTGTCTAGTCTTGTCTGTCTAGTCTTGTCTGTCTAGTCTTGTCTGTCTAGTCTTGTCTGTCTAGTCTTGTCTGTCTAGTCTTGTCTGTCTAGTCTTGTCTGTCTAGTCTTGTCTGTCTAGTCTTGTCTGTCTAGTCTTGTCTGTCTAGTCTTGTCTGTCTAGTCTTGTCTGTCTAGTCTTGTCTGTCTAGTCTTGTCTGTCTAGTCTTGTCTGTCTAGTCTTGTCTGTCTAGTCTTGTCTGTCTAGTCTTGTCTGTCTAGTCGTGTCGTCTGTCTAGTCTTGTCTGTCTAGTCTTGTCTGTCTAGTCTTGTCTGTCTAGTCTTGTCTGTCTAGTCTTGTCTGTCTAGTCTTGTCTGTCTAGTCTTGTCTGTCTAGTCTTGTCTGTCTAGTCTTGTCTGTCTAGTCTTGTCTGTCTAGTCTTGTCTGTCTAGTCTTGTCTGTCTAGTCTTGTCTGTCTAGTCTTGTCTGTCTAGTCTTGTCTGTCTAGTCTTGTCTGTCTAGTCTTGTCTGTCTAGTCTTGTCTGTCTAGTCTTGTCTGTCTAGTCTTGTCTGTCTAGTCTTGTCTGTCTAGTCTTGTCTGTCTAGTCTTGTCTGTCTAGTCTTGTCTGTCTAGTCTTGTCTGTCTAGTCTTGTCTGTCTAGTCTTGTCTGTCTAGTCTTGTCTGTCTAGTCTTGTCTGTCTAGTCTTGTCTGTCTAGTCTTGTCTGTCTAGTCTTGTCTGTCTAGTCTTGTCTGTCTAGTCTTGTCTGTCTAGTCTTGTCTGTCTAGTCTTGTCTGTCTAGTCTTGTCTGTCTAGTCTTGTCTGTCTAGTCTTGTCTGTCTAGTCTTGTCTGTCTAGTCTTGTCTGTCTAGTCTTGTCTGTCTAGTCTTGTCTGTCTAGTCTTGTCTGTCTAGTCTTGTCTGTCTAGTCTTGTCTGTCTAGTCTTGTCTGTCTAGTCTTGTCTGTCTAGTCTTGTCTGTCTAGTCTTGTCTGTCTAGTCTTGTCTGTCTAGTCTTGTCTGTCTAGTCTTGTCTGTCTAGTCTTGTCTGTCTAGTCTTGTCTGTCTAGTCTTGTCTGTCTAGTCTTGTCTGTCTAGTCTTGTCTGTCTAGTCTTGTCTGTCTAGTCTTGTCTGTCTAGTCTTGTCTGTCTAGTCTTGTCTGTCTAGTCTTGTCTGTCTAGTCTTGTCTGTCTAGTCTTGTCTGTCTAGTCTTGTCTGTCTAGTCTTGTCTGTCTAGTCTTGTCTGTCTAGTCTTGTCTGTCTAGTCTTGTCTGTCTAGTCTTGTCTGTCTAGTCTTGTCTGTCTAGTCTTGTCTGTCTAGTCTTGTCTGTCTAGTCTTGTCTGTCTAGTCTTGTCTGTCTAGTCTTGTCTGTCTAGTCTTGTCTGTCTAGTCTTGTCTGTCTAGTCTTGTCTGTCTAGTCTTGTCTGTCTAGTCTTGTCTGTCTAGTCTTGTCTGTCTAGTCTTGTCTGTCTAGTCTTGTCTGTCTAGTCTTGTCTGTCTAGTCTTGTCTGTCTAGTCTTGTCTGTCTAGTCTTGTCTGTCTAGTCTTGTCTGTCTAGTCTTGTCTGTCTAGTCTTGTCTGTCTAGTCTTGTCTGTCTAGTCTTGTCTGTCTAGTCTTGTCTGTCTAGTCTTGTCTGTCTAGTCTTGTCTGTCTAGTCTTGTCTGTCTAGTCTTGTCTGTCTAGTCTTGTCTGTCTAGTCTTGTCTGTCTAGTCTTGTCTGTCTAGTCTTGTCTGTCTAGTCTTGTCTGTCTAGTCTTGTCTGTCTAGTCTTGTCTGTCTAGTCTTGTCTGTCTAGTCTTGTCTGTCTAGTCTTGTCTGTCTAGTCTTGTCTGTCTAGTCTTGTCTGTCTAGTCTTGTCTGTCTAGTCTTGTCTGTCTAGTCTTGTCTGTCTAGTCTTGTCTGTCTAGTCTTGTCTGTCTAGTCTTGTCTGTCTAGTCTTGTCTGTCTAGTCTTGTCTGTCTAGTCTTGTCTGTCTAGTCTTGTCTGTCTAGTCTTGTCTGTCTAGTCTTGTCTGTCTAGTCTTGTCTGTCTAGTCTTGTCTGTCTAGTCTTGTCTGTCTAGTCTTGTCTGTCTAGTCTTGTCTGTCTAGTCTTGTCTGTCTAGTCTTGTCTGTCTAGTCTTGTCTGTCTAGTCTTGTCTGTCTAGTCTTGTCTGTCTAGTCTTGTCTGTCTAGTCTTGTCTGTCTAGTCTTGTCTGTCTAGTCTTGTCTGTCTAGTCTTGTCTGTCTAGTCTTGTCTGTCTAGTCTTGTCTGTCTAGTCTTGTCTGTCTAGTCTTGTCTGTCTAGTCTTGTCTGTCTAGTCTTGTCTGTCTAGTCTTGTCTGTCTAGTCTTGTCTGTCTAGTCTTGTCTGTCTAGTCTTGTCTGTCTAGTCTTGTCTGTCTAGTCTTGTCTGTCTAGTCTTGTCTGTCTAGTCTTGTCTGTCTAGTCTTGTCTGTCTAGTCTTGTCTGTCTAGTCTTGTCTGTCTAGTCTTGTCTGTCTAGTCTTGTCTGTCTAGTCTTGTCTGTCTAGTCTTGTCTGTCTAGTCTTGTCTGTCTAGTCTTGTCTGTCTAGTCTTGTCTGTCTAGTCTTGTCTGTCTAGTCTTGTCTGTCTAGTCTTGTCTGTCTAGTCTTGTCTGTCTAGTCTTGTCTGTCTAGTCTTGTCTGTCTAGTCTTGTCTGTCTAGTCTTGTCTGTCTAGTCTTGTCTGTCTAGTCTTGTCTGTCTAGTCTTGTCTGTCTAGTCTTGTCTGTCTAGTCTTGTCTGTCTAGTCTTGTCTGTCTAGTCTTGTCTGTCTAGTCTTGTCTGTCTAGTCTTGTCTGTCTAGTCTTGTCTGTCTAGTCTTGTCTGTCTAGTCTTGTCTGTCTAGTCTTGTCTGTCTAGTCTTGTCTGTCTAGTCTTGTCTGTCTAGTCTTGTCTGTCTAGTCTTGTCTGTCTAGTCTTGTCTGTCTAGTCTTGTCTGTCTAGTCTTGTCTGTCTAGTCTTGTCTGTCTAGTCTTGTCTGTCTAGTCTTGTCTGTCTAGTCTTGTCTGTCTAGTCTTGTCTGTCTAGTCTTGTCTGTCTAGTCTTGTCTGTCTAGTCTTGTCTGTCTAGTCTTGTCTGTCTAGTCTTGTCTGTCTAGTCTTGTCTGTCTAGTCTTGTCTGTCTAGTCTTGTCTGTCTAGTCTTGTCTGTCTAGTCTTGTCTGTCTAGTCTTGTCTGTCTAGTCTTGTCTGTCTAGTCTTGTCTGTCTAGTCTTGTCTGTCTAGTCTTGTCTGTCTAGTCTTGTCTGTCTAGTCTTGTCTGTCTAGTCTTGTCTGTCTAGTCTTGTCTGTCTAGTCTTGTCTGTCTAGTCTTGTCTGTCTAGTCTTGTCTGTCTAGTCTTGTCTGTCTAGTCTTGTCTGTCTAGTCTTGTCTGTCTAGTCTTGTCTGTCTAGTCTTGTCTGTCTAGTCTTGTCTGTCTAGTCTTGTCTGTCTAGTCTTGTCTGTCTAGTCTTGTCTGTCTAGTCTTGTCTGTCTAGTCTTGTCTGTCTAGTCTTGTCTGTCTAGTCTTGTCTGTCTAGTCTTGTCTGTCTAGTCTTGTCTGTCTAGTCTTGTCTGTCTAGTCTTGTCTGTCTAGTCTTGTCTGTCTAGTCTTGTCTGTCTAGTCTTGTCTGTCTAGTCTTGTCTGTCTAGTCTTGTCTGTCTAGTCTTGTCTGTCTAGTCTTGTCTGTCTAGTCTTGTCTGTCTAGTCTTGTCTGTCTAGTCTTGTCTGTCTAGTCTTGTCTGTCTAGTCTTGTCTGTCTAGTCTTGTCTGTCTAGTCTTGTCTGTCTAGTCTTGTCTGTCTAGTCTTGTCTGTCTAGTCTTGTCTGTCTAGTCTTGTCTGTCTAGTCTTGTCTGTCTAGTCTTGTCTGTCTAGTCTTGTCTGTCTAGTCTTGTCTGTCTAGTCTTGTCTGTCTAGTCTTGTCTGTCTAGTCTTGTCTGTCTAGTCTTGTCTGTCTAGTCTTGTCTGTCTAGTCTTGTCTGTCTAGTCTTGTCTGTCTAGTCTTGTCTGTCTAGTCTTGTCTGTCTAGTCTTGTCTGTCTAGTCTTGTCTGTCTAGTCTTGTCTGTCTAGTCTTGTCTGTCTAGTCTTGTCTGTCTAGTCTTGTCTGTCTAGTCTTGTCTGTCTAGTCTTGTCTGTCTAGTCTTGTCTGTCTAGTCTTGTCTGTCTAGTCTTGTCTGTCTAGTCTTGTCTGTCTAGTCTTGTCTGTCTAGTCTTGTCTGTCTAGTCTTGTCTGTCTAGTCTTGTCTGTCTAGTCTTGTCTGTCTAGTCTTGTCTGTCTAGTCTTGTCTGTCTAGTCTTGTCTGTCTAGTCTTGTCTGTCTAGTCTTGTCTGTCTAGTCTTGTCTGTCTAGTCTTGTCTGTCTAGTCTTGTCTGTCTAGTCTTGTCTGTCTAGTCTTGTCTGTCTAGTCTTGTCTGTCTAGTCTTGTCTGTCTAGTCTTGTCTGTCTAGTCTTGTCTGTCTAGTCTTGTCTGTCTAGTCTTGTCTGTCTAGTCTTGTCTGTCTAGTCTTGTCTGTCTAGTCTTGTCTGTCTAGTCTTGTCTGTCTAGTCTTGTCTGTCTAGTCTTGTCTGTCTAGTCTTGTCTGTCTAGTCTTGTCTGTCTAGTCTTGTCTGTCTAGTCTTGTCTGTCTAGTCTTGTCTGTCTAGTCTTGTCTGTCTAGTCTTGTCTGTCTAGTCTTGTCTGTCTAGTCTTGTCTGTCTAGTCTTGTCTGTCTAGTCTTGTCTGTCTAGTCTTGTCTGTCTAGTCTTGTCTGTCTAGTCTTGTCTGTCTAGTCTTGTCTGTCTAGTCTTGTCTGTCTAGTCTTGTCTGTCTAGTCTTGTCTGTCTAGTCTTGTCTGTCTAGTCTTGTCTGTCTAGTCTTGTCTGTCTAGTCTTGTCTGTCTAGTCTTGTCTGTCTAGTCTTGTCTGTCTAGTCTTGTCTGTCTAGTCTTGTCTGTCTAGTCTTGTCTGTCTAGTCTTGTCTGTCTAGTCTTGTCTGTCTAGTCTTGTCTGTCTAGTCTTGTCTGTCTAGTCTTGTCTGTCTAGTCTTGTCTGTCTAGTCTTGTCTGTCTAGTCTTGTCTGTCTAGTCTTGTCTGTCTAGTCTTGTCTGTCTAGTCTTGTCTGTCTAGTCTTGTCTGTCTAGTCTTGTCTGTCTAGTCTTGTCTGTCTAGTCTTGTCTGTCTAGTCTTGTCTGTCTAGTCTTGTCTGTCTAGTCTTGTCTGTCTAGTCTTGTCTGTCTAGTCTTGTCTGTCTAGTCTTGTCTGTCTAGTCTTGTCTGTCTAGTCTTGTCTGTCTAGTCTTGTCTGTCTAGTCTTGTCTGTCTAGTCTTGTCTGTCTAGTCTTGTCTGTCTAGTCTTGTCTGTCTAGTCTTGTCTGTCTAGTCTTGTCTGTCTAGTCTTGTCTGTCTAGTCTTGTCTGTCTAGTCTTGTCTGTCTAGTCTTGTCTGTCTAGTCTTGTCTGTCTAGTCTTGTCTGTCTAGTCTTGTCTGTCTAGTCTTGTCTGTCTAGTCTTGTCTGTCTAGTCTTGTCTGTCTAGTCTTGTCTGTCTAGTCTTGTCTGTCTAGTCTTGTCTGTCTAGTCTTGTCTGTCTAGTCTTGTCTGTCTAGTCTTGTCTGTCTAGTCTTGTCTGTCTAGTCTTGTCTGTCTAGTCTTGTCTGTCTAGTCTTGTCTGTCTAGTCTTGTCTGTCTAGTCTTGTCTGTCTAGTCTTGTCTGTCTAGTCTTGTCTGTCTAGTCTTGTCTGTCTAGTCTTGTCTGTCTAGTCTTGTCTGTCTAGTCTTGTCTGTCTAGTCTTGTCTGTCTAGTCTTGTCTGTCTAGTCTTGTCTGTCTAGTCTTGTCTGTCTAGTCTTGTCTGTCTAGTCTTGTCTGTCTAGTCTTGTCTGTCTAGTCTTGTCTGTCTAGTCTTGTCTGTCTAGTCTTGTCTGTCTAGTCTTGTCTGTCTAGTCTTGTCTGTCTAGTCTTGTCTGTCTAGTCTTGTCTGTCTAGTCTTGTCTGTCTAGTCTTGTCTGTCTAGTCTTGTCTGTCTAGTCTTGTCTGTCTAGTCTTGTCTGTCTAGTCTTGTCTGTCTAGTCTTGTCTGTCTAGTCTTGTCTGTCTAGTCTTGTCTGTCTAGTCTTGTCTGTCTAGTCTTGTCTGTCAAGTCTTGTCTGTCTAGTCTTGTCTGTCTAGTCTTGTCTGTCTAGTCTTGTTTTATTAAATTCTAATAATAATACAATTAAATTTACATCAATACATTTAAATACAAATAGTGGTCATGCTTTGTATATGTTATGCGTTCGGAAGAAGCAGCTTAAGCAATAATGACTTGCACACATATTACAGCGAAACTTTACACAACTAGTTTTACTTGAGGCCTTTTGTCTTCCAAATATCATTCGGTTTTCTTTATAACAACCAACACACCGTCTTTTAACATCCACTTTCTCGAGGGAATGTTCACTATCTTTAGCATTGGATGAACAAACAGCTGATTGGTTTATTGAATCAGGAACATGTGCATTCAAACTCTCAACTTTATTCTTTTGACATTTAACATCCGTTTTCTCGAGGGAATGTTCACTATCTTTAGCGTTGGATGAACAAACAGCTGATTGGTTTATTGAATCAGGAATATGTACATATTTTTCTCTATTATTATCATAGTCACCATTTAAACCCTCAACTTTATTCGTTTGACGTCTAGGAAGCGTCTTATATGTTGATAAACTAGTAGATATTCTAAGTGGAGTCCAATAGATGGTTTTATTACGGGCACGCTTCTCACCAAATACAATCCCCATCTTGATAGTAAAACACCAGCGTTAACACTAAATTATAAATACTATCCAACCCTATGTATATCGTACAGAGTTCTTTACATCAATGAGGGTGTGAGGTCTATGTGACCCCACGTTAAACAGGGTGTGAGGTCTATGTGACCCCACGCTAAACAGGGTGTGAGGTCTATGTGACCCCACGCTAAACAGGGTGTGAGGTCTATGTGACCCCACGCTAAACAAGGTGTGAGGTCTATGTGACCCCACGCTAAACAGGGTGTGAGGTCTATGTGACCCCACGCTACACATAACCGATTAGAGCTGCAGAGTATTAAGTGAGAGGTAGAGCGAGAGGGAGAGAGAGAGAGAGAGATGGGAATTAATTTTCACGGAAAACGTATAAAAGCGGTTGTTTCGGACAATTCTGCCGCATAGTCTCAGCGACCGTCGCAGCTACAAGAAGACCACCCTTACAACGACAAACCCCAACGAAGCCCTGGTGGCAAAGTATTACGACCCCGATTACTTGGACACCGGGGACGACAGCGTTATAGAGGAAATGATTCTCTACATAATGAAAAGGAAGAAGAACACCGAAATCACCGCAACCGCTACAGAAGATTCCACCGAAACCGCCGCCAAATACCCAACTGAAACCGCCGCCGAAGATTACACTGAAACCGCCGCCGAAGATTACACTGAAACCGCCGCCGAAGATTACACCGAAACCGCCGCAGAAGATCCCACCGAAACCGCCGCCGAAGATTTCACCGAAACCGCCGAAGATTTCACCGAAGCCGCCGAAGATTTCACCGAAGCCGCCGAAGATTTCACCGAAGCCGCCGAAGATTTCACCGAAGCCGCCGAAGATACCACCGAAACCGCCGCCGAAGATACCACCGAAACCGCCGCCGAAGATTACACCGAAACCGCCGCCGAATACCCCACTGAATCCGCCGCCAAGAAGACCACCGTAACCGCCGCCGAAGATTCCACCGATGCCGCCCACAAAAATTCAACCACCGACGCCGCCCCCAAAAATTCAACCACCGATGCCGCCCCCAAAAATACGACCGAAGCCGCCGCCAAGAAAAGAACCGAAGCCCCCAGAAGAAACCGCCCGATGCGCAACCAGACCAAGAGGAAGAGAAAACTACCGACACAAATAAAATCAAGACAAAAAGACAAAGGACCAAGAATAAACTAAGGAAACAAGACCCACCCGCAGCCAAGCAGAACCTAACACAGACCACCGAAGCAAACCAAGGAGGAAACGAAATGAAAAACTAAAATTTAAAAAAAAAAAAAACGAAAGACAAACAAAAATCGACGACAACAACATACTAAATAACAAAACAACAACAGAAAAACAAAACTCACGACGGCGGAAGGACGGGCTCACGCCCTAAACCGCCTTTGAACAAAGGATCCCATACAATTCTGCCACTCGACATTTACATCGCAAAGAGTTTACACCTATATTAAAAAATAAACTATTATCTCTAGGATATAAGTTAAAGCGATAGTATGGATAAAATAGATATATTCTACAAAGTTGACTTACTATTACAAAGAGTGAATTTCATACGTATTATCCTATAGCTCAAAATTATAGAAACAATGATGAGATTCGTATTAGGATCCAACACCAGGATATTTACACTTATCCTAGCGAAAGTTATATTTATGTAAGCGGAACCGTTAATTTTCCGAAACTCATTCCACCTGCAAGTACACATAACTTTGAACTTGTGAAAAACGCTTATGCGTTTTTGTCTGATGAAATTCGCTATGAATTGAATGGAGTTGAAGTAGATAAGAATCGAGATGTAGGAATTACAAGCACGATAAAAGGATTACTCTCCAATACGAAGCGGGATCAGCATATACTCGACCTTTGCGGCTGGGCTGAGAAATATTTATTGGGTTTTGCTGAGGATTATACAAAAATGTTAATTAATGTAAAGCCGGAATTAATTCTACTACGAGCTAGAACTGACGTGAACTGCTACAAAGGAGATGCAAATATAAGATTCAATATTGATCAAATTTACTGGCGAATTCCCCATATCCAACTCAACGACGAAGCTCGATTGAATGTATTGGATACACTCGAAGAAGATAAGCCGATATTAATACCGTTTCGTAGGTGGTAGTTGCATGAACTACCTGCTTTAAAAAATACCGACAGAGATATCTGGTCTGTTAAAACATCTACAACTCTGGAGAAGCCTCGATATGTTATAATTGCACTGCAAGAGGGGCGAACAGATGCTCATGTAAAAAACGCGTCCGAATTTGATAATGCATCGCTGCGAAATATGAAAATTGACCTAAACTCGGATTCATATCCATATGAAAGCTTAAATCTTAATATGGATAGTGGTGATTATGCACAACTTTATTACATGTATGCCACTTTCCAAAGCAGTAACTATGAAAGCAGAAATGAGCCGATATTAGATATGATTCAATTCAAGGATCATGTTCTTTTTGTGTTTGATGTATCTAAAACAAAATGAGAGTATTAAATCATCTGCTGTTGATTTAAAAATTGAATTTGAAGCTACGCAAGCATTCAAACCAAACACTCGAGCCTATTGCCTTATTTTGTGTGAAGCTGCTGTTGAATACACCCCTTTGTCGGGAATAGTTCGAAAATTAATTTAAAAATTTAATTAAAATGAACCATTGTATGTATAAATCATATTAGCGACTATTCTATATGTATTGCAAGAAATGTTTATATAAGTATTTAAATGTTTTGATGTAAATTTAAATGTATTATAATTAGAATTTAATAAAACCATAAATTTTATGTGGAGTTTTCTTTATTTTACAACCTTTCATTCTCTTGGAAACTAACACTCGCTCACCGCTGATAAGATAACAGGAAGATGTTATTGTTAGCAAACATCCAGTCGAACCTAATCAACAAGTCAGAGCAGTAATCAAAAAACAATCGAAAATATATTTTAGTTGAATTAAACAATCCCTTATATATTTTAGTTCAGTCTCTCTAGTCTCTTTCTAACTAGTCTAACGTATCTAGCTCCGTCTATCTAGCCCCATGTACCTAGCCCCATGTATCTAACCCAGTCTATCTAGTCTCATGTATCTAGCCTCATGTATCTAGCCGCGTCTGTCTAGTCTCATGTATTTAGTCCCGTTGATGTATGCAACCAACTTCACACCTCATTTGTCTCAACAGGATCTAATTTTGAATTTCCCCGCCTCGCGTCTATTTTTTGAATTTTCCCGCGCATCTGGAAGTTCCAAAAATGGCGGCCGGAAGTAGAAACCGGAAGCCGAAACCGGAAGTCGAAACCGGAAGTTCCAAGGTCAAGGTTAGGGGTCAAAGGTCAAGGTTAGGTTGGGGGGGGGTCAAAGGTCATCGCGCATGCGCATGTCTGAGGTGGAGGTGGGTCTAGAACATGACATCTTTCCCTACTCAGTACCATTGTCCATTGTAATTTTTTCTGGAAGGCCGTAATAAGAAAAGTAATTAATCAATGCGTTACAAATTTCGATAGTTGTATTACTTTGAATTGGTATAGCTTGTCCTAATTTAGAAAAAGCGTCTATTATCGTTAAGAAATGTTGGTTATCAAACTTAAAAACATCGATGTGTAAAAATTGGAAGGGTTTACCTACAGTTTCGGTTAATACTATAGGGACATAAGGTGGTTTTCTTAGGTACTTAAATTTTTGCCATACGTTACAATTATTTAAATAGTTTGTTACGTCAGTTTTCATAGAGGGCCAGTAATAATTTATTTTCAATTTCTCAAGCGTTTCGTTTATTCCGCGATGATTACATTTACCTTCATGTTGATGTTTTATTAGCATAATTCTTTCTTCTTCGTCTAAAATTGAATTTACCAGCTTTGTACATTTTACTAATTTAAGTCCTTTTTCATAGAAGTGATCTAAATATATTTCATTAAAATCTAAATACATCGAGTCTGTATGAAAATATAAATAAAATGTCTTTTTTCGGAGGTGTAGTTTTTTAAGAGTTCAAGGATTAAATTTTTATTTGAAATGGGGATTTTAACGAGAAGGATTTTATGATAGCCAAAGTCTTCAGTTTTTATTTCTAATTTGTTATAAGGGTTTTTTGAAATAATGATTTTATTTGATTTATTATTGATTATATCGTCTAGAATGGGTATTCCGTTATTTATATTATTACTATTACTATTAGAATGTACAGTTGAATGGAATGATTAGTCATTTTGGATTTGTGAGGGTCTAATTTGGATGTCTTGTAGAATTTTGATTTTAGGGAAAGTTGTTATGTTTTCTTGCGTACCGCTAGTTGAAGGTTGTGTATTTTCGATAGGGTTTTCAGATAGATGTCGTAAATAATCTAAAATGTCTTGGTTAATTTCACCTGGATTGTTAAAGGTGCTTTCGGTTTCTATTGCATTTAAATTTATTCGTGATAGTGCGTCAGTGTTTGTATTTTGTTTTCCTTTTTTGAATGTTATGTCATAATCGAATTATGTCTAAGTCTCCATCCAATCAATTTACTTTTTGGTTCTTTTAAGTTAAAAAGCCAAGTCAGTGGTCTATGATCTGTATAAATTTTGAATTTTCTACCGAAAAGGTAGGGACGAAAATATTTACATGCCCACACAATTGCTAACAGTTCTTTTTCAATTGTGGAATATCGAGATTCGCTTTCGTTCAAAGTTCGTGAGGCGTATGCAATTGGTTTGTCATTTGGAATATTGCCTTGTGACAATACGGCAACTATACACTGTAAAAATTTCTTCGGTTATTTTACTAAAAATGTTTAGGAAGTTTTAACGCAAAACAATTTAGTAAATTTACTAAACAGAATGCTTCAACTCAATTTGAGAAAATTACAAAATATTTTTGGAAATTAACCAAGCAGTTCCAGAAAATTTGAATAGTAATTTTACTATACAGTTTTGTATTATTTAACAATTGATCTTAAAAATGTTTAGTAAATTTATTATGCAGTTTTATAACTATACCACTCAATTCACTTGAATTGGGTTTGATAAAATTACAACATATTTTTGAAAATTTACCAAGCGGTTAACGAAAATTTGATTAGTAATTTTACAGTACAGTTATGTAATTTTATTCAATAATTTATCATAAAAATGATTAGTAAATTAATTATGCAGTTTTGTAACTATACCACTCAATTCACTTGAATTGGGTTTGATAAAATTACAAAATATTTTTGAAAATTTACTCAGCGGTTACAAAAAGTTTTATTGTTGATTTTACTACACAGTTTTGTAATTTTATTTCAAAATTCACCATAAGAATTCTTAGTAAATTTACTATGCAATTTTGTTATTATACCGTACAATTGATATCAATTGAGATTTTTAAAATTAGAGAGATCTGATGTTATTTCACCAAAGATTTTCCAAAAATCTATACAGTATAATTTTACTGAATTATTTTTATAGAAAAATCATTATATTTTAGATACTTCCAGATAACCTGTAAGTCGTTAATTTAAATAATTTAAAAGTTAAAAATAGGACTTAATTGATTAATTTAAAATTAAAATATAAATAAATATTATTACATATTGTTTACGTTAAGAAAACTCTTTATTGAGTACAATAAAATAGTAAGACAAGTAGCAGCATTAAATAATATTAATACTTGATAAAGTATCATAAACAATTCACACCAAAATGACAATAGTAAGTTGAACGATATAGTTATAAATAATAATAATGGAATAAAATAAACTGAACTAATTTTGAAATAAATTTATCCTATATTATTTAATTAAAAAATAACAAGTTATGGATACTAGTCATCGGATTCATCAGCTTGGTAGGAGTCAATATCTTTAATCAGTTTAGTGACTTTCGGATGGATTTTCGTTGCCTTCCTTTTGCCACCTCTCTTCGTACCATTTGGAGGACAAATTTGTAAAAATAATCTGTAACCAAAATTAAATCATAAATATATTATATTAAGTCTGAGGAAGAAATAGAGTACAGAAAAAAGTGCCGGCCAGTTTAAAAGAGTACAGAAAATTATAATCGAAAAATTATTAACAAATTTTGGCCGTATAATACAAAAGAAGAAAAATTAATTTGTAAAAAATTAGCGAATATACTGATGAGAAAGATAATATGTGAAAAAATTTTAATGCGAGAGTCAAAGAGTACGTCAAAGATAAGAATAGTCAGTCGATTAATTAGACAAGCTCATCGGGAAACAATATTACTCATTTACTCAAAATTGTAAACTCCAACATTAATTTTTGAAGACCGAGGATTGAGTTTGAAACTTTTCATTTAGATTAACGTAAAATCATAAGCTTTATCATTCTACACAATATTCTATTCTTGAAAACTTAACACTTTACAACGAATAAATATGTTTGTGTAATTTTAGAGCTTAACAACTGTATACAAGTGGTAATATTACTGAAAAATTAAGATGTATCATAATATAATATTGTTTTTTAACGAACTTTGCTAATTAATGTATAAAGAAAAAAATTTAATTTATAAAAAAGTTTTTAGAATACATTTCTTAAGACTCGCCGCTGAATTGCTTCGAGTGTTCCCTCGATTTCTTGGGGATAAGCGATTCCAAAAACATAGTAACATAAAAATGTAGTTAGAAGTCCGTTTGAAAACGATTCAGCATGTATTATAATTTCCTTGTTAATTATTACATTATATACATTTGCTGCGTGGTGCAAATCTTGACCTGAAACAAAAAACAATATGTTATTTAAAAATTCATTTTAATTTATTCAAACTATTAGTATTAAATGAATATAATTATTTAATTACAGATAATGAATAGGATGGTTGCGACCGTTACTACGTGGTAATTCATACTTACGCACGCACTTGAAAATGACCGTAAAAAGTCGAAACTCGAGTCGTGATAAATGTCCAAATATATATTAACTGTGAATAACAAGTTATATAATATTTGTACATCTTAATTGTGGTAAAAACATAGTGAATTTTTTAATTACAGATAATTAACAATAGCTACGTAAAAGAGTAGTATGCAAACTATTTGAACATTAATTAAATTAATCTTTTTTCCGTTGTAGAAAAAAAAATAATTTCATAAATTTAATAAAAATATACAAAATCTCTATACCTCTGATTATTAACACCGGATTGACAACAGGAACATGCTTCAGTAAATCTGCATTTTCAATATCTTCCTACAGATACAATTAATAAAATTAAATTTCGTATTAGTACTTAATTAACGTCTGTGATTGATAATAATGAAAATATTTACAACTTACATCAATTAGATTGTAGAGAAATGTCAAATTCTCTTTCATAAATTTCACGATTAATTCAAACACAATCGTGTGATAAGGTTCATCGTTTTTTATGTTTTCACTGTATTTTGTTGCGAGCTTGAGTCTATCGCGAACGAATCTTCGTTCATCGTCAACTGCATTTTTTTACTCTTAGATTTTACTTCTCGAGCAACTTCTAGATTTTTCGCCCAGCGGTTGATGGGTTTTGATAGATTTTTCAAGGATGTTTTCCAGATCACATTTATATTTTTACCTAATAGTTCATCAGCGTGTTGAACTATTAATTTATAGTGGTTGAAGAAAGGCCACCGTTGAAAAATTAAGGATAGATCCTTTACTGTATGTATTTCTTTTCTTTGTAAATAATAGCATTTTTTCATCAGAGTTAATATTTTGTCAGTTATTTGTTCATCCGATGTATTATATTCATCTATTAATTCTAATTTTTGGGTACATATTAACTCTAATTCCTCAGAAGACGGTGATACTGGTAAATAAGCTACACATCCATACTCATCCTGCATCTTTGGCTTTTCGACAAGCTCGTCTTCATTATTAGCTAACGAATCAGATATTTTAAAACCATCTCCAGCATGACTTTTTCTTTGATAACGTACTGCGCAGTACACGGCTTGTTGTAGTGACTGAACCATCAATACTCCCAATTTTTGTCGTAAAACTATCGTTATATTTTGAAATGAGTTCACTGCTGATGGTCCCTGCAGTACCTAGGCTCAAATCTTTCAAATCATAAATAATGTAGTCTCGAACTGTGTGAACAACGAGCGTTCTCTCTCGCGGTTTTAAATGCTCTCCCTTATGTAAAATTGTCTGAATATTCGTCGGAAATTTAGAATAAATGATAGACAGATGATCCGATGACTGTAAAGATGGTACTAGTTGTGACGAACTATTACTTGCCGCTGCTTGATGTACAATGGGAAGTCTTGTAGGAACATTTTCATGAGGTTTTTCTGAAATAAATAAAATATACATAATTAATTATTTTTATTGGTTAGAATATATAGTTTAAAAGTAATTAATTTTTAAAACAAGACAATTTCGTTTAGATTTAACAACCATTGATAAAAATTACCATTTACTTGAGCCGGAGTATATTCTTGGGCAGTTTTTCGATTCCAATCAATCTCGTCAGGAACAATAGTGAGAAAAAGTTGCTGTCCATGAGTCTCTTTAGCTTTAACCAAATCCATCAATATATCATCTTCATCTATTTCAATAAAATCATCGGAGTATACCTGTTTGAATAATAAAAATCGTAAATTTCACATAGGCAAAAAGTTTTTATAAAAAAAAATCTTGTTCTTGACTAAAGTTAATATTTTTTTAAACAATTTTAGTAAAAAAGAAAAAACAATAAATTCTAGAGAATGAAAATTTTTCTAAAATTTACTCTAAAATATTTTTTAAATGAATCATTTCATTTTGAATGTAACCAGGCCTGATAATTTACTATAATTATTGATTATGATAATGAAAAAATTTGAAATTTTCTTTTTATATAATAAAAATGAAAAATATTCATAAGTTTCAGTGGTATTTGTAAGGGAAGAAAGAAGAGTACACGTAAGGGTAACAATTAAAATACCTTGAATTTCCGTTCTCCAAGTTTTAATTTAGTTTTCACTCCAGCAATAAGCGTATCAATCGATGCGGCTTTCACAATCTTTCGCTCTTCCGGTTTGTTCCGGTTTGTTCATGACTCCGATGCTGTTGTCAATCAGTTTTTAAATTTTATAAATAAATTTTGCATTTTCAGTTATATTCAAAGTAAAGGTTCGTTTAATGCAGTGAAGATTTTTACTTGTTAAATGTTTTAAAAAGTTGAGGTTTTTTATTTCTGGCAAAAAAAAATTATACTAGTCTCACAAATTCAAAGTAAACAACTGAAATTAAGCTAAATTGAGAAAAGATTTCTATCTAAAATACATTCGGTACTCGTGAAAGTACATTTCTCAATTGAAAAAAAATCGACAAATCAGTCTCAAAATTGAAAAACCGGCATTATTTTTGGTAGAATAGTTACCATTTAATTAAAATTAATTTTGTAAACAATTTTCTCAAATTGAATAACATTAATTTCTTAATATTAATATTAATAGAACTTGAAATAAATAAATAATTCATTAGAAAATGTTGATGAAAAAAAAATGTGCATTCGAATTTTTTAAATTTTACTTTTTAAATAATTTTTTTTTTTTTTTTTGGATTCAAACCAATAACGTAAAATCATAAAAGTGGATTTATCAACAAATAAAGATTGTTATTAGATAAGAAGTTAATAAAAAAACTATTTTTTATGTAAGAGACGTAGAAAAATATTTATATAAATATCATTAACTATATTTTACTTACCCAAAATTTATCAATCTCGATATCCGTAGCACACAATTATACTTTTAAATGCGCAGTAAAAAATTTATTTTTAACACACAATTAATAATAATACATAAATAATTATTAATTAACAATAACTTGATTTATCACAGATAGTCCACACGAATAAAAATAACCTCATTAATTTTTAAGCGTCGTTACAACCTCTGTGCACAACACGCGACTGTCTCATAGAGATGTATAAAATATATCGATATATCAAAATATCGATATTTTTTAAAATATATATCGATATTTTCGCACGATATTTTTAATAGCGATATATCGATACTAATTAAGTTATTTTGTAAACGATATTTTTCTATAAATTTAGCGCTTAAAAATTATTTTGTTCTGATTGGTGATCGTATCTCCCTTACAATATTGTGAAGGTCCGTTCAAAACGCAGCGGCATGCTAAGGCCTTTCAAAGACGCATCGGCGGCGGCATGTTTTTCAAAGCTTTGAAAGATGCCGAGCGGCCTGTTATAGCGCTTAGATTAAAAAAAGTTTATTTTACATCCTCAAAGAATAGTTCTCCAGCTGTAGAGGAGCTTTCTGAGGAAATTCGTTTGGAACACCGGCGAAGAGGACAGATCTCACCAGAACCACAAAAACCACGAAATAACACATCAAATGATGCACGAAAATCAATTTGGTCTAGACATGATAGAATTATATCCCAAAATACATCAAATATCGACATTCCTAGATCAGGTTCTGTCCGAAATGAATTTAAACAATATTTTGATCAACCAAATATTGCAAGACATTCAGATCCGCTAAAATTTTGGTTTGAAGGTCGTCATTTTACACCCGTGTTGTCGGATATTGCACAAAAATATTTAATCCCTCCTGCGTCGTCTGTATCTTCCGAACGAATGGCTTCAACAATAAACATTGTAGTACCAAATAATAGAAGTAGATTGTCAGCAGAACACATTAAATACCGTGTATTACTAAGATCATTGTCTGAAAAATATTGGTTTGAATAAATATATAAGATTTTGTAATCGTAATTTTTTAATCCTTTTTTGACGATAAACCTTAAACATATTTTCCGGTTAAAATTATTCAACAATCTGATAATAGTGTTCTGGTAAAATTTCTAATTTAATTTTTAATTCCATAATATTGAATTAACAATCAAAAGATTTTTTAATCTTTTATTCGGGATTAAAAACTTAAAAAATATATTTTAGCAAAAACTCGACAAGTAATCAAAAAAATTAAAATTAACACATTAAAAACAATGGGTTGTCTTTGTTGGGTTATTAAAAAAGTCTATTTTTTCGAATTTAGAAAAATTGACCGATATATCGATATTTTTTTAAAATATAATATAATAGTTTCATTATATAGTTTCCAAAAATATCGATATTAAAAATATCGATATATTTTAAAATATCAACATCCCCATTGAGACAGTGTCTCAATACTAAACAAGTCTTATTGTATAAGAAATTTTCCCTAAACATACAAGTGCGTCTGGGATACGTCTAGCGTCGTCGGCCGGCGAACTCAGTCCAGTTACCTCCAAAACAAAAGATCGTGCCGATACATATAGACTTATATACTAGTAAAGACTAATACACAATGATGTATACACATACACATGCTTAGTTTTTAATGTTGCTTAGGTACTTTTCTATATAGCGTACATACTTTCTTTACACAACTTTATTTTTATAAAATAACTGTGTACTTATAAAAGTAATATTAATTGAATTAATCCTAGCAACAACAATCACAACAACAATATTATTATTATTATTATTCATATGAGTATTATTAAATCTATAAAGTTTAATATATAGACGCTGGTTACGTTGAAGCTTGACCAACTATCTGGTGCTACCTTCGTATACTTACCAACACTTACATTTATTTTCTTTTCGAGGAACAGTCTAGTGTCAAGTGTCTATATACTAACAATAACGATACTCAAATCAAGAGCATTTTTCAAAACTGACTAAACGAATTTTATGTTTTATTTATTTAATTTATGTTTTATTTTTGTTTCTTAATATATTAAATGATTATTTACTTTAGTATATACATACAAAAATTTTTAGTTTAAAAGATAAATAATTTATAAATAAAATAAAAATTTACGGAGAATTAAAATCATCAATTTAAAAAAAAATATCCTTAGAACTTTAACGTAGAAAAAAAATCAATACTTTTAAATTAAAAAAAAAAAAATTAAATACATATATTCAAATTGAATGAAAAGAAATTAAGTATTTGATAATTCATTTTCTAACCAGGTGTTTCACCAACATTTTCAAACTTGGTAGCTTTAAAAAAAATGCTTAATTAGTTATATGAGTTTTTACTATATAATTTTCAAATCAAAATTTTAACATATATATATATACGATAAAAAAATATTGATAAATTTTTAGTGATTTCAATGATATTTAAATAAGCTCTTTTTTTGTTCATCTAAAAAAGTAGTTACTCTGTTATACTGTTAATTATACAAAACACTGTATAATTTTACAGTCAAAATAATAAAATTAATAAGAAGATTTATTGAATTTCCAAAGGATTCATTAAAATTCGAATTTAAATATTTTTTCATAATTTTACGAGACAATAGAGTAAATTAAAATACGCACAATTTTTGTAAATTTGGGAAGCTTGGTAACGAAAGTCGACAACCTGTTTAGTAAAATTACACAAGGCTAAAGAAAACTAGTATTTTTTAGTGATTTTACAATACTTGTACAATTTTACAACAAGAATAATAAAAATACCAAAACAATTTTTTTAATTTTCAATACTTTGATTGTAGTTTAAATTGCAATGTTTTTTTGTAAATTTACAACAAAATTAGTAATTCAAAACACAAACAATATTAGTAAATTTAAGGAGCTTGGTATCGAAAATTGATAATCTGTTTAGTAAAATTACACATGGTTACAGACAAATAGTATTTTTTAGTAATTTTACAATGTATTGTGATTTTACAGTTTGAATTGTAAAAATAATAAAAAAAAAATTTAATTCCTAAACACTTCACAGTAATTCGAATTATAAAATATTTTATAATTTTACGAAAAAATATAGTAACTCAAATTACTAAAAAATTTGGTAAATCATCAAAGTTTGTTATTGAAATTTAATAAACAGTTCAGTAATATTACAACACATGTAAGATTTATACTCTGAGATTGTAAAATTACACCGCATCTTAGCAAATTTTCTCATATGTCTTGGAAAATTACTCAAATTGTGTTGTAATTTGAATTCATACATACTGATTAGTGAATTTAGCCACCTCATGTTGAGTAAAGATGGTCATGTTCGTAATTTTACAAACAAAATTTTACAGTGTAGCATAATTACTAGCGTCTGTGGTTAATACAAAGTCTTTTTCAAAGTCGGGATATTGTAAAATTGGTGGATTAGTTAATAGTTGTTTACAATGTTCAAATGACTGAACAAATTCTGGTGTATGTTTAACTTTAGAATCCTTTTTTAAACATGTTGTCATTGGTTTAGTAATTTTAGCAAAATTTGGTATGAAACGTCTATAGTAACCTACGAGTTCTAAAAATGATTTAATTTCTTTTGGTGTTGTTGGTAAGGGGAAGTTTTTGATGTCCCTTTCATCGATGTGGCTTTTA